>JAHRHZ010000053.1:3450035-3574317 GCA_024137785.1 Ginglymostoma cirratum | reverse complement strand
AATGTGGAGCTTGTTCAAGGAACAGCTACTGCGTGTCCTTGATAAGTATGTACCTGTCAGGCAGGGAGGAAGCGGTCGAGCGAGGGAACTGTGGTTTACTAAAGAAGTTGAATCTCTTGTCAAGAGGAAGAAGGAAACTTATGTAAAGATGAGGCGTGAAGGCTCAGTTAGGGCGCTTGAGAGTTACAAGTTCACCAGGAAGGACCTAAAGAGAGAGCTAAGAAGAGCCAGGAGGGGACATGAGAAGTCTTTGGCAGGTAGGATCAAGGAAAACCCTAAAGCTTTCTATAGGTATGTCAGGAATAAAAGAATGACTCGAGTAAAATTAGGGCCAGTCAAGGACAGTAGTGGGAAGTTGTGCGTGGAGTCCGAAGAGATAGGAGAGGCGCTGAATGAGTATTTTTCATCAGTATTTACACATGAAAAAGACAATGTTATCGAGGAGAATACTGAGATACAGGCTATTAGACTGGACGGGATTGAGGTACATAAGGAGGAGGTGTTAGCAATTCTGGAAAGTGTGAGAATAGATAAGTCCCCTGGGCCGGATGGGATCTATCCTAGGATTCTCTGGGAAGCTAGGGAGGAGATTGCAGAGCCTTTGGCTTTGATCTTTATGTCATCATTGTCTAGAGGAATAGTGCCAGAAGACTGGAGGATAGCAAATGTTGTCCCCTTGTTCAAGAAGGGGAGTAGAGACAACCCTGGTAATTATAGACCAGTGAGCCTTACTTCGGTTGTGGGTAAAGTGTTGGAAAGGATTATAAGAGATAGGATTTATAATCATCTAGAAAGGAATAATTTGATTAGGGATTGTCAATACGGTTTTGTGAAGGGTAGGTCGTGCCTCACAAACCTTATTGAGTTCTTTGAGAAGGTGACTAAACAGGTGGATGAGGGTAAAGCGGTTGATGTGGTGTATATGGATTTCAGTAAAGCATTTGGTAAGGTTCCCCACAGTAGGCTATTGCAGAAAATTCGGAGGCATGGGTTTGAGGGTGATTTAACGGTTTGGATCAGAAATTGGCTAGCTGTAAGAAGACAGAGGGAGGTGATTGATGGGAAATGCTTATCCTGGAGTTCAGTTACTAGTGGTGTACCGCAAGGATCTGTTTTGGGGCCACTGCTGTTTGTCATTTTTATAAATGACCTGGATGAGGGCATAGAAGGATGGGTTAGTAAATTTGCAGATGACACTAAAGTCGGTGGAGTTGTGGATAGTGCGGAAGGATGTTGCAGGTTACAGAGGGACATAGATAAGCTGCAGAGCTGGGCTGAGAGTTGGCAAATAGAGTTTAATGCAGAAAAGTGTGAGGTAATTCACTTTGGAAGGAGTAACAGGAATACAGAGTACTGGGCTAATGGTAAGATTCTTGGTAGTGTGGACGAGCAGAGAGATCTCGGTGCGTAGATCCTTGAAAGTTGCCACCCAGGTTGATAGGGTTGTTAAGACGGCATACGATGTATTAGGTTTTATTGGTAGAGGGATTGAGTTTCGGAGCCGTGAGGTCATGTTGCAGCTGTACAAAACTCTGGTGCGGCCACACTTGGAATTTTGCGTACAGTTCTGGTCACCGCATTATAGGAAGGACGTGGAAGCATTGGAAAGGATGCAGAGGAGGTTTACCAGGATGTTGCCTGGTATGGAGGGAAGGTCTTATGAGGAAAGGCTGAGCGACTTGAGGCTGTTTTCGTTAGAGAGAAGAAGGTTAAGAGGTGACTTAATAGAGACATACAAGATGATCAGAGGATTGGATAGGGTGGACTGTGAGAGCCTTTTTCCTTGGATGGTGACAGCTAGCACGAGGGGACATAGCTTTAAATTGAGGGGTGATAGATATAGGACAGATGTCAGAGGTAGATTCTTTACTCAGAGAGTAGTAAGGGCATGGAATGCCTTGCCTGCAGCAGTTGTAGACTCGCCAACTTTAAGGACATTTAAATGGTCTTTGGATAAGCATCTGGATGATAATGGAATAGTGTAGGTTAGATGGGCTTCAGATTGGTTTCACGGGTCGGCGCAACATCGAGGACCGAAGGGCCTGTACTGCGCTGTAATGTTCTATGTTCTATGTTCTATGTTATCACTTACTAACTTGCTGGGAGTAGAGTGTGAATGCTCCATGAGTACTGATCCCTAGTTCTCCCAGCAACACGTTCCCATGACAGACATTGTTTCATATAAGATATTCTTACATTATACTTCAGTCAGTGTTGGAATCAGTTCCATGTTTGCCCTTGGTTGTCTCATTCTAACTGTGCGGATTTGGCCTATAGCCCTTCTTTTAAGGTCATCTGTGGTTACTTCTACTTCACAGAGATGTCTATCCATGACTTCCAAGGACCAATGACAAAATGCATATTGCTTGTGACAGGATTTGTACCCCACACACACTGATACAGCTCATAGACTTCGCACTCACAGTGCTATGATTGCAAATTCTATGATTGCAAATGATGTGAACCCGCAAGATCGATGCCTGACAGGGTCGATTGCAAAGGTGGAGACATCCCCATGCCCCTTTCTACTTCACAATCCATGGACAGTTCATCACTGTTGAACCCCCACATGTACCCCACCCACCCATCATCTTGAATTGAATATCCAACTTTCTTGGAACACTGACAACATCACTACAGCATGGATATGCCCACCATCATGCTACAACTTTGAGAACCTGATAACACCTCCCCCTCCTGCAGCATCCGATGTCCTCCCATGCACTACTGGCACCCCCAGCCCACTTCTACATTGAACATCATCCGTTACCATCCTTGTACACTCATGTCCCAAGCTGTTGTCTACAATCCCCAGTGTGAACCTTCCACCTCCCCCCGACAACAGCCTCCTCCGATATCCACACATGACATTCATTGTGCTACCCACCTCAGGACAGACCAAGCTCCACATTCACTGAACAGATCTCTAGCCGGTCTCTGAGAAGCTCCCTGACTGATTTTCCAGGAGCCTCTGATTGTTTGTACTGGTACTGGTGAACTCACTATCGTGAACTCCCTGGACTGTACTGACACTGATCCTATGAACCTGAACTGTCCAAGTAGATGATTGATCTCAGGGTTTTGGACACAGTCAGACTGTTCCCTTGAATGAGTGAACCAGGATGCCTGACTGAAGGCTGACCATTTGGAGTTTATTGAAGATTACTTACCTTCAACTTTGGGTCATGGGTATTTGATTGATGCACATGCAGTGTGTTTTCCATGTAGGCTGCATGGTACTAGTGTGAGATTGACATAGCATGGTACCATACAGCAACAGGTCCACCCCCTTGATAGATGGCAAGCTGGCTGGCTTTGTGTCTGAGTTAAACAGCAAGGCACGACTGAATACTGTGACCTTCAAAGTGCAGCTGAGGGTGTGAGGCATGAAAAGGTAAAGGGAGGCATTGATACTGTGGACATCCGGATAGACACTAAGTGAGTTAGATGCAGCCTGATCCAAACTGTGAGTTGGGTGCCTAGCTTTCCAAAGTATTGCAACGAGAGGCACTGGTGCACTCCAAAGTTCAACACTAAAGTGCAGGAACATACTATAAATGGTTTGAAGGTGTGCCATGATAGTTTGGAGATGCTGGCATGTGTTGGATGCAAGTGTCTGTGAATATAAAGAGTGTGCAGCACTGCCTTCTACTGTGCCTGGAGATGTAGGTGCCATGTGTTCAAGATGGAGGTCCAGAGGAGCAATTGGTATCTGCTCTAACTTCCATGTTGGGAATTCTTTGCATCTATTTCCTACCTGGTAGAAATGGAATCTGGATATTAACAAGGCAATAATAGGTAGTAAAAAAGGTGATAATGAGCAATAATCCCTGCTAATAGGCCTCTTGCTACTCAGCAGCGAGAATCTTGTCTCAATGTCCAGAGCTTAGTTGGAAAATGCAACCTTTTGCATCTGACGTGAGAAATCACTTGACTTCTCACATGGTTCTGACAAACCTCTTGCCATAGCCCACATCATTCAGGCCCTGGGAGGATCTCACCCAATGTGACCGGCAGATCCAAACCTAGTTTCATGAAGCTGAACATTGCTTTGTTCATGTATTGGACTTGAGAACTTGATTTTTCCCAGAGGCAGGAGACCACAAATCTCAAGCATTTGCAAGCTATGAGAAATTCTTCCATCAAACACAGTTGCTCTTTGATTGATACAAAAATGCATTGTGTTGAAAAACCTTGTCTCAGGAAGGAGCTATACTGCACTCATCAGGAGCAATCCATTTTGTTACACTTCCATGTTAAGAAAAATAGGCGCCATAGTTCTACAGGACCACGGGGCAGCTCTGTCATTGGAGACAGATGACTGGCAGTGGGTTTACCCTGAGCGTTACTATGCATCAGACAAGGGGTAAGGCTGAGAATGCTGGACCTTCATGGTCAGTGTGGGAATTGAACCCAAGATGGTTTCTTGACATCACCCTGCTTCACAAAAGATGCTAAATGACCCCCCGCCCCCCCATTACACACACACCAAATCTCTCTGCAGGTTATAAACAAGCCCCTGTTCATCATTATTCTATGACTCAAGTCGACAGGGCGCATGAAAAATTGACATAGATAGGATTGGGCTCAAAATCGCAAATGGTAAATCGTTGTCATTGCTGTCTGTGCTGACATAGAAATAAATAGTCATTCGGCAAGATTTGGAGGATATTGGTAACTGTGGATGAGCTCTACTACATTTTGGGGCTTAAAGGCTAAAAGAAAGTTTTAAAGTAAACAATAAACAAACAGTTTAGCAAAATCAGCATCATGGCAATTCAGGTAAGTGATTATGCAGCCGAGACCACACTGTGATAGTCATACATCAGTAAACGGTTGACTTAAAGAACATTGTGACACTAATGTGCATTAAGAAAGATGTTGTGGAGAACAGATACAATTGGATCCATAAAGTTCCCTGAGCTGCAATGCACATGGACTGTTTGTATATTGCAGTTAAATGAGCTATGCAAAATATATTCACATCTATTGCCTGAATTAAATATATGAATAAGTACACAGATATAATTCTGATTTTAAAATACAGCTGATATAAAGATGCAAAAAAGGTCACTGCAGTAACACACATGCACGATCTATATATGTAGTTCATTAAGTGTGCCATCAAATATCTACCATTTGGTCGACAAATGATTCTTGTCATATTGAATTACACCCCTGTTCTCCTGCAATGGCTTTTCATATTTCTTTGACACCTCAATTCATTAAGGGAGCTGAGATAAAACATGCAACTGAAATCTTTTGTTCAATAACCCGCAAACTCGTATCCTGTGGAACTTGCTTAATTTGCCTCCCTTAACAGAAGGTTGTTCCACTTGAACACCTAGCCTAATTACTGCTGACTCCCTCCTGGCGCAAATCCATTGCAAACAGCACATGCATATTTGATTAAAGGTCATGCAAACCTCCCCATTCACCCAGCAATGAGAGGAAGTAAACTTGAAAGCAATAAGAGTTAGATTAGATAACATTACCCAATTAATGTTTGAGGCATAATAACTTGTGACCCAGAACAACTACAATAGCCTATTGCATGAGATTAGGAATAATATGCTAATTATCCAGACTGCTTTTTTATATGAAAAACAAGACGTACCTGTATGTTAAAGGAGGGAATAGAGCAGAACCACTGGATCTTCAATCTATTACCAATCATTTGTTAGAAATAATATTGATGTCTTGAATGCATGCAAAGGGGTTATAAAATGAGGAGTTGTGGGGGTGATTATGATCCCAAGAATGGGCTGGTTTTATAAAACAAGAATTGTGAAATGCCAGTGAGCTTTCAGGTTGGTGTCAATCGCTGAATACAATTTATAGTTTCAAGTCTCTCAATGAGGAGCCTGCTTGTCTCATGCAATTTTTTGAAACTTATAAATAACTATGCAGCAAAATATTTTCTAGACAAGATTATTTGATATGTAAGCAGCACATAGTTTTTTTTCTCTCTCTAGTTACAAACTAGAATTAACTCAGAGGATCCTATAGATTCAGGAAAACTCCTCCCTCCCTGGGATAACTGGATTTATTTATTTCTGAAGAAGGATCCCTAGATTTAAAATGTTAACTCTGTTTTCTCTTTAAAGAAGCTGCTAGGTCTGTTGAGTTTCTCCAGCACTTTCTGTTTTCCTTTCATATCTCCGGAATCTACAGTTCTTTGTTTTATTTGTTTATTTTCCGACTGATTCTCTTTCGATTAAGACTTAATAATTTTGTAATACATGCTAATATTACCCTTAAAACTGTTACTGACAAAATGAAAACAAAAAAATTAAATAAATATTGAAATAAGAAAATTAAAAACTTTACCCATACTCACTCACCTTTTCATTCTTTGTAATCTCGTTTGTCCTTTAATTTTTTTCTACCTTTCTGAACCTTTTTATTGTTTATTTTTGAGTTTAAAAGAATAAGCTTATTCCCTTCTGTCCTAGTTTCACCATTCGCTTTAAGACACTAATGGCAGTATCCAGCTAGTTGAAGAACCAGACTGTCAAACTGACTTTCCTTCAATCTCATTTCATTGATTTTTGACTGTTTAGTATGCTATGTTATGAAACAAGTTGGATGTTGCCTGGGCTAGAATGATTCAGCTTTGAAGAGAGATTAGGTTGGTTTGTTTTCCTTAGATTAGAGGGATATAAAGTTCTGAGTGGTATAGGCAGGGTAGATAGGGAGAAACATTTCCCCTTCACAAAGGGTCAATAACAAGCTTATAACAATTTTTAAGTCAAGGAGCAGGGCAATTAGAGGGGACTGAAGGAAAAATGTTTTCACTCAGAGGGTTGTGGTTATCTGGAACTCTTTGTCGAAAAGGGTGGTAGAGGCAGAAACCATGAAATCGTTTTGGAACTATTTGAATTAACACAAGAAACTCCACAGCATACAAGGCTAAGGGTCAAGTGTCGAGAAATGGAATTAGAATGAATGTGTCTTTGCTGCCTATCAAAGAAACCATGGGCCAAAGGACCTCTTTCAATTCTGTAAAAGCTTTATGTGTCTAGGTAGGATGCCATCATATTTATATCACAGATTGGCCATTGGAAAATTGACGGATTTGTTCTTGGAATTCTGTTTATTTGATGGGATGCTCCTCAGAGGGTCGGTGTGGATTCAATGAGCCAAATAGCCTGCTTCCACTCTGTGGGGCTTCTATGATTCTTGATGAAACAAGGGAACTGGTAATCAAATACAAAGCTTTAAAACCTCACAGCCAACATAAAATATGACTTATTCCCCTTCATCTGAGTCATAACCAGATGTATGATTACATGCTACACGGTAGGAGGTGGCACAATGATTTGAGTTTAAATATTTTCTTTTCTGCTAATGAAATGAATTGGAAAGCACAAAAAGTAATGGCTCTGGATAATAAGCTACAGATATTAGGAAACAAAGGACCTATTTTTTAATAATCAGATTTTTGTTCTTCATTTTTATACTCAGAACAATCTAGCATTGATATCTTCTACATGCGTGGCCAATTGAGCCAATTCTATAGATTTGATATTAACTATATACGTACTTCACAAAGAAACTAATCATTAGCTTTGTAGGCAACTGCTTTACCAGAAAATCGCACTTCATTTAAGTAGAAAAAGTGCGAAGTTGTACAATGCACATTTAACAAAAAGTAGAAGAATCCACATACTTGACGAATGATTCCTCACAATAAGTATAAGTAAAATGTTTTTATCACTGTCGATTATGGCATCCAACTTTTTTCTCGAATTGAAGTAGTTCAGGCCAGATTTGAGGAAACATTGATGGATAATTTGACGTTTGTCCACAATTATTCTAAATTATTTGAGATAGAAATAGACTGGCAATTAGTCTATGCACAGTCCTTTCATCTGTTCTAGCTATGTTGGAATTAAATTCAAACTTGTGGAGTGAAAGTCTCCTCTTTTCTACCTGTAAAGACTTTCTCCTGAAATGGTACAAAATAGTAACTTTGGATCCTGCACCAGGAAAAGTAAAAAGAGTAGTTGGTTGGTAAGACCTGCTATTAGTGTGAAAGAGAGAGACTACAATTAGCAGATGGCAGATACTATCTGCCCAAAGTTGCTAGCTGTTGCTAACTGTTGGCCTGAAACCAGAAGTGATTCTTTCCTTAGCACTATCGTCCCTCATCTTTGATGAGTGCAAAATAAAGTTCCACAAAATGTTTTAAAATTAGATGGCAACTCTGTATTTAGACATGTTGGTTTCAGTGTGTTCAGCACATTCATGCTAGACAACGTTCTGAGAAACTATAAGTTCTTTCAACCATTCAGGCAACTGAGTCGGACAAGCTTTGTATTCAAGATCGTTGGAAGAAGTACCATCATGTGCAATCCCCAGGAATGAGACAGACTAGTAACAGGTATCAAAATAACAAGAATGAGCAATAATTGCACAATTTATTTACATTATTAATCTGTTCCAAAAGCCTAGTACTGTGGTCACAATTTTGGGATGCATTTGAAGCATACTTCATTGATTAATGTGCAGCATATTACAGACCAACTAATTGAACAGGAAATCAAATAGTTGCGTTTTTCTGTGTGATAAGATTCCGTGATTTACTTAGACTGATGCAGGGCCCTTGAAACAAAGCTGTGCACTAGCCTACAAATGTTAAAACAAGCTAGTGTCACTTCAAATAAAATTGGAGGAAAAATAAATTTGATGGAAGTACATTAAAAGTTCTTTGGATAAAAGTGCATCATTTCCAGTCCACTCTGATATAGTAAACGTGCCAGGCCCACACCATTTGTTAGGGCACGATGCGCACACTCGCAAAATAATAATTAAATTCTGTGGATCATCATAAATCAGATGCATCCAGGTCAGGGTCAAGTCTTCCAGGCCCTTTGTTGACACTCACTTCCAGATTGGCATCAAGTGACTGTGGGACTGAGCGGTGTTTGGAAAACATTCAGACATCCAGACATAATAACGAATCAAATAAATTGTCACAACTGACAAAGAGTTACTTTTTGAGCAATTAAAAGCAGGTAATCCCTCTTCCATCAAAATACCAGCTCAGCAAATTAAATGCATGTGCATGAATATGCATAAGGCTATATGTGTATGAGGAAGGGTGGAGAAATCCAATTAACACATGCCACATTGCAATGATTGAAATAAAGCAATTCCAATCATGTATAAACCTCACTAAAGCCTTGAACAATTTGCTAGCCACAGCGAGAGGCATCCCTTCAGGTGTGGAGTGGAGTGAACAGGCGGTGTAGGTACGTAAGGTAGTTAGACAGTACAGCAACTTTAATTTTTTAAAACAACAATGCCTCTTCAATTTTTTGAAAATTCCCAGAATAATAAGATTTTGAAATACTGCAGACATAGATATAGTCATGTGAAGTTTCGCTTCAATCAAGAAATGATGTACAACAATTAGCATCGCTCAAGTTAAAAAAGACATTGGATGATTCCACAACCACCTTCTACGCTGATGTATGATTACAGTTGTGGTATGTAATTATAGTGATACTGGCAAAGGGAAATGTTCATTTGATTATAATGTACAATGACTTCAGGATATTCATGTAGTCTGCTGCAAACCAGAAGTTGGTGATAAAAAAAAATCCCAGTAATAATGCCACAGAGGGGAGTAATGCTTTTAATGAACTTTAATTTTCTTTGGACTCCATAAAGTAGGAAGGGATTTTTAAAAAATATTTCTGCTTAAAATACTATAAGACACAGGCAATGGCCTTGTGGTATTATCACCAGACTGTTAATCCAGAGACCCAGATAATGTTCCGGGGTCCCAAGTCTGAATCCTGCCACAGCAGATGACGGAATTTGAATTCAGTAAAGAAAACTGGAATTAAGAATCTACTGATGACCATTAAGCCATTGCCAATTGTCGGAAAACCCCATCTGGTTCACTAATGTCCTTCAGGGAAGGAAGCTGCCATCCTCACCTAGTTTGGCCTAAATGTGACTCCAGACCCACAGCAATGTGGTTGACTCTCAACTGCACTTTGAAATGGCCTAGCAAGATATTCAGTTATACCAATCGCTACGAGGACTCAAAGAAATGAAACCGGATGGATCACCTGGCATCAAACAACCCTGTTGACCCTGTGTAGATGGGCACTGAGGATGGCAAGGGCACAAAATGTACTCTTGGTGGGGGATTTCAATGTCCACCACCAAGAGTGGCTCGGCAGCAGACTGAACTGGTCAGGTCCTAAAAGACATTGTTACTAGACGGGGTCTGCGGCAGGTGGTGAGAGAACCAACAAGAGGGAACGACATACTTGACCTCATCCTTACCACTCTGCCAGCTGCAGATGCATCTGCCCATGACAGTGACGGTAAGAGTGACCATCGCACAGTCCTTGTGGAGACGAAGTCCCGTCTTCACATTGAGGATAACCTCCATCATGTTGTGTGGCACTATCACCGTGCTAAATGGGACTGGCTTCAAACAGATCTAGTAATTCAAGACTATGAATTCATGAGGTGCTGTGGGCCATCAACAACAGTAGAAATGTACTCCATGACAATCTGTAACCTCATGGCCGGGCATATCCCCTACTCAGCCATTACCATCAAGCCAGGGGATCAACCCTGGTTCAATGGAGAGTGCAGGAGGGCATGCCAGGAGCAGCTCTAGGCATACCTGAAGATGAAGTATCAACCTGGTGAAGCCACCGAACAGGACTACTGGCACATCAAACAACATAAGCAGCAAGTGATAGATGGAGCTAAGCGATCCCACAGCCAGCCGATCAGATCTAAGCTCTGCAGTCCTGCCACATCCAGCCGCGAATGGTGGTGGACAATTAAACAACTCACTGGAGGAGGTGGCTCCACAAATATCCCCATCCTCAATGATGGAAGAGCCCAGCACATCAGTGCAAAAGATAAGACTGAAGCTTTCGCAGCAATCTTCAACCAGAAATGCTGAGTGGGTGATCCATTTCAGCCTCATCCAGTGATCCCTGGCATTACAGATACCAGTGTTCAGCTAATTCAATTCACTCCATGGGATATCAAAAAACAGTGGCGGGCATTGAATACTGCAAAAGCTACGGACCCTGACAACATTTGGCAATAGTACTGAAGACATGTCCTCCAGAACTTGCCACTCCCCTAGCCAAGCTATTCCAGGACAGTTACAACACTGGTATCTACCCGACAATGTGGAAAATTGCCCAAGTATGCCCTGTATATAAAAAGCAGGACAAATCTAACCCAGCCAATTACCGCCCCATCAGTCTACTCTCAATCATCAGTAACGTGATGGATGGTGTCATCAACAGTGCTATCAAGCAGCACGTGCTCAGCAATAACCTGCTTAGTGATGCACAGTTTGGCTTCTACTAGGGCCACTCAGCTCCCGACCTCATTACAGCCTTGGTTCAAACATCAACAAAAGAGCTGAATTCCAGAGGTAAGGTGAGAGTAACAGCCCTTGACATCAAGGCTGCATTCAACCGAGCATGGCATCACAAAGCCCTAGCAAAACGAATAAATGGGTATCAGGGACAAACTCTCCGGTTGTTGGAGTCATACCTGATGCATAGGAAGATGGCCGTGGTTGTTGGAGGTTAATCATCTCAGCTCCATGACATCTCTGCAGCAGTTTTTCAGGGTAGTGTCCTTGGCCTAACCATCTTCAGCTGTGTCATCAATGGCCTTCCCTCCATCATAAGGTCAGAAGTGGGAATGTTCGCTGATGATTGCACAATGTTCAGCATCATTCACGACTCTTCAGATACTGAAGCAATCCATGTTAAAATGCGGCAAAACCTGGACAATATCCAGGCTTGGGTTGACAAGTGGCAAGTGACATTTGCACCACACAAACGCCAGGCAATGACCGTCATCAACAAGAGACAATCTAAACACCATCCCTGCATACTCAATAGTGTTACCATCACTGAATTCCCCACTATCAACATCCTGGGAGTTATCATTGACCAGAAACTCAACCTGACTCACCACATAAGTGCAGTGGCTATAAGTGCAGTTTAGAGGCTAGGAATGCTGTGGCAAGTAACTCACATTCTGACTCCTGAAAACCTGTCCACCATCCACAAGGCACAAGTCAAGAGTGCGATGGAATTCTCCCCACTTGCCTGGATGAGTGCAGCTCCAACAACACTCAAGAAGCTTGACACCATCCAGGACAAAGCAGCCCACTTGATTGGTACTGCATCCACAAGCATCCACTCCCTCCACCACTGACGCTCAGGAGCAACAGTGTGTACTATCTACAAGATGCACTGCAGAAATTCCTGGTCATCCATATGGTCATCCAGTTCCTTGCCATACCCTACCCTTTATTCATGCAGGAATGTGCCTTTCCTGAATTTTTGTCAACTGTCGTTAGGAATACTCCCACATGTCTGATGTGGATTTACCCTCAAACAGCCACCTCCAATCAACAATCTCCAGTTCCTGCCTAATATTGTTGTAATTCACATTCCCCAAATTTAACACCTTCACACAAGGACTGCTGTTGTCCATATCCATGTTTATCATAAAACTCACAGTATTATGGTCACTACTCCCACTGCTTCCCGGCTGAAACTTCACCCACGTGGCTGGGCTCATTTCCCAAAACCAGGTCCAGTATAACCCATTCCCGGGTTGCACTGTTTACATAAAGTGTCAAGAAACCTCCTGAATGGCCCTTACAAATTCTACTCCAGCCATGTCCCTAGCACGAAGTGGGTCCCAATCGATATAGGGGAAGTTAAAATCATCCACAGTAACATTGCTGCTGTTTTCACATCTTTCCAAAATCTGTCCACATATTCTCTCTTCTATCTCCTGCTGGCTGTTGGGACGCCTGTAGTATACCCACAGCATTGTGATTTCACATTTCCTGTTCCTGAGTTCTACCAAAAATCCCTTAGTTCAGCTGTAAAATACTCCTTTATCAATAATGCAACTCCCACCACTCCTTTTAAAAGTCTTTCTGTCAAGCCTGAAATGTTTAAATCCTGGGAAATTCAGCTGCCAGCCCTATCCCTCCTATAGCAATGTCTCCATAATCACAATATTGTCATTGTTCCAGGTACTAACAAATGCTCTAAGTTCATCTACCTTGCCTATTATACCTCACATCGAAACACATGCATTTCAGACGACCTCTTCTGCTCTTTTCAGCAGCGTTTCCCTACCTGTTCTTGTTTTTAGTAATGTTTGCCTTGGTTTCTACCTCTCCCTCAATTTATTCATCTACCGCCATATCGTGTTAGTTCAACATTATTACAACTACGCAGCTCTTCCTGAGGCATTTCCTTGCCTGACTGATACAACGTAAGGCTTCAACTTATTGGCACGTCAATATAATCAAAAAAGTGACTGACACAAATGGAGTCCCTGGCCAAGCACTCAGATCTTGTTCAGACCACCTAGCAGGAGTATTCATAATCATCTTTAACCTCTCCTTACTTTGATCTGAAGTCCCCACCTGTTTCAAGAAGAAACCATCATCCTGCCGCCAAAGAAAAATTATGCAGCATGCCTCAATGGTTACCACCCAGTGCCTCTAACCTTCATAATTATGAAGTGCTTCAATAGATCAGTCAGGACTCACATCAACTCCAGTCTACCAAACTGCCTTGATCCTTTGCAATTTACCTACTGGTGCGACAAGTCCACAGCAGATGCCATCTCCCTGGTCCCTGCCATCGGTCCTGGAACATCTGGATAACAAGAATACCTGTGTCAAGCTCCTGCTCATTGACTATGGTTCTGCCTTCAACACTATAATTCCAAACAAACCCATCTCTAAACACTAAGATCTAGATCTCAGCACCTTCTTCTATAATTGGATCCTTAACTTCCTGACCCATAGGCCACATTCAGTAAGAATAGGCAACAACAAGTCCTCCACCAAAATCCCCAACACCGGTGCCCCACAAGGCTGCGTACTCAGTCCCTTACTATATTCCTTATACACTCATGACTGTGTGGACAAATTCAGCCCAAACTCCATTTACAAGTTTGCTGACAACACCGCCATTGTTGGGTGGATCTCAAACAAAGATGAGACAGAGTACACAAGAGAGATTGAGTGCTGAGTGGCATGGTGTAAGTACAATAATCTACCCAGCAACGTGAGCAAAACCGAGCAGCTGGTCAGTGATTTCAGGAATCAAAGTGGAGGGTACTCCTGCTGTCTGCATCAACAGTGCTGAGGTGGAGATGCTCGAGAGAGCCAAGTTCCTGGAAGTGATGAACACCAACAATCTGTCCTGGTTCACCCATGTTGACCCGATGGTCAAGAAAGCACAACAGCGTCTCTACTTCCTCAGGAAGCTAAGGAAATTTTCAAGACCACAAGAAACTACAAAGTTTCAAAACTACAAAGAACCCAGCCCAGTCTATCACACACGCCAAACTTCCATCCATTGACTCCAATTATACTTCCCACTGCCTCGCGAAAGCAACCAACTTAATCAAAGACACCTCCTACCCCAGTTATATTCGCTTCCACCCCCTTCTGACTGGCAGAAGATATAAAAGTTTGTATATATGTATGAATTGATTCAAGAATGGCTCCTTCCCCGCTGTTATTAGACTTCTAAATGGGCCTCTCACACTTTAAATTTAACA
The DNA here is from genome assembly GCA_024137785.1 of Ginglymostoma cirratum. Lineage (NCBI taxonomy): Eukaryota > Metazoa > Chordata > Chondrichthyes > Orectolobiformes > Ginglymostomatidae > Ginglymostoma > Ginglymostoma cirratum. Next base: position 3,559,710 of record JAHRHZ010000053.1, on the reverse strand, counting down.
TTGATCTCGTTGCCCATCTCTGCAGCCGTAACAATTTATTCTTCATTCTGTTCTATTACCTCAATGCACTTTGTATGGTATGATTTGAATGTACTACATGCAAAATAAAACTCTTCACTGTAGCTAGGTACATGTGGCAATTATAAATCAAATCAAATTGTTAAATTATTGAATGGTACTGTATATAAAGTTTAGTCATGGAAAGACTTCATTTGTCTGCAATATTGGGATGTTGTCAAGCTGACTTTCAGTTGTCATTTCTTTAAGTACAAACTACTTTTTCGTAAACTTAAGGGGGAAATGAAAAGCACAGGAGTAAACTGGTGTTTTGCTGGGATACAGTTTTATTTAAGTTCCAGTAGTTTGGCTTTAGCAATAAACAAAACTGTTCCAGAGGAATGGACAAGAATTAAGGGTGCATTGATTGGATATAGGGAATCCATAAGTACTCTCCATTAGTCAGGAATTGTAAATGTAGAATGAAAGTTCAAGGATAGTAAGAATTGCCAACGCTGGAGTTAGAGATAACACAGTGTGGAGCTGGAGGAGCACAGACGGCCAGGCAACATCACAGCAGCAGAAAATTTGATGTTTCGGATCGGGACAGGTTAGGTTATTATTGGGAAGCCAGGAACTCACTTCTCATTCGTCAGGAGTTACAAATATATGAGGAAAAGCTGTCAGTGTATAGACACAGGGCTGCAACTTTGACTGAATTTTGAATGAGATGCCTGCAAAAAGGGTATAAAAACATAATACTTGCCAGCGTCTTTTGCATTAGCCAAAGGGTAGAAGTGATCAAGAAGACACTTTAACTGGAGATCTTGCTGGAAGAGAAAATTATGACTTATTTAGAATAACTTGTGAGGGGCATTATCAGTTGATGGGTGATTGTCATTGGTTAAATGATTTGCCATGAGAAATCCAAGTTCGAAGTATTAGAGCAATAATCAAATTCCCTATTGAGGCTAAATGTAACCATATTAAGAAAAAGTGAAGGTAAAACATTTCTGTTTGGAAGTTGTTTTTACAGACAGTATTCAGCAGGAGTTATGGAGAGAGAAAAGGAAGCATTCAAAACGTTTCTATGAATACAATGGTTAAGGCAAATTGGGAAATTAAAATTGAAGTTTAAAAATGTAAAGGGTATATTAGACATAAGTTAACAAAGTTAAAATCTCAATGCATATTTGTGAATTAAGAGACCAGGTTCAAGTACATTGTGGGTGAAAGAATCAGTTTGAAGGAACAAAGAAGGCAAGACCTTAGAACTCCTGGGATCCTTTGAAAGACAGATGAATATTTGTTGAATTTTATACCTTGCCATGCTTAGGTCAGTGGAATGCTAAATATTAATTTTGGTTGTTCAGTAAATCTTGTTAGTTTGCATTCTAAATTAGTGGTTGTCCTTTTGCCAATATGGTTACTCGCTAACAAGAAATTTCTCATTCTGGGATTTAGTGTTGAGTCCAACAGAAAATACAAACTTGAAGAAAGAACTTTACAAAGAGTTTGCACCTGACTGTTAAAGCCTCAGCTCACTCCATGTTGAACAACGTGTCCTGAAAACTCTGCTTACAGTTTGCTAGCTGTGACGAATTGCACTACAGCAGCTGACATAATCTACAACATTTTTAAAAAGATCAACAAAGTTCAAAATAAATAACCCAGAACAGATTAATAAAACCTGTCAATTCACACTATCTTGCAATATGAATAGACCTCTCTTAAAAAAAAAATCAGGATCTGGGTTTTGGGTCTGTATGTTATCCAAAAAACTAATTGGTTCTTCCTCAGACTATACCTAACCTGGGCAGCAAGTTTTATTGAAATCTGTATGTTTTTGAGATTTTAAAAACAGGCTAAGAGCTGTGAAGATTTTACATGTTCTGTGGTGAAGATAATAATTTCAAGTATAATTAGCTGCAAGGGACCAAGCTGCACACACGTCTCCTGCTGTGATCTCTACAGTGTTCTGTACAACTGAAGCAATACCATTTTCTCCTGTGCTTAAATCTTCTTTGATAAAGGCTAACATACCATTTGCCTTTTGAATTGCTTGTTGCAATTGCATGCTAGATTTCAGTGGCTTATGAACAGAGACATCTATGTCATAGAGTCATATAGTCATAGAGTATAACAGCATGAAAGCAAGCCTTTCGGCCCAAACTGGTCCTTGCTGACCATGGTGCCCACTCAGCTAGTTCCAGTTGCTCAAATTTGGTCCATCTCCCTCTAAACCCTTCCCATCCATGTACCTATCCAAATGTTTCTTAAATATTGCTCATGCACCTGCCTCAACGACTTTCTTTGGCAGCCATTCCTGCATGAAGAAGTTGCCCCTCATGTCCTTCAAAATCTTTCCCCTGCCACCTTAAACCTATGCCCTCTAGCCTTCAATTCCCCATCCCTGGGAAAAAGGATGACATGCGTTCATCCTATCTTTGCCCCTCATGATTTTGTACTCCTCAACAAGGTCACCCCTCATTTGCCTATGTTCCAAGGAATAAAGTCCTATCCTGGCCAACTTCTCCCTATAACTCAGGCCTACTAGTCCTGGCAACACCCTCATAAATCTTCTTTCCACACTTCCCAGTTTAACTATGTCTTTCCTATAACAGGGTTATACAAAAAGGCTATACAAAATTGTATACAATATTCCAACTGACCTCACCAACAACTTATGCAACTGTAACATTACGTACCAACTCCTATACCCATTGTCTCGACCAATGAAGGCCAGCATGCTAAATGCCTTCTGGACCATCCTGTCTACATGTGACACCATTTTCACTGAACTACGGACTTGCACTGGATCCCTCTGTTCCACAACACTCTTGAGGACCTTAACATTTACAGTACGAGTCCTACCTTGCTTTGACTTTCCAAAGTGCAAGACCTCACACTCATCTGTATTGAATTTCATTTGGCAATCCTCGGCCCACTTCCACATCTGATCAAGTTCCCTCTGTAATTTTTGATAAGCTTCCTGGCTATCAACGATACCTCCTAATTTTGTATCATTCTTACTAAAACGCAAACTTACTAAAACACTACATTCACATCTAAATCATCTATGTAAATAACAAATAATGTCCCTTTTCTTTTATTCTTAAGTTTGTAATACTAACTTTCTCATCGCCATTGTTGCCTGTTATTGTACAATATATATTACTATTGATCATTTACTGATTTTGATTTTCTTTATTGCAGTCACATGTAGCTAAGCACAGTGAAATGCTGTGTTTGCAAGCAGGCTGATCATAGTAATCAAGGACATACAGTTCATAGGGTGCCTAGACAGTGTGAAGCATACAGGTTACACTTCACAGGAGATGTACAAAGCGAGATCAACATTATCAAGGTCAAAACAAATTTCCTGCTCTTCTGATGCTGCCTGGCCCACTCTGCTCCTCCAGCTCCACACTGGGTTATGCCGTAAGTAAGCTTTCAATGATGCATTTGTTATTGAGCATCCTTATGGACATGTCAAATTTCCTAAACTGCCTGAGAAGGAAGAAGTGTTAGAGTCCCTTCTTGACTGTCGCACCTACATGGGAATCCCAGGACAGGTTATCAGTTATTATTGTTCCTCAGAACTTAGTGGTCTCAACCCTCTCAACCTCCTGTCTGTTGATGTAGATGAGGACATGTTCTCCTCCTTTCTTTCTGAAGTTTCTTATCATTGCACAACAACACCAAGCCGTCTATCCCTTTCTGTATTCTGACTCATCGTTGTTTGATATCTGTCTTACCACGGTGGTGTCGTCAACAAAATTATAAATGATATTCATTTGGAAATTGTCAAAGATAATGACCAGACCTTCTGTTTTTAGTGATCTTGGTTGAGCGATACACATGGACTGGAACACTGGAAAATCTTCCCCCTTCTTTGCTGTCATGTCATGTTACATTTAATATCTGACTTAAGAAGCAGGTGGAGATTTGGTTCAAGGTCACACCTGAAGCACAGTACCTCAAAATGTCAATACTCCTCTAATACTGCGCTGAGTGTGAGCTTAAATTTTGCATTTAAATCTCTCTTGTTAAAGTTAAGAATCATGCATATTTGTGAGCTGAGGCCAAAGACTGTAGCAAACAGGTCATACCTAATTTCCCAAATCACTTCTACCACCTGTAAGGCACAAAGGGAAAATTTGATGATATACTCTTCATTTGTCTGAATGAGTGCAGCTGCAACAACGCTAAAGAAGCTCAACATCATTATAGACAAGGCAGACTGCTTGATTGATAGCTGATTCATCATGTTAAACATTCATTCCCAGCACCTCCCAAATCCATGAATACCACCAGCTAGAAGGGAGCAGACACGTGAGGTCAGCACCACTTCAAGTTACAAACCCACCTGATCTGGATCCATGTCATTTCATTATTGATGGGTCAAAATTTGGAATTGCCTACCAGTAATATTGCAGGAGTACATGCACCAAACGTACAGCAGTGTGACAAGTAGAAAGCTCAGGATCTTCTGAAAGGCAACTCGTGCTGAATGTAGTTGGTAGCTAATAGTAACATCTGTATTCTGAGGAAGAATTTAAAAAAGTTAAGCAAACACTTTCTAGCAAATCTTTTGACTTCCCTCTTTTCTTTTTTCTGTTCTCTGTATTCACTGTTATCTTTGCTCGCCTTAACATTCTGGTATCATTTTCATTTCTGGATCAGAAGGGTATGAGATAAAGTCCTACTCCAGAGACTTGAACAAATAACTTAGACTCTTACTTCTGCACAGCATTGAGGAGAGTTGTATTGTCAAAGGTAAGGTCTCATAGATGAGACGTTAAACCAAGGCCCCATCAATCCCGTATTGTGGACATAAAAGATTTATGACACTACTTGAATAAGAGTCATAGAGTTCTCCTCATCTCTAGATCAATATGAAGCCTTCACATAATATTGCTAAAAGACCTTTCACCATGCAAGTTCTAGGAACAGCACTTCATCTTTCATCTTGGCGTCATGCAGCCTTTTGGCCTCAATACTGATTTCAACACTTTAAGTAAGATCGTAATTCCTGTCTTGATCTTGTTCTTTGAGCTTTTCTTAGCTGATCTGCTTGTTTCTCCATCTCATTCAGTCACATGTAAACTCTATCACAAGGTCAACCTCTCTCCAGTTCCAAAGACAGTTATATTGGATGTAACATATTGACCGTGTGTCTTCATAGATGCTGCAAAAATTTTTCGATCACTTTCTGTTTTTATTCCTTTTTTTGTTCTCCCTGCTCTGTCCCCCATTGCACTGCCGTAAAACCTCTTCCACTTCTCTCTGCCTTCTGTTCTGATGAAATGTTAGTGATCTGGAAGGTTAAATGTCTTTCTATCCACAGATGCTGCCTGATCTGGTGAGTATTTTCAATATTTTTCGATTTTTAATTCAGATTTCCAATCTCCGTACTATTTTTTTGCTTTTGTTTGGTAAAAAGGATTATCTGGTGGTGACTGCATTGCTTCTAGTTGGAACTTCTTCTGATCAAATTGATTGTAAATCAATTTTACAACAGTAAATACACTTCAAACTGGTTAGTTGACTATGAAAACATAAACAAACACAAAATATGTCACTTCTTTCTCCCTTATGGAGACCTTTGTCCCCACTTAGCTGTAATTTTTCTTGCCTTCGTCTCCAACTCTGAGTCAATTGTTACTCTCTCTCTTTTCTCCTCTCTTTTTTGTTCTCTTTTCTTGCTTCTCATCTCTCTTGCATTCATAAGGTTTCAATCCAGAAAGTTTACAATATCTCCACCTCTGACATGCATACGTACTATTTTACAAGCTTTATGACCACATATGGCAAAAGGGGTTTTCAAATCTCAAATATACTGACTATAACTCCATTAAATACTCAAGAAAACATCAATGCAGTAAATATTATTTCAGGTTTTCTACATTCAAATACATGGCTAAATATTAAAAGCTAGTCATTCAACATTAAAAGGGGATAAATTTAAAAGCTCAGATAGTCAGTGTCAGTCAGGTTGAATGTTCAAATAGTAGACAACCTTGTTTTTAATGATATCGGATCATATTCTTAAGCAGGTTAATTTAAATTTGCCTCTCAGTTATTTTAGACAAATCAAACCATTTATTTTAAAGTACTTAATCATTTATGCTAAAGCCAAAGGCAAGAATGTCAGATGAACAAACTCAAAGGTTTAAACTTTTGGAGGTGTGGCACAAAATGGGTGATAGCGAATGAAAATTCCCTTCCCGTACCAGCCAGCTCCCCTCAGCCCCTCGGGTTTCTTTATCATTGACTTCAGTGAAAAGGACAAATGAGGGGAGCTGTATAATAGGTTGCTGATCCAGTGAATTATACCATTAAGCCATGCAAAATTCATCCCATCAACTGTTCATATATTGGAATCCGTATCATAAATTCAGGACCTTAATTTTCACCAGGAGTTTAAATTAGAAATTATTTGCTACAGAGGATATTGAATAATATTAATTGTATAATATGTTAGGATTTCCTGTGGTATATTAGTAGTCAGAGAGCTTAACTGGTGAATAATTTGGATTTTGCTTCTTTGCAAATAAGGTAACATAGAAAAAACAGAAACATAGAAACATAGAAAATAGGTGCACGAGTAGGCCCTTCGAGCCTGCACACCATTTAATATGGTCATAGCTGATCATGCCGTTTTCCACTCCCTCTTTCTCTCCATACTCCTTGATCCCTTTCGCTGCAAGGGCCACATCCAACTCTTTCTTGAATATATTTAACAAACTGACACCAACAGCTTTCTGTAGCAAAGAATTCCACATGTTCACAACCCTAAGAGTGAAGAAATTCTTCCTCATCTCCTTATACTTAGACTGTGTCCCCTAGTTCTGGATTTGCCTAACATCAGCAACATCTATGGAGGTTTTCCCAATCTCCAATTATGTTCTCAGTGGAAGATTGATAGCAACTCCAGAGAATCAATAGAAACAAAAAACTTTATAATAATTCCAAAAAAGAGTCACATAGGTCTTGAAAAGTTAATTTTAGTTGGATTTTCCACCTCTTGGAGCAGCATAGATAATGGGACGAACATTGGGATAACACAGCGAGAATGACGTGAACTGAATCTCAACATTGAGAAAGAAAGACCCTGATTTTTTTTTTCCCCTTAAGCTTTAAAAGGCAACTTCAGAATGTCATTACTAAGCAAAAACTAGTTTGTTTCCATCTTTGTGTTGGTTCAAGTTGCTCTATTTATATGTCAGAGACAATTCTCCTGTCCTTTCTGGAGAAAAGTTGTCATTTGCGCTGTTGGCAAAGTGATGAGTTAACTTGCCTTTTGGAGCCTTTTCATCTGTGATAATGATGCAAGAACCACAGTGTGAAGGGCAGTTTCTAGCTTGTAACATCTGAAATAGAGTGCAGTTGGGCTTCAAATCTAGTGTCAGCAGCATGAATACAGTAAGGTCCCAGGCGTGATGGCAACATCTGCCTCTCTGCCATGCAATTCCATGAGTGGAGCCCTGTAGAGCCTGGATGCGTAATTAATAAGGTGAAGAGCAGACAATTGTGTGAGAAAAATCACTGTAAACCATGAGACTGGACACTGTAAATTTCAACGAAAATAAAATTAAAAATGAGAAAACCTAGCGCTTTTTTTTCTCTCCACACCTGTTGACAGACCTGTTGCATTTATCCAGCATGTTCAGTTTTTATTACAAACAACCTTTGATAGCTTTCTTTTCCAAGATTTCTATCAATGATATAGTATAATTGCAATGACTGCTGGGATAATCCCTAGCAACATCTTACTCTCCTGCTCTATAACATGGCTACCATATAGTGTTTAAAGGATAGTTATTCAACATTATTAGCCCATGGAGTGGCTGCCATAAAGTTCAGTATTTGATCGGTGATAATTCACAGATTTTTCACACAGGGAATCAATGAAGTCAGAATTATATTGTCCTATTCAATAAGTTAGATTAATAATGATGCAGCATCAATAGGTGAATGTAGCTAAAAGGGAAAATAACTATAATTCATCAACATTTCAAACAAAGTATCAGTGAGCTTTAAAAGTGTCAAGATACAGACACCAGAGAATGTAGAGTGTGAAAGAGGTAGTACATTAAGTGCAGTCCGAGGAGCCATTACAATACATCCACACAGTATTGTTTGACATCTGAAACTACATGCTAAATAAGACAAGAAGTTACACAAAGGAATTAAACTGAAGGAAAGGCTACCTGAGAAATAGGAATTGCAAACAAAAATAAACGGAAAATAAAACAGAGGTGAATTAAATAAGTAATCATTCAGACATGTTCAAAACGCAAGGTTTTCTGCATTGTAAAATGCTCTCAGATGAATCACATAGAACATTAAAACAAGGTACTTGAATGAGACTTCATTAGCTTATTATAATTTCACACTATTAGCCTTTAATATTTGGCATAAAGAATCTTTTTTATTTGATGTGCAATGTCACCTTCTGATAACTTTTAAAATAGCCTAACTATTGAAATAAGTTTAAAGTTGACTGAACTTCTGTTCATTTCAGCTGGCAGGTTATGTAAAAATGTAATAGAAATGACTTTTGTACCACTAATGGCTAAATTCCTTACATTATGCACTTCTCTGATACACCTAATTTGAGTCTTAATGTGTTTACCATTGAACGAGTTGCCTTTACATTGTGTGTTTAACATAGAAAAATATCCCACAGCACTCTATCAATAGGAGTAAGAAAAGCTTACATTGAGAAAGTGAAGGAATGTAAACAATGGGACAAAAACGATTGCCATGAATTTTGAGGTTTTTAAAAGAAGAAAGTGGATTTCAGAGAGTAGGAGTCAGTTGCCGAGATTATGACACTGTGAGGAGAGAGGGACAAGCCTAGAAGACTGGAGAGAGGAGAATGGACTGTCTGGACAGATAATTTGGTAGAGGTGTTGGGCAGGATTTTATGGAGTCCACAACAGCAGAAAATATGTGATTTGAAGTGTCTAAATTAGGCAAGATGCAAAATTTCAAATTCTCAATGGCAAGTCAAAATGAATTGATGAAGTCGCTGGCATGTTTGTTGTTTGTCAAATTCGTACCGGCTGCGTAATATACTTGCATCCAACTTTCAAGATATCGCCAATGGTATAAAAGAATCCCATAACATCCAGTTCATGATTGCTGAAAGATGGTGTGCACCAGTCAGACTTGTGTCGATGTGTGTGAGGTCAGCCTCTGTTATCTCTTGACTGGCCTCCATTTCCTTGCACTCCATAAACCTCTACTCACCCAAATTTCAATGCTGTTTCTGGTCCCACATCAGGCTCCATTCACCTATTGCTCTCAGGTTCACAGAAGAGCAGTGGTTTCTAATCCTCCACTGCTTTTTTCCTGTTTAAATCATTTCATAGTTTATGTCCTTGCTTTCTCCAGAAATGTCAAATCCACCTGCTCGTTATCCGTATCTAGGCTACCCCTAAGTTCCTATGACTTTAGCTTCTAGTGCATTTCACTCCTTACATTTACCACTGCCAGTCATTCCTTCAATAGCTTACGCCCAACATTCTGGAATTCTGTCCCTAAACGGCTCCAAGTCTTGTTATCCTTTCAAAGCCTCCATCTCATCCATTTCTTTGACCAGTCTTTTGATTGTCCCTCTGAATACCTCCTTTAATGTTTTGGCCTGATCACTTGGCTGCAAAGTTTTTTTTTGTTTAAAATGTCAGAGAAACAAGCAGAGAATCAAATAAATACATCAAAATAGCAATGTCTTCCCTTACCACAAAACAAGAAGATATGCTTTTGCTACAGTATTTTAAAAAGCTTTTCAAACCACGACTCAGTTGCTGTCCATCTTTCATCTAACGTGTATAATTTCTTCACACCTGATTACAATATATCATTATGTGTAACTTTGCTGAAGTTAAAATCAGCCATTAACAATTTTACACAAAAGTTACCCTGAGGTTAATTGCAACTTAGCATGAAACGCAATGATAGGAAATTTGAGCTAACAGTAGTATGGTTATTTTTAAAAGAGAAATACTTATAACAAGTTATTGTGGTCAGATGGTTGATGTGTCAAATGAGTAATTAGGTGAAATATGCCTTGAATTAAAGAATGAATCTGAACTTTTCACCCCTATTTAACATTGTCCTTTTAATTATTTTTGTGAACTCCAGAACAACATTTTATAAATTACATAATTCACTGACAGGGTCAAAACAAGAATTGCAAAGACTGATTGAAAGGGTTTTTATTTGTACAACTCCTCAATGGTTCTGTTACTAAATGTGCTGCTGAATGTGGAACTCAGCCATGCTGGGCCTGTTCAGTTGGTCTGCTCATTCTTTGTGGGCAGGGGAGGGCAGGGGGTTTATAGTGGTGCTGGAGGACAGAATCCATTTGGTTATTTGACTACAGCTAAGGAATAAGAATGTTACAATTGCATTGCATGGTATAGTCTATTGGTCACTGACTAGTGGAAAGGATAATGGAGAAAAATATTTGGAGGGAAAGTTACAGAGATGCGTAAACATCATTGTGTAGTTATAATAGGGGATTTCAATTATCTGTATATAGACTGGAACCTTGGTAATGTTATGGACAGAGAGGGTGAAGGTTCTTAGTGTCCAGGAGAATTTTTGACAGCAGTAAGTGTCCCGTGCAGCAGAAAAAAAGAGGTACTACTAGTCTCGGTTCTTGGGAGTGAGATGAGCCAACACAGAAGAACATCTGGGGAACAGAAATCATTGCATCATCATACAATCACTGGTGCTGGGCCATCTCCTAATAACTATTTATAATCCTATTTCCCATTTCAATCCACAATAAAAAATATAGAAAATAGAATGATATAGCCTCACCGTTATTGATGCCTAAAATTGATAATCTTCAGAGGTAGACGAGATGAATTCAAGGATATTGAAGGAAACAAATGTGAAAATTGCAGCGGCATGGCCAATGATCCCTCTATCTTTTCTTCACTGTGCATGGACCTCCAAAGTCTATGTGTGGCAGTGGCTTCTGGAAGTGATAATCTTGTAGCAGTTTGATGAAGAATTTGCATAGTGTCTCCTAGTAAATATTAATTTCAAATCTTGAGTTTAAAAATTTTGAAAAAGATGGAAAGATTTGCAATGTAAAACACATTTCATGACCACTTGATATGCTTTACAGCCAATAAGGTACTTTTAAAATGTGGTCGCTCTTGCAAAATAAGAAATGCAGCACTCCATTTGTTCACAGCAAATCCTACAAGCGGTAATGTGATAATAAGCAGAGGGGGCCAGTTTGGCTCTGTTGGGTGGACGGCTGGTTTACGATCGAGAGTGACATCAACAGAATCGGTTAAATTCCTACACCAGTTGATGTTGCCTTCACCTGAGGTGTGGTAAACCTTAGGTTAAACCACCATGAGTCATTTCTCTATCAGAGAGCAGGCCTTTGGTAATGGTAAAACTATGATAACTTTATCTTTTTAATAAGCAGATAGCCAGTTTTCATGATACTGATTGAGAAATAAATGTTGGGTAAGAAATTGGATAGAATACACTTGCTCTTCTTCAAAGTAGTGACAGCAAATCTTCAACAGCTACATGAAAAAAACAAAAGAATTTTCAGCTTACTGTCTTTTCCAAAAGAAACATCCCTCACCATGTAGTACTTCCTCATTACTCCAGTGAAAGGCTAGCTTTAATTTCTGTGCTCAGATCCTGAAGTGGAACTGAAACTATAATATTATGTTTTCAAGGCAACAACGCCGATAACGCTGTCACCAAAATAGGGTAATTTTGATATCATGTAAATATTATGATTTTGGTTGTTGTTACTGATCTTCATTTCTCTTGACCTCAATGAATGGCTGAGTCTATATACTATGTGTCCCACTGTCATTACAAAGTTACAATTGCATTACAAAAATTTGCCAAACACATAATGAACAAATTCTTTATCGCAATGTCTGTACAGGTTAGGTCTTGAAGTAAATTCAAGGCTGTGATAGATATTTTGCTTAGTAAGTAAGGGAATCAGGTTAGGGGAAAATGGCAATACATTGGAGTCGAGGATTTTGGTCAGTCATGGTCTCATAGAATGGCAGAGGAGACTTGATGGGCTGAATGGCCTAGTTCTGCCCTTATATTCTATGGTGTTATGGCCTTAAAATCTATAAGAAAAGAAAGTTAATATTTGAATGTGACTCTTCAAGAATACTCACTTCCAAGGTTTCATTTGAATTCATTTGACTCACCCTTAACACTCTTGGAGCTACGTAAAGATAAAATAAGCTGCCTTTTGCAAACTCTCTATTCAGGTAATTTATTGCTTTCACGTTACCAGGGGATCTGGGACACAAAGACAGAGGCACTTGTGATTTTCTTTTTGTCCTATTAACGCAGAATCCATAGCCACATGGGACTAATGTAGGTGTGCATTGTAAAAAATTTCAGATCACAAATTACCATGATGTATCTGAAGTTATATGGAAACATGAAAGAAACTGGTAAAATTATGTAAAACCAGCAAATGAAAGAAGATATGGAGGTCAGGCAAAGACAAGGAAATAAATTAATTTCCAACACTTATTCAAAATTATTTTTAAAAATCACAAACACAAACCCAATTTAAAAATTTGTCCTTTCAAGATCCTTTGAAAGAAGAAGTCATTTGTAGGAAGAAAGCAGAGTTAATGTTTGGAGTCTGGTTTCTTGAAGAGTCACTGGATTCAAAACATTAATTCCGCTTTTTATTCGCCCACAGATGCTGTCAGATCTGCTGAGTTTCAGCAGCAATTTCTGTTTCTTTTCTTTTCAGAACTCCAGCAGCCTCAGTTTTTTGCTTTATCTAAATAAATATTTATTATTGAGTAAATAGGTGAGTACAACAAGTTTGCACAAGTATCTGTGGAAGGCTGAAACAGACATTTTTTAAATCAGTGAGAGAAATAGGGATTGTATGGAAAAGGCAGGAAAATGGAGTTGAGGATGATCAGATCATCTGTGATCTCATTGAATGGCAGAGCAGAATGGTCTATTTCTGCTCCTGCATTTTATTCATCAAATAGCTTCTGTCATAGTTGACTTTCAAAGCTGGTCTCTCACCTCCATGTTCCCTAGGTCCCCAATAGAAGCTTTGAACCCCACCCTCTCCACCTCCCAATGTAACATCCACCCTTCCCATCACACCAAAATACCCCTAAACAAGGTAACAATTGATATTATTGTTGAATGTGAACATGGTGCATTATTCCAAATCACGCTACAATCTTTAACTTTGTGGATCATATCATTTTGTTTCAATCTTTATATAAGATGTCCTCTTTAAAATCCAGTTCCATTATATAATTCTAACTACTTATCTGGAAATTAGTTTTCTTCTCATCCCTGCATCAGCGTCCCATAACGCCACAAAACTCCTTTGCTGAGCTTTCTTTTCTTGTTTGTTTATGTTCTGCTCCTTTTGGATATATAGGTAAATAGCTTGAGGCTAAAGATCATGATGCAATGAGAAGATTACACAAGTAGAAGAAAACTGGAGTGAGCTCACTTGCAGGCGACATTGAGCTATGTAGATCTATGACTGTGCAGAGAGTTGGTCTATAAATAAAAGGTTATGATGAAATGCAAACAGACTACTGAGGAGTCATTTGAGAGACAATCAGACCAACATTATCACAACCAGAAGATGAGAATACTGTCCATAGAGATGGAGTCAGCTTCCATGAGTGCCTCGAAAATACCTGGCTAACCCATGATCAGGTACTGAATGTCTTTGAACAAGGAATTACAAGCTCCTCCCCCCTTGCCCTTTTGGGGCTCAATGAATGAAAATGGAGCTATATTATTATGATCCCAGCTGCTATTACTTTTGGACAAGACAGATCCCAGATCCAGATTGTTAGTTTTTTTTCATTAATGAGGTGGGTTTTTTTAACTGAAACACAAGCGCAGTTTGCCTCAGCTCTGGCTTTTAATAATAAAACAGAGGTTTGATTTGTAAAAGGAAACAAGATAAAATAGAAAGAACCATCTAAAACAAACTGAAAGATTTACGGACAAACAGTAAAAGTATGATCTGTCCCAACGCCAATTCTTTGCAGTTGTCAAACACCAGAACTAATCTGCTTCTCTATCACATCTATAGGTTTGACCTAACCTGCATTTTTCCATTTCCGGTCTTTGAATCGTGTTAGTCTCTTCTTTGATTAAACACACAACTGAGTTTAGATCTTCTCAGCTTCAAATAACCCTTTCCAGTTTTTAACCAAACACTTTAGCTTTGGAAGCTCCAAACTAAAATCCTTATGCTGAGGTGAAGTATTTCCTATTTTTTTCGTAGAAGTCTTTTCTCTAAGAGAAGCTGTTTCAGACATCTAACTTCAAGCAGAAATTCTGAAAACTGAAACCAAAAATCTTTTCAAGCTATCAGTGTTTTCCCTTAAGCAAAAATAGTCTTGCTTTTTCTAGAAAGAAAACTTGTGGTCCTCAATGTTTATTATGTTTGTTTGTAAAACATTCCCATTGCACGCAAATAACTTGCAGGGTCTTCCTCTCCATTCCTGGTTTCAAAAAAGTGTCTCATTTCCAGAAATGTTGACAATTTAATTATTAAATGTCCTCATGCACAGACCAAAACCCACACTTCGTTCATGCAAAATTTATGTTATAAAATTTTAAAATATACTTAATATCAAAAATATTGACAGTATGAAGAGTAAGATGGTTTTTATTGTTCACACAGATGTCAAAGATGGATATTGTCACGTATTCGGTTAATCTATTTTAAGAAAGATTACTGACTCTTCAGTAGGTTTAAACAATGACTAATTCATTACCTATGAGGGAATGATGTAAAGCTTCACTGAAGTACGTCTCAGTGTATTGAAATAACGGTAGCTATTGCTGCATGTCTCTGTCATGTAGTTTTCCACATCATCGTTATGAGAGGTGTCATTCGCATTGTCCCTGACATCAACACTTTCAAATCCTTATACTGCAGCTGTAAAGAAGCAAGTCAACTGGTTGAAAGGTCAAAATATTTTTTGTGACAAAATGGGGACAAAGATTATAGATTTTGTTTTATAATAATTATAAGTGATATCAAGGATTTTGTTTTTCCAGGAAGGGTCACATGGGGCTGCAAGATGGTAACAATAGCATGTAGTGAGGAGCACATGAAAATTGTTGAAGATATCCTGGTGTGTCAGAAAAAAAATTGAGATGAGAGAGCTACAAGTGATGGCAAGAAGGTATTTATGAATATAGGTAGAATGTTTTATGTGGAAGTGAATTCAGAGGAGAAAGTGCAAGGAGATCTTAGATGGCAATTGATAATGCTGGGGAGAATATCATCATTAAATAGCCTGGTTGTTGTGAATATTGCATTTTAAAAAAGAAACTCGTTTTCTGTAGCACATGTTGTTTAAAAGCACTTTATAATTTAGCTCTTAATCAACTTGCTAAAGCCAGTTTGTTTAGTCATTAAGTTTCTGGAATGAAGCCCACTCCATATTGTTCAGAAAAGCTGTGAAAATGATTGATGCAGAAAATTAACTGGCAGGCTGATGTGGATGGACCTGTTATTTTATTGTTATGAGCACCATTCATTAGAAGCTTTGCAGGATGGATCTTTAGCGTGTGGCTTAAGAACTCTATGCTTCTGAATTCACTTTCAAATCAGGCCACTAAGATATAATGAGGAACCATTAACAAAACCACTGTTGGTGCAGTGAGTGCATTTTTGGATTCCACCTTATGCAGATGATGTGAACCTTACTTGCCAGATCAAAAAATGTACAGTTTAAAATGTCTTTTATTTAATCTTAATTATCCATGGGATGTTGGTAGCATTAGCCAGGGCAGTATTTCTTGCCCATCCCAAATTGCCCAAAGAACAGTTAACGGTTAACCACATTGCTGTGGGCCTGGAGTCACATGTAGACCACAACATGTCAACGTGATAAATTTCCTTCCTTAAAGGCTATAGAGAACTAGATGGATTATTAACAATTAACAGTTGTTATTCGGTTGCCATTAGGCTAGTTTTCTTTTGATTCTATATTTCTATTGAATTAAAATGTCCCCATCTGTCATAATAGGATTCACACCAATGTTCCCAATGCTTTATCCTGAGGCACAGGATTACTAGTTCAGTAACAATATGACTACTCCAACCCCTCCCCACATGCCCAGTGCATGCTGACAGTTAACTTGTCAGTATTTTGATTTCTTTGGTTCAGCAAGAGACAAGAAATGCCCCAGAGCTGGCAGAGGCCCTTTCCACATGTGGACATTATGTCTCAATGATATAATCTGGACCATTCCACAATTTTAACCCGCTAGTTAGAATGGGATGATGCTGTCAGTTACTGCCAGGAAATTAGTGTGCACTGTGACATAAGAAGTCCCATAAAAGGCTTTGGTTCAAAAGCAATTGATCAAAAATATAAGATCATTTACAAATAATCTGGACTAAGGGTGAGGATAATTTTTGTCTCTTGAGAGAGTAGTTAGTTCTGTAATTCTGTAACTGAAAAGGTGGTGAAATCTGATTCCATGAATAATTTTGAAAGGGAACACAGTAAGCACTTGAAGATGAAGAACATACAGGGTTATGGAAAAAAATCTGCAGGCATGTGAACCTAAACAAGACAGCGTTCTCAAAGGCCGACATCAGTATGGAGGGCTGAATAGTCTCCTGCTGCGCTATATGTTTCTATTATTTAAAGATTTTTGCAAAACTGAGTGATAAACACAGTGAAATTCCAATAGATACAATAGACTGGGGTGGGAATGTTTCATGAAGAAAGAAGAGATTGAATTAATACCACATTTTTCACAATCCCAACGCACTTTATAGCCAATTAAGTACTTTTGAAGTGTAGTCATTATTGTAATGTAGGAAACATGACAGGCAATTTGCACATACATGGTCCTACAAACAGCAATGAGACAGCCAGACTTGTATTAACTAATAATGAGAATGGTGTTTTAATACTTTGAAATTTTAGCTTCTTTGTTGTTTGGTTGACTGCTGCAGAAGCCCAATAGGTTCAGAAAAGAATCAAAGAAAGTTCTCATACATTGAACGAGGAGGTTTTGAGAGAACATAGTGTAGAGTTTTTCTTTATGGAATATTTCAAAGAGGCATTAGTTTCTATGAGAAAGAGAAGCAGCACCTTTACAATTGGACTTCATCACACTGCTGTCGCAGTGGAAAAGATTCAGACCTCACATTTAGCCATTCCTCATGTGATCTATGACGTATCCCATGCTAGGAACAGCAATAATGTAGACATGTACATTAAAAATAGCAAGAAAAGTCTTATTATGATCACAATGGCAGTGAACATCCATGGGTCTTGATCGTTCCAAGTAGGAATGGACGACATTTTCATTCAGAGAGGCATAGCAGCCACAACATGGGTCTGCTCTGCCATTCAATGAGATTTCAGGAAAGTCAGATAGTATTATATTTACCTCTCAAGTTGGAAAGCTACTTAAACTGCTTCCAGTCCTATTTCTCCACTGATCTAACAAAGTTGATATTTCATCAGGACGATGATATGGCCAGTTTTTAAGGTAATAGACTACATCTGGTTTAGTCACAATTCAGCCCCTTTTTTTTTACCAACTTCACAAAGGCATTTCAGGCCTTAAATTTGTTTTTTGAGGTATATTCAATCTCAGTTGCACCATGCAAATATTGTTTTGATTCCTTCACCCTTGTTCACAGCTGGATTGAGCTATTATTAGGACACAGCTTTTTCCAAGGACATTTCCTGAGCCCGATCTCCAACACTTAGTTCCTGGCTTACTCCTAGAACTGCATCTGGCTACATAGATTTGGTGGCGTTATGTCACCACCTCAGCAGTGCAGATTTTATATGCATGGAACCTGCCTCTGTTCTACTGTGTCCCCTTCTCTAACTAGCTTTGAGCCAGGAACTGTCCTTGAATGAATAAATAATTTTATTGTCACATGTATTTGGGAAAATACAGTCAAAAATGTTTTGTCGCCACAATCTCACACCATCTTGGAGGGCATGCTGTGACATATTACAGTCATTGCTGGTGGTTTAGGGAAAAAAAACTATGTTGTGTTAAATTATATGCTGTAAAGATACAGAAAGGCAGCATCATGTAAATATTAATGATTCCCAGTTGTTCTATAAATCATAACAGCTTCATTTTTAGCATTTTTTTCGATTAATTATCAGTTACACAGTGTTGAAGGTAATTAAACCCCACTTCAAATGCTACTTAAAACAACGTGTTTACCACAGGAAATAAAATGTAAAAAAAGGCCTACTTCAGTCAAGTTGTTCCCAAATTACTGCCATAGTTTAATTGATCAGTACAATCTTCCAAGGCAAAGAGACAATGGCTCAGTTTAATACAATGTGAAAACCAGATTGATGTATTAAGAAAAGAGGCATCCTATTGGAAGCAGCAGCATGATGTAGGTTAGAGGCAGTTCAGAGAATGTTCACGAGGAAGATCTCTGGTATGAAGGATTGCCTTATGAGCAAGGGCAAAGGTCGTGTTTCTACTCATTGGAATTTAGAAGAATGAGAGGTGATCTCATTGAAACAAAGATGGTTCTTAAAGAGTTTGACAGGGTTAATGCTGAGAGGATGTTTCCCCTTATGGAAGAGACTCAGACCAGATGGCAATGTCTCAGAGTGAAGGGATGCAAATTTAAGACTGAGGTAGAGGGGATTTCTTCTCTAAGAAATTTATCAGTCTTTGCAATGTCTTTCCACAGAGAGCTGTGAGGACAGAATCCTTGTGTACATTTAAGCCTGAGATTTGTAGCTAATTTCTTGATCAGTAGGGGATTTACAAGTTGTTGAATGATTGATTGATTTATTGTTATGTGTACTGAAATACAGTGAAAAGCTTTGTTGACAAGTGATACAGGCAGATCATAGTAAACAAAGGATGTGCAGATCAAAAAGACTTAGAAAAAGGCTTGCAGGTTACATTGCACAGGGTGTGCGCTAGGCGAGATCGACGTTAGCAAGATCAGCGTTATTTGAGGCTAGAGAGCCCATTCATCAGATTGATAATGGCCGGGAAGAAGCTGTTCCTGAACCTGCTGGTGCTTGTGTTCAGGATTCTGTTTCTTCTGCCAGATGGAAGAGGTTGTAGGAGGTCATTACTGGCATGTGATGGGTCTTTGATGATGTTGGCAGCCATTCCACACCAGCAAGTGTATAAATGGAATCCACAGACGTAAGGTTGGCTTCCATGATGGTCTGGGCTGTGCACACCATCTTCTGTAGTTTCTTACATTCCTGGGCAGAGTAATTGCCATACCAGACTGTTATGCATCCGGACAATGTGCTTTCAATGGTGCACCTTTAGAAGTTTGTGAGGGACCTTACAGACATACCAAATTTCCTGAGCTGCCTGAGGAAGAAGAGGCATTTTTGTGCCTTCTTGACTGTCACATCTACGTGGGAAGTCCAGGACAGGTTGTCGGTTATCGTCACTCCGAGGAACATAATGCTCTTCACCCTCTAACCCTCAGTTTTGTTGATGTAGAAAGGGGCGTGTTCTCTTCCTTTCTTCCTGAAGTCAATGATCAGTTCTTTAGTTTTGCCGACATTGAGCGACAGATTGTTTTCATTCCATCATGTGACCAACCCCTCTATCTCCCTTCTGTAGTTTGACTCATTGTTGTTAGACATCCGTTCGACTATTGTAGTATTGTCAGCGAACTTGTAGATGACATTTGTTCAGAATTGGGCAACACAGTCATAGGTATAAAGGGAGTACAGTAGGGGGCTGAGGATGTATCCTTGGGGGAGCTCCAGTGTTGAGTGTTATTGTGGAAGAGATGGAGTTACCTATCTTCACTGATTGCAGCCTGCGCTTCAGAAACCTGAGGCTCTAATTGAGAGAGCCGAGACCAAAGTCACAGAGTTTTGAGATCAGTCTGGAATGGAGAATGATGTTGAAAGCCGAGCTGTAGTCAGCGAGCAGGAGTGTGACGTAAGTGTCTTTGTGAGGAGAATGCAGGAAAGTGGACATGAAGATTATTGGATTAACCATGATCTTACTGATTGGCAGAACAGACTTCAGGAACCAAATGACCTACTTCTTTTGATTTTTATTTCAAAAAAAATTACAGGATAAAATCTTTGCCCTGCATGTTAATTGGTGTGTTCCCATGTCAATTTTTTTCTTACTATCTGTTCTCCTCCATTCTCCTACAATATAACCTTTTTTCCCTTTCTCAGAAGCATTGACTAATATTAATGTATGGTTCCACAGACCACAGTCCCTATCTAATGCCTTATATAAGTGAATATTTCTCATTTAGATGCTTTGACTTTACTGTTGAGAGAGAAATCAAATCCAGAATCTGATCCTGAGCTCCCAATATTGATATAAATGGCCTTCCAGTCGCATTCATTGATCAGTAATCACATATTAGAACACTGAAACATTTTCACTTTCCTAGCCTTTAGGTTTTGTTGCCTAGATAAATATAGTAGAGCAATATATTCCTGAAAGCATCTCGGAAATGGTGATCTACAAAGATGGTGTCATAGATGGGACATAGAGAGTAACAAAATGGCAATTAACTCAACAATATCTCCTCTAATTCAATGGCCATTGAAAGGAGTTTAGTGTTTAATTATACTTCAGTGCTTGAAGATGTCCATATATTAGGCTCTCTTCATCTTGATTCTTTTCCCATTATTTTTGATCCTTTTCCTTACAATCCTGCAAAGTCCCTACATATTTGTCTTGCCTCATTGTGATGTCCCGAATTTTCTCTATTTGTTTAAATTGTTCATTTCTTCACTCTGATCATTGAAGCTTTCCCAATCTTTATCTGGAACTATTGCTGTTGGTTTCGGGACTTTGGCTCCAAACATCACAATTTCAGATAAGTCAATGCAAAACAATTCTATCCATCTGTAGCATAACTGCTTCTATTTCAGAAGACCACCCCTGCCACTCTCCTTCAAAGACTTGAAAGTAATGTTTTGGCATGAAATGAGTTTGAATAAATTACTTCACTTCCTATAGGGCACAAAAGTCACAATTTCTCCTGGCATTAAGTAATAACCTGACTCAAGAAGGTCTGATATGGAAAATGCAAAACATATCACCTTATTTCAATGGAAGATATTCTTAACAAGAATCAGACTGAAGCATCTTGTTACCACACAGGCAATGGAAATTTTGCTGTATTATACAAATAAAACTCGTAATAAATGAGTTTTTATGCTGACGCAGGCAATTTTACATTTTAGATAGCTAATTTCTTTCTCTTTGATTTGCACAACATTTCAAAAGAAATGTGGAAAACTAACCTCATTTATTTTTATGTTGAAGATTCAAAAAGTGTCTGCAAAAGTAGATTTTAATCACTTTTCACTAATGGGCTGAACAAAACAGAATTGAAAAAAAAACATGTACTGCAACTCTTTCATTCATATAGTATCCTAACAAGAAATTGCATTAATAGAGCACCGTTCATACAGAAAACCAGCTCAAGCAACTTCACTGATCAGTCCACAGAGTTAAATGAGCGAATTGATTGCTGCATTTCTCACATAGTGACACTTCAAAAGCATACAATAGTCACAGCTTTCAAAATGTAGCTGTGGTGAAAGGTCCAGAGAATCAGCTAGACAGAGTGACAAACTAATGCTTTCTGACCTTAGAAAAATTAGAGTCCTACCATCCCATTACTTTTTAGCTGAAATGAAGTGAAAATTGTGCAACCATTAGGAGAGTGCCTACTGTTGACACAAACTGAAGGTCAGCCATCAGGAAAGAACAGGACAAGGGCTGGGTGGGTGGACGTACATCAGCAGATGGACAGAATGCGGCATGAGAACTGTATGTAGAAATCCATTGACCAAAAATAAATGTCTATTAAAGGGCAATGGCTACAACTGGATGGACAGATGGATAGGTGGAGCCATTTGCAAGTTCTTTATTTCATTATAAGGGAGAAAAAGAGGGTAGGGGACTTGAAGATGAGAAGTCAAAGTGAATTGAGCTGAGGGTTGAATTCATTGAGAATGAAAAGTCATTCGAAGAAGAAGTTGAGAGAGAAAGACTGAGGATATTTCGTTGAGAAACCCAGTCCAACTTGGATGGGTAATAAAGAATGGGAATATTAAAAAAAAGCAGGAGAGTAAAACAGGATGAGATGTTCAAAGAAAGAGATGTCAAAAGATAAGAGTCCAACAAAAAAGAGCGGGGGGATAGAAGTTCTGATGAAAAGTCAGTGGTCTGAAATTTCGCCTGGATTTTGTCACACGCTTCAGATTTTTGACACTAGGAAAAATAGGGGCCTTGATGATTCACTCAGCAGAAAGGAGACTGGCTCAGCAATTTTCTGGGAAGTGACTAATTGTTTTGTGGCCTTTGTCATGCAATTAGGGATAATGGATGGGTTCTCAATGCAGGCCTATTTAGAGAACCAGTGGCTCTGGATAGTCAGAAACACCAGTTGGATATGTGGGCTCTGCTGAGGCAATTCGTAGAGATGGCAAGGCATCCTCACAGGGCTATAAGGCAGTGAAGATGTAAACAAACTCTTGGCTACTTGGCCCATCAGGACTTGGGATCAGCCAAAACTGTGAACATCGAAAATGTGACCCAAATGTGGCATGGATCTCATGATTTCTTAGCGGGGGAGGGGAGTGGTTGGGAGGAAATGTGATTTGTCGAGAGCCAAGTGCAGGTGAACATGCAAATTTCCTGCTCATTGGGGTCTTAACAAGCATAATTGGCATCCATGGAGTAGGCAGCAAATCTATGATCCTAAGCCACCCTTGAGAAAGTCACTGGGTAATAGTAATATATTATTCAATCTCCCTACCTTCAGGCTCCAGCTGTCCACCACCAGCTCCCTACTCAATATTCCACCTCTCTCACCTCCAAGCCAGGCATCTATGCGCTGGGAAAATTTTACCCTTTAACTCTTTCCAAAGTTATTTACAGTCTGACTGTTCCCAAAATTTTCTGCTTTCCTTTTTGAAAGATAAAAGTAACAAAGCAGGCCGAAGAACATCCAATGGAAACACAGTACATTTGAGTCCCATAGAATTGGCTGTGATCAGACCGTAAACTGATGACAGAAAAGAGACAATAGCCACAACTGAATTCTGAGGTTTTGTGGTCAGATGTGGAAAGATTGGAGATGGCTAGAATGTTCATTAATCAATATCTGATTTCTGAGCCATGTCTGAGAAGTAAATCAGAAAATGTTTGATAGTGCAACTGATCAATGGTTTATCCCTAGATGTTGACAATAGGAAACAAAGGGTCAGGAAGGAGCCATGCATGAGGTAGTAGAATATGATGAGGAGTACAGTGGAGCTGCACAGTGCCTACAGAGTTCACAGTGTGTACCAATGGATTTAGCACACATGCAGAGGGGTGAGAAACTGTGGGAGTGGAAACACTAGAACCAAGAGCGCTGAACTCGAGGGAACAAGGTGAGGATGAGAAAGAAATCTGAAGAAATCAGTGCAGATAAAATTCACAACAGATTAAATAGTCTCAACTCTGTCAGCAAAGGGAGTCTGAAATAATGGGAATGATAAAAGATCACTGACCCAGCTATATATTTTGTAACTGCCTGCAACAGTTATTTAATTTAAAGAGTCTTGATGTTTAACTTGGCTAATTTAGTGAGGTAACTGTCTTAGCTCGAGGGACTGATTTTGGTTGCACAAATGCAATATCTTAGATTGATGTGAAATAGTTTATAATAGTTTTACCGTCTCCAGTCCTCCACATGAATAAAAGGAGCAAAACAAAAATGTCTGGTGTAATGGTCAGAGAAAAGTCTTATTAACAAATGAAGAGTTTATGTTCTGCCATCACTCACTGTCAATTGTTGCCTCTAATTCATTAATGAACATCTATGATGAATAATAAAGCTACAAGGCTGAACCTTACCATAATTTGACAACGTGCCATTTCCACTGAGTTTCATGGAGGAATTTTTCCATGAGGCCAAGCAGGTTTTCTTATGTGAGTATCCCAAACACACCTCATTAACACATCAGTATTCTGCCCCTCTTGTCTGATACTAGTTCAGTTTTCCGTTTGCAGTAGCCTGAAGTACTCACAACTGCCGAGATCGCCCAGGATATACTGGCATCCCTGGCACTGGTACCATATCTAAAATACCATTGCCCACCCAATTAAGGGTGCTAACAGTCCAAATATTTGCACTCTGTATGGCTGCAAAACGGACAGGGACAGGGAAGTGGATGGAGTAGTGCTGAGGGCGGTTATCCTTTTCCCAGACAACCAGCAGAGGAGAGCATGACATCAGGCACAGCTAGCCTAGGCAGAGGTCACCATTCAAGGTAGTGTGATCTCCAAGGGCTGAATAAACACCCAGCAATGCAGGAAAAAATGAAACTTTCTCAACTCTTCCGGGGTACGTGCCACCATCTTCTCTCTGCTACGTCACACTTACTCTGTCTCTGTCTTTTGGACACACCTCCCACTAAGGCTTGCTCTTTCACCCACAACTCCTCACACTGTGCATGGCTTCTTTACTGCCTACTCGCTCAGGACAGCTCATCACTTCCATCCTCACCAACACATACAACTATGCCATCCATGCTCACCTCATCTCAATCCACCTCTTTGTCAAATTGCAGGAGGAAAAGGCCCATAACAGATCTGAAAGGTTATAGGATGTTCACCCCCTTGCCTCTTACCAGGAGAGGATTGTGGCACTGATTGTCAGGGCAGGGATGGGAAGCCAAAATCTTCATGTCTTTACAACCAAAGAAGAAGTACAGACAGGACTGAAAAATCTCAGTAGGTCTAGCAGTGTCTGTGGAGACAGAAGCTGTTAATATTTCAAATCTGATTCTTCTTCAGAACTGGTGAATAATAAGATCGGTGTTGGATCTGAGGAAATGAAGTGCAGCAAGTTCAGAGGGAGACAGGTTAGCATGGGTGAGAGTAGCAGAAAAATTCAGACAGTCAACCTCACATCGGCAATTCTCAATGAAGAGATCAAGTGGTGACCAAAGGTCAGAGGGTGAAGTCCAGGTAGAGAGGGAGTTTTGGAGACAGATGAAAGGGTCTGTGCGGTGGGAGAGAAGTGGGCACAGAGCCAAGATGATGGAAGAAGATTTCAGTGTTGTGCGTACCTGAACTTCATTGAGGTTGGGGTGTAAAGGAATGAAGTCCTCTGCTGAGCACAAATCAGTCAGCATTTAAGGTCAGACGGGATGGTGAATAAATAATGAGAAGTGGGATTAGATGAAAGGATGGAGAAACGCAGAGGAGAAGAACAATCCAGAGGGGCACCAGTGGCATCAAGTATTTCCATCCTGTGTTCCTTAAAGCCTGAAGTGAAGAGAAAAGGTTCTGATTTTCAGGGATTGGAGTCTAAAAATGGAAAATCTGGTTACAACTGTGCAAGTTGTTGAAGCTGTGCCTGGAATATCTTTCACTGTTTTGACTCAGTCACAGATGGAGGATAATTTGAGAACATGAGATTCTACTTTGTTGGGAAGAATAAAAAAGCCGAATACTATTTAACTGGAGAGAGACTATACTGTGCTCTGGAGAGATATAGGTGTTTTCACGAATGAATTACACAATATTAGCATATAGGCATGCAAGTTAAAAACCTCAGTTCCAAGGGGTTTACTGGCTTTCTCTACATATAGGGTATGATCAATATCTTGCATTGCTTTGAAACTACAGACCATCCCCTTGAGGGAAATGAATTTAGCTCGATGTATGTGCTGGTAGTTCAGAGGATTCTTTCAGTCGTGGTTGTGTGCAGGTAGATGCCATGACAGCTTCATTTGGCAGTTCCTGAAAGGCTGAAAATGTGCAGGCTGATTTAGGAGAAAGGTTGCTCTGGAAATCCCTGTTGGATCTGCTGCTTGCAATTCGTGAAGAATGGGGCTTGTAAATAAATATGCCCAGAATCTGTTTCTCTCCCCCTCTAGTGGCCAATTGCAGATGTTCAATATTGTTTTTTGAAAAGGTTGCAGCATCAACACAAATTACATTGCCAAGATTTCTCATCTCGTCTTTTTAGTATCTATTCCAGAACATTTGAGAAAAGTTTTTTAAAAATTCCTTAGTTCTACTGTGTGCAATTGTTCTCTGTGGATTGAAGCTTGGATGATCTGTATGCAAAGAAATGAGATGAGGTAGTTTCAAAGCTGTTCATAATCAGCAAAAGTCCACAAGACAAATACTGAGGGTGATCTTATTTTGCTGGCAGGATTGGTGGCTTGCAAGACAGAGTGATGCTAGTGTGAGTTCACCTTCTGCACTGGCTTAGGTTATCATGAAAGGCCCTACTGCTCAACCTCTCCCCTCACCCGAGGCATCGTGATCCTCACCAACAGTCAATTCTCTTTGCTGAGAGAGCCAGGCCACACTTTACCCCTCTACTATATTGTTCGTGCACGGACACAGATACTTTCCCTTGTAGGAAGAAGCATAAATAGGTGGCATAACTATAAGATAGTAAACAGGGATCCAGGCAGGTTTGACTGGAGCAAGAACAAGCACAAGGCAGACAACATTAACCCAGCACAATTTACTAAAGTCAGTAGGTTAGTTCATACAGGAAATTAAAAATGGTATATTTATAGGAATTTTAGAGATGTCAAGGAATGCTACATGCATAATAGTGAGAAATTTTCATGTCATATCCAGAGCACCAGAAAAGTTTAATGGGTATTTTTTTCTAATTCAGGCCAAAATTTGCATATTTATTGGGGTGAATTTTGGATGGGACATAAAACTACTCATGCATATCAGCCAGCTATTGTAGAAAGATCATCATTTTCAATTCTCTTGATTTAAGTTGAAATGAAATTTCTGTAAGAAGCTGGTCTAAAATGAGTCATACTGTCAAAACCACAGTAGCTGTGTTTCACACAGCTACCACTGAATTCACTTCACAATTCACTGGGGTGAGAATTGAATACATAACAGTTTTCCTTGTGTAGTAATGTTGATTATTGGAACCCTGTACAGGTTAAGACTTTTCTCTTAAATTATAGGACATTCTCAACATTGGACTATGTTAATACAGACAACATAGTGGGTATAATAGTATTTCTCATTCATAGGATTAAGTTTGCATACAGCACAAGAAGAGGTCATTCAGCCCAACCAGTCCCTGTTGGTGTTCTTGCTCCAGTCAAACCTGCCTGGATCCCTGTTTACTATCTTATAGTTATGCCACCTATTTATGCTTTTTCCTACAAGGGAAAGTATCTGTGTCCGTGCACGAACAATATAGTAGTGATCTTGGTGGGAATAATTTATAGTGCGATGTGCAACATAAAGACCTAGAGCTAACATGTAATTTATACAGTCTAGTCTATCTTTAATCTGATCTTTCGCTCTGGTCTTTCAGCTAACAGTCTCAAACCCCATTCTAGAACTTGAACAGATAGTGGAAGCTAACATGACAGAGCTCTGAAATGCAGAGAGATCTGGATATCCTAGTACATTAATGTATAAGGCTAGTATGCAGGTACAGCAAGTAATCAGGAAAGCTAATAAAATGTTATGATTTAATGCAAAATGAATTGAATGCAGCAGTAGGGAGGTTATGCTTCAGTTGTATAAGGCATTGATGCGGCTGCAGCTGGAGTACTGTGTGGTCACGTGACCATGGGCATAAAGCTGGACTTTCTAAATTGAACCATATCCGCAGAAACCAGGCCTGACAGAAATTTGGCTGAACTAAATTATTGAGTATGGCTACAGAGATCAATGGAAACCAGCGTCAACGAGGTCACAAAGGTTTGGAGGAATCAGTTACAACCAGCCTGAGGGTTGTGTATTGGAGATATATCGATCAGACCTTCTGCTACCTTGACTTCCAACCAGTGCCTAAGGACATGCTCCTCCCCAGCATGGCAACAGTAAGGGATGTTGGTGCAATCCTATAGGATGCTTTAAACACCACTCATGACCCCATTGGCCAAAGGCCACAAAACATTCAGGAAGGTCTGAGGTGAGAGGGATAAAAACACACACCTGGAAGCCATTCCCACAGCAAAGACTCATGGCAAGACCCTTTACAGGAGACTGTGTGGCAACCCAAGACCCAAGAGAAGATCCACCCTCACCTTTTTGAGACTCCATTTCGTGGAAGACAGCCAGTCTACATTGGCGAGTAAGGGGACTCCAACAGTCCAGCTCAAACACATGGATTGTTGCAGGTAATACATTTTCTCAGACTGATAGAATGAGATACAGAATAAATATTGTGGAAATTTTGGACATGCTGTCATGGTGTTTTTAAATAAGGAATATTTTGTTAATAACATCAACTTGAAGCACAAAATACATTCCATCTCAATTTGTCCACCTCACTGACAAAAGTGCTTTGGTAAAGTGTTTCTAAGACATAAACTGATCAAAGTGCCCAAAGTGCAAGCAACAACTGTGTACATACTGGTTACTGTACCTGTGGACAGATGCTACTTTGTTGGAAGGACTTCAGAGAAAGTTTACTCAACTAATATCTGGATTGAGAGTATTGCTTTATGAGAAAAAGCTGGATAGGCTAGACCTGTATCTTTTGGCACTTAGAAGAGTCAGAGGTGACTTAATTGAAGCATATAAGATCCTGAAGGGAACTGACTGGGTGGATGTCAAAAAGATGTTTCCTCCCATGGAAGAATCTGGAATTATACTTTCAAGTTAGGGGGTCATCCATTTAAGACAGAGATGAGGATGTTATTTTCTCTCAGAGGGTTGTGAATCTTTGGAATTCCCTTCCTCAGGAGGCATTGGATGCAGAATCATTTTTTAAGGCAGATAGGTTCTTGACTGCCAAAGGGATGAACGAATGTCAGAGACATGCAACAATGTAGAAATGAGGTTAAAATCAGATCTTCCACGATGTAATTGAATCGCAGAGTAAGGTCCAAGGATCCGACGCCACCATCAAAGACATTTTTCCCTCCCCACCCTTGTCTGCCTTCCGGAGGGACCGCTCTCTCTCCGTGACTCCCTTGTCCTCTCCACACTCCCTCCAGCCCCACCACACCCGGCACTTTTCCCTGCAACCGCAGGAAGTGCTACACCCGCCCCCACACCTCCTCCCTCACCCCAATCCCAGGCCCCAAGAAGACTTTCCACATCAAGCAGATGTTCACCAGCACATCTGCTAATGTGGTATACTGCATTTGCTGTACCCGTTGTGGCCTCCTCTACATCGGGGAAACCAAGCGGAGGCTTGGGGACCGGTTTGCAGAACACCTGCGCTCAGTTCTCAACAAACAATTGCACCTTCCAGTCACGAACCATTTCAACTCCCCCTCCCATTCCTCAGACGACATGTTCATCCTGGGCCTCCTGCAGAGCCACAATGTTGCCACCTGAAGGTTGCAGGAACAGCAAATCATATTCAGCCTGGGAATCCTGCAGCCCAATGGTATCAATGTGGATTTCACAAGCTTCAAAATCTCCCCTCCCTCAACCGCATCCCAAAACCAGCCCAGCTTGTCCCCACCTCCCTAACCTGTTCTTCCTCTCACTTATCCCCTCCTCCCACCTCAAGCCACACCCCCATCTCCTATCTTCCTATCTCATCCCGCCCCCTTGACCTGTACGTCCTCCCTGGACTGACCCATCTCCTCCCGACCCCCCCACCTACACTCACCTTTACTGGCTCCATCCCCACCTCTTTGACTTGTTTGTCTCCTCTCCACCTATCCTCTCCTCTATCCATCTTCTATCCACCTCCCCCTCTCTCTCTATTTATTTCAGAACCCTCTTCCCCTCCCCCATTTCTGATGAAGGGTCTAGGCCCAAAACGTCAAGTTTTCCTGCTCCTATGATGCTGCTTGGCCTGCTGTGTTCATCCAGCTCCACACCTTGTTATCTACAATTGTTCCTTGTTTGGAAATTTGTACGTACAATGCAGTCAAGAGGGAATGCTGTATTGTTAGTGGTGTTATCTTCAAATTAAAACGTTGAACTAAAGTCTTAACTGTTTAGCCTACTTAGCTGGATTTAAAATAATTTACAATATTTGTTTTTTGAAGAAACTGCTAGTCAATAGTTGTTTCCTAAGTAATACAGTCTACCTCAGTAATTCATCATGTTTGCTATACATGGTATGCTGTGTGAAAATCAATGAACATATTTGCCTAGAAAATATGAACAATGACATTTTAAAAGAACAGTTAATTTGCTGTGAAGTATTTTGAGACATTCTGAAATATTTTTCTGCTTCCCAGAACATAAGGCCTCTTGGAAAGTCTTTATTCTTTTTCAATCCTCAATCAAATAATGATACTTTCAAAGTATTAAGGTTTCAGCTCTAAACTGAGCACTCTAAATAATGCATTGTCTCCTCAATTCCTGAAATTCCGAGACTTTTGGTTCACATTAATTCTCGTGTCTACAACCACTTTCACCTGCCATGCTTTTTTAATTACAACCATGCGTCTGAACTTTGAAAATGTTATATCTAGACCTCCATTCATTCTCATACCACAGCTCCTGATTCATCCCCAGACCATGAGACTTGCACAGGCTTAGACACTACAATATTTTGGAGGAGACACTACAATATTTTACAACACCAACATTTCCTTGTACTCGAAATAACCAGACCTGACCCATTTTCAACAACCTTACAGAGCACTCATTCGTGATTCAATTATTTATCAATGTTACTTTGTTTGCTGAGTTCCAGGCGAGCTGGCGTGACAAGAAGATATGCGGCTCTCTTTAAGCCTGACCTATATCCAGTTTGTTCACACGAAAACGTTGTATATTTGTACCATATTATGTCATTCTTGGTGGTTTATTTGTCAAGGGACAACATAATTTAGCTTTCTTGAGGTTTTGCAAGTGTTAAGATTGTGTGGAACTGATCTGTATAGCTGACTCAAATTAGAAAAATAACTTCAAATAGTATTTCTGCCTCCACAGGACTCATGCAAGTACATTACCATAAACTATAAAGGCCGTGCTGCACTATTGTAGGTTCTGAAGCTAACTAGTGTTGATATACTCTGCTTCTGTGGCCTCAAAATGTGAAATAAGAAAATAATTATAACTCAGAGTGAGTAGGCAAAGATGAAGAGGTCTTCTGAGGACAGTATGTGACTGTTTACAAACACTGAAAGTTGGATTGAGACTTAAGGGAGCTATAATCCAATACTTTCTCTTGCTGAGGGAAATTATGAATCATCAACAGAAGGAAAAGTTCTTTCTGAGGGAAACAAGAAAATAAGACTTTGAGATTCAGAAGGAAAAATGTGCTTGCCACAATGCAAATATCTGGAAAGTGACAGCTGCTTCAGATTCTGTTGAAAATTATTTTAAAGCAATATTTTGAATAGTCAATATATTATTCACCTTTCTGCATACAATAAGCTCTGAGCAAAGTGTTCAGGACTTCAGTGAGATAATTAGGAGTCTGTGCATGTGGACAAAGGCTGAGTAGGGGGGCAATTAATTACTAATTAATTAATTCTAATTACTCAGTGCAGTAGAACAGTCACTGAAGAGAAACCTTCAGCTCCAGTCCTTCTCCGTCTCCTGGCACATTAAGATGCTGCCTCTCAGTCCGAAGGTATCTCAAAATTATCCTAATGTTTTCTTTTTGCATATTTCTTCAGGAGAGGTAAAAATAATGGTTGCTAGGCAATTATTGGCAAACCCTAACTGCCCTTGAGTAAGTGCTGAAGAGTTGTCTTTGTGAGCTGCTGCAGTTTTTGGACTAGTAGATAGACCTGAGCTAGGATTTTGACTGAGTGACAGAGAAGGAACCGACATATAGTTTGAATTCAAGCTTGCAGGTGGTTGTGTTCCAGTGCATTTGATACCCTTGTTCCTCCAGTGTTGTAGAGCAGCAGGTTTGGAAACTACTGTCAAAGCTGCCTTGGTGAATTTATGTAATGCATCCTACACATAGCACACGCTGCCGCATCAGTGTCCTCTTGCTTGAAATGCAAAAGGTTACTACGCAGGTACAGCAAGTAATTTGGAAATGCAATAAAATGTAATAATTTATTGTGTGGGAACTGAACACAAAAATTGGGAGGTTATGCTTCACTTATACAAGGTGCAGGTTAGACTGAATCTGGAGTACAGCTACAGCATTTGGCCACCTTTTTTGAAGAAGGATGTAAATGTGTTGGAGGCAGTTAAGAGCAGGTTGATGAGATGAATGAGTGGAATGAGTATGTTATTTTATGAAGAAACGTTGGGCAAGTTATCCTTGCAGTCACTGGAGTTTAGAAGTGTAAGGGGGTGACTTGAATGAGACACATCAGGGTCACCCACTTAAAGCAGAGATAAGGATTTTTTTTTCTCTTTGAGGGTTGTGAGTAATTGAAACTCTCTTCTTGAAGACAGAGTTCTTGAGTAGTTTTAAGGCAGAGGTAAATTGATAGATAGATGGCAATGTGGATTTGAGGTTACAATGAGATAAGCCATGATCTTATTGAATGATAGAGTAGGTTGATGGTGTTGAATGGCCTTCTCCTATCAAGAATGCCCAGACATTCATTAGGATGTTCAGTGGTCGAGTAAGTAACAGCTGAAGGTTATGAATGGGGTACCCGTCATGTGGGTTGCTTTCTCCTGAAAGTTATCAAGTTTCATGAGTGTTGTTGGAGTTACACTCATCCAAGCAAACGTAGAGTTTCCCATTATGCTCTTGACACTAGCCTTGCGTTGCTTGCTTGACAAGCATCGTAGAGACAGGAGCTATGTCGTTTCTAAACTGCATAAACATGTGGTCATACGCTGAGGAGCACTGGGCAAACAGATTGACTTGCCACTGCAAAGCTTCCACTTCTGGAAGCTGCTGCCTTGCACAGATATTAAAGTGCAGCAGCAGGAAAAATTAAAGGAAATGTTGGAGAGCAGATGAATTATTCACCAAAGGTTTCTTACCATCTGATCTGCTCTTAGAGCCACAGTATGTACATACACAAGAATTGTATGATTTCTGGACAATGATAAGCCCAAGATATTGCTGGTGGTTGATGTATTGTTGGCAATATCAAAGAACATCAAGGGAGGTGCAAATTACTGAAGATGCTGGAATCTGTCCTAAAAACAAAAAAAGCTGGAGATTACAGCATGTCAAGCAGCATTCATGGAGGGAGAGCATGCTGATGTTTCAAGTTTAAAGACTATTCGTCAGAGCTGATGTGGAGCATGGAGGGGACAGCATTTATGCAATAGTGAGAGGGGTGTGTGGTTTGGAGTGCTAGGGGACAAACGGTACTGAAGGAAGATGGTTAAATTCTTTCTTTCTGGAGATGGTCATTGCCTGACACTTGTGTGGCATAAATGTTCTATGCCGAGGATGCAAATAACGTAGAGGGAAGGATGAGGTACGCAGGGTTTAGACAGAGAGAGGAGCTGAAGCAAATCTGTAATAGTCGGGAAATCATGTTGGAGAAACTGATGAGATTGAAGGCTGATAAATCCCCACAGCCTACAAATACATCCCAGAGTACTTAAGGAGTTGGCCTTAAAAATAGTAGACGCATTGGTGATCGCGTTTCAAGATTCATTACACCCAGGAACAGTTCCTACAGATTGGAGGATAGCTAGTGTAACGTAATTATTTAAAAAGGGAGGAAGAAATAAACCAGGGACTTATTGACCAGTGAATCTGACAGTGGTAGTGGGGAAGATGCTGCAGTCCTTTAGCAAGGATTTTATAGCAGAACATTTTGGAAACAGTAATAGAGTCAGACACTGTCAGCATAGATTTATAAAAGGGAATTCATGTTCGACAATTCAATTGGAATTCTTCAAGAATGTAACTAGAAGAGTTGACAATTGGGAGTCAGTGAATGTGCTTTCCTTGGACTTTCAGAAGATTTTTGATAAGGTCCCACATCAGAGATGAGTAGGTAAAATTAAAGTGCATGGGATTGAGGGTAGTATATTGAGATGGATAGAAAATTGGTTAGCAGATGGGAACAGGAAGCAAAGTGCAGCAATAAATGGATCTTTTTCTGATTACCAGGCTGTGACTGGTAACTTTCCACAGATATAAGTACGAGGACTCCAGCTATTCACAACATAAGTTAATGATTTTGATCAGTCAACTAAAAGTAATACCTCAAAATTTGAAAGTTCCCTGGAAGGGTGAGCTGTGAGGTGGGTGCAGAGATGTTGCAGTGTGATTTGGACAGGCTGAGTGAGTGGCCAGATGAATGGGAGAATCGGTGTAATGAGGTTGAATGAGGTTATCCATTTTGGTTGTTAATACAGGAACGAATGATTTGAATGACTGCAAATTGAGAGAGGGGAATTTCGATGAGAACTGGGTGTCCTTGCGTCCCAGCCACAGAAAGTAAGTGTGTACACGTAGCAGGCCATAAAGACGACAAATTGTATGTTGGCCTTCATAAAGAGAAGACTCGACTACAGAAATAAGGATGTCTTGCTGTAATACACAGCACATTAGTGAGGCCACACCTGGAATACTGTATGCAGTTTTAGTCTCGTTCTCTGAGGAAAGATATTCTTTTTGTAGAGGGAGTACAGAAAAGTTTTGCAAAATTAATTTCCTGGGATGGGTGAACTGACAAACCAGAAGAAGTTGAGTCAGTTAGGATTTTATTCAATAGAGTTTAGGAGAATGAGTGAGGACCTCATAGAAATTTATAAGTTTTTTTTCAAGACTAGGTGGATTAGATGCAGGAAGGAAGTTCCCAATGGTGGGGGAAGGCAGAACTACAGGTCCTTGTTTAAGGATAAGCGATAAACTATTTGGGATATGAGAAGAAATTTCTTCATCCAGAGAGTGGTGAGCCTGTGGAATTCACTATCATAGAAAGTAGTTGAGCCCAAAACATTGTGTTTTCAGGGAGGAAGTAGATATAGCTCTTGTGGCTAAAGGGATCAAGGAATATAAAGGGAGGGCAGGGTATTGAGCTTGATGATCATCCATGATCATATTAAATGGTGGAGCAGCCCTGCAGGGCTGAATTACTTACTCCTGCTCCTATCTTCTATATTTCTATGTTCCTTTCCATGGTTTGGTCTTTCTCTGTAACCACATCGAGCTTCATAATTCTCTGAGAATTCTATGCATGTACAATCTTCATTGCTCCACTCTCAGCAACCACTCATCGAGTCTCTAATGTCTGGAGTTGACTCCCTAAGCTTCTCCTGTAAACTTTATTGGCTTTGTTTATTTTTTAAGTTGCCCTTTAGAACCTACTTCAACCAAAGATTTGTTCTCCGTTTGAATCTCTCATTCTTTGGAGCAATGTGAGCTTTTGTCTGACAACGCTGAAACATTTTACTACAATAAATATAAACACAAGTTTTTGTTGCTATTGCTGTTTCATTGACAGTGTCATTTCTAGTTAATGATACCTAACCCTGGTATTCTGAATTTTACGTTAGCGTTGCATCAGGATCATCAGAAGAATGTTCAAAGGACTGACCCTGCATAATAGGCTATGACAACTCACTCCTGCACCATAGGACATGGTAGTCCTTAAAATTCCCAAAATGGAGGAAAAATATTCATACAATTGAACTTTTTCCAAGGCCAGATTCACCAAATTCCAACATAACTACTTTTAGTGGCTGACCAACGTTAGTGCACTATATCTAAATGTGAGATGTAACAGCCAAAGAGGAATTCCATCAGCTACATACTCAGGGTTCAACGGAAGGAATGTCTTATGAATCCTAGTGTCCTTTTTGGAACTAGGTCCTCAAGCGCCAAGGCAAAACCCTTGAAATTGAAACCGAAAGAACTGCGGCTGCTGTAAATCAGGAACAAAACATAAAAGTTGCTGGAAAAGTTCAGCAGGTCTGGCAGCATCTGTGAAGGGAAATCAGAGTTAAATGTTTCGGGTCCAGTGAGGTCTGAGGAACAGGCTCTGGACCCGAAAAATTAACTCTGAATTTTCTTCACAGATGCTGCCAGACCTGTTGAGCTTTTCCAGCAACTCCTACTTTTGCCCCTTGAAATTGACTTTGATGGACTGGCCACTGTGCCTGGATGGTGAAAGCTACCCTGCCTCCCAGGTTCTGTTCTTTTATCTCTGAAATCACTAACATTGTGTGGAAGACAAAAAGAAATGCTTCAAAGACACACTGAATTTCCCCTGGAAGAGTGATAACATTGTTATTAATTATTTGGAGGAAATTACTATCAGAGCGTTGATTAATTGCCAATCAAGCTACATCATGCATTGAGTCACTCTGCCTTAATGATGTGAGAGTAGTTGCAGAGGAAGAAAATGGAGGAAGCAAACGCTGCACTCTGGATCCTACTACCCCATGAGACACCCTTCCCCATGTCAGTAAAGATCTGTGGTGTGAGAATTGACCTGTTCAGTTACATGAAATGCCACAGTAGAAACTCAGTGCCCAACTGGTCATTGTCTTTGAATGATGGGACAGCTGACAACAACAGCTTTTTATGATTCTAACAATAGCCCGAATAGGTTCTTTATCTAATTTAGTTTCCAATGGAAATTTTTGAAGTTACTGGTCCAGATATTCCATGGGGCTACACTCAGAATACATCACAAAGTGAACACCTAAGCATTAAAGATTATGGATAAGGTGCTCATGCATCCTACTCAGAGGAAGGACACTGCTATATTGTTAAAGGCAGAATAAAGGACAGTCTTGCAAAAAGGTTAAGGTAGAAAGACATGAAAAGGAAAATGCACATAGATACAGAGGTGATAACGGCAAGAGGAAGGGAGGAGAGGC
The DNA here is from genome assembly GCA_024137785.1 of Ginglymostoma cirratum. NCBI lineage: Eukaryota > Metazoa > Chordata > Chondrichthyes > Orectolobiformes > Ginglymostomatidae > Ginglymostoma > Ginglymostoma cirratum. The sequence continues at coordinate 3,523,014 of JAHRHZ010000053.1, read as the reverse complement.
AAAGAGAACAAAAATGAATGAGGTACATGAATAGGAAAGGTTTAGAGGGATGTGGACCAAACTTGGTCACACGGACAAGTTGGACCAAAGAGTCTGTTACTGTGCTGTATGACTCTACAACAATTTTCATAATGCTGTTGGCGAACAACTTCATGGGAGTTCAGAAAGCGGAATGAAAACAATTATTCAATGTTAGTGATTTCAAGTAAAATCTGTGCTTCTGAATGTTCTGGATTCATTATAAGCAAAGAGTAAATCCCAGGATATCCCTCTTTCCAGTAGAAACAATGGGGCCTACTGAAATTAAACACAATGTACATATTTTTAATTGCATGTTTATTTAACATGATTTAAGAGATTTAATCGTTATCATGAGTTGCAAGCTAGCTCATAATGAGCTCATTTCAAATCTTTGTGGGTTTAACTTCCTTCTTTCTATTTTTAGTGTACTGTACAATAAGTTAAACAGAAACCTCAATCAGAGACTTTTAAAACAGAGTTAACCACCACAAAATAATTTCATGACTGAACTGGCAAGAATTGTTACCCAATATGTACTATACACAAAATAAAGATTGTTGGTCTTTTTGGAGGATTCTCTCATTGTTTTAAATGATTATTGTGTCAAACTAAAAGCAACAAATGCTGGAGATCACAATGGTTCAGACAGTATCCGTGGAGTGAGAATAAGCTAATGTTTTGAGTTGAGCTGACTCTTCAGAGCTCTGATGGAGAGTCATCTAGACTCAAAACATTAGCTTGCTTTCTCCCCACGGATACTGTCTGACCTGTTGTGATCTCCAGCATTTGTTGCTTTCAGTACAGATTCCAACATCTGCGGTAATTTACTCCTACATTGTAATTTGATCATGTCACAAAATAAAGATGGCCATATTAGATCATCCATCTAGAATGAGCTTTGAGTCATTTCCTGCAGAATTCAATTATTTCTGAAATAATTACAGGGTCCTGGTGTTCACTACTCAATGCAATAATATGTCGGACAAAATCAAAATAACTGGATTATTAATTGTTAATGTAAAAAGCTCTTGACCTTTGAGGAGTGATGATTCAGCAGGTTTGCATGCTGCCCTTTCAGACTTCTTCAGTTTGTGTCAAGTTGATTAATATAAACCAAGGGCAACAATGAGAACACAAATAATAACATCAGGAACAAAAACAGGAGTTGCTGGAAAAGCTCAGCAGGTCTGGCAACATCTGCGAAGGAAAGGGTCAGAGTTAATGTTTCAGGTCCAGTGACCCTTCCTCCGAACATATTAACATTAACGTGGATTTATGCAGTTTTTTTTATCATAATAAAAAGCTCCAAGATGCTTCACAGGACTATTACAAACAGCATTGACACAAATGTCCAAAGGTGTGTGGGTTAGGTGGATTGGCCGTGCTAAATTGCCCATAGTGACCAGGTATGTGTAGGTTAGGTGGATTAGCCATTGGAAATACAGGGTTACAGGGATAGGGTAGAGATTGGATCTGGGTGGGCTGCTTTTCAGAGGGTCAGTGCGGACTCAATGGGCTGAATGGCTTGCTTCCACACTATAAGGAGTCCATGAAAAAGCCTTATGAAGAGATTTTGAACCACTTCATCAAAAAACTTGATCAAGGGTATGTTTTGAAGCTCATTTTAAAGTTGGAAAGTGAGGTGGAGATATCGGATTCAGGCACTGACAACTGAAAGCATGGTAGCCAATGGTGAAACAATTGAAAACAAAGATGCAGAATAATCTGCAATTAGAAGAGTACAGATAACTTGGAAAGTGTGGGGCATGTGGAAATGACAGGTACAGGGGAGAACGAAGCCATGTTGTGATTTGATATTTGAGCTCAATCAGCTCCATATGTCTTAATGAAGATTAGGGATATACTTGATTACCAAGACAATAGGACCATAAGATATTGGAGCAGAATCAGGCCATTCAGTCCATAGAGTCTGATCCGCCATTAAATCAAGATTGATATGTTTCTCAATCCAATCTCTTGCCTTCTGCCTGTAACCCTTGATCCTCTTACTAATGAAGAACCTATCTATCTCTGTCTTAAAGACACTAAATGACTTGGCCTCCACAGCCCTTTACGGTAATGAGTTCCACAGATTCACCCCTTTCTGGCTTAAGAAATTCTTCCTGATCTCAGTTCTAAATGTTGTCCCTTCACTCTCAGGTTGTGCCCTCAGTGCAAGGTACCATGGAAACAACTACATAGCGATATCAATAAGTTTCATCCCACCATCAGACTTACCATAGAGTACTCTTTAGAATCAGTACCATTCTTGGACACACACAACAGGGATGGACACCTTAATACCTCACTCTACCGCAAGCCTACGGATAACCTTACAATGCTGCACTTCTCTAGCTTCCACCTGAAACATATTACAACGGCCAGTCCCTACAGGCAAGCCCTACTCATGCGCAGAATCTGTTCGGTTAAGGGGAAACGAGACAGACACCTGAAGGTGTTGAAGGACGCCCTCATAGGAACAGGATACAATGCTCAACTCATCGATCACCAGTTCCTAAGTGCCACAGCAAAAAACCACAATGACCTTCTCAAGACAGACATAGGATAAGTCTGACAGGGTACCCTTCTTCGTCTGGTGTTTTCTGGGAGTGGAGAAACTTCGCCATGTTCTTCACAACCTTCAACACATTATCAATGATGATAAACATCTCACCTCCATTTGCCTCCACTTCTCGCTTTCAAACAACTTTCAAACATTAAACAGACCATTGTTCGCAGCAAACTACCCAGCCTTCAAGACAACATCGACCACAACACTACACAACCCTGTCATGACAATCTCTGCAAGACATGTCAGATCTTCGACATGGAGAACACTACCATCACACGTGGGAACACTGCCCACCATGTACACAGCAGATAATCATGTGACACGGCTAACATTGTTTATCTCATACGCTGCAGGCAAGGATGCCCCAAGGCATGATATATTGGCGAGGCCATACAGACACTAAGACAACGGATGAATGGACACTGCTCAACAAACACTGGACAGAAATTTTCCTTTGCATTGGGGGAACACTTCAGCGGTCAAGGACATTCAGCCTCGGATCTTTGAGTAAACGTCCTCCAAGGTGGACTTTGGGATACACAACAACTCAGAGTTGCCAAGCAGTAGCTGATAGCCAAGTTTGGTACCCATGAGGACAGCCTCAGCCGGATCTCGGGTTCATGTCGCACTACAGGTGACACCAACACACCGTACACTCTCACACACACATACACAACATGCATACACACACACACGCATGCGCACACACACATACACAGCCTCTCTCTCTCTCACACACACACACACACACACACGTGTGCGCGCACATACACATGTGAGTCTATGGGGTGAATTTGTATTTGCAGGTTTATTCTATTTTGTTCAAAAAGCACACCATTTATAGACAGTCAGTCAATGTGGCATTTTACAAATTCCTACTTTAGAAACAAAACCAGTCTGACTCCAAACTAAAGCCCAAACAGATTCTAAACAAGGCCTCATACCTAACATGCATTGTCAGACCTAAAATGTCACCTCTTCTTTACACTGATAAAACCTTTAGTTCTCTCAGGGCAGTGACTTGAAAGGAATTCGGGGATGTACATAAACATATTAATTAATTCAAACTTTCTAATGGGTTAAAGATTTAACAGCATCTTAGGTTTGTTTAATATATCCTCATCAATGGTGTGAACCTTTGATATTTTACTTATAAATTCTGTGTCTGATACTACCTCCCTCACTAACACCTGAAGAAGGAGAGAGGCTCCAAAAGCTTGTTTTTTTCAAATAAACCTTTTGGGCTATAACCTGATTTTTGACCTTGTCTACCCCAGTCCAACACCGGCATCCCAACAGCTAGTCTCTCCGACTAGTGGAAACATCTTCTCCATGTTCATTCTATTCAGGAATTTCATTATTCTGTAAGCTTCAATGAGATCCACAGTCATCCTTTGAAATCTATCCAATATGAATGCAGAGTCTTCAACCATTCCTCACATAACAAATGATTGCTAAGATTACATTTGCCTTCTGAACTGCCAACTGAACCTGTATGTTAACCTTACGAAAATCCTGAAATAGAACTCTTAAGCCAGTTTGTGTTTCAAATTTCCAAAACATTTCTCCATTTAGAAAAAAGTCCACGCCTCTACTCTTCTTCCCGCTCGGCAATGTCAGTTAATCCTCTAACATTCAATGGATGAAGTATTTTACACATTAAAGGTACCAATTCAGCTCAATGGTTGCACCCTGGTCTCTAAAATAACAATATGCTAAATTTAAGATGCGCTCCAGATACATGACCACAGTGAAACACTAAGTGATTTCTGGGCTGTTGGAGGGCGGACTTTCAGATGAAACATGAGTCTAAGATCTCGGTTGCTGTCACTTTTAGACATAAAAGACGTGGTAGCACAATTTCAAAAAGGGCTTTCCATTCCTGCATAAACCAACCACTTTGAAAGATGCAGATAATCTATTCATTATAATATTGCTGCTTATGGGACCTTGCTGTGTGAAAATTGATTTCCAAGTTTCCGATGTTACAACAGCAACTGCACCCAGAAGCATTTAGCTGGTGTTAAAGTGTTGTGCAAATTTCTGAGGATGTGAAAACCACTCCATAAAAATACAGTGCTTCGACAGAGAGGAAACCATAAGTGGAAAGTTGGTTTGACTGACATGGATTTCTATCTATTGGTTATATTCAAGCTTCAGTATCTGAACTTGTAAATGGGGATAAATTTAGACATAGAACATAACATAAAACAGCACAGGACAGTACAGGCACTTCGGCCCACTATGTTGTGCCGACCTATTATTCTACTAAGATCACTCTACCCTGCATAGCCTACATTTTACTATCTTGTAAAGAAAAGATTAACACCTTGAAAAACTGCATTACAGCATGATACTGTCACCTTTTGAAGGAACAGTTCTACAAAGCGATTCGTTTAATTATTTTCCTTAATGAAGTAGAACACTAACGAGACCAACTGAATGCACATTACCTTCAGAGGTTAACCAAGCAGATAACTACAGTATATATACAATGATGTTGACTCCATGCACATGATTAGTATCAAATGAAATGCAATTTCAACACACATATGTTGATTCTGCCTGCATTTTCTTTCTCTGCTGGTCAAACTCTTAGTGGCAGTTAGGATTCCATCTGAGCTCAAAAATAGAGACCCCCACTGTGGCCAGTAAAGGTTTTAAGCAGCCGCATGCTTGAATCATGATAAACACAGCTATTGTTACATAATTACACCTTTACTGGATTGGGCTCCGTGGAACTCTCCGTTTAATTTTAAAACCCACTAAAAACCACTCTGAGTCATTTTGGAATCAGGAATAAAATATGTATCATTATGGCTTATGTCGTATTGTCATGGATTTTACCAGAGTTATAGCTAACTGCTGGCCCCAAAGTAGGCATAATTTGTAGTTTATTTCATTAATGTTCCAGAAATTGTCACAACACAGGTCATTGTTCCTTTTCTAGTTGAAGGGACGTTTCCTTGTGTGAAGATATAAAGTGAAAGGGGTTTTATTCTGTTGCTTTATAATGGAGCCACATTACCATGATCTGCTACCTTTATGCAGCTGCCTGCTTTGTCATGTTACATCCTATTTAATATTTACATGCAAAAAAAATTATGGTTCCATTTAGTTTGATGGTGCAGTTGAAAATAGAAAACATTATAAAGTTCTGCTAAATTACTCTATTCATTTCCAGGCTAAGCATTTTAAGAATTAATAAGTAACGTCTTGTCCAGCTACTGTTTCTCCATCCACCCCAGCAAAATGTAGAACAGCCTTGCCTAACTGTGGAACTAGACCTACTCCTCTTGGCTCCATTTCAGTGCTATAGACTGTTTATTTAGCATCATAGAGGTCTATATCACTGATAAAGGCCATTCAACTCATCGAGTCTGCACTGGTCAAAACCAAGCACCTAACTATTCTAATCCCATTTTTCCAGCACTTGGCCCATAACTTTGTTTGCCTGTTATTTGTTTCATAGGCTCAGGGAAATCTCCTCATTTGTTGACTCAGAAATGAGAATCCACCAGATCATTGCTCATTCCGAACCCGTCTTTCGTTATAGGCTCTCGCATGGCTCTGTTCACCATTCCCACGGCGTGAACTGAATCAGTTCTCAAAATTTGCTTTGCCACCATGCCCTGCTGCTGTTCCTCTTTGGGTGCAATGTTGAATCTCTACCTGCTTGACAAGAGACTGTTTGTTTTTGCCAGCCACAGACTGTTTAATTTGACAAGCGCTTGAGGATTCTCATCAACTCTCCCATTAAAGTCCCACAGAGATAGTGAGGCTTCAATGAGCAGGAATGCATTCAGAGTCTTTAATGTGCAGGTGTCACTGCAGATCATTTAGCACACAGGATGATGATTTTAAACTTCTGAATGAATTTCTCAGCATAAGTAGTGCCTAGCATCTGAAATATACATTAACAGCAGTTTGTAAACATGCACGCTTTATTAACCTCGTGAAGTCATTAAAGTGCACCCTGTATTAGAGACAGAAGCTAAAGATCCAAACATGCTATATTTCATGTCCTTCACGGGAACAAAAGAGCAACCCAGCTTCAAATCACACAGTAAATAATAAGCTTGGGGATGCAGCTTAAACACTTAAGACTGAGATGAGAAGATATTTGCTTTCTCTCAGAGGATTGTGAGCCTCTGCAATTCTCTTCCTCAGAGAATAATGACGTCATTAGTTACTTAAAAGGCAGAGGTAGATATCTGCTTAATTAACACAGAAATCCATAGGTATTAGGGCAGGTAGGAAATTAATCTGAGGCTACAATCAGGTCAGCCATGATCTTATTGACTGGTGGAGCAGGCTCAAGGGGCTGAATAGCTCACACCTGCTATTAAGCAACATGGAAGCATATCACTAAGTTTCCATATGTGGAAGTTGTACGATGCTGTGTATTTAAGAGATGTGTTCTCTCTTGTTTCTCTTAAAGAGGGGTATTGTCACAGTGTTGCCAAAATGTCTCATTCAGGCGGGTAGTAGGTAAACAGCTATGAGTTTCCCTGGGTATATTTTCTTTTAAAGTAAGACTAAAGAATCATGAGTGGCCGGGGTCAGGGCTCACGCAGATCCAGGATGGCTTTTAGCTTTGCTTTCAGTTTGTTGAGAAGGTTTCTGTTGGCTGCTGGAACTAAAAGCTTGAGTTCGGTAAAGTCTTAGACAGTGAGGCTTCCTCTTAGAAATCAAAAGCATTGGATTATTTCTTTCTTCAGGCCTATATAGAGGCAGCTTATGAGAATAATAGATAACAAGGTGTGGAGCTGGAAGAACATAGCAGGCCAACCAGCAAGAAAGCTGATGTTTCGGGTCTGGACCCTTCTTCAGAAATGGAGGAGGGGAAGGGTGCTCTGAAATAAATAGAGAGAGGGAAGAGTGGTGATAGAAGGTGGATAAAGGAGCAGATAGGTGGAGAGAAGATAGACAGGTCAAGGAGGCAGGGATGGAGCCAGTAAAGGTGAGTGTAGGTAGGGAGTTGGGATGGGGATTGGGCAGTGAGGAGGGAGGGGCAGGTAGGTAGGAGGGAAGACGAACAGGTCAAGGAGGCAGGGATGAGGTTAGTGGGTAGGAAGTGGGTGTGGGAGTAGGTCATTGAGGTGGGAGGAGAGGGTAGGTGGGAGAAAAGATGGACAGGTCAAGGAGGTGGGGACGAGAAGTGCTGGTCTTGAATGAGGCCGGTGGTGGGGAGATTTTGAAGCTTGTAAAGTCCACATTGAGACCATTGGGCTGCAGGGTTCCCAGGCGGAATATGAGGTGCTATTCTTCCAGCCTTCAGGTGGCATCGTTGTGGCACTGGAGGAGGCCCAGGATGGACATGTCATCCAAGGAGCTGGAGGGGGAGTTGAAGTGGTTCACGACTGGGAGGTGCAGTCGTTTGTCGCGAACCGATGTAGGTGCTCCACAACGCGGTCTCTAAGCCTCTGCTTGGTTTCCCTGATGTAGAGGAGGCTTGGAGATTGCTGGATGAACTGTTCGAGCTCCTCGTGGGAGCACGAGGTGGCACCGAAACAGTAATCGATGTAACGGAGGAAGAGGTGGGGTTTAGGGCCAGTGTAGGTGCGGAAGAGGGACTGTTCCATGTAACCTACAAAGAGGCAGGCATAGCTTGGGCCCATGTGGGTACCTATGACTACCCTATTCGTCTGTAGAAAGTTTATCCACTTTACTAACATGTTCCACCCCAACCTGAAGTTCACCTTGACGATCTCTGATACCTCTCTCTCCTTCCTGGACCTCTCTGTCTCCATCTCTGATAACCACCTGGAAACTGATATCTATTTCAAGCCCACCGACTACCGAGAATACACTTCCCCTCACCCACCTTTCTGCAAGAATGTTATCCTCCATTCTCAATTCCTTTGCCTCCGCCGCATCTGCTCCCAAGATGAGGTGTTCCACTGCCGGACATCCCAGGTGTCCTCGTTTTTCAAGGACAGCAATATCCCCCCCACAATGGTCGAAAACACCCTCAGCCGCATCTCTTGCATTTCCCGCACCTCAGCCCTCACACCCTCTCCCCGCAATAACAACAAAGACGGAACTCCCGTTGTCCTCATGTGTCACCCTATCAACCTCCGGATTCAACGCATCATTCTCCACCACTTCCGCCACCTGCAATCTGACTCCACTAGCAAGGACATTTTTCCCTCCCCGCCCTTATCTGCTTTCCAGTGGGATCGCTCTCTCCGCGTTGCCCTTGTCTGTTCCACACTCCCCACTAGTCCCACCACCCCCGACACTTTTCCCTGCAACTGCAGGAAGTGCTACACCTGTCCCTACACCTCCCCCCTCACGCCCAGCTCAGGCCCCAAGAAGACTTTCCACATTAAACAGATGTTCACCTGCACATCCGCTAATGTGGTATACTGTATCTGCTGTTCCTGATGTGGCCTCCTCTACATTGGGGAAGCCACGCGGAGGCTGGGAGACAACACCTCCTAGTCACGAACCACTTCAACTCCCCGTCCCACTGCTTCAATGATATGTGAACCTGGGCCTCCTCCAGTGCCACAATGATGCCAACCGAAGGTTGGAGGAACAGCACCTCATATTCCGCCTGGGAAGCCTGCAGCCCAATGGTCTCAATGTGGACTTTACAAGCGTCAAAATCTCCTCACTCCCCACCTCATCCGAAGACCAGTCCCTCTCGTCCCCAACTCCTTGATCTATCTGTCTTTTCTCCCACCTATCTGCTCCTCCCGCCTCACTGACCAACCCCCATCCCAACTCCCTACCTACACTCACCTGTATGACTTCAACCGGCTTCCTGGACCTGTCCGTCTTCTTTCCACCTATCTGCTCCTCTATCCACCTTCTTTCATCGCCTTCCCCTCTCTCTATTTATTTCAGGGCGCCGTTCCCCTCCCCCATTTCTGAAGAAGGGTCCAGACCCGAAACGTCAGCCTTCCTGCTCCTCTGATGCTGCCTGGCCTGCTGTGTTCATCCAGCTCCACACCTTATTATCTCAGACTCCAACATCGGCAGTTCCTTCTATGTCTCATGAAAATAATAGCTGTGTTTTGAATTGGATTTGCCAATGGTGTGTTTATGGGATTTTGCCTATACTGGAGCAGTTGATAATGAGTGGTTAAATAATACATTCTCTTGTTAAGTATTTCAATAAAGTTATGGCCATTCTTCTTTTTGTTGAATTTTAACTATGATAGAAGAATAAAGTATGTTTTGATTAAATCTTCGTGGCGGACCAAACAAATCATATTGGGAACACAGCACCTTCCACTTACATGTTAAAAAAAATGAAAGTTAGGGTCTAGGCTATCTCCATAATATATTTTGGAGGGCCTGGTCTGGTTGGTCCATAATTAAGTAAGGTTGGAAGCTCACAATCTGAGATATTGATTGTTAAAATATTTCATGTTTGATTTTATTTATTGCAATCACAGTGAAAAGCTTAGTTTTCAAGCAGTACAGGCAGATCACACTAAGCAAGTGCATATAAAGCACAAGGTACTAAGACAGAGTGAGGCAAACAGGTTGCGCTGCACAGGATGTGCACCAAGCGAGATCAACTTTAACAAGATCAACATTATTTGAAGTTAGACAGTCCATTCATCTGTCTAGTAGTGGCAGGGAAGAAGCTGTTCTTGAACCAGTTTGTGCGTGTTTTCAAGCTACTGTATCTTCTGCCTGATGGAAGAGATTGTAGGAGAGAAGTACCAGGATGGGAAAGGACTTTGATGATTTTGTCATCCTTTCTGTGGAAATAAAAAGTCTAAATTGAATCCATGATGATCTGGGCTGTGCACACCATCTTCTGTAGCTTCTTACAGTCCTGGGTAGACAAGGCCTTCATGCACCAAGACAGTATGCTTTTGATGGTGCATCTGTAAAAGTTGATGGACATGCTGAATTTTCTATGCCACCTGAGGAAGAAGAGGCATTGTTCTTCTTGAACATTGCATCTACATGGGAATTCCAGGACAGGTTGTTGGTTATCATCACTCCTAGAAGCTTGATGCTCTCAACCCTCTCAACATTCACTCGGTTGATATAGGTGGGGATGTGCTCTCCTCCATTCTTTCTGAAGTCAATGATCAGTTCTTTAGTTTCTCCGACACTGAGAGAGAGGTTGTTGTCATTACACCATGCCACCAAGCCCTCTATCTCCTTTCTGTATTCTGACTCATTGTCGTTGATATCCGTCCTACCACGGTGGTGTCGTCAGCAAATTTAGATGGCATTCATTCGGAATTTGGCTACACAGTCATGGATGTACAGGGAGTTCAGTAGGGGGCTGAGAATACATCCTTAGGGAGGCTCCAATGTTGAGTGTTATCATGGAGGAGGTGCAGTTGTCTGTCTTCATTGATTGCAATCTGTAGGTCAGGAAGCTAAGGATCCGGTTGCACAATGCAGAGCACATACCTAGGTCTCAGAGCTTTGAGATCAGTTTGGAAGGGATTAGGTATTGAAGGTGGAGCTGTAGTCGATGAGTACGAGTCTAATGTGGTGTCCTTGTTGTCCAGATGTTCCAGGGATGCGTGCAGGGCTAGGGAGATGGTATCCGTTGTTGATCTGTTACATCGGTAGGAAAGTTGCAGGGGATCGAGGTAGGCTACGAGGGTCAAGTTGATGTGGCCCATGAACAACCTCTTGAATCATTTCATGATTATGGAGGAGACAGCCAAGTAATCATTAAGGTATGTTGCATGTGCTTTCTTTGGTATATTGACAGTGATGTTCTCAGCACCAAAGTTTTCTTTAAAATAAAAAAAAGTGAAGAAAAAGAATACATTTGCCCACTGGACAGATGACTTGGTAAACTCAATACAAAAATCAAAATCTACACACATTGGTGTGGTACTATAACAACTGAGTGAAAACATTCTTTTTTATATGCTTTTTATGTTGCTTTTTCTGAATGTTTCTAAATTAACGCGTTTCCTCCATTATCTTTCTAATAATGGCAGCAAACAACCCAATCATTGTTCAGAAAGCTTTCCTATTTGGCAGAGTGTGAAGAAAGATGAAATGTTCTTCTCAGGCCCTCTATTCTACCAGGTCTCTTGAGCTCATTTATCCATGAGGATCATTGTGATCTACAATTGGGACAAATTGTAGAGTCAGGGAATTCAAAGTCTTACTTGTGCCTCAGCGCTGTTCTGTTCAGAGTCAAACCTCACAACTTATTCATGGAAGGAAAACACAGGTTATGAAGTACTATATAGAAGAAAAATGCTGCACATATTACTGGCACCATGAATAAGGATTCAATTCCACTGGAATTTCCAATGGGAGGTGTACACCTGGATGATTATTCTGAAGTTATCTTGTACGTATTTGGAAGTGATGGGAAAAGAATGGTTAATTCATAAGTAATTATTTTCTTCCCTCAGAAGATTGAGTGATTTCAATAAAATTCATAATATTGAAAAATGATATGAACTTTTATTGGAATAAACTTATTCCAAATGCCCAATTTAGACTTATGATTCTTGAGCTGCATTTACCAAGTTTTAAGGGCAGCTGTTCCTGGGTAGAGTAAAGGGAACGTCTGAATAGCAGCCATTTCAAATGGAGCAACTGCTTGTTTTTGCATTGCACTGATGTTTTATTGTGAAATTCACTTTGTATGTTGGTAGCATCAACGTTTAACTGTCTAGAACCTATGTTCTGAAACTCTCACTCTAAATCTCTACATCACCTCCTCTTTCCTCCAGAGCCTATTTAAAACCCATCTCCTGGGTTGAGCTTTACATCAACCGCCTAATACCTGCTGGTTTGGCTTAACAGCAATTTCTGTCTGACTCCACTCCTAACAGGCATCTTGAGGTTTTTTTTAACATTTAAGTTGATTTCAAAATGAAAATTATTGTAATTATTGCCACTGACTTCAGTTACATTTTTTTTAATTGCTGTACATACTCATGAGGAGTTTCTGGTTTTGATTCAGACAGGTCGCAGGAGCCAAATATACAGAAGAGTTGAATGTGAGGTCGCAATACAAGAATAAGAGTTTGTCATTTAGGAGTGAAGTAAGGAGAAATTTCTTCACTCAAAGAGTTTAGGTCTTTGGAACTCCATACCAGAGAGCTGGGTATTCCCAATCATTGAGTACAAAAGAAGGGAAGGGCTAATGAGATAATGTGAAGCGATGGAATCTAGGAAGAAGATCAGGTATGCTCTTTTTGAATGGTGTGACATATTCAAAGGACTAATGGACTACATCAGTTTCTACATTTCATTACATTATTATGCCTTTTTTCTTATAAATTAAATCAAATCTTTCAAAAATTAAAACAATGCTGGTGTTCAAAATCCGAAGCAACAAAGAAAGTATTGGGAACAACCCCAGATCAGTCAACATTTGTGGAGGGAAAGGAAGATTCAAATTTCAAGTGTTGATTCATCACTAGAATGTTGAGGAAAGATTTATATCAGAAACAACATTGAATTATCTATTCTTTCCACGACTCATAGCTGGATATCTGCTAGTATTACTCTTGCTGACTTGCACTGCTGAATTCTTGATTTTATTAGCTCATGTTTAAACATCAAATAATCAAATACCGATGTAAACAAACTGAAAAAGTATAAAATGCAATATTAAATTGGTTTTGGGGATTTTCTTATCAGGAACCTTTGAAAAACTAATTTCTGTAGTTATACTGTCTTATCATTAAATAAGGATCCTTGAAATTCCTGAGGTGAAGAAGTTGAGGGGAGACTAGGTGGGGTTTGGAGGAAGGGCAGCGGATTGAGCGAGCAAAACACTCGCATTCCCTCAAAATTCGGGCAGAAAGTTGAAGGTGTATCTGAGTGGCCTTCCTGGGTTTTCTCTTTGGAAATTCTGTGCAACATTTTAATTTGTTCCCAAAGGTTCCTAATTCTGTTAAGTGTAGATGTCGGTTCCTCAGCGGATCTTTGGAATAGCCCAAATGATTTTTAGAGCAAAGTTTATTGATTTGTTTCAAATTTATGTTTCCCTTTGGGAGAAAAACAAGATGAAAACCTATGATAGTCTTTTCAGCACGATAAAGAATTAGTATTTTTTCATCCAACTCTCAAAAAAAGTGCATTTATAGACAAAAAACACCCACCCAGATCATTAAAATAATCTCAGGATTTTCAGTGTAATTTTTTTTTTCCTTTTTCGTGATCTAATGACATAGTTTTGCTATTGGAGCAGAGTTCCACATATTTTATACTGTACACAGAGATTATTAACCCAGAGGTGTAGAAACTGTTATTAATTCATGCCTTCTACTCATTTTTCTTTTAAAAGAAAGTTTGTCAAGTTTTCATTGAAGAACATTGATTGATGCTGCTTCATCATTGTCCCTGGCGTGGTTTTCTATGTCTTAATCATTCTTTCTATCAAAGCGATATGAATAACCTGCCTTTTTTCTGCTCCTATTTCTTATGCTCCTATATCAGGAATCAGGCTACTTTTGTTTGGACTGTCTCAAATGAATACAAATATATACCTTATTAAATGAGAAGCAGGTGAGAAAACAGGGGATTAGAGACCAAATAGTTTGACATTATTCATTGGGAAAATGTTCAAATTCATCATAAAGGATGTGAAAACTAGACCTTGTGAAAATAACATTAGATTGAGCAGAATAAATGGTGACATAGGAAAGAGAAATCATGTTTAACAAACCTGTTAAAGGTTTAGGGGACAAGTAATTGGAACCAGGTAGATCCATTGACTATGAGACCCTTGATTGGGGTTGTTAACCTGGGCCAAATAGGGAGTCCTGGCTGAAAAACATAAACAGAGATTTAGAATCTCCGCAATTCAGAGATTGACTCCGAGCTGGCTGGCCACAGCCAACATATAATGCACAAGTAAATAAAAGGTGACTCAGTGATGGGATACAGGCCTGAATGCAGTTATGGATGTGGCAGCAGGTTTGGTAAAAGAGTTCCACTGAATGTAATGTATTTGGATTTTCAGGAAGTGTCCAATAAGGTCACAAAAAGGTCATTAGAAACAAAACTAAATCAGATGGAATTAGGGGTAACATAGTGAATTGGGAATTTGTCAATAGGCAGAAAGCAGAGACCCTGATTAGCAAGTGCCTGTGCTTCCAAGTTTCAGTCAAGAGTAGCAGGCTAGATTGGGAGTCAAGCCCAGTAACTCAGGAAGAGCCTGACAATTTCTGAGCTCGGCACATTATCTGTCTGGGGCATTGAGAATGAATAGGTACCTTTTGGCTAAGTATGGCATCAAAGGGCTCCAATAAGACTGATTCAATGATAATCGGGGATGGGGGGTGGATTTCTGCAGTAAAAATTCCAGGTCCTGCCTCCCCAAAGCTTGTCCATCATCTTGAAGGCATAAGTCAAGAATGTGATGGAGTACTCTCCATTTGCATGGCTAAGCGCAACTGTAACAACCCTCAAGATACTTGACACCATTCAGGGTTAAGTAGCTTGATTGGTATCCCACTCACACCTTCAATGATCACTCACTCCATATCCCTGCTCCTGTACTCAAATACTCTTGCTATGAAGGCCAAAGCACCATTTGCCTTCTTCAGTGCTTGCTGCATCTGCATGCTTACATTTCGTGACTATTGTGCAAGAATACCCAGGTACTGGAGTATCCATTCCGCCCAGTCTCCCCCCAACCTTCCTGATCTATTGCCATTCAGATAATAACCTGCTTTCCTGTTTTTGCTTCCGATGTGGATAACCTTACATTCATCCTCATTAGACATGTATTTGCCACTGACTCTTCTTGTGAAATTAAATTAGTTCATTTGAAATTAACTTCCAGAAAATTGTGGGTTGAGAATCTTCAATTTTACAACATAATGCTCCTGTGTTATGTTGGCAACAGAGAAATAAGAATTTTATTTAAATATTGTTACCACTGTAAAGGAGACTGGATCTGATAGTCAAACTGTCAATCTTATCCTCCCAGTGTACTTTTGTTCCCTTATGAGACACTGCCCGAGCTTCACAACCTTGGTGACAGTATACCCACAATCTAAGCCTTTGCTTGGACTGTTGTATTGCCCAATTCAATCTCTTGCACTCCACAGAGCCGTCTCGTTCGTCGCTTGACCTTTGTGATGAATGAGAAATTTGAATCCATTTTAATGGACACACTTCATACCAGAAAATATATCATTAGATGAGTATCCAATGTGGAGACAAATCTAATTTCTTTATAATTTACATTATCATGTGCTTTGAATGTCTTATTTCCAATTGTGTGTTGTGACTTGAATTTCAATCAACTCATTCTGGATTATTTAAGAGATTAGACAGGAAGATTTGAATGCTGCTACTGTCTAATCCCTGCTGTGTCGAAACCCTCACAGTGTCTGTTCGTAAACTGTCATTTGGAGTCTTGATGCCGCAGGCTTCATACGTAAAATAGGATCCTAAAATTATAGAACTATAAAGTACTGATGGCATTAACAGTCAATTCTTAACAATCCCAATGCCACCGTTTTAATGGAAGCTTTCACCCAGGAAATATAAACAGGTTATGGTCGACATTAAAATAATGAACAAGTGAATGAGAATAAGGATTTTGTCTGCTAATAGTGTTGACTGCAATTTCTTCACCATAAATTGCTTAGGATTGAAACGTAAGCTCCAAACAGACAATAAAAGGCAATAATGGATGGATTTGAAGCAGGAAGTCACTGTCATACAGTTTTATTCACAGTATTTGGTTTGGTTGTATGTTTCCCCTCAATTCTGTTCCCAATGTTTTGATCAAGTCAGGCTCTGTGATCCTTCACCCAAGGACTCATTCTTCAGATCTTAACCTGTTTAGTGACAATCAGCAGTTGTTCAGCTATAGCACATCTCAGTTGTTTCCTCGCAAGATGAACACACTTCCTAGTGAGGGTTCACTGAACGAGTTTTGGGATTGAGTCTTTTTCTCGACTATAACGGAAAATTGATCATATCAACTTGGATGTTTTGTCTGTTTTATTGTAGCGTTTGTTCAGTGTTTGTAACAACAATGTATGATCTGGGCTGGAACCAATATCACAGAATCGTGCTACAAATTCATCTATTCATACAAAAATCTTTAACTCTAATTACTGGTTCATGCTGGGATAACTGTCTAAGTGCTCATCGTCATGCTCTTGTATCCTTTTCTTCCCTCTTTCCAATAATGCATCATGGTTGAGTAAGTGAGAGTATGTTGGGGAAGGACTGTGTGGACTTGTCTTCCAAACATTTGCGCTGCTGGTCAAGCTAAACCACTGCCTTGAGGAGTAACCAATAAGATTTAACACAGCTATCTGAAAATCTCTCAGAGTTGTTTTCTATCTAATGGGCGTGGATTTCAATGTGTGAACAGCATGTTCTATGAAACTGTTAAACTGAGGGTAGAAAGATGATGAGGCAAAATGTTGACTACCCTACTTCCTGTACATGGCTTGAAGGGTTCTCCAACATGCTGTGGATCATGTTGGCCAAAATATAGAGGAACATTAAATGTATTGAATATTTTGATTAATATATGTCAACAGCCTCATTACACTCCTGGTATCTTTGACTCCCCAGTTTCCCCATCCTGCTGTTGCAATGCTTTCAGTCCTGAGGACCAATGGCTGGGGCAATGAAGTGTAGGTGTCTTTGCCTCTCCAACTGACACAGAGGGTACTGGACTTGGCTCTCCATAAGAGCTACCAACTTGTCAATGAAGGCAGCCAGATGGTTGTGTGTAGAGCTGCACTCCTGCAGCTTCTGAGTAACAAATGTTATTTTGATCAGCTATTCTCTCTGGTTCTGATGGATTTTATCTCTGGGGTGTCAGGCTGGACAAATGCCAGTGGTAGATAATGGTACAATATATTCCTGAGCAAAGAATCACATAGCTCCCTCAGATCTACTGAAACAACAAAAACTCATCTTTAATAGTTCAATGGACTGCTCACAATGTCATTTTCCAGTAGTTGTATGTGCCCTCTGCCTGTGTATTGAGATTAAAAATAGGATTCAGAAACCATGACTTTCGTGAATATTCCTCTTCCTATAGGATCAGCCATTTGGATGGTCTGAGGATCTCCTGGCCCCAGGCAGAACAATAACATATCTTCCACAGCCCACTTCTACGACTACTATCTCCAGCTCCATTTCTGCCACTTTGGAAACAGCCCTGTTGTTGTTTTCCCTGATATTTTAAATTGCAATAATATTATGGTATGCAACCTTCTAAAAACACAGACTGCCTTTAAGAGAAGAGGCTAACTCTACCACACACTGCCCAGTCCCCTGCAGAGTGCAGAGGTATCCAGCAGTGTACCAGATGTGCTACAATTATGCTAAAGAGATGGTTGCACCAAATTTATATTCTGCCTGCCTGCAAAGGAACCAATGTGGGAAGGTTATGAATCACACCATGAAAACACATTATGACAGTTTTTAGTCCTTCTTGAAGTACTACTCATAGCTCTGGTGTCCATACATTAAGAAATATTGGAAAGTATACAGCTTTTTTTTAATGCAAGAATGTTACCAGGAGTGGGATTGCAGCCATCAGCAAAATTTGAACAAATCTTTTCTTCAGAAAACAACAAATATAAGTCTGAATTTACCGAGGTAGGTGGAATAAGTCCTGCCTTTCCACACACAGTTTAGTGTAAATGCCCCCAAATGGCAGGATTTTCAGTCTGGGGTTGAACGGGTGCTGGACGGAATCATGTCCATCACCTCTGATAGCTAATCAGGGTTGACTAGAGGACCAGTGAAGTGCCAAATTAGGCTGATTAAAAGATTCTGACCCAGTTGTCTATGAGTTTGTCTCAACTGTTTGGTCATATTTTAGGTTCTCTCACCATTCCTCTCATTACCATTTACTCTTCATCCATTCCCCATGCCATTTCCATGGCTCAGTGTTAACTCAGTAGCAAATCAGTTTCCCCAGTTATGCCAATATACAATACAACTTCATATGCTTGACTAACAACACAATATAGATGACTCCATTAAAAAAGAATTAAATTTAGGAGTCATGTTTAAACAGTTAGTGTGATCTTTGCTAACAAAGACAGAAAATGCTGGAGAAACTCAGCAAGTGTGGTAACATCTGTAGAGAAAAACAGAGTTAAACATTTTAAATAGCTTGCTTCTACAGAACTGAGATCTTTGTTTGATTGATATCTTTGTGTGACTCTACCAAACTTTTTTTCTGTGATCTCTCTTGCCAAAATCTCAATGATAATTTGTACAAAATTGAAGTTTGAAGTAGTTACAGCTTTTGTTAATTATACTTGAATGGTCTGTTTAATGGAGTTGTAGAAACACCATTTTGTTATTTGAAAATTATGAAAGAAGCAGTTTTTTTTTCCTGAGCAATTTCATACAAAGTATTGTTACTAATAACATTCCTTGGTTCTGTACTTAGAATATACTGAGTGAACAGACATGGATAGATTCTGAGTAGGCATAGGGGCCAAAATGGGCTATGAGTTGGCATTGAGTTGGCAGGGAAGGGGCGAGATGATGCACATAAGCAATTTAGTACTTATCCTTCAACACATTTCCAGATCGACATCAATCATGACTCCTCTTATCGCCATGAACTCCAAATCCCTGTGAAAATGGCATAACTTCCCAAAGATTGTGAGGGGCAAAGACACACATAGTTTGATAATTGAGTTAATCAGGTTGGGGATCCAGGATGTGGGCTCATGACCTGTGCTCTTATTCTGTGCCAGTAAAACTTGGAGGTGCCAGTAATGATAATATATTTAAATGGCCCTGAAGTCCATTAAACTCCATGGAAATCTGAATCATGCAGGTGATATTATTGAAGCCTTTCAATAAAAAATGGCTGACAGAATAAATGTGGAGAACATGTAGCACAATACAAAACTAGTGCTAGAACATTATGAATAAATCCAAGACCGAACTAAGGAGAGACGTGTTTCTGAAGAAGTGGTTCCACAAGCAATATTAAGGCAAGTGGATAAGAGGCTTCAAAGAGAACTAAATGAAAATATGCAGGAAAACATAAAGCTAAAATGCGGCAAATGGAATGGGAGGACACTCAGATGGCATATGAAAACCAGTACAGACTGAATTAGTCTGAATAGTAATCTGTGCTGTTTATTCTGTGTAAGTCTATGAAAATACATCAGTTGCATTTTTCATTCATTACTAACAAAATTATCGCGTATGCCAGATACTTTAATCATTTTCCAAAAGTTAAATATTCCTGCCCGACTATGCCTTGACTGTTGCAACACAGCTGTAAGAACAAGCAAATAAAAAATTCCATAAGGCATTAAAATTCATGGAATGTATTATAACAAACCCTGTAAAAGTGCCTGTTGCAAACACTTTGGGACCTTTCCCACAACTCCCTGTAACAGATTATGCATGTGGTTGAGTCTCTATCTTTGTTGCCTTCTGTGCGTTTGAACTGTGCGGCACTATGCTGCTTACATCACTAACACTGCAATCTATGCTAAAAGTGTAAGTAACAGAATGTGTATCATTCATTACGTGAAGGTGAAATTGTGTGACAAGAGAGGAGGGTTTTGGGGACAGCAGGAGAGAAGTGGCATCCTTTAGATATGACAGTTCAAAGATCTTATTACCCATGAAAATAACTTAGACGTCTTCTTCTTGATGCTTTCCAACACAGGTGGTAAATATTACATGTCGATTTTGAAAGTTTCTTCCAGTTCTGCTCAATTTATTTTGCACTTTAGGGATTTGAAGGCACAAAACCAAAGTTGCTGGTAAAGCTCAGCAGGTCTGGCAGCATCTGTGAAGAAAAAAATCAGAGTTAACGTCTGGTGATTTGAAGGCACAGTTTGTTTTCTGTTCAACTTGAATTCAATTTCATGTTCCTTCTATGTGCTATTCTTCATGCAATGGGGTTCCACCAAGCTTCAGGAGCCTGTTGTTAGGACCAAATACGTATCCCAAACTGGCACTTGATGGTAATGATCCCAATGGAGTTATTTTCCCAGAGGAGGAATCCCAATTAGCTGCCTCCTCAATCATCACCCAATTGACAATGGAACTGTGATCCTGATACTGCTTAATAAAAACCGAAAGACTGCGGATGCTGTAATTCAAGAACAAAAACAGAAGTTACTGGAAAACCTCAGCAGGTCAGACAGCATCTGTGAAGGGGAAAACTCTGTTTTCCCCTTCACAGATGCTGCCAGACCTGCTGAGTTTTTCCAACAACTTCTGTTTTTGTTCCTGATACTGCTGCCCAATCATACAGTTGGTACATACAGCACCCTGGAAGCTTCACCAAGAGCCATGGATATCGCTGTGGCAGGTTGGCGAACCTAAGAGGGCCACAATATGAAGGTGTCTCCAGGGATATTAATAAAAACTAAAAATTTGAAGGGGTCAAGAAGGAAGGGCCCTTGAGCAGAGGGGAATGCTCCCTGACATAAGCATTTGAAGCCTTTGCTCTAAGCAGCCCCTATCTTTGAGTTATGGATCTTCTAATCCCTCCTGGAGCCAGATGTAGAGATCTGAACTACCAACATTCTTTCTCCCCCAGCACTCTGACTCCTGCACCCCCTCACCAACCCCCCCTACTATTGCATAAATGCTGCCCCCTCCACACTTCACTGCAGCTCTGAAGAAGTGTCATCTAGAACAGAAACATTAGCTTGCTTTCACTCCAGGGATGCTGCCTGACCCATTATGATCTCCAGCATTTTTTGTTTCCACTAGAGATTCCAGCATCTGCAGTAATTTGCTCCTACCATGCTACCACAAAGATCTACTCCCTTATCAGCAAAAAATTTAATGCCATCTGAAAATAGCTCCAATTTAGAACTTGAAATTGACAAAAAGCTGCTAGTCTCCGTTAAGAACATATTTGATCTATTTTTTCACACTACTCCTGGGAACCCTCCTCAGTAGCGGTAATGAGTGAGAGAATTGCTCAGCGGTTTCCAAATATTATCCTATTTCCCACTACATTCCCCTCTCCCCCAACACCACCACGACCATCGCCACTAACATCACTGCCCAGTTTTCAATTCTGCCATCGTGAGGTCAGGAACATTCTCGCTCTTGAGTTAATATACTTACATCAAACAACTACCTCCAAAATTTTGACACAGTTAGCCTGCTTAAAATCAGCAGCTTATCAGTTGTGTTAAAATAGCCAACAAAGAAATTTAGTGGCTAGATTTTACAACGGTGTACGTCTGGCATAAAGTTTTGAATCTTGCTCCCATAAATCAATTTCATATTAATTTAATCTCGGCCCCTCAATGAAGTGAGTTAACCAGCCTACTAATATTCATAGATTGAACCTTGGCATCCAGAACTTGGTATTGCCTTTAGTGATGGGCTTGCTGCAGTGATATATTGTGGAAGTCATACATCTTGAAGACTAGTGCTAAATTAAAAGGCCATGTGGATTTCAGCAAAGCGTTCGACAAGGTTCCAAATGCTAGACTGGTTAGTCGGGTTAGATCACATAGGAGCTGGGACAGTTAGCCAACTGGATACAAAATTGGCTTGAAGGGAGGAGACAGAGGCTGGTGGTAGAGGGTTGCTTTTCAGACTAGATGCATATGACCAGCAGTGTGCTACAAGGATCGGTGCTGGGTCCACTGCGTTTCATCATTTATACAAATGATTTGGA
Source organism: Ginglymostoma cirratum (assembly GCA_024137785.1). Lineage (NCBI taxonomy): Eukaryota > Metazoa > Chordata > Chondrichthyes > Orectolobiformes > Ginglymostomatidae > Ginglymostoma > Ginglymostoma cirratum. The sequence continues at coordinate 3,500,839 of JAHRHZ010000053.1, read as the reverse complement.
TGTGGGAAGCGCGGTTCACAAGTTTGTAGATGACACCAAAATAGGTGATGTAGTGGTGAGTGAAAAGGATTATCTCAGAGTACAATAGAACCTCGATCAGATGGACCACTAGGCTGAGGAAAGACAGATGGAGTTTAATTTAGATTAATGTGAGGTGTTCCATTTTGGTATGGCAAACCAGGGTAGGACTCTGGGAAGTATTACCAAACAAAGAGATTTCAGGGTGCAGAAGCATAATTCCTTGAAAGTGGAGTCACAGGTAGACAGGTGAAGAAGGCTTCTGGCACATTTTCCTTCATTGGGCAGAACATTGAGTATAGGAATTGGGACGTCATTTTGTGGCTGTACGAGACATTGGTGAGGCCACTTTTAGAAAACTGTGTACAATTCTGGTCGCCCTTTTAGAAGAAAGATTTTGTTAAACTTGAGAGGGTGCAGAAAAGATTTACAGGGATGTTGCAGGGTGTGGGGGTTGTGAGTAATAGGAAAAGGCTGAATAGGCTGGGGCTTTTCCCTGAAGGGTCAGAGGCTGAGGTGTGACCTTATAGAGTCTTATAAAATCATGAGGGACATAGATAAGAGTTAACAGTCAAGGTCTTTTTCTTGGGGTAGGGGATGCCAAAACTAGAGGGCATGCATTTAAGGTGAGTGGGGAAAGAATTAAAAAGGACCTGCGGTAACTTTTTCATGCGGAGTGTGGGGCGTGTATGGATGGGCTGCCAGGGAAAGTGGTGGAGTTGAGTACGATTGCCACTTTTAAAAGGCATCTGGATGGGTATAAGAATAGGAAGGGTTTAAAGGGATGTGGGCCAAATGCTGGCAAATGGGAGAAGGTTAGATTGGGATGTTTGATTGGTGCGGACGAGTTGGACCGAAGGGTCTGTTTCCATGTTGTGCGATTCTATGACTCTATGACCCTATAACTCACATTTTATGGAAGCTTTTGTGACTTCAAGATGACCCAAGTACTTGAGAAGTGAATTCTATGGAAGTTACAAGAGCCAAATCATGTTCAACAAACAGCAGATAAACAAATCAATAGACTATCCCTTTTGGCAGTTTCAGTTGAGCATTAATGTTGGTTGGGAATCTGGAAGAAATGCCTATTCTTCTGCAAATGATGTCATCAGATGTTTTGCTTTATCTACTGAAAGGGCAGCCAGGATCTCAAACTTTTCACTGAAAAACAAGTGTGCTCCTAATGAGCCAAGTCTTACACTCGGAAAAGCAAAACTAATCATTCAACTTAACGATCAGCGTATATTACAGAATCCTAGCAACAGATTCCATGCCCTCAATTTTTTTTTTCCTTAACAATCTCAAGATTTTATCTACTTATGTTTTATCTTTCCTCGTCCAAGTGAAGCAATGTGTTTCCTAAAGCTTGAAGAAGGAAGCTGGTGTAACTGACAATTTTCACGTGTCAGAGCTAATGTCCACTTGCTTGAATCTCTGGCTGTGTTTTCAAAGCTGCTGGCCCAGTTTTTGTTATGTTCCCAGGGTGACATGTGCAGAGTACAATGCAGCTCTTAAAAGGCGCAGTGTGATTTCTGCAGTAGGAAAGTGCTATAGGGAAGCATTGAGCTGGGAAGATGTTTGTCTTTCTTTATCAATCTTCTAACCAGCAGAAAGAGAAAAAAAAACAAATTCCTTGAAGCCACAAAGCCCTATTTTTTCAATATAATTCATTGCCAAAACAAAAGCAGCCCTATTTTAAAAGTACATTCACAAGAGTGGGATATTTTGAGATATTGGTGGCAACAAAACCTTGCATTGATATAGCTCCTTTGGTGGAGACAACAGTCCAAAGGTGCTTTGTTATAAGGCCAGAAGACGTAGAAGTAGAAGTAGGTCATTCAACCCATTCAGTCTACATGCCATTCAATGAGATCATGTTTGATCTTACAATTCTCAAATCGTCCCTTTCCTCCCGTTTTCCTCCCATTTCTTTATATTCTTTGATTCTCTAGCTGATTAAAACTGCGTCTATCCATAATGACCACTTCTCAGCAGTGTTTTGCAGTAAAGAATTCCACAGATTCCCTACCTTCTAAAAGGAGAAACTCTTCCTCATTTCTACTTCAAATGCATGATGTCCTTACTCTGGGATTATATCTTCTGGTCCTAGACTCTCTCACAAGGGGAAACAAACTTTCCCTATCTACTTTGTCAAGTCACATAAAAATCTTGTTTGTTTTCAATAAGGTCGCCTCTCATTCTCCTAAACTCCAGTGAGAACAGACTCAATCCATTCAACTTCTCCAGTCATGACAGTCCGTCCATACTTGATAATCTTCTCTGGACTATCTAAAATGTCAATGTCTTTTTTAGATAATGTATGCAAAACTGTTCACAGACCACAGTAATCTGACTAATGCCTTGCATAGTTTCAGCAAAACCTCCCTACTTTTATTGTTTATTCCTTTTGAAATTAGGGCCAACATTCTATTTGCCTCCCCTATTACCTGCTGAACTTGATAAAAATTAATGGACAAATAACAAGACACCTTGGATGTTAGAAATTGAAAACAAACGCTAAGAATGCTGAGAAACTCAGCAGGTCTGGCAGTCTCTGTGGAGAGAGAAATAAAGTTTCATTTTGAGTCTACTATGACTCCTCCTCTGAACTATTGTTGATGGATAAATTGTAGGTACTTAAAATTGACAAAGCAGCAGACCTGGAACAAGGATTTTGAGTGAAGTGAGGATAAGACTTGTTGAGGCAAGAGTCACAATCTTTCAGCCTTCCCTGGATCAACAGGTAGTCCATTCCAGAAAACTGGAAAATTGCAAATATTACAACTTTATTCAAGAAAGGATGCAACGATTAGCCCAGCAATTACAAACCAGTCAGTTTCACTTCAGTAATGGTGAAGCTTCAAGAAACAATTATTCAGGATAGAATTTGTAGTCACAGGGAAAAAGTTGGTTTGATCAGGAAGAGCCAGTATAGATTTCTGAGGAGGAAACTAACTTTTTTGAAGTCGGTGTATATATGCATATGTCACTGAAGGTGGTATGACAAGTAGAAATAGCAATTAGTAAAGCATTCAGTGATGAGAATTGATTGGAGAGATTGGGACCATTCTCCGTGAATAGATAAAGGCTAAAAGGAAACCTGACAGAGACTTTAAAAAACTTCAGAGGTCTGGATACAGTGCACAGGATCTATAGAGATCTTCCAAAAAAGTAAATGAAATGTTAGAATTTTTTTTTCACGTGTTGAGTGGTTTAGCTCTGGAATGCACTAGAATCAGAGAATCATACAGTACTGAAATAGCCCTTTGGTTCATTGGGCCTGTAACATCAAAAATACACTCAATCTACACTAGCCCCATTTTCCAGCATTTGGTTCATCTCCCTAAATATTATGGTATTTCAAGTGCTCATCCAAGTACTTTTCAAAGATTATGAGATTACCCACCTCAACTACACTACCAAGCAGGGTATTCTAGACCTCGACCACCCTCTGAGTGTAAAAACATTTTCTCTAATCCCCTCTAAACCTCCTGCCTTCCAAACTAAAAGTGTCCCTCTTGTTACTGGTCCTTCAGTTAAAGAGACCAGTTGCTTAATATGCAACCTGTCCATGCCCCTTTCATCCTATACTTCTTTATCAGGTGACCCCCCAATTTTCTCTGCTGCAATGAAAACAACCTGAGCTTATCCAGCCTTTTTATAGATGAAATTCTCCAGCCTGGGCAACATCCCTGTGAATCTTCCCTGCACTCCTTCCAATGTAGTCACACCTTTCCTATAGAGTTACAATCAGAGCTGCACACAGTACTCCAGCTGTGGCTTAACCAAGGCCAAGTACAGTTCCAAGACAGCCTCCCTAACCCTTATTGTCAATGTCTTAACTGATAAAGGCAAGTGACCCATACGCCTTCTAACCACCAAATTAACATGTCCTGCCACCTTCAGCAATTTGTGGACAAGCATCCCAGAATCCCTCTGTTCCTCTGAGCTTTCTAGCATTCTACCATTCATTGGATATTCCCTTGTATTGCTACTGCTTTCAAATTGAATCACCTCAACTGGGATGATCATCTTACCTCTAGAGCATTATGCCACATGTAATTTAATATTGGGGATGCAAAGAAATAGTTAAATGGCATAGTGTTAATGTTGTTAGCCCAGTAAAACAAGGGCTTCTGCCAATGCTCCTGGAGCACAAGTTGAAATCTCATCGTCATGGAAATTAAATTCAATACAATCTTGTCTCAGTTGAAACAATTGTCCTTGAAACTCGTTTTGTTCACTAATGCCTTAATGCAAGGAAATCTAGTCTGGTTTTCTTGCGACTCTCGACCTACAGCAATGGTGTTGAGCCTTCAATGTTCTCTGAAATGGCCAAGTTAGACACACAGTGTATGAAAACTATGACAGAAAAGTCAAAAAGGAATAAAACTAGATAGACCTTCTCTTACCCCAATAATAATGGCATGCCCAATCCTATCAACCCTTCAAAGACTTTCCTACTAACATCTGGCGCTTGAGGCAAAATTGGGTGAGTTGTCCCACAGACTGGTCAAGCATCAGTTTAATAAATTCATACTCATGGAATTGTACCTTCCACACCATGCAATAGAGGCATGTACAATTACAAAATTTAAAAGACATAGCACAGGATAAGAAAGATTTAGAGGGATATGGGCCAAACACAGGCAAATGGGATTAGTTCATTTTCAGATATCTGGTTGGCATGGATGCATTGGACTGAACAATTTGTTTCTGTGCTGTATACTCTATGACTCTGCCCCAGACAACACCGTCCTGGTACTCCATCCTGAGCAGCACTGTGAGTTTACCTATACAACCTGCGCTGCAGCAGTTCAAGAAGGCAGCTCATAGAAACATGGAAACATAGAACATAGGAACAGGAGTAAACTATTTGGCCTTTGACCCCGCTCTGCCATTTATTATGATCATGGCTGATCATCCAAATCAGCAGCCTGTTCCCACATTTCCCCCATTTCATTTGAACATGCTATATCCAACTCTATCTTCAAATCATGGGATGTTTTGGTATTGACTGCTTTCTGCTGATCACCACCACATCAAGGGCTATTGGGCTTAGGCAGTAAATGAAAGTTTAACCAATGACGCCACATACCAGATGTAATTAATAAGTTCCATAACCACTGGTCCATTTTTCTGCACAGCAGTTGCTGTTGATGGTTCAGCGTAGCTTCTTAACAGTATTTCATCACATTTCCCTTTAACTCACACAATCACCCTTTGTCATTTGATCTGTCCCACTCGATCATAATTCTTCCCTTTATTTCGTATCTCACCTCTTTCCTTTTTCTCTCGTTAAACTTTCCTGGCTAACATCTTCTAGACTTAATGAAGTGACAAGAACTTGAAGCATTAGTTTTGTTTCTCTCCCCGCTAAGTATGCCTGATCCGCTGGCTGGGGTGACATAGTGGCTCCGTGGTTAACACTGCTGCGTCACAGCGCCAGTGACCCATGTTGAATTCGAGGCCTCAGTCTGTGTGGAGTTTGCACATTCTTCCCATCTCTGTATGGGTTTCTTCTGGATGCTCTGGTTTCCTCCAACAGTCCAAAGATGTGCAGTTTAGGTATATTGATTATGCTAAATTGCCCATAGTGTCTATGGATTTGCAGTCTAAGTGAATTAACGATGGGGAAATATGGGGCTAGGAAAATAGTGTAAGTGTTGGGTCTGGGTTGGATGCTCTTCAGAAGGTCGGTGTGAACTCAATGAGCCAAATGGCCTGTTTCCATGTTGTAGGAGTTCTCTGATCTACTCAGTATTTATTTACAAATCAACCTGTTCAGAGACATTATTACTCACCTCTAGAAGAAGTGGGACTTGAGCCCAGGTCTCCTGGCTCAGAGTTGGGACACAATCTTAACGTGCTGAGCATTTCTAACTGAGGCTTATCAAACACAACTGACTGAGTTAGCAAAGCAGAAAAGGAGCAGGAATTGCCCATTTACCCCACGAGATTACTCCACCATTGAAATAGGTGATGACTAATTTTCTACCTCAATGCCACTTACCTATGCTATCCGCATATGCTTTGATAGCTTTAATAAATTGACAGCACGATCACGCACATATTACCTACTCTCTATTAACGGTTGCTTCAAGGAAAGACTATGAATAAGTTAACGTCAGTCCAAGATGCCTTTGGAAATCTCCCTATCTATTAAATGTGATTAAAGGAAATTCCTGAGAATGTAGCCAACTGTGTGATCACATTCTTTCCCAAATAGCAATTTGTCACCGTGACTACTTGGAGATGGTGATGTTGTGGTAATGTCACTGGAGCAGTAATCCAGAGCCCAAGGTTAATGTTCTGGGATCATAGGTTAAAATCCTAGCGTGGCAGCAAGCGAAATTAGAATTTAATTTGCGAAACCATCAGGAATTAAGGAAATAGCCAGTTTAATGGCAACTATAAAATTATTGTCACTAAAAAACCCATCTGGTTTACTAGTTTCTTTTAAGGGAAAAAATCTGTCATCCTTGCCTGGGCTGGCCTACATGTGACTCCAGGCCCATAGCAATGAAGATGTCTCTTAATTACTCTCTAGGTAATAAGAGGTAAAACAATAAATGCTGGCCTCGCTAGTGACACCCACACTTTTTGAACAACTGAAACAAAACTGAAAATGTCGTTTAACAACTATATGTAAATCCTATACTACACATGAGTATATTAAGTTAAGCATATGCTTAAAACTCAGAATCAATGCTCATGGTGAATTATATTTCTGAATCAAGCCTTATACTTTCTGAAAGTGGGGTAAATCCCATGAGAGAATGTTATAGCATTGTTACCTAAAGGTTCTGTCATATGCCTCCTGCAGGTTAAACACTACACCAGCAAGCCACTGCTTCCAGTGCCGCAGGCAAATTCTGGGAACAAAAATCTACCTCTCCAATGTCAAACATGCTGAAACATCCAAGAGACTGAGAATTACAACTGACATAATTTGACTACAAATCTAGAAACTTCTATCAGCAAGAAGAAGCTAACAATTAAAGAGTTTTAAAGCTATTTTAAGAAATGTACGGATACCCTCTGGGTAGTCAGCCTAAGTTGACTGCAGGCTAATTGCATCTGATCAGACTAGGACCAATGGTTCTTTAGCATGATTTTGTTCTTTGATGGTCATACTCTCTAACATTTCTGTGCTAAGAAGGGTTCTGAACCTCCTGTTTGTTCTTTCATCCCAAGGCAACTGTCTTCATGCAGATCCTTCTTCAACCCCTCGATTGGTTTATGTAGTACTTCATCCATCCTTAATTAGACCACTAATCTTGAACTGAAATTTAGTCCAAAATATTATTCATCGTGATTTTTTCCCATATTCAGTTTATTTGTTAAAAAAAAATGTCTGATGCACTAAGCGAATTTTCCATCTGTTTCTCTCAAACAATCACTGTCTCACAGATGGAGGCAAATATGCCCAACTGATGAATACCAACAGCCATTTGTAAAAACAGCACAACAATGGAAAATACTGTTTTTTTGCAAGTCACAACATTCTTCAAGAATTATTATCTCATTTCTGTTACACCTTTGCAACAAATTTTAACATTTCTTCAATAATATGCTCATGCATGCCAACTCTAACTCTCTGGTCTAATTTGCAACAGAATGATGCAAGATGTTTAGGGATGTAACTTCCAGACATGGGACTTTATGTGACAAAATAATGAATCAATCAGCATTGATCAAACTTTGAAACATATGATTGACAAGGAGTAGAAGAGGTTATTTTGTTCCATCAGATCTGTTCCAGTGTCTGCAAATTATTGTCATACCCTTCTGTCACATTTTTCAACCACTATTTAATCTACTCTTAAATTTGCTGGCTCCTCATAGCTAAAATGCACCATTCCAGACAACATCTTAATGAATTTCCTTTGCACCCCATCCAGTACAATCACATCCTTCCTGTAGTCTGTTGGCCAGAACAGCATACCGCTCCAACTATAGCCTCAACATTATTCTATACAGCTTCAATATGACTTTACTGCTCTTATAATCTATGCCTCAATTGATAAATGCAAGTGTCCATTATACCTTCCTAACAACCCTTTTAACCTGCGTTGGCACCTTCAGGGATCTGTGGACAAGCACACCAAGATGTCTCTTTTCAGCTTCCTCTTGTCCTGCATTCATTGACTACTCCCTTGTCTAGTTCCTTCACCAAAGTGCATCACCTCACACTTATCAGGGTTACATTCTATCTGTCAATGATCTACTCATCCGACTTTTCTGTCTATATTCTCCAGTAATGTAAGGCATTATTCTTTATCAACCACTCAGCCAATCTTTGTGTCATGTGAAAACTCATTTATCATCTGCACTGAACTCCCTCACCCTCACATTCTTATCCAAATTATTTGTACACATTCCAAACAAACAGGGACCCAACAAAGTGTTACACCACCGACCAGCAGCCTCCAGTCACACAAATAACCTTCTACCACCACCCTCTGTCTCCTGTCACTATGCCAATTTTAGATCCAACTTATCAAACTATCCTGGAACCCTTGTGCTTTTACATTCAATTAGATTTCCTGATTACTTGCTGTACCTGCAGATGAACCTTCAGTGATTCATGCACCAGGATACCCAGATCCCTCTGCATCTCAGAGTTCTAAAACCTCTCACCATTTCAATATTCTTTTTAAACTCTTTCTGCAAAAATTGACAATTTCACACTTTTCTACATTAAACTACCTTTTTCCAAATCTTTGCCCCTTCATTTAACCTAACTATATCATTTTGTATGCTCCTTATGTCCTCTTCATGACTTACTTTCATCTAATTAACAAACTTAGCTATTATACCATTAGTCCCTTTATCAGAATTATTTATATAAATTGTAAAGAGTTGATGCCCCAGCACCAATCCCTGTGACACACCATTCCTAACATCCTGCCAGCCTGAAAAGAACCCACTTATTCCTACAGAGATAGTAGGAACTGCAGATGCTGGAGAATCTGAGATAACAAGGTGGAGAGCTAGATGAACACAGCAGGCCAAGCAACATCATAGGAGCAGGAAAGCTGATGTTTCGGGCCTAAACCCTTCTTCAGAAAATTTCTTCAGAAAATACTTTTTCTGAAGAAGGGACTAGGCCTGAAATGTCAGCTTTCCTGCTCCTATGATGCTGCTTGGCCTGCTGTGTTCATTCAGCTCTACACCTTATTATCCCATTTATTCCTATGCTCTGTTTCCTGTTACCCAGCCAATCTTCTATCCACACCAATATGATACTCCCTACAACATAAGCTTTTATTTTCTGTCATAATATTTGATGTGGCACCTTATCAGGTGGAAATCACAGTACAATACCTTCATCAATTTCCCTTTGTCCATAACACAAGCTAATTTTTAAAAGAACTGAAATAAATTAGTTTAGCATGATTTTCCCTTTGACAAAACTATTTGTCTCTGCTTGTTTTCATTAAACTGATCCAAGTTCCCTATTAGTGTCTTTAATAACTGCTTCTAACATTTTTCTTCTGGTACATGTTAAGCCAACTGGGCTGTAATTTCCTGTTTTTTATGCCTCCCTCCCTTTTCGAATAAAGGAATTTCATTTGTTGTTTTCCATTCTAAGAGAGCCTTACTTGAACCTAAAGAGTTTTGGAAAATTAAAACCAACACATCTACTATCTCACTAGCCATTTATTTTAAGATCCTTGGATGAAATCCATCAGGACCTGGAGACATGTCAAATTGTAATTCCAACAATTTACTTAGAGCTGCTTCCCTGGTAGCTATAATTTTCTTGAGTTCCTTCCTCCCTACCATTTCTTCTTTTACAGCTATTTTTGGCATGTTACTTGTATCCTCTCAAGATTGAAGCAAATTATCTTTTTCTCAATTTTTCTGCCATCTTCTTGCCTTCATTACTAATTCCACAGGTTCTTTTCCTATTGTATCTAAAGAAACGTTTTTCTATCTGCTTTTATAATTTTGGCTAGCTTTTTCTTGGAGTCTAGTTTTTCCATCCGTATTGTTCTTTCAGTAATTCTTTTCTGTTTTTTATATTCTGTCCAGTCCTATATGTAGCTTCCAGTACATGTGACTGTATGACACTGTGAGCCAGACTGACAATCCTAAACAGATTGTCAATGTAATTCTTCCCATATGCAGCATTATCAGCAAATGTTGCCCAATTGCAGAATCATGTCTATTGTTGGACACTGTCTTTGCAAATGTGGGCTAGTTGAATACAAGCAATGCTTAACTTGTCATGAACAGCAGAAGAGAAATGCTGTTTGATACGATCTACCAGTTTTTGGGACCTGTAACTTACATACCTAACATTGAACTGGCACTGAATTTCGAACATCTCATTACTCATTTGTGAGATTCACCTCTTTCTCAAACCTTTGAGATGTTTTATGCTTTCAGGATTATCTAAGATAGACAAGCATTTTTCAGATGAAGAACCACCTTCTTTAGTGTCAAATTATCATATATACGCCTTTACAGAGGTCAACAAAGACCAAACTCATGATATCAACAGCATAGGCTAGGCCTGTATTGCCTGGAATTTGAACTTTCTAGTTTCTCCTCAAAAGACAATCTGCTCATTTCATTAACCTAATAACCCTTCTCTGAACTGCTTCCAATGCATTAACATCTTTCTGTAAATATAGTGACTAGTATTGTACACAGTACTCCAGATACGGCCTTATTAATGTCCTCTGTAGGCCCTTGGCCTTGGAAATTTAGTTGGAGGATCAGGAGCCCTTATATCTGGATGGGCCAGAAATTCCAAGGGTCTTCTTCCCAGAGGGTGACCCTCCTGGGCTGGAACCTCCAAGATTTGGGGACGGTCAGGCAGATTAGCAGCAGCAGGACCAGGCACGTCCACAATTTGCTGAATGGTGACTGTAGCAGGACCTGTATGTGGCTCTTCCTCCAGCAACATGCCTTTTGGCACTTTCTTGTCTCATGAGGAGGGGACACCTGGACTAGGCTCGAAGTTCCCTGTACCACTCTTACCCTGCCATCGTTGCTTTGGGCCAATACATGGGCAGGAAGGACAGATATTGGCATCTCTCCAGCAGCACCTGAGGGTGTTGGCCTCATCTACCAGGGCCATCTCCAAATTTTCCACAGAGGCAAATGGTCGCAGGAGTAGCTAAATTACTGAAGAGTCTCAGCAGTAACAATGATCTGCCTGCAGTGGCTGCAGCAGCTGGGCAATGACAGGCAGCACATTCTGCCCCCGCTTCACAGCTATGAGGGTCTGTGTCTTCTGTACACCTCAAGTGACTGCTCCCCTGACTGCCAGTGACATGGGGCTGTTTCTCCTTCACCCATCTGTGGAGTTATCACACTGTCAGAACTCTGGCGACTGAGATTTCTGCATTCATGTTGCTGGTGATCCAGAAGGCAGTCTCGATGATAACCCCTCCAATACCTGGCCACTTTCACTTAGGGAGGTCGAGGCGGATGGGCTGGTCCTTAGGAGGTGGGTTCACCTGTAAGAGGCAAAAGGCTTTGCAGCCACTAGTGAGTAGTGGAGATTGACGTATGGTTAATGGGACCATTGCAGGGGGATGACAAGTTATACTTACTTTGTGGTAGGGACATGGATATCTCCACATACCTGCTGGAGGGCTCCTTTTTTTTCTCCCACAAGGGTAAGAATCCTTTCTTAGACAAAGGTGAGGACATGGGTATCTACCACCACCCCTGTTCTACATTGCTCCGTCCCCTTACAGGATGTTGTTTCCAGTAACAACATAATGGACGAGCCGAACAAGGAAGACAGAGAGGTTGGCATGGCTGTTAAGTGCTGAAGTGATGTGAGGGAGTGAGAAGGCAATGAAGAGGACACATGGGGTTAATGGTGTGACAGTATGGAGGGTAACAAGGTGCTTCATGCAACAGAGTGGGTATTAGAGCACACCTGTTTTGTGGGAGATGGGTGAAAAGGCACAGATAAGTGTAAGGTAACGAAAAGCAGAGTGTTACACTTACCCTTGTTGAGTAGAAAACAACATTTACCTCGTTTTGCACTGGTGTCCAGTCTCCTTCGCCCTGGAGGTGGCACTGACCCGGGTGGTGATCTGCTGTGCTATGGTAATATGATCTCCTCTGTCATTCCTCTGGGAAGAGGACTCCTTTCCCTTCAGCACCCTTTCCACCAGGTTCCTCTCAGAGAAGAACAAGTCTCCCTGTCTCTGCCACCTCTCTTTACTCCTTCTAGAGTTGAGCAGTGCAGCTAACAGATGTCAGCATCATGCAAGTGCACAGCAGGCTTTGGAAGGTGGCACAGACACAGGGGGTGCTGTTCATGGGGAGACCTCTGCTGAACAGCGAGTTGCAATTTGGACACAATGCTCACCATGACGGCTCAAACTGCAATTAATGAGACAAGTTTGCTAAGCTACTATGAAAACATGTACTCAGCCTTGATGCAAGAATCACCTCACAGAGTTCGACGTGACTTACACTTTTTCCAAAAAAACAGTAACATTCAGCTTTATATTTCCTTCTCAACCATTATATCACTGATTCTTTGACTGTATATGTCTTTGCCCTGAATCCTTTTACAACGCTTTTATACCCACAGAAACAAGCAGCTAATTTATTTTTTTCCCCGAAAACCATAAATTGAACTTTTTGCCTTACTTAAACCTTAGGTATGTTCTTAACAAAGTCCAGTGAGCTTTGAATGAATTGTTAGAATTAGCACTTAATTGCCTTTGGGACTTACTTCCACTGGATGAAATGATTGCATGACACTACTCACAGAAATGCAATGACCTGCCCTGGTCAACATTTCTCTCTCAGTTATCATCCTCACTGAAGAAACATTATCTGATGTTTTGATCATTCATGTAGAAAGTCGTTTAAAGAGTTTTCCTTTGATTTATTTGGCATTTATCCCTCAGCCGACATTATTAAAAAGCAAAATGACTCATTTATCACACTTGCTATTGGTTGGATCTTACTGTGCAGAAATTAGCTGTTACATTTGTCTGTAAAACAAAAGTACCTACTTCAAAGGATTTAATTACCGAAATAAGCCTTGAAGCACTTGAGGACATCTAATTGCAACCTCCGTCTTTCACATAATCTATTTTCTGTTAGTAATACGATTATAGAAAAAAATGAATAAAGCAAATCTTACACAGAATTAAAATTTAAAAACTGGACGGCAATGATTTACAGTCATAATCAAAATCTCCTTGGCACTGATAATCTTTTAAAATTTATTCTTTTCTTTTTTTATTCATTTCGTCGTCTGAGTAATGTACTTCACTGAGCTGAGCTGTTTAGCAGTTAGCTGTACTTGCAATGAAGTGGGTTCTCCGGGAGTAAGTGGCATTTATCGCTCACTTCAATCACAGTAATCTCCCCTTTGAAATTTTCCTGGAATTCTTCTGCGTCTTTTAGAAGATTAGGGCTTTCAACATTTGAAGTGCCCTTATCAGTCAGTCACAGTGATGCCTTGTGGGATGGTTGGCTGCACAGCAAAAAGCCATCATGTTGAAGAATTAAAAAAAAAGTTCCTCTGTTCACTAATGCTGAGCTTTTCTTATCACATCGTCTGCTTTCTGCAGTACCATATTTAAAAAAAAGTTTTCAACACGCTTGACTGAAAGAAGAATATATCTCAATTAATGATGAGTTTGCCTCTCCTGTTCAGCTGCCTTGCTGCTTGATTCATATGTTACTCATCCTATGTTACACAGTCTGTATGCTGAATACATAGGACATGTGTTCAAATTAATATTACTGAAAGAAAAGGGAAGGAATTAATCAAATCAAGTCACTGTGACCTATGTGTAGATCACTTTTGTTCCCTGACGTTTTCCTCTGGTTTTCTTTTTTTCCAATTCTTCCTTTACCCTCTTCATTTATCATTGGTTAATATGCCTTTTTTTTTACCATATTAGTCATTTTTTTACTCTCCTTTTCTACTAAATAAAGTCATAATTATGAAGCACGTTTATTTGCATGTTTTCTGGTCATGCTTAATCATCTCTGGTGGTTCTGCACAATGCAATCTAGAACCCCAATGAAAACAACGCAACAGAAATAGGTCATTCAGCATTTCAAGACTCTTTTGCCATTAATTAAATTGTAGATGACCAATTACCTCCAATGCCCCATTCTTGCATTACCTTCTTATCCTTCAATGTCATTAGGTCCCAGAAATATGTTAATTTCTACCTTTGAAATGTTCAATGATTGAACAGCTACAGCTCTGTTGAATGAAGAAAGTCCTCCTCATCTCAATCTCTAATGACCCACACTCCATCCTCCTTATGTTCTCTTGTTGTCGATTCACTAGCCAGGGGAAACATCTTACCTACATGCACTCTTTCATGTCTGAAACACACTTTAAATTGCAATGAGATCATCTATCGCTTGATAGAAACAGACCCAGTTTTCTCACTCCGTCCACTGAAAACAATCCCGTAATCCCGATGATTACTCTGGTAATATCCTTTCCACTCCCTCAATGGTAAGTAGATCCTTCCTTAGATAAAGAGATCAAAGCTATACAAAATGCTCCATGTGTGATAGATGTCTTTTTTTCTTTATTCATTAATGGGATGAGGACATCACTGGCTAGGCAGTATTTATTGTCCATCTCTAATTGCCCAGAGGGCAGTTCAGAGTCAACCATATTCCTGTGGGTCTGGAGTGACGTGTAGGCCGGACCAGGTAAGGATGGTAGTTTCCTTCCCCTAAAGGACATTAGTGAACCAGATGGGTTTTTCCGACAATCGACAATGGATCCATGTCATCATTAGATTCTTAATTCCAGATGTTTCATTGAATTCAAATTCCACCACCTGCCATGACAGGATTTGAGCCTAAGTCCCCAGAGTGTTATCTGGGTTATAAGGATGCCTTATCTGAGAATTCAGATCCCCTTATGATAATGGCCAACATCCCACTTGCCTTTCCATGTACTTGCTTCACCTGTGCACTTACTTTCACTGACTGATGAACAAGGTTCTTTTGGACAGCTACACTTCCCTACCTCTCTCCATTTAAGAAATATTTTGCCTTTCTGTTTTCCTTGCTAACGTGAATAAATTTACACTCATAAACATTATAATCTATCTGGCATATTCTAACCCATTAAGTTAGCTGGTCAACATCCTCCCCATGCTACCTTGCATCGTCCGTACAATTTACACTTCACACAGTTTTGTATCATCAGGAAATTTGTAAATACTACAATTGGTCCCCACAGCCAAATAATTTAGACAGATTGTGAGCAACTGTGTACCTTACTTTTATTGCTTGTAACATCCTACTACTCCGAGACTGATCAATTCATCCCTACTGCTACCTTCTGTCTCTTAACCTATCCTCAAATCATACTTCTATGTTGTCTCCCAATTGCATTCAATTTTTTTTTATTAATCTCTTTATAGAGCCTTATCAAAAGCCTTCTGAAATTTCACATTCAAAATACAAATCTACATTCACTGGTTCTCCTTTATCCATGGTACAAGCATTAAAAAAATTTCCAACAAGTTCATCAAAAGGGATGTTCCTTTCGTTAATCCACATAAACTCTGCACAGATTATTTGAGGAGGTGATGGCCTAGTGTTTTATCACGGGACTATTAGTTTAGAAATCCAAGAATGTTCTGTGGACCCCAGTTCAAATCCTGCCACTGCAATGGTTGAAATTTGAATTCAATTTTAAAAAAGCCTGGAATTAGGATCCTAATGTTGACCTTGATTTTATTGCTGATTGTCAGGAAAAACCTATCTGGTTCAGTAATGTCCTTCAGGGAAGGAAATTGCCACCTTCACCTGGTCTGGTGTACATGTGACTCCAGAACCACAGCAAAGTGGTTAACTCTTAACGTCCCTCTGGGTAATTAGGGATGGGTAATAAATACTGACCCGGCCAGAGACATCCCATGAATGATCAAAACAAAAATTACCGTTCCTTTCAATGTGCCCCGTTGCACATTTTTTATAACAGATTCTAAAAAAAATGCCTGCAGCAGATATGAAATCAATAGGGCACAGTTCTCCATTCTCCTTTTTAATTCTTTTCTTAAACAGTGAGATTATATTTACTATTTTTCAGGCCACAAGAACCTTTCTATATAATCTTGAAAGACAACCAACAATGTTTTGATGATCACCTTCTTCAACATGTTGGATGTAATGCATTTGGTCCAGGGGATTTATCAAACTTCAATCCAGTCATCTTTTCAAGTACTGCTTCTTTACTCATGCCAATTTCCTTTACGTCATTAATTTGACAAGTCCCTTGTTGCTTATTTCCAGGACTTTTTCATTCCGTCAGATCCTTGCTGCAAGTCAGTGTGAAAACCTTTTGCTGCCGCTCATTGAAAACATTGGCTCACAAATCATTTGCATAGCTGGCTGAATTTCTTGTATTTGCCAGAGGAGACAAAGCTCCCAACCAGACACACCAGGTTTGAGATTTATCACTGAGAATGATGCCTCAAATGCAGTCATAATTAGTATTGTGAGGTTTGTTTCTGATTATTTCTTCTTAGCCCCCTTTTTCCATTGCCAAATATGGGAAGTCATTCACTGGTTCTGACTTTATTTTGCGGGCGATAGTCCTGTTGCGTATAATGGCAGATCAATATCTCAGGGAACATTCTGTCATGATACCAGATGCATCTAGTGTTTCTTGGGTGAGGGGAAGATGGAGTGGGGGTGGATACACAAACCTAAGTTTACTTTTCCATGTCATTGACGACAGCCCCCTGGGTGAACATAAGTGAGTTGATGGAAAATTGTAGACAGTCCATGATCTGTGCTCACAGTGCAACAAAGATTGGGTAAACCAACCTTTCTTCCTTTATAACATTTTTATTTGCATTTTCACAAATGTTCAGTCAATTCTATCCTGCTACACTGAAAGCAATGGGACCTCAAATGTGCATGAAAATGACATCTCATGAAAAGCAAGATGAAACAGTTTACCAACTCAAACATTCCAATCAACCTGGGGAAGGTAGGTGCAGAAAAAGTCCTCTGTTGTTGCTGTGCTGATGATACCAGATACATCTTGTGTTTGACGGGTGAGGGAAAGATGGTGTGGGGGCACTAAGCAGACGAAAGATCAGGCATGCTTTGCTTCATAAGACAAGCTATGAATTGTTTGTACCTGGGTTTCTCTTACTTAGATACTGAATGTTACTGCAATACATTACCACATTATTAACATCCCCTCACAAAAGCACCCATTCAGTATTTAGTGAGTTTCAGCTGACTATACCAACATTGAAACATAATATCTAATCCCAACTTCACCTAGCCACCACTCCTCTTACATCACATATCACTAACTCTACCAGTATCATCAACAAAGGGCCGACTTAGGTTCAATAAAGAGTGTACGAAAGCATCAGACATTCTTAAAATGACATGACAATCTGATGAAGCTACAACATTGGACTGTAAACATGTTAAGTAGTGAAAGTAGCACACAGGATAGACAGAGCTAAGGAATCCCACAAACAAACAGACCAATCCACTCCAGTCCTGCAAGAGTCAGTCATGAATGATGGGAGACAATTAAGGGCAATCTTAGCACTGTTGTGCAGAAGGTATAGTTGAGAAAGTGGAATATGACATTGCAGTAGAGGATCAGCCATGATTAGGCTGAATGATGGAGCAGGCTTGAAGGGTGAATGGCCTACTCCTGCTCCTAGTTTCTAGAATTCTGTTGTTCTGGTTGCAAACATCTTCTGCTGGAAGTTACAGAAGTTTGGTCTATCTCACACTCCTGCTGACACGCTTAGCCTAATGGAATCTATTCTTCAACTAATTCGGTTTATTTCATGAATAAGTCGGAAATTGAGGGATATCGGTAGCATAGAAGCAGAAGGTTTTTAGTTGAGAATGGCATCATGTGTCGGCGCAGTCTTAGTGGGCCAAAGGGCCTGTTCCTGTACTGTACTGCTCTTTGTTCTGTGTGATGATGCGAAACAGTTCACAAAAGCACAAAATAGTAATACATACAGTCTAACGCACCTATTGGGTTCCCAGAGCATTTTATCAAAGTGCCAAATTCCTGCCTTTTCTCCATATCCTGTACAACGTTTCTATCTACATAATCATCTAAAGCCCTTAATTTCCTTAATTGAACCTGTCTCCAACACATTTCCAGGCAGTGCATTCTGGATCTGATTCACTCATTTTCTCTCACCTCACATTTGACTCTTGCAAAATACTCCCAAACTGTGCCCTCTGGCACTCAATCCTTTTACAAATGAGAATATTTTTTCCCTACCTACTCCCATAAAATCTTATTTCAGCCTGCTCCTCTCCAAGCAAAACAGTCCCAAATTCTCTAATCATAACTAAGAGGTCTCATCCCTGTTACCATTCTCACAAACCCCTTCAGTACTCTCTCTAATGCCTTCACATTCTTCCCAGAGTGCAGTGCCTAGATTGGTACACAATATTCCAGCTTTGGTCTAACCAGTAACCTACATAATTTCAGTATAACTTCCTTATTCTTGTGCTGTATGCACCCATTAATGAAGCCAAGAATATTGTATGCACTTTTTAACAGTTTTGCCAACCTGTCTCGCCATGTTAATGATTTATGCACATATACACCCAGATCTTCTTGCTCCTGCTCACTCTTTAGAATAGTAACCTTTATTTTGTACTTTCTTTCCATGTTCTTTGCACCAAAGTGTTCCATCTCACACTTTTCTGCCACCTATCTGTTTATGCCACCCACCTTGTCAATGTATTTTTGAAGTTCTACATTGTGTCATATGCAAGCTTTGAAATTGTCCTGATCACACCATGATCTATATTGTTAATGTATACCTGGAAAAGTAAGGGTCCCTGAGGAATTCCACTGCAAATTGTCCTCCAAAAATGCCCATTAATCATTGCTCTTTATCCTAACATTCAGACAATTTTGCATCGAAATTGCTACTGCCTCATATATTTCATGGCCTGTGATTTTCATCACAAGTTTGCTATTGGCACTTATTAAATACATTTTGGAAGTTCATACATACCATATCAAACGCATTGCCTTCACCAGCCCCCTCTGTCATCTCTTCAAAAAACTTGGTTTCTTCCTGTCTCACTATGGGTATCATCATCGTAATGTCTATCCTATACTACTGTCAAATACTCTTATTTTGTAAGCCTCTGTTTCCCCTCTCCAAAACACTCCTCGCTTCTAATTATTTTAAAACCATCTGTATAGTCCTAATCATTTGAGTCAAGGGAAAACTGGTCTAGCACTGTTCAAGTCCATATCACCCAAATAGCTTCTTTTTAAGTCAGTAATGGTGCCAGTGCCCCACGAACATTACATCCACACCAAGCTTTGAGCCATGCATTTAAGTTCTTGATTGTTTTTATCCTATGCCAGTTTGCCTGCGGCTTATGAAGTAATCTAGAGATTATTACTGTGAAGGCTTTGCTTTTTAATTTCGCTCCGAAGTGTCGAAAAACTTTCAGCAGAACCTCCTTTCCAGTCTTATCAATGTCACTTGTATCAATGTGGATGACAAAAACTGGATCCCTCCCCTTCTACTCTAAGTTCTTCTGGAGCCCTGAGGAGACGTCTTTAATATGGGCACTAGGCAGGTGTGATGGTACTGCGTCTTTATAATGATGTGGTCTATGCTGTTTCTCTTGCAGAGAGGTATTGCCACAGTTTTACCTGAATGTCTGCTTCAGAAATAGTAGGTAAACAGCTTTGATCTCCTTGAGGATTTTTTAAAAAAAGACAAAAGAAGCATGAATGGGTGGAGGTAGGCTCATACAGACTCAGGTTTTAGGTTTGCTTTCAGTTGGGGTGCTTGAAATAGGCTGTTCAAGCTGATAGGTATAGATGCCTGTTGCAGCAAAAGACTTGAATTCTCTCTCTGGTCTTAGATTGTTTCTGCAGCATTCCTTTCTCCTGGACTGGAAGGGAGACAGCACACCAGAAAAATCTCTTTTGCTGAAATTACCTTTGACAAGGGTGTGTTTATGGGATGCTGCTATACTGGGTCAGTTGATGATTGGTAAGTTAAATAATATATTATTTTATTAAGTATTTCAATAGATTTAAAGTTATGTCCATTCTTTTCATTTTTTTTGTATTTTACCTGCGTTGTAAGAATGAAGTGTGATTTGCTTACAGGCTTGTGGTGGACCAATGAAATCACATCTGGAATACAGCTTGCCTTCAAATAAAATAAAAGGTTGGGTCTAAGCCTATGTCATTGATATATTTTGAGGGGGTTTGTTCTGATCCTTAATACAAGCAACACAGCCTTTGGGACTTCTGCTTATGGCTACAGAGAATAGTATCTTTCCTCCTAATTATACTGTGCCCTGCCACTACACATTTCCATTTCCTGTCCCCACTTTTATGTGTCTCTGTACCAAGGTACTGTGGTCAGTTCGCTCATCCTCCCTGCAGTCCCCACACTCATCCACGGAGCTTACAAGAAATTTGTAATTATTGGACAATTTCAAGGGCTGAGGCTCCTCAATTGCAACCCCCTGGTTTATCATACCTGCCTCACCTGCAGTGACACAAACAATTTTTAAATAATTAATCTGAGGGGTGTGACTGCCCACTGGAACAGAATATGTTGGTAACCTTCCCCTTCTCCGATGTGGCACTCTATCTGCAGCTTGGATTCCAGATCCGCAACCCGGATCCAAAGTTTCTTGGGCTGCCAACATTTACTATGGATGTGTTTACTCTGGATCCCAGTGGTGTCCAGCAGCTTTCACAAGTTGCAGCAGTAACACCTTATCCATCCATCCCTCACTGTTGTTTTTGATTTAATTTATAAATTAATTACTCTAGATTCCCCGTCCTTTATATTTACTGTAAAATTTTGTTTTAATGAAGTAAAAATAAAACCCAGTATCAACCCGATACTAAATCAGGTACTTTTAAGAAAGGAGACAAGAGAAAGAAAAAAAACACTAGAGACCTCAACACAACCTGAAGGCTTTGCATTTCCTTTAATGATTAGAAATATTCACCACTCCGACTCAGCTTCTGTACCTGCACTCTCATCCCACTGTGGTTTGATGTCCCTCCGCTGCTGGTTTCTGTGCAGGTAGGCCTCTCAATCCATACCTTTCCCAATTACCTCTTACTCTGGAAAGCTTATTTCTTGAGTAAACATTAGCTAATGCACCTCTCTCCTTCTTTGCAGCAATTTTCCACTTCGAACCAAATGTCTGAGAGTATAGTCAGTCGGCCTTTGTCTCAATCTGATGAAGTCTCGTGCATATTGATTGTGCTCTTTACTATTTTCATAACCAAATGAAATTTAACAAATTAACCAGGACGGACTTGCTTCACTTTTATGTTTGAACAATAGTATGGTAAAATATACATGAGGCAGTCCCTGAACATTTTTTTTAAGGATTTCAGTGACTTTTGACATTAGTTTTACAGCAATTATGCCATGGTTGTCTCCAAAATTTACTGCGAAAGGATTTTTTTACAAAAGGTGGATAGAACTCGTGAACTGTTGGCAGAGAATACACTGCTGGGACTGGCATGATGAATGAAATGGGACAACTCTGTCTGTGTGGTAATAGTAAAAATAAGTAAGTGGCAATGTAAAGTGGAAAGCTTTGTCCTATAGTTAAGGTGTTTTATTGCAAGTGGAGCCAGAAAACATAGCTGAAATTTTAAACAAGAACTGTATATTTGTATTCATTGTAGAAAAGGCCTATATAGGTATAGACATGAGGGAGGAGGCCTCTGATATACTTGATTAAATCAGCTTTGATTGGGTGAAGATATCAACTGTTTTAGCAGCTTGAAGCCCAGGCCAAGATGGAATATGTCCAAGGCTTCTGTAGGACACAAGATCTCAGGGTTGCAGGGTCTCTGACATTAAGTTTCAAATCCTCTCTGGCCATAGGAGGGGTGCCAGAAGACTGGAGAACAGCAAATGTGGTACCATTGTTCAAGAAGTTTGGTGGAGATAAACCAGGAAACTACAGGCCAGTGAGTCTAATAATTGTGGTAGGGAAACTACAGAAGAATTTCTGAGGGACAGAATTAAATTCCACTTCAACAGACAAATATTAATCAAGATTGATTATCATGTTTATTTCAAGAGATAGATCATGCCTAATAAATTTGATTTAATCTTTTGAGGAGGTGACTCACAGTGTAAATGAGGATAGTGCAGTGTTGTAGTCTAACATGGACTTTAGTAAGGCATCTCACATGGCAGGCTGGTTAAGAAGTTAAGAGCCCATGGGCTCCAGGGCAATTTGGTAAATTAAACCAAAGTTAGCTTCGTGACAGGAAGCAGAGGGTGATGATTGAAGGTTGTTTTTGTGACTAGAAGCCTGCATCCAATGACATACTACAGGGTTCAGTGCCGGCTTTAGAATCAAGGAAGCGCACAGATTCAGAGAGGCCTTGGAGTGCAGGTTCATACGTCCTTAAAGGCAATAGGATAGGTAGATAATGCGGTTAAGAAGGCACATGGGATACTTGCCATTATTAATCAACACATTGAATACAACAACAAGGAGGTTAGGATGGAGTAAGTTAGTCTACAGTTGGAGTACTGTGTGCAGTTCTGATCACCAAAGTATATGAATGATGTGATTGTGCTAGAGAAGGTGCAGAAGAATGTTACCTGGATTCGGACATTTTTTTTCTTCCTTCATTCATGGGATATGGACGTCGGAGCTAAGCCAACTTTTACTTCCTATCCCTAATGCCCTTTGATCTGAATGGCTCAGTAAGATCATTTCAAAGCGTAGATAAGAGCCAACCAAATTGCTGTGAGTCTGAAGTCCCACCTTTGCCAGACAGGGAAGAATGGCAGATTTCCTTCTCAAAAGGACATTTGTGAACCAAATGGGATTGTACGACATGTGACAATGCTTACATGTTTGCTAGCTATGAAGAAGGACTAGATAGACTAGGGCTGGTTTCCTTAAAGCAAAGAATGCTGAAGGTGGGGAGGTGTTCTGATTGAGGTCATCATGTGCCTAAGAACTATAGCCAGGGTAGATTGGGTGAATTGTTTCTCCTTATACAGAGATCAATAACTAGGTGGGCACAGTTTTAAGGTAAGAAGCAGGAAGTTGAGACTGAAGTTGATTTGAGGAACTATTTTCTCACCCAGAGGCTTTTAGGTACATGGAACTCACTGTCCGAAAATGATGTAGATGCAGGGACCTTCAAGATATTTAAGAATTATTTAGATGAGCACCAAATGCCAGAAACATGCAAGGGTACAGGTCAAGTGCTTGAAATGGGATTAGAACAGATGGATGGATGATCAGCACAGATATGATGGGTCGAGGGACCTCTTTTCATGTTGTGACAATAATTTGACTCTATTAACATTTAAAACACAAGAAACTATGCGCTACACTTATAATTTTTTACATCTCTCCATTTTTCTTTTTGAGGTCAATTTTAAGCTCCCTTCAACAAATGATGAAGGTACATGTGAGGAGTTTATATCAGGCAAAGTCTCCAAGCTTGTACCTGTATGGCAAATTATTATCTTCACCAGCTTAAAAGTGGACTGGGGTTCCCAATACAGCAAAAGAAGGCTGATTTTAAATTTCAAAGCCGCAACTCAATGACATTGGTGTCAGAATAGTATTATAACATTTGGAAGTCTGCTCGAGGCCAACTTTGAAATTTGAACCATGGCATAAAGTGATGACTGGCTCGAAAAGGCAAAAATAAGTTTTAAAAACTACTTTTGTAGAAGAAACAGGATCAACTCAATTTGACCTCAAAAAGAAAACTGGAGAGATATAAAAAATTATAAGTGTAGGGCATAGTTTCTTGTGTTTTTAATGTTAATAGAGTCATAGAGTCAATCTTTTTCACAGCATGAAAAGGGGTCCCTCGACCCATCATATTTGTAGAAAAAACAGGATCAGCAGGTACCAGCTGCTAAAGCCTTTCCCCACCACTTGAGGTTAAGGTAAGGACTATTCGCCACCATTCTAAAGTTTTGAACTTTCTTCTCCCCAGTAGTTTGCTGTCTCCCCTATCAGTTCTGCAGGTTTTGAGAGAGAGATTATCTTGGATTTCTTTCAGTGAGGCAAAGTGTGAGTTTCCCTTCAAACTTACACTGAATTCCAAACAAGTTTGCTGATTTGTTTTTTCTCTGTCTATATGTGCGTCTCCCTAAGTAGGTATCCTTGCCTGAATCTATTGATTTATGTATCTGCTTCTCTCACTTTCTACCCTCAAAACTGCGTCTTGTTCTGTTTTTCTTCATTTCAGTTTCTCTCTCTATCTAGCTGCTTGTATAGATATGTATCAACTCCTTGCGCTAGTGTTTTCCTAACTCTTCATTTTCTTCACTATCTCTGTTTCTTTGAAAGCCTCAGTAAACACCTATACGTACCTCTGAAATGGGGCTAATGTGGAAAAGACAAAAGAAATAAAATGAAAATGTATCGAGCCTGAACGGAAACACACAAAGCTGTACTAGTTCTGTCAGAAAATCAGTGTTAGTGTGTTTGACAGTCTGGAAAAGAGAAAAATACAAACAGTCACAATGGATGGAAATCCTTGAACAAGTAAGGGTTGATGAGTGGGATCAAGCTTACAAAATTAACCTACATTCCTATCTTTACTGAATCTGTTTCAGTCTCTCTCTTTCCCCCTCTCTCTCTCTCTTTCTCTCTGCCCCTCTTTCAATTGCTGTCTATCATTCTATCTTTTGCTCTGTGTCTCATTGAATATTCCAAGTCTTTCATCTCTCTATAGTCTTTGTATCTTCCTTTCTCACTTTCTCTCCAAGGCTATTGATGACCTACTTACTTTACTTCGGTGTCTCTGTAGCTGAACGAAGACATTTTTTCTGAAACACAGAAGCATTTTTGTGAGTGGCAAAGTTCACCTCTCTATACAATTGCCATTTTTTTTTTGCTTTATCAATTAGCTCTGTGTAAAAGCAACCTTCAGCCGTTTTCCGCTAAAGGACAGACAGGCAGATGGGGATTGATATTTGGTCCCAATTTGGTGCCCAGCTATTTTAAAGCTGCCACTTTTTCTCCCTTGATTGACAGGGCAGAAATATTTGCAGAACCAGAGTCTCCTCTTTTTATAGTGATTCTTCAGTTCCAAAGTGCTTGTATCAATTCACAATCAGTTTTCTGAGCACTATTGATTTAAGTGGGGTCATCAGTATGATTGCAGCAATGAAACTTAAACAACATTTGAAAGGAGAATGACAAAAGCTGGAGCTATTATTTTTTTCTTATCTAATCAGGTGGCTTATTTGGCTTTACTCATTGCCTCTTACTGAAATCTGAGGAAATGGCAGAAGCAGCTCACGCCACACTGCTAGACAGAAATTTTGCTCCCAACTCCTTTTTGGCACTTGTTGGGATTTGGGTCTTTATTTTTCAGTCAGAGGCAGGCACCGCTGGCTTCCTCGGGAGCTCTCGTTTCTCTGAAGGAAGGTTACAGCTCTCCTCCCAGAACTGTCAGCCAATCAAAGGCCGATGTTCAACAGTCTTAACAGCGCTCTTGAGGGTGGTGGACACTGTTGGGACTACCATCAGGCTAAGTTGGTTCTGGGTGGGCACTGGAGCAAGTTGCTCGAGTCCCCAGGGAGGCAGGGGATGAGTGTTAAGGGTTGGTGCTTGTAGTGAGGTCACGTGGAGCTCTTGCTGTGGAAGCAATCAATGCCACCAGTGGACCCATGCTGCTCAAGCCAGGGAGTGAATTTGGTAGAAGGACTGAACCCTAAGCTGACTAAAAGGCATCCAGGCCCAACTGAGAGTTTCCCTACATAGAGGGGCGGCATGGTGGCTCAGTGGTTAGCACTGCTGCCTCACAGCACCAGGGATCTGGGTTCAATTCCACTCTCTGGCAACTGTCTGTGTGGAGTCTCCACATTCTCCCCATGTCTGCATGGCCTTCCTTCAGGTGCTCCGGCTTCCTCCCACAGTCCAAAAGAGGTGCAGGCTGGGTGGATTGGCCATGCTAAATTGCCTGTAGTGTTCAGGGATGTGTAGATTAGGTGGGTTATTAGGGGGATGGGTCTGGATCAGATGCTTTGAAGGTCAGTGTGGACTTGTTGGGCTGAAGGGTCTGTTTCCACACTGTAGGGATTCTATGAAAAAAAAATCTATGAAAATAGAAGACAGCCTACATGCTTCTGATAAAATGCCAATTGTTCCAATACTTGTAGAGAATAAAATATATTTGAAAACTGACTAAAAAATACAAAATTTAAAACATTGAAAAGGAGCAGGGGTATACCATACAGTCACACCTACTGACACCTTTGTGTATCCATCTACTTCTTTCTTAAATTTCCTCAGCGATTTAGCCTCTACCATCTTATTTGTAGACCATTTCACGGGGTCACCGTGAAGAAATTTATCCTCATGTTAGTCTGTATTCCTGAGACTGTGACACCTTGTTTTATATCAGTCGGCCAAGGGAAGCATCATTACTGAAGTCCAGCCTATCCAGTCCTATTAAAATTGTGTAGGTTCCAATGTGGTCCCTTCTCATTCTTCTAACCTCCAAAGAATAAAGGCCTAGCCCACCCAATGCCTCCTTATATAACAGAACTGTCATCCCAGACATCATCTGGTGAACGTTTGCTGAGCTCCCTCTATGGTAAGTGTATTATTTTAGGCAAGGAGACCAAATCTGTCCACAACATTCCAGTTGTTATCTCCCTGAGGCCCGATGGAGCCTCAGAGAGACATGCTTGCTACTGTTCTCAAATCTGTTTGCCTTGATGGCCAAAATGCCATTTTCCTTCTTAACTGCATGTTTCACCTTCGCGATTGCTTTCAATGACTGGTGTACAGGAACATGTAGGTCCTTTTGCACATCAACATTTCCCAAACTATCATTATTTATGTAATGCAATTAATTAATAACGTATGGACATCTCCTTCCTTGTCTGTTACCTATCCCCACAATCCCAAGTCTGCTCATAAAATGGGTTGTTTTCAGCACATCCAACCCATTTTCAATGATTCATAGCCCTATTATCACCTGTCCATTCTCCTCTTCCCTGATTTACTAGCAACAATCCAGTTGTCTGCTTATCCTTCTTTTTTCTCGTTCTCTGGGCTCCGTCTTGACCTATCCACTCACTCTGTCACAGCCCCTGTGAACAGACGCCCACTCTCTCATCGTCAGCATAAATAGCATCTTTCTCCTTGCTGTTTCTAGTTCGAAAGAAGGGTTACTGGGCTCTAAGCTTTAGCTGTGTTTCCGCTCCACAGATGCAGTCGGACCGGCTGAGTTTCTCCAGCAATTTTGCCTTTGTTTGTTTTACATCTCCAGCAATTGCAGTTTTTTTGTTCATTATATAATTTAATTTTACTGACACTGTGCTTTTCCGATTGCAGTGGATAACTTCGATGGCCTAGTGCTATTATAGCTAAACTAATGCTCCAGAGATCCAGGGAATTTTCTGAGGATCCAGGTTCAAACCCCACCATAGCAGATGATGGAATTTGAATTCAATAAAAATATGGAACTAAGAGTCTAATGATGATAATGAACCCATTATTGATTGTCAGGAAAAAACCATTTGGTTCACTAATGTCCTTTAGGGAAGAAAATCTACCATTCTTACTTGGTCTGGCTTACACCTAACTCCAGACCCACAGCAATGTGGTTAACTCTCAACTGCTTTCTGGGCAATTAGGGATTGGCAATAAATGGTGGCCCAGCTGGTGATGCCCTCATCCTGTGAATGAATTAAGAAAAAAATCCATATTATACTTTAGCTGCCATGTATTTGCCTGTTAACTCTACATGTCCAATTTAGCATAAAGCCTCTGTACCTCCTCACCACTTATAATTTCTCCCAGTTCTAAGTCATCAGTAAATTAGAAATATTGCCTTTAATTCTGTCATCTAAATTGTAGTTCCCTCATCTCAGTCAAACTTTTAGAATGAACATGCTAAAATCATCATTGACTGATACAGAAAAAGAAATGTGAGTTTCATCACAACTGACAATCCCATGCCATGTTTATAATTCACACTGTCATTTTAATGGATACAATATTTTCCCGGAAATAGTCCAATGCTATTCCATGCTCCCAGTGACCTGTTTCCTTTTCCTCTTGACCTGGAGACTTCTCTGTGAAGCTAAAGCTAGGTCAATTTTGCAGCTTTGTTTAAATCCTCACATGCTTAGTCTATCAATCTGAGCATAAGCTCCCATCCACGTACTGCTTGATAAATAACAATCTGATTCTGATACAGCACTGGCTGTATTTGTCTCCTTGCCCTTTGTCTCTTTCCCTGAAATACTTGCTAACAAACATGCTTCCGTCAGGTTCAGGGATATCTTCAAAGAAAATGCTGTTAAGCAGAATTTACATTAGTTTCCATGCATTCTTCTTTCCTAAATTTTATCTCCAATGCCAAAAATATAATTTGGATTTTGTCTTCATGTAGAAATGCTGATTAACTAATTTAAACACCAACTCCATTTCAAATTGAAATTGATCAGGTCGGTTAAAGCAAAACCCTTTATAAAATATCCTACTTTATAATGGATTAAGTACTTCAGGAAATTTGAAACTACTGAATGGGCTTAGAGCAATGATAGTGCTTTTATACAGTAACACTTGGAGTTAATGCTTCGAACTTTATTTAATCTCAGGTTGGTATGAAGCATGTAAAGTGATTTGAGTGGGTAGATAACATGGAGAAGATGTCTCCACTCATATGACAAGTCCTTCATTCTTAAGATCATTCCAGTAAACCTCTTCCAACATCAGCACATCCTTCCTTAGATATGCAGCTCAAAACTGGACATAATATTCCAAATGTAGTCTGAACAGAGCCATAAACAGTCTCGGTAGCACATCTCTGCTCTTGCATTCTAGCCCCCTCAAAATTAATGATAACATTGCATTTGCCTTCCCATCTGCTAACTGAACCTACATGTTAACCTGAAGAAAATCACCCTCACCCTCAAAGGGACCCTCAAGTCCCTTTGTGCTTCACATTTCTGAAACCTTTCCCTATTTAGAAAATAATCGACCTCTATTTGCCAATTTCACTATGTGCTGTTGTGGGATTTGTACCCATGTCTGATGCATGCAAGCTTGTTTTCTGGGTTACTAGTCCAGTGACATTATCATTGCAGAACTGCCACCCCAAGATAGTTTAATTACCTTGGTTAAAGATCGGGATGCCTTTCTTAATCAACATGCCTCATAAAATCTTCACTTAGCATAATAACGTTGGACTTCTTCAATATTAACAAATCTGCTCTCCCTGCCTCAAGCTCCTAAGTTTCTGTAAAGCAATTAGAAAAAAAACCCAGCCTAAATTCCCACCCCTTTAAATGTAATCAGCATAGTCGTGCACTCATCACCCCAAGAACAAGTGGCAGTGGGGACTAAGGATATTTAAGAGTGACAGAAATGTTTGAAATAAAAGGAGAAACAGAACATATTAGCGGCATATTGACAATGGACGCAAACAACATAATCTAGTAGATATTTTTCATCAATTTGTTCAGATATGGTGTGACACATCATTGCAGCAGGTTGACTTGAACCCAGGCCATTGGGCCCAGAGGTAGAAACACCATCACTGAACTACAAAAGCCCGCATTTTAACCTTATGAATTGTTTAAATCCAGCCCCTTTGAAATGATGAATTGCATAGGGTGGCAAGGGAATAACAAGTCACTTGCCAGTTTTTGATGAGCAGAGGAAACCAGGTGGGACCTTCTAAAGACCCAGCATACATACAAGGCTGTTACTTAGTGCGCAGGAAACCCAAATCACACTAATAAGGAGATTAAAATTAAAATTCCCCAGGGCTCTGTCCTATTGATTACAAGAGCTGACAACTAACTATGCAAGTAGCTGGGAGTCAAAAGAAGTCATGGTATTTTGCTGATCGATCCCAAACAGAATCTTGATTTAGCAATGTAAAACTAGAGATTCTACTATCGCTCGCAGGTTCCATATTGATTACAAGCAGGAACGAGTATCTATGTGAACTCTTCCGAGTCACAGATATTCAAGTATCAAATTAACTCTGAATTTCACACATTGAGACGATCAATGAGTGCAAGCTTGAACCTGGATT
Source organism: Ginglymostoma cirratum (assembly GCA_024137785.1). Classification (NCBI taxonomy): domain Eukaryota; kingdom Metazoa; phylum Chordata; class Chondrichthyes; order Orectolobiformes; family Ginglymostomatidae; genus Ginglymostoma; species Ginglymostoma cirratum. The sequence goes on along the minus strand of JAHRHZ010000053.1, from coordinate 3,470,766 downwards.
CTGAACCCAAACCCCAGCCTCTTCCAGCTTTTCCAATACGTCTCAAATGGCACAAGTGAGAAACCAGATTTTGTAACAAGAGAACCTAATTGCTGAATTTTATTAACCCAATGGGATGGGTTGAGTGACAGGTAGTTTGCAATACGCCCAATAGGAGGTGAAGTAGTAGTCACCTTCCTGCGACCGTTCCATTTTGCCATGGTGGGTAAAGAGATGGTTAGCTCTTTTGCCCAGAAGCAAATTGAGTTGTTTGGTAAGCCAATCAGAGCCTTTTCCCACCACCTCTGAATTACAAATACATAGTTTGTTACGTTTGGGCACTGTGTCTTTAATGTTGTCAAAATGTAGGAATGGGGAGTGAGTTCCTAATTTACCTGTTCTGAGTCCTACTTGGTAAATAGTTTGAGTGGCTTTATTGTTAGAGCCTGGGCTGATTTACTGGGAAAAGGATTAACATATTCCCTTAGCATGTGAGCTGCTGGTTTATACACAGACTGTAAAAGTCTCAGTGCTTACACAGTGAGAAATATGCCCCAAATAAATTCTGAAGTCCAGGAACTGACTCCATACAGTAATCAGATTCATGCATCCCCTCAAACTGTTTGGAGGCAGCCACAGAGATATTGAGTGCTGAGTTTAAAGGTTGTCTTCGTTGCTGACTGCTTTATTCCAGTTACATTGTTGTAAAAAGTGATCTCTCATTCTCACTCCTCATACCCCTCACCTATCTGCCACTCCACTTATAGGAGAGACAAGGACTTGCGGGGACAGCCTCAGAGCGAACGGTCAACTATTTAAAACTGAAATGAGGTAGAATTTCTTGAGCCAGAAGGTGGTGGATCTATGAAACTCATTGCTGCAGAAGGCTGTGGAGACCAAGTCATTGAGTGTATTTAAGACAGAGATGGATAGGGTCTTGTTTGGTAAGGGCAGAATGTGAGAACATAGAGTTGAGAAACATTTCCAGCCATGATCGAACGGTGAAGCAGACTTATGAGCCAAATAGCTTATTTCTGCTCCTATACCTTACAGTCTTATGATTTAATGATGGTAATACCATTGAATATCAAGGGCAGTGGTTAGGAAAGAGAAATGACTGCAAATGCTGGAAGCCAGGGTCAAAAAATGTGGAGCTGGATAAGCACAGCAGGTTAGACAGCATCAGAGGAGCAGGAAAGTCAGTATTTCAGGCCGAAACCCTTTGTCGGGACAGAGGAGGGGGAGGGGAACGCAGGAAAAAAGAGATGGAAGGTGGTGGGACCGGGGGAAGGTTGGTGGGATGGTGATAGGTTGATGCAGGTGAGGGGTTATAGTGATTGGTCAGTGCAAAGAGTTGAGTAGATAGGTGAGTAGGAAAATGGACATGTTAGGATAGGTCAAAGAGGTGAGACATGGGATAAAGCCGGGGGTGGAGGGATTTTGGAGCTGGAAATGAAGTCAGTATTCATCTCCCAAGGCGAAATATCAGGTGTTGCTCCTTCAGTTTATGTTTGGCCTCACTTTGACAGTGGAAGAGGACAAGGATTGTCTCTTATTGAAGATGTTCGGTACATGGCATTTGTGTGGCACAAATGTCACTTGGACCAGACACGGTACTTTTAAAAAAAAATTTGTTCCTGGGATGTGAATGTCATGGCTAGGTCAGGATTAATTGTCTGTCACTGTTTGTCCTTCAGAAGTAGGGGGTGAACTGCTTCCTTGAACCACTGTAATTCATTTGTTGCAGGTACACACATGGTGCTGGTTAAAAAGGCAGACCAAGAATTTTTACCCAGTCAATGATGGAACTACAAATTAGTTCTAGGTCAGGATGTTGAGTAGAGGGAAAATTACAGGTGATGGTGTTGAAAGGCATATGCTGCCTTTGACCTTCTGGGTGGTGGAGGTTGTGGGTTTGGGAGCAGCAATTGAAGAACCCTTAGTGAGTTGTTGCTGTGCGTCTTATAGACAGTATGCACAGCCACCATTTTGCATCAGTGGTGAAGGGAATGAATATTGAAGGTGCTGCATAGGGTGCCAATCAAGAAAAAAATGCATTATCCTAGATAGTGTTGAGTTTCTTGAGTGCTGTCAGAGCTATACTTATCCAAGCGAGTGGAATATTCTGAATTATGCCTTGTAGATGTTAGATATGCACTTTGGAGACAGAAACAGAGTTGATTGCCACAGAATTTCTAGCCTCTGACTGGGTCTTGTAGTGCCACAGTATTTAGAGCCTGGTTCAGTTTGGTTTCTTGTCAATGTTGATTGTAGACAAAATGATGACGCCATTGAATTGCAAGAGGATATGATTAAATTGTTTCTTGTTGGAAATGATCATTGTCTGACAATTTTGTGGTACAAATATTACTTGCTACATATCAGCCCAAGCCTAGATGTTGTCCAAGTCTCGCTGTCTATGAACTTGGGCTGGCACACGTGAGGAATTGTAAATGGTGCAGAAACTTGTACAACTATCAATGAATATTCCTACTTCTGACCTTATGATGAAGGGAGGATAATTGAAAAAACAGCAGAAGATAGTTAGGTCAAGGATACCATCCTGATGAATTTGTGTAGAAATGTCCTGGGAGTAAGACGTTTGACCTCCTACAACAATCATATTCCTTTGTGCCAGGTATAAGTGCAAACAGCAAAGAGTTTTCATCCTGATTCCCATTATCTCCAAAGTTGATTGTCCAATATTAACTTTGATATCAAAGCCAACCACATTTACCACGCCTCTGATTCAGGTCTTTTGTCCCTGTTTAGATGAATGAAGAAAGAAGCCATATCAAAATCCTGGAACTCTGTGGGTCTATCTATGCCACAAGGACAGGAGCAATTAAAGAAGGTAAATTATCATCACTTTCACAATTAGGGATGTGTTCTAATCTCTGGCCTTGTCATTAACACTCACTGATATAGTTGACTCACATAATATATACTAAAGATAGTTAGGTTGTCATTGAATCAGTTATCTTAAAGTTTGTTTACAACACTGACTATTTACAACGCAATGTGTGATATCATAGATTTACTCTGGCTTCTGTATTTAATGATGCTGTATGCATTATGCAGACAGAACTGACTGACTGAAAGCACTAAATCCACCACACAGAGAGAGCTACTGAACACAAGGCAGGTAACTTTATACCAGTTTATATCAGAATTTCACATACTGTAATGTCATGTAACTATCTTAAAGACGCAGGTCAATCCGGTCCATATTCAAGCCATAATACAATAGTTATATATCCTGTGAATGAATAAAAAAGACACATAAACATTTATCAGCCAGTCAACAACACAACTTAAGATAGAGTCCTTGCTCTGCTCTGAGTTTGCACTTCTGTCTGCAGCAGGTGGTAAATTATTGTGATGATGTCCTTAGGGAAATGCAAATTTCTCACATATTATCCTTCACAGAAGGTCAGGTGAGAAATGCTCCATTCACATGAAGGGCTGAGGCAGGGTCATGCTCAGAACACTTCTCCCTCTCTTCTTCTTCCAGGCTCATGCTCTCCAGATCCTCTGTTTTTTTTTCTCCTAATTATACTATCTTTCAAATAAAATATCTTCAAGTGCACCAATGTCTGAGAACTTGCTTTGAGCAGACCTTGAACACAGTATAAAGTCCTTCTCAGAACTTGCCACATCACTTCCTATGATGTTTTGCAATTTTAAATTACGATATTTAAGCATCAAATGCTTGTACAATTGTAGAGAGAAATAAACTAGGTGCAGGCACAATGGGCCAAATAGCCTTCTTCTGCTCTGTAATCATTTTCTGATTCTTTGAGCTAACCTGGAAGTAGATGATAATTCATTTCCACAGTGTGTTGAATGGCCTTTCCTCCTGCTGAATGCATATTCAGCTTTGTGATTTTAAGGGAGGTCATTAGACAGAGATTTGATCTCTAGAATAGCATCACTGACATCAGTTCAATGTTGCACACTGATCTAACTCCTCTGCACATTTCCACTGGCTGTCACTGCATTTCATCAATATAGTGCCGGAGTATTTCATCCCAATAGCGCGTGCATGCAGCTCAAATGTCACTTTGCACCTATCGCACCACAAGGAGATGCTAACAAGCCCTATATCTTTCCCATTAACTGGCAAATACTCAGACTAATGGAACTAAGAAAAATGCATTTTTCATTAGCTGGAGAGAGATGTAATTAGTGGTACAATAATTAAAATAATGAGCTAGATTTTCCGAAGTTAGTCACAGCAATATACGAAGGAAGATTTAATGAAACTGCAAAGTACACAACTGAGTGTAGAATGTAATGACTTTTGAACCAGAATAGGTTGTTACTGTAGAAACCATCATCACTTAATGAACTATTCTGAATGGTGCATTGCCAATTTTTAGAGGCCATATCAGAGCAATATATAATGCATAATTACATCTTGTTTATGTTATCAGTGAGAGTTTGTCATAAATCCTTTCTCTTACAAAGGAATTCTTACTTCAGATAAATGAAATAATATTGTTTTCATCACTAAATAATTGTTGAAGCTCATAGTTTTATTTGTGAATGAGTTGACACATTTTTGGATACTTTGTTGAGATCCTCTTGAACATTTTAAAAAGGAGATAGTCCATTTACTTATTTCCCTTTGTGGAAAAGAATACTTTATAGAATAGAGTCCTCCAGAAGTTTGGGGTTTGACATCTTATAACTGTCCAGGTTCTAACATCTGAATGTCCAGAAACATCCTTGCCTATTCAACTCTCTGCTCTTTTCCTCGGACAGTCTTTAAAATCTATCTCTTTGTCAAGCTTTTGGTGAAATATGGCAAAGTGTCCTCCCTTTAGCTGGATGTCAATTTTCTTTCAGCTTAAACTCCTATAAAATATGTTGGTCTGGCAGCATTCATGCAGAGAGGAACGGAGTTAACATTCCAATTCTATTGACTCTTCTTCAGAATAAAAAGGGGCTGGAAAAGCGATAGGTTTTATGCAAGCGAAAAAATGGGAAGAAGTAGATACTAATGGTTGATGTTAGTAGCAGAAATAGATGTAGTGAAAGCCAGACAAAATACTGGGAATTGGAGGAGCAGGGAAAAATGAACATGGGGGCAGCTTTCAACGTCTGAATTGTTTTTTGTATTTGTTTGTGAGATATTTTCATCGGTTAATGTTGGTGAGGCCAGCATTAATTACATGTCACTAGTTACCCTTGAGAAAGTGAAAGTAAATGCTTTCTTAAATCGCTGTGATCCATGTGCTGCAGGTAGACCCACAATGCCATTAGGTAGAGAATTCCAGGATTTTGACCCAGCAATACTGAAAGAACAGTGATTATATTTCCAAGTTAGGATTGCAAGTGGATTGGAGGAGAATTTGCAAGTGATGATGTTCCCATGTATCTGCTCCCTTATCCTTCTTGATGGAAGTGGTCATAGATTTTCATGGTGTTGTCTAAAGATCTTTGGTGATTTTTTTACATCTTGTACATGGTACTTACTACTGTTACTGAGCATCAGTGATGGAGGGAGTGGACATCTGTGGATGTGGTGCCAATCAAGCAAGCTCCTTTGTCTTAGATGGTGTCAAACGTTTTGAGTGTTGCTGGATCTTCACCCGTTGGAGCAAGTTGGGAGCATTCCATCATACTCCTGACTTGTGACTGGTACATGGTGGGCAGGCTTCAGGAAATCAGGAGGCAAATGACCTTCTGCAGTATTCCTAGTCTCTGATCTGCTGTGGTTTGCAGTTGCTGAAATCAATGTTGAGACCTGAAAGCTGTAAAGTATCTAAATGGAAAATGAGGTGCTTTTGTTCCAGTTTGCATGGGCTTCCCTTAAACATTGCAGCAGGGATAGGACAGAAATGAGAACATCGGAGCAAGATCATGCACTGAAATAGCAAGCAGCAAGAAGGTCAATATCATTCTTGTAGACAGAGAGGGGTTCTGAGAAGCAGTACCCCAGCTAATGTCTGGATTGATTAGTGAAGGATGGACTGGGGACAGGGGAAAGGGGAAATGAGAGCAGGAGTGATGTGAGGTGTGACTGAGTGGAGATGGGAGATCAAAGCTTGGGAGAGCAAAGGGAGTGAAGAGAGACAAAGGAGGGGGAAGGTGAGTGTGGTGGGCAAAGGAGTTCATGGTGAGGAGAAGGGCAAGTGGATGGGGAAGTGTGGGAAGGTGATGGATGAGAGTGGGGGGCTGAGGAAGAAGGGGCAGTGAAGTAGAGGGGGTGGTGAGTTAAGGTGAAGCACAAGGAGGGGGGAGTTGTGAGAGAGGTTGGGACAAGCTAGGAAGGGGGAGAGTGCAGTTTGGGAAGGACATGGTGGAGTGGGAAAAAATGTGTGGAGCTGAGGGGGAGGGAAGTGAAATGAAGAGGGAAGGAAAGGAGTGTGGAGGGAGAGGGTAGTGGACAGTGAATGGAGGGAGAGAGAATATAAGAGAAAAAGAAGCTGGGGAAATGAAAGAGAGAGAGGGAAATAGTGGAGAGAGAGCAGTGGGGCCTGGGAACAGAGGCAGGTGTGTGGTGGCAGGAAAATGTAGGGTATGGGAGATTGCAGGGTGAATGAAGTGGATTGGGGTAAGGAGAAAGAGTGGTGTGGGGTTAGGTGGGAAGGAGGACAGAGGTGAGCAGAGGGAAAAGATTGGGGAGGAGAGACAAGACGGGAAAAAGAGGGGCGAGAATTATAATGACATAAAACAATAAAAATATTTTATCACATCAGAATATCAAGCGTTAGTAACCACAACAACCAATATAAATAATAACACCGTAATTATCACTGTTGTGGATTTTTTAAAAAAATGACAGCTTGCAGTGGGGATTCAGAAAAATTTGAATCCCAAATTTTTTCTTCTATTGATTGCTTCCCTGCTGATCTAGTTTTTGCTTCAGCTGACTTTTTTTTCTTGATTTCCAATTATTACAAATGAACACTTTGAGCACTTTAAAGGAAAATAAATGTTTGCAGTTGATCTGGTTGTAACACTGTGATTTCGTTTCATGATCATTGAGCACATCATTACTGGATAGCAACCAATGACTGAACATTATGGAACATGATTATCTTGAATATAGATTGAATGGTCTTGAACACAAGTCATTGCAAATTGACATGATCAAATGCTGTTGAGTTCAATGTCATGCTCAGTAATTCTGGTAGGGTATCGTCTCTCTTTACATCGGCAGCTTTAGACCCACAGAAAGCAGAATTCGGTAAATCCATCAATACCCTTAACAATATCCTCATTAAACATGTATCCACAATAACAATGAAGAGAATCATTAATTTCCTTATCATCACAGTATTTAAACTGGCACAAGATAACAGGCATAAGTTAGTAACAAAAGTTTCTGCTCAAAAAGCTGTCACAGACTCAAATCATCACCAACCACATATGCACACAATTGGAAGATTTTAACCAGGAAATTGCTAACTTTTATATAGCATCTCAGAACTCATTTTCATATTTGAACTTAACAATCAACAATGTACATTACAAGAGGATTCATTACATTTCACACAGCAATAAAGTTGAAATCCCACACTCATTTTCAAGGAGTTCATTTGATCAGCGTTTTGAAGTTTTCAAGTTTTCCCCACTTACAGATGGCTGAGGATTCCTGCTGGAGATCTATAAAACTGCTCTGTCTCCGTTGAAACCTTTCATTCTCCACCTGCCTTGCAGCCTCCAACCCCATGCCCCAATCTCTTTCCCCTCCTTGGATATTCCCTCTCCCTCTTGCATGTCCCTCACCCCACCTTCATCCATGATTTACAGTCATCCTCTCCCCCAGTCTTTGCTCATGGAATCTCCTTCAGCATCCCTACACCCAATCTACTTGGACCCTCTTTCACTACTACCAACAATGCCCCCAGCCCTATATCACATCGGAGCCTCCTTCTCCCTACCTCTTTTGCAACCCACTTCTGACCTGGAATCATTTTCTCTGATTGGCTGCCTCAGTAATTGAGTTTTCCTGGATCTTCTGAGGCTATTTTCCTGCTGTCCCTGAGTATTTTCAGCACCAGCACAGAGCATCATCTATTATTTGACGATACAAAGGTGGGTCGAGTTGTGGATAGTGCGGAGGTCTGTACTAGGTTACAAACAGACATTGATAGGATGCAGAACTGGGCTGAGAAGTGGCAGATGGAGTTTAGCCCTGAAAAGTGTGAGGTGATTCATTTTGGAAGAACAAATTTGAAAGCAGAATACAGGGTTAATGAAAAGATTCTTGGCAGTGTGGAGGGGCAGAGGGATCTTGGGGTTCATGTCCACAGTTCCCTGAAAGCTGCCACCCAGGTGGATAGAGTTGTTAAGAAGGCGTATGGTGTGTTAACTTTCATTAATAGAGAGATTGAGCTCAAGAGCCGTGAAGTTATGCTCCAGCTATACAAAATCCTGGTTTGGCTACATCTGGAGTATTGTGTCCAGTTCTGGTCACCTCATTACAGGAAAGATGTGGAAGCAGTAGAAAAGGTACAGAGGAGATCTACCAAGATGTTGCCTGGCATAGAGGGAAGGTCTTACGAGAAAAGGTTGAGAGAGTTAGACTTTTTAGAATGATGAAGGATGAGAGGTGAGTTGATAGATGTGTACAAAATGATCAGAGGTATAGATAGAGTTGATAGCCAGAGACTTTTTCCTAGGGTGGAGGTAGCTATTACAAAGGGGCATAGTTTTAAAGTGAATGGAGGTAGATACAGGGGAGATATCAGAGATAGTTTCTTTACTCAGAGTGGGAGGGGCATGGAGTAGGGATGGAGGTTAGATAGACCTTAGGTTTAGGGTAAAAGTTTGGCGCAACATCGTGGGCCGAAGGGCCTGTACTGTGCTGTACTGTTCTATGTTCTATGTTCTATTCCTGAGCTCTCCCAGTGGCAATTAAGGAGCGACAATGACAAAATAGAAAGTCATAAAGCGTAGATGTTTTGGGAGGTCTTGCAACAATGAATTGGGAGATTGGCAGCAAACAAGGACAGTCTCAATTTTCCATATTAGGTTTAGTACAACATTCCTACTCCTTATGACACTGAAATGAATGTAAAAGAAACGTGCTCAAAACAAAGAACTGGTTTTACAATCACTTCCCATCGTCTTCATTCATTGACAAAGCTGAAGCTGCTTAAATGTTCAGATCAGAGTTCAAATTATACCCATGTTTTAATAAAAGCTTTAGACCCTTGACATAAAGAAGAATCTGACTGTAATCAACCTGTTTCCTGGCCAATTACAATCAAGCTTATGTACAAGTGACCAGAAATAGGCATTTGAGTCAGGTCAGGCACTTTAACTGCCCAGCTATTTACATTCCACAGGATCTGTAAAGCCAAAATCACCTCCCTGTTTCAGACCTCCTATCAGATCAAGAAGTCTGAAAGTGCAATTATTTCAGATTATGACTTTTTACCCTAATTTTATTCCCATTTTCTTTAAGTTTTTATTTTTGCCTTTATTTTTTCTTGTTGTTGCTTTTGGGTGGCTGTTACTCATCGTTCTACCATTCACACCTCCCTAGACACATCTTCTGTCTCATTAGTTGTCCTATGACCAAACCCAGAAGCCTTGTGCCACCAACTACCCTGCCTTTCAAACTCTTATGCCTTCTGCCCTAATATGGACTTTCACTTTTTTTTCCCAATCCTTCCCCATTTCAATGGATTTCATTAAAGTTTAATTTAAACTTTAACTTTTAAAAAAAATGCAGTCCGACATCCATTGTAAAATGGCCAAAGCATGTAAAGTATCCAAATCTGAAGATCATGATGATAAATGAATTGTAACTGGATTCCCTTTTCATTCTGCCTGGTGTTAAATTTTGAGTCAACTGTTCACTCAATATCCATATTTCCAAGTAAATGACATAATGATCTCACACAGACCAAGATGTTCACATGCAACATTCCATACTGACTTCAAAGACACACACACACACACACACACACACACACACACACACACACACACAATCCTCTGCTGGTACTGTACTCGGTATGTTGGTCATGTTATTTTACCTGCCTTCAAACGCCTGTTTATTTTTGCCTGATTATTTGCTTGTCATGATCTCAGCCGGTTCTTCAAGATTGCTGGGAACATTTTTGCAATACATACATTGAGCAATTTAAAATAATGACATTCTCAAAAGTAGGACAGTTAATGCCAGTCTTCTAGATGTTCTTAACTTACTAGTTTCCCTGTATATAAATTGGGGCCACACCAAAGTTCAGAGTGAATGAGCACAGATGATTAATTGGACAAACATTCCAGAGCCTTCATTTCTACTCTCAAATATTACTATAGGAACCTCTATTCTTAACTTCAGGGCATAAAGTGAGTAAATTGGAAGGTAATAGAAATACTTTAACAGTGGGGTAATCAAGTCTTTCCTATGGATCTACTCACAGTGAAATGTTTCCTTTTTTAAACATTACCATTAATTCACATGATGTGGGTTTCACTGATAAGGGCAGAATATATTGCACATCCTTAAAAATATAGGGGTGAGCTGCCTTCACAAATACAACTGAATGACTCATTAAGGTGTTTCAGAGAATGTTAAAAGTCAATCACATTGATCTGGAGCCAAGTATAAGTGAGATCACATTGTGGATAACATATTTCCTTCATTAAGGAACAAGATGGATTTTTAAACAATTCATTCATTCATTTGTCACCATCACTGCCATGAGACTTTTTGAGATTTTCATTCAGTTCATTAAATTTAAATTTCTCAGCTGCAATGGAGGAGACTCCTGTCACCAGATCATTAGTCAAGGACTCAGGATGATTAGTCCTTGTCCACTACACTGCTATTTCCATTCCTTTTTCTAAAAATAACTGGTTGACGGCAGATGCCCCCTCCTCAAACTTTGACATGCCCAAACTTCTCCAGGTTGTTTGTTGACAGCTGCTAATGAGATGCAGTCTAAGGCTCAACAAACAGAATAATTCAAGGTAGCTTGTGGAGCTGAATTAATGCTCCTGTAGTGTCTCTAAAGAAGAAATGTAAGTTGTTTCTCCTGAATGTGTAGCATAATGTGTGTCTGACACTGTATAATCAGGACATAAATTATCCAGAACTACTTCTCTCATCTCTTCTGGGCAACACAAATGGGAAAATCAATGGAAAAGTTCTGTCAGATTGCATTATCCTATAATAAGCTATTTGTAGCTATTGTTGTTTCTTCAAAAATCCACATAAAAATAGAATATACTTGTCTTAGTATATCGCTGTTTTAACTTGTAATTCATTGTTAAGAATAGTTACAGCATGGTGTAGGTTTTCTTGTGTTTACTTTCTTTCCTTTGCAGTAAATGTTGAAGATAATGAACATCATCTTTTTAATTATTTCATGGGCAGGTCTTAGATGTTTTAATAAGATCACCTCTAACTCTTCTAAACTCCATTGAAAACAAGCCTAACGTACTCAACCTCTCCCCATAAGAAAATCTCTTCACCCCCAGAACTCACCAAGAAAACCTCCCCAGGACTACCTTCAATGCCAGTAAATTTCTCTTTTGATAAGGAGAACAAGACTGTTCACAGCATTCCAGTTTGGTCTGACCAGTACCTTCTATAGTTTTAACAAGACCCTCCCTATTTTTATATTCCATTTCTTTGAAATAAGGGCCAGTAGTCCATTTTTCCTTCCCTACTATCTGTTAAACATGGATGCTAGATTCTTGAGATCCCTGAAACTATCTGTACTGCAATTTATTTGCAATCATTCTCCATTTAAATAATGTTTAACAATAATGCTAAGTAATTCTATTCTTTCTGCCAACCTGCACAATATTGCAATTTTCCAGTTTTTCCATTTACCAAGTTTTTGACCCCTTACTAAAGTTGATTATATCCCTTTGTATGCCATTTTCTGTCGTCAACAGTATTTGTCTTCCCATCTATTTTTGAGTCATCCACAAACGTGATGACAGTTCATTCACTTCTGTCATCAAAGTCATTAACACATATTGTAAATATGTGTAGCCCCAGCACTGTTCCCTGCGACACTTCACTAGATGCCACACTGGAACAGCTCCCTTTATCCTAAGGTTCATTAGCCAATCCTCTGTCCGGCCAGGAGCATGTAAGGAGCAGCACCAGATATATCTAAAAAATGAGTTGCCAACTGGATGAAGCTATAACACAGGACGACTGCCATGCGAAACAACAGAAGCGGCGTCCAATAGGCAGAGCTAAGCAATCCCAAGAACAACAAATTAGGTCTAGGTTTTGCAGTCGTGCTACATCCAAATATCCCCAAAGCTATCAACAATCTCTCCCAAATATTGATCATTGGGAAGCCCACAAAATCAGTGCAAAAGACAAGGTTAAAATATCTTCAGAGATAGTAGGAACTGCAGATGCTGGAGAATCTGAGATAACAAAGTGTAGAGCTGGATAAACACAGCAGACCAAGCAGCATCAGAGGAGCAGGAAGGCTGATGTTTTGGGCCTAAATGGCCCGAAACGTCAGCCTTCCTGCTCCTCTGATGCTGCTTGTCCTGCTGTGTTCATCCAGCTCTACACCTTGTTATCTAAAATATTTGCACTCATTTTTAATCAGTCATGCTGAATAGATGACTTCTTTTGGCTTCATTTTGAGGTCAGCAACGTCATAGATCATACCTCTTCAGCCAATTTGATTCACTTCATGTGATTTCATTTGACAGCTAAGGCACTGGATGCAGTCAAAGACACTCAGCTCATGACATTGTTAAAGCTTTGGTATAAACATGCATAAAAGAGCTAAACTTCAGAGGTGAGGTGAGAGTGACTGCAATTGACAATAAAGGAACATTTGACCACATACGGCAAAAGAAGCCCTAGTGAAAGTGGAATCAAAGGGAAAGTTCTCTGTTGGTTAATGTCACACCTCGCACAATGTAAGACAGTTGTTTTTGGTGGAGGTCAATTATCTCAGCCACAGGATATTTTTGATGGAATTCGTCAGGGTAGGTATTTTTCATCAACCAGGTCAGAGATGTTATGACACTCTTCCACTTGAACCCATGCCTCCTGGCTCAGAGGAAGTGATATTACCACTGTGCCACAAGACCCCTAATACCTCAGGGTAACGTCCTAGGCCCAACTATTTTCAACTGTGTCAATGCTTATCCCTCCTTGATTAGATCAGAATTGGAGATGTTTGCTGATGATTATACCTTGATTAGCATTTTTCATGATTCTCAGTAATGAAGAGGTCCGTGATCATTTGTAGAAAAATCTGGACAGCGTCCAGGCTGGTACTGAAAATTGACAAGTAATATTTGCACCACACAAGTGCCAGACAACGACCATGTACACTAGGAAAGACCCTTGTTGTTCAATGGTATTATCATTGCTGAATCCACCATTACCAACATTCTGGGAGTTGTTTCTCACCAGAAAACGAACGAACTGGCCGTATAAATACTTAGTCTGCCCAGGCAAGTCAGTGGCTAAGCATTCTGTGATGAGTAGCCCACCTTCTGATTTCCCAAATACAGTCCACCATCTACAAGGCATTATCTTGGACAAATCATCATTCTTTTATGGCATCCAATCCATCACCTTTAACATTCATGCCCTTTGGATCAGTGCACATTGGCAGTAATACGCACCGTCCACAAGCTACACTGTGATAACTCACTAAAGGTCTTTTGACAGCTCCTACCAAACCCACAATCTCTAGTACCTAGAAGGACGAGGGTTACAGTTTGAACTCTAACACCACCTGCATGTTCCCTTCTAAGACACACACCATCCTGGCCTGAACTATATCACTGATTCTTCACTAGTGATGTGTCAAAATCCTGAAACTCTTTCCCTCACAACACTGTGAGTGTACCTAAAAGTCAAACACTGCAGTCATTCAAGCAGGTAACACATCATCACCTCTTCCTGGGCAATATTGAACGGGCAATACATCCTAGCTGAGTCAGAGATGATCAAATCCCATGAAAATGGAATTTTGGATGCACCAAAGAGAAGAGGGGATTATGTTACTGTTATAATTCCAGCCTATGATTGCATGAGGCAAGTCATATTCTAGTCTGAAATCTGATTTGACACACTATGAGTGGGATCTTATAGGGACATGATGAGAAATGTAGCAGAATCATGTAAGGGGTCCAGTAAGGCCTATTGCAACACTGGGAACAAGTTGCTGTAACTTTTAACTAGGTTCTGGGCTTAAGGCAAGAGACTGGTTATGCAGCGGTAATTTGCCTATTAGGTGGAATTATTGCTTGTGAACAATATGTAAGCAGCAGATATGACTTCATTAATACACGGCTCTCTATTGTACTATCCACCAAGAGAAAATGAGACGCTGAGAATTCACAAAGTAGAAGTCAGAGCAGGTACCTGTGGACCTCAGCTCATCTCAGGCTCACTCCGAAAGATATCACCTGGACACCTGGCACCAGATATCCCATTCATGCTCCTTGGGCACTGACCGCATTCACCCACATCTACAGACATTGGTATTTGATTTGTGCCAACCGCTAAGAACTCTAAATTATACATCTCTGGTCTGCTTACTGTATGATTTTGCATTTCAGTGTTGCATCTCAGCACGCAACATGTACAATCATAGTGATGATGTATAACAGATGTTTTGCATTCAGGGATTTATGCACAGCTCAGGAACCGGACTAGGCTGTATATCTGGACTGTTTGCTTGCTCTCTCTCCACTCACTCACTTTGAACCCAGCTGGATGTTCACAGATCCATGCCTGGCCTTCACATTTTGCGTTGTATCCTTCAGCTAGTAATGTTCCTTTGGAATTTGACACTGTCTGCCTCACAGTTTACAATGCTTCTAAATTTTGTGACCCATGCACAGTAAGATCTAGACCATTTATATATACATATATATATATATATCCAGAAACATAAGGTTTCCATTGCCAATCCTTGGGGAAATCCACTACTAATCTTCCTCCGGCCTGAAAAAAAATCCATCACTCTCTTATTCCTATACTTCAATCAATTTTGAATTCATTTTGATGGTGACCTTTCCACCCCGTGAGCTATAACTTTTCTCACAGGCATATTACGTGATGTAATATTGAATGCCTTCTGGAAGTCTATGAGAGATTATACTAAATCAACAACATTAGTATCATCAATGTTAACTTTTCAAAAAAAATTCAGCAAAATAGTCAGATATGACTTTCCCTTAAGAAATCCATGCTGACTCTTCTTTCGACTTCTCTCTAACACGCCCTCTCACAGAACTTAGCTTTTGTTTCTCTCTCCATCCCTTTCTCTTGCCTCCGCAGTCTGCATTTGCTTAAAAGCTATTCTATCTCCAGCATCTTTCAGTTTTGATGAAATGTTGTCAAACTGGAATGTTTACCATGTTTCTTTCTCCCCAGCTGCTATCAGATCAGTGATTCTGGTAATTTCTTAAAATATTCAGCTCTAGTTGGAATTTGCTGTTGCTTTTCTCTAAGAATCGACCAAAAGCTTATTCTTCTATGATTATTTCATCAGATTTTTATTTGTAGCATAATTCTCAAATCAACTCAAGAAATTATTCCAATAGGTCATCATTTTTTAAGGATTAGCTGTGATCATATTGAATAGTGTAGTCAGTTCAAAGGGCTGAGAGGCCTACTCCTGCTCTTAGCTCCTATGTTTAATGTAACAGTGTTATGTCCCAGACCAAACTCCCTCAAAATATATTAAGAAGATAGTCCAGACCATAAATTGTTAAAGGTAAATGTAAGGTGTTGTGTTCCAGATGCGATCTGATTGGTCAAACTGCCAGCTTGAAACAAAACGTATTTTATTCATACACTATAAAATACAGACAAAATAAAACTAAACTTAAAGAATCAGCTTAACTGAAACTGTAACAAAATGCTTAACGAAATAATATTGATATTAACAAATTAACTGTTCTGATATAGTAACATCCAATTAACAAACCCTTGGCAAAGCCAAATTCAAAAAAATAAATTGTCTTACATGTAATTCTAGCAGCAGGAAGAGACCCCCAGCTTTTACATGTAACAGAGAAAGGAATAAGAGCCTCCACATCCAGCATGAAGACCCGAACAATTGCTGAAAGATAAATCTAAAAATCCTGTTTCTGTGAGGGCTTGACCCCACCCATTCAGGTTGCTTCTATTGTTCAACTTTTTAAAAAAATTCCAAGATCTCACAAGCTTTGGAGCAGACTGCTCGACACCTCTGTCTCAAACTTTCTGCATTAAAAAAAAGACAAAATACACCTCTTAAAAGCCACAGTATTATCACAAGAGCTTCATAATATCTCTTATTTAAGGATGTAAGGGTTTGAGGAGTGTGCTAATCCACATCCATCATAGTGATGTTACATGGACTTAATGGGAGAACATTTTAGGATCCTGAAGGAGAAAGATGTACCATTCTAGAGCTTCTCATTGTCTTCCTGTCAATTTCTATCACATCAGTGTAACTAGTACTTTGTCATGGACATGCAATATGCTACATATTGCTTAAGAGATAAGCCTCTGCTCATTAGGCTAACAAGTGATTTTCCTCTGCTACATTAGACCATGCAAACACTGTGAAACCCCACCTTTAAAGATTGACAGTGACAGTTAACTTACCGAAGCAATGGTGAGCAATAGCACAAAATGCCCTGGACAACATAACAATCAGCAGTCAGAATTGTTCATACACCAATATATCCATATTAATTTACTTCTCATTAATTTAAATTTATGTTTTGTGGTCATGCTTTTCAAGCTTAATGTACAATTCTGGGTCACCCTATCAGTGTCAGTTAATATTTTATCCACGCGTGTCATCTTGACACAGTTTTCAGCAAGCATTCAATAAGGTTGAAAAGAAAGAAGTTATATTTTATAGTGCCCTTTACAAGCTCAGAACATCCCAGAGCATTTTACAGTCAAAGAAATAGCTTTGAAGTGCAGTCCCTGCTGTAATGTAGAGAAACAGGGCAGCTCATTAGTAGACTACAGCAGTGAAATAATAATCAGTTAATCTCTGTTTAAAAATGTTGAGTATATATATCTATCAAACCAGTGGGTAGGGCTCCCCTAATCTTCTTTGAAAGGTACAGCACGATATTGCATTCTGCAAGGTAGAATCTTGTTGTAAAGTTGCTGTAGTGGGTAAAAGAAAACTGATTGCTATCCCCTCAGTGGGACATTGTTATCTATTCTGTAGCTTTGCTTGTTTACTGATGAGCCACAGTCTCATAGAACACAACAGTAGAATCTTTGCTCTTTGCAATTAATTGATGTAGATGAAGATGCTTGCAAAAATTCTTAGCAAACTTATAGACAATATGAAGCAAATGTTAAGACAGTAAACAAGACCAAACGATCGGATGCTGGTCTCGATATATTGAGGGAATGGGCCTGTATTGAGCAAATAATATGGAAACAGTCAAGGGCAATAGTGTACAGGTAGGCGGGTAGATTAGTAAATCTATGTACAAGAAAGAGAAAAAAAGATGAAAATAGAAAGGTCTTTGTGTTGTTGTTGTTCAGAACTCTCCAATCATTCACAATGAAGATGTAACAAATGCAGATAAATCACAGCTGAAGAAAAGTCAGCGCTGAGCCACATTTAATAAAACATACCATCCTGTCTTCATACAAGAAATTGTTTAGGACTCAATATGTGCATGGCCTAGACCTCTCAAAGATCTGTGATATTGAAGTTTTGGAAAAGATTCAGATCAAAGCACAAGGATGATTGACTATCAGTTCTCACAACTTTGTACTTTAAGTAAATATTGAGTGAGAAACAATTCTGACTGAAGTTCATAAAATCATCACGAGGCTAAATTGATTGTTTACTGACAAATTATTCAGCTGCGTGCCAGGATTTCATAAATTACAGAAGATAAGAAACCATTTCATTGTTAGATGTAAGAGAGATAACAAGGTGTGGAGCTGGATGAACACAGCAGGCCAAGCAGCATCATAAGAGCAGGAAAGCTTGACGTTTTGGGCCTAGACCCTTCATCAGAAATGGGGGAGGGGAAGAGGGTTCTGAAATAAATAGGGAGAGAGAGGGAGGCAGATAGAAGATGGATAGAGGAAAGGATAGGTGGAGAAGAGGCAGACAAGTTAAAGAGGCGGGGATGGAGCCAGTAAAGGTGAGTGTAGGTGGGGGGGGTAGAGAGGAGATAGGTCAGTCCAGGGCGGACGGACAGGTCAAGGGGGCAGGATGAGGTTAGTAGATAGGAGATGGGGATGTGGCTTGAGGTGAGAGGAGGGGATAGGTGAGAGGAAGAACAGGTTAGGCAGGCGGGGACGAGCTGGGCTGGTTTTAGGATGCGGTTGGGGGAGGGGAGATTTTGAAGCTTGTGAAATCCACATTGATACCATTGGGCTGCAGGGTTCCCAGGCTGAATATGATTTGCTGTTCCTGCAGCCTTTGGGTGGCATCATTGTGGCATTGCAGGAGGCCCAGGATGGACATGTCATCTGAGGAATGGGAGGGGGAGTTGAAATGGTTCGCGACTGGGAGGTGCAGTTGTTTGTTGCGAAGTGAGCGCAGGTGTTTTGCAAAGCGGTCCCCAAGCCTCCGCTTGGTTTCCCCAATGTAGAGGAGGCCACAACGGGTACAGCGGATGCAGTATACCACATTGGCAGATGTGCAGGTGAACATCTGCTTGATGTGGAAAGTCTTCTTGTGGCCTGGGATTGGGGTGAGGGAAGAGGTGTGGGGGCAGGTGTAGCACTTCCTGCGTGTTTTCTTTTCTCAGTGAACAACAGACCTGTGGGATTAGCTTCTATAGTGAATGTTAGCTTGCTGAATACCTTCCAGTTTTTGTTTATTTATGTTTGTAATAGCTTTTAAGAATGCTACCTTTTGTTTCAGAAATTTTAGGGACAAACCATTAACAGGAGATTCTTTTTTCTTATTCATTCACAGGGCATCACCATTGCTGACTAAGGAGCATATATTACCAATCCTAAATTGTGTTCAAGAAAGAGGTAGTGAGCTGCCTTCTTGAAATGCTGCAGTCCATAATGCTGTTTGAGAGAGAGATCAAGGATTTGACTTAGAGATAGTGAATACTGTCCAAATAAGGCTGAAATTCTGGTGAAGCACCGTCGGGCAAGATGTGGCTAGGATGAGTTGTAAACTGAAATACTGTTTGTCTGTTTGATGAAATTTTAAGTTCTTGACAGAGACACAGTACCTAACACACATTCCCCCTCTACCCACACCAATGAACAGATCAGATTAATTGATCATTTACTGGAGCACTTAGAGGCATTTCTGAGAGGTGTTTGAGAAATAAATGGTTCTTTTGCTCCAGTCATTCTTTCCATTGAACTCAAGCTTTGCCAATTTTCCCCATAATGTGACACATGAAAGGTGGTTATATCCGGAAGATACTGGAGCACAGATAAATTCACACAATCAAGTTCCATAAATGTGGTAGGAGCGGGAGGAAGGGAGGCTTGAATTGGAAAGTGATATCATCTGATAAAACTATTTACTCTTGAAGACCTCAAAATGCGCAGAACACTGTCATCTGTTAAATGATTGGAAGAGTTTTGTTGACAGGTTTACACTCTCTGCCTAAAATGTTTCTATTTCAAAGGTGTTGTTGTC
The DNA here is from genome assembly GCA_024137785.1 of Ginglymostoma cirratum. NCBI lineage: Eukaryota > Metazoa > Chordata > Chondrichthyes > Orectolobiformes > Ginglymostomatidae > Ginglymostoma > Ginglymostoma cirratum. Next base: position 3,451,219 of record JAHRHZ010000053.1, on the reverse strand, counting down.
CTAGATACTGATCTTTTGGGATTACCCGTCAGTTTCTCCCTTTACATATATTATTTTTGAGCACTTGTTTAGACATTTCAAGATAATTGATAAATACAAGAGCATTACATGTTAGCTCAAGTGAATCAGAGACAATGTCAGTGCAATTCATTTTCCCAAGCCTTGAAGATTGCAAAAGCTGGTAAAGGGTAGTGCATCCCAAATGCAATATATCTTTGATGTAGACCGAGGGATGTTGAAAGCTGGTATCACTTTATGTTTGTAATAGCTTTTAAGAATGCTACTTTTTGTTTCAGAAATTTTAGGGACAAACCTTTAACAGGAGATTCTTTTTTCTTATTCATTCACAGGGCATCACCGTTGCTGACTAAGGAGCATATATTACCAATCCTAAATTGTGTTCGAGAAAGAGGTAGTGAGCTGCCTTCTTGAAATGCTGCAGTCCATAATGCTGTTGAGAGAAAGATCAAGGATTTGACTTAGAGATAGTGAATACTGTCCAAATAAGGCTGAAATTATACTGATCACTTGGATCAGTAAAATGGTGATTATTTGAAATCCCAGGTGTTAACTCCAAATACATCCTGAGATTCTGATTGAATAGAAGCTCAAAGGTAGGTGTTGTTTTTTTAAACAATTTTTTTTATTATGTCATATGTAAGGTTAATATTATTGTTCATTTGAAATTGCTCTTGAGAAAGTGGAAATGAGTTGTCTTCTTCAATCACTTGCTTTCCAATCATGAACTGTGCTCGGTAAGGTAACCATTTGATATTTCAAAGACATTGCAGCATTCCAATGCAAGAGTCCTCCTTTGTTGCTTGATGATCATATGTTTGAACGCATATATCATTTGTTTAGCAACACCATTCCAGTGTGAATAGTGGGATGATGTGATATGGGTCAGTCCTTCACAATACTCATTTTTTCTTATTTTTAACATGTGATGTGGGTATTTCTGACAATGCCAATTTTTGTCGCCCTTCCCTTATTGTCCTTGAAATGAATGGCATTCTTGGTGTTTTCAGAGAACAGTTACAAGTCAACTGCATTGCCGTAGGTTTGAAATTAGCTTGTAGGCCCAACCAGCTAAGAACAGCAGATCTCTTCCAAACAACCAGGTTGGTTTGTGCAATGAGATAACAAGCATGGGGCTGGATGAACACAGCAGGTCAAGCAGCATC
>JAHRHZ010000053.1:3425160-3440035 GCA_024137785.1 Ginglymostoma cirratum | reverse complement strand
GATAGGTGGAGAGGAGGCAGACAAGTCGAAGAGGCGGGAATGGAGCCAGTAAAAGACATTTTTCCCTCCCCACCCTTATCTGCCTTCCGGTGGGACCACTCCCTCCGCGACTCCCTTGTCTGCTCCACACTCCCCTCCAGCCCCACCACACCCGGCACTTTTCCCTGCAACCGCAGGAAGTGCTACACCTGCCCCCACACCTCCTCCCTCACCCCAGACCCAGGCCCCAAGAAGACTTTCCACATCAGGCAGATGTTCACCTGCACATCTGCCAATGTGGTATACTGCATCCGCTGTACCCGTTGTGGCTTCCACTACATCGGGGAAACCAAGCGGAGGCTTGGGGACCGCTTTGCAGAACACCTGCGCTCACTTCGCAACAAACAACTGCACCTCCCAGTCGCGAACCATTTCAACTCCCCCTCCCATTCCTCAGATGACATGTCCATCCTGGGCCTCCTGCAATGCCACAGTGATGCCACCCGAAGGCTGCAGGAACAGCAAATCATATTCAGCCTGGGAACCCTGCAGCCCAATGGTATCAATGTGGATTTCACAAGCTTCAAAATCTCCCCTCCCCCAACCGCATCCCAAAACCAGCCCAGCTCATCTCCACCTCCCTAACCTGTTTCTCCTCTCACCTATCCCCTCCTCCCACCTCAAGCCACTCCCCCATCTCCTATCTACTAACCTCATCCCGCCCCCTTGACCTGTCTGTCCTCCCTGGACTGACCTATCTCCTCCCTACCCCCCTACCTACACTCACCTTTACTGGCTCCATCCCCGCCTCTTCGACTTGTCTGCCTCCTCTCCACCTATCCTCTCCTCTATCCATCCTCTATCCGCCTCCCCCTCTCTCTCTATTTATTTCAGAACCCTCTTCCCCTCCCCCATTTCTGATGAAGGGTCTAGGCCCAAAACGTCAAGTTTTCCTGCTCCTATGATGCTGCTTGATCTGCTGTGTTCATCCAGCCCCATGCTTGTTATCTTGGTTATAGTTATTGCCCTTGTTTCACACAACAATTAATCAGCCCACCATAGGCATACAGGAGATGCTTATGTGAAGGCATGTGTGCGATTCTCATCGGTCTGGCAATCATACCACTAAAAGCCTAAATACTGGAGAATGGTGATAACCTCCTAACTGTAAAATAAAAATACTTGCTTTTATACAGTGTCTTTCATGGCCCAGAATGCCTTCCAGTCAAGTACACTAGACACGTTTTAATGAAGGAAATGTGCAGCCAATATGCTTACAGTGCAGTTCCGCAAACAGCAAAGATCAGATAGTAAATAAACACCGAAAGAACTGCAGATGCTGTAATTCAGAAGAAAAACAAAGTTGCTGGAAAAGCTCAGCAAGTCTGGCAGCATCTGTGAAGGAAAAAACAGAGTTAACATTTCGTGTCTGATGACCCTTCCTCTGAATGGAAGGGTCACGGGACCTGAAACACTAACTGTGTTTTTTCCTCCACAGATGCTGCCAGACCTGCTTAGCTTTTCCAGCAACTTTGTTTTTGTCAAAGAACAGCTAGCGATGTTTCCACAATGTTGATTAAGAGATAAATACTGGGTAAGGGCAATGGAAAGAATCTTCTTAAATAAAGTATTTCTGAATAAAACAAATTGCAGGAGGTTTGCCCACAAATTTGTATTATGCGGAGTTTTGAGATTGTTGAGGAAGACCAAAGTGTAATTCCATTTGCCTACAAACACACTTTTTGTCACAAAAAAATGAAAATACAGTGACACAGTAAATTCATGAAAACTGCCCTCAAATTTCAACTTGTTCACTCCTTACTACTTCCAAAAGAGGCATTGAAATAAAAATGGGAGCTAACGCTGGAAAATTTCAGACCAGTTGCGTTGAGATTTTTGCAGGATTTCGCTGTACATAACCCAATGGTTTTCTCAGGGTATCTTATCAAATTTGGCCCCTGAACCACCTGACTGTTTCCTATGGTCTCCCTCTCAACTATTGTTAGCCCTATGTACTGTTCTCAAAATAACACACCACTGCTGAGATATTCCAGAATTGACTGACATCCTTGGTGCTGGCACAAAATTCAGAAGTGCATCCAAACAAGCAGTCGGTCTAAAGATGCCCCGTAAATGTTCTGATATTTGCCCTGAGCATGTAGACAAGGGAAAGTTGGCACCTCATGTTGCAGGCAAAGACCTGGAGATCCATAAGACTAATAAGATATAGGAACAGAAATAGGCCATTCAGCCCCTTGGGTCTGCGATGATCCATTCAACAGGAGCATAGCTATTCCAACATTCCTCATATCCACTTTCTTGCATTTTCTCCACACTGATCGATTTCCCCACGGATCTATCTATCTCAGCCTTCAATATATGCATAGTCTCTGCCCCCACAGTTCTCTGTGATGAAGAGTTCCAAAGACTTACAAGCTTCTGAGAGAAGAAATTTTCCTTCATTTCAGTTTTTATTCTGAAATGATGCCTCTTGTGGTAGACTCTCAAATGAGCAGAAACATTTACTCAGTATTTACTCTGTCAAGCTCCTTAAGAATCCTATATGTTTCAGTGAGATCACCTTCTTCTTCTAAACTCCAGTGAGTGAAGTCCCAACCTGTTTAGCCTTTGCTCATAAGACAATGTCTCCATATCAGACATCATCCTGATGAACCGTCTATGAACTGCCTCCAATGAATTTATATCTTTCCTCAAATAAGCGAACCAAAACTGCTCACAGTACTCCAGATGTGATCTCACTAGCACTTTGTACAGTTGCGATAAGGCTTCCCTACTCTTACTTTCCAAACCCCTTGAAGTGAGGGTCAATGTTTCATTTGCCTTCCTGATTACCTGCTCCAACTGTGTGCTGGCTTTTTTGTTTTATGCAAATGTATCCCAAATCCCTTGCGTTGCGGCTTACTAAACTTTCTCTCCATTTAAATAATGCCTTTTTTTCTCCCTTCCAAAATGAACAATTTCACATTTTCCCAACTTTATACTGCATTTGCCAACATTTTGCCCAATTATTAACCTGTCAACATCTCTCTGTAAACTGTTTGTATCCCTCTCACAAACTGTTGCTCTATCTATTTCTGTGTCTTTTGCATATTTGTCTATAGCGTATTCACTTCCTCCTTTCAAGTCATGAATATGTATTGTATACAGTTGTGGGCCTATCCCTGATCCCTGTGGAACCCCACTGGTCAAATTTCACCAACTGGAAAAGGAACTTCTTATCCCCACTCACTGTTTCCTGCCCATTAGCCTATTCTCTATCCATGCCAAAGTACCACCTGCAACATTATTCCAAATGCTTCATGCGTCAACATATAAAGCCTTTAATTTTGTTCCATTATCAAATTTCCCAAAACTTTCCTGCTTCCTTGGTGCAATATGACATTCAAACATTCTGTCCGTTCCTTTTATTTTCTTGTAGTAATCAGCCCATCATTAACCTGCAATCTTGCCTTCCCCTTTACCTTTGATTTTCTAATTTTCCATGTATCTAATTCTGATCGATATGATTGTATAGTGATCGTGTTCTTTTTACCCAGGACCAGTAGAGGAGGCTACAATACCAACCTGGTGCTAGGTTCACCACCCAGGTCAGCTGTCCAGATGAATGCCCAGCAATGTAGAAGATCAATGACTTTCACCACTCCATCAGAGTAAATGCCACCTTATTCTCTCTCTGATAGCTCATACTCATTGTATCTCTGATAACGACCCCATGTCCCGTAAAGAGTCATGCTCCATTCCTCTCAATAATGTCTGTAACATCTTCCCTCACTCACTGTCACCTGTCCCGGCCCCTGAAACCACTAAATAAAAACTGAAAGAACTGCAAATGCTTGAAATCAGAAACGAAAACAGAAATTGGAAAAGTTCAGCAGCTTTGGCTGCATCTGTGGAGATAAATCAGAGTTAATGTTTCAGGTCCAGTGACCCTTCCTCAGAACTGATGGTAGCTATGAAATAGTTGATATTTTATGCAGAAGATAGGGTGTTGGGTGGGGGGTTAAGGAGGAAATGTTAGGAGGGGATAGTGCCAAAGATATAGAAGCACAGTTGGGCAGACGAAAAAAGTGGATTACAATCAGCCTGGCAGAATGAATAGCTGCTAATGGGGACAATTAGTGGCTAACAATAGGTTGTGTGTAATAGCAGACCATGTGATAACAAGGTCTGGTGTGTAGGGACTGGTGTAGGGTCAGGGGAGGTGTGCCTCAAGACCGAAAGTTAATGAATTTGATATTGAGTCCAGAAGGCTGTAGAGTTCCCAAGCAGAAAAGGAGGTGCTGTTCTTCCAGTTTGCACTGAGCTTCTCTAGAGCACTGCAGCAAACCTGAGACAGAGATGTTGGCCAGGGAACACAGTGGTGTGTTGAAATGGCAGGCAACTGGATGCTCAGTGTCCTTTTTTGCAAGCAGAATGTAGGTTTTCTGCAAAGTGATCACCCAGTGTATGCTTCATTTCCCCAATGTAGAGAAGACCACATTGTGAGCAGTGAATGCAGGAGACTTTGTTGTTGGAAGTGCAGGTAAAGTGTTACTTCACCTGGAAAGTATGTTTGGGCTCTTGGACACTGAAGAGGGAGAAAGTAAATGAGCAGGTGTTCCACTTTCCGTGGTTGCAGGGGAATGTGCCAAGAACCTGTGGGGAAAGGATGGTGGTAGGGAGTGGTGTTGGGAGTGAAGGAATGGATCAGGATATCCCAGAGGGAACGGTCCTTGCTGATGGGAGAGGGCAGGGATCCAGTCTCACTGGATCTCACTGGAGGTGGCAGAAATGACAGCTAATTATCCTCTAGATGCTGATGGGATAGTAGATGAGGATAAGGAGGACTGTATCACTGTTATGGGAGGGAAGAGATTAGGTGAAGGCTGTAGTGCAGGTGATGGACCAGACCCAGTTGAGGGCCCTGTCAACAACAGTTCTTGGGAATACTTGGTTGAGGAAGAAGGTGGAAATTTCGGAGGTCCCTTTGTTGAAGTTGGCATCATCAGAACAGATGCATGGAGACGGAGGAACTGGGAGAAAGAAATAGAGTCTTCACAGGAAGCAGGGTATGAGGATGTATAGTCAGGGTAACTGTGGGAGTCAGTTGGTTTGCAGTGGATATTGGTGGCCAGCCTATCGCCAGAAATGGAAACAAGGATATTAAGGAAGGAAAAGAAGGAGTCAGAGATGGACCAGGTGAAGGTGAGAGTGGGGTGGAACTCAGAAACAAAATTGATAGGCTTTTCCAGTTCCGCACAAGAGAATAATTCACTGTGGCCTCATTAGTGGTGTTGACTCATTTAATCTTTGCCAAGACAAGGACAAGAATCTTACAAGGAACTTGGTGAGTACAGGAAACTTGGAGGATTACGATGCTTTGTCACTTATGACAGTTCCACTATTTAATGAAATTTTGATCATGATCCCAGGTTAGATTAGCTGTTGTTGTCATTCTAGATGCTGTCTAAAGTCGCTGTAAAAATACCTATTATTTGGGTATTATGAAGCAGAGCCATGTTGTTTTCTCTTCCTCAATTAATTTCATTATCATATGGACATCTGACTTCAAGGCTTGTATCACATGAAGGATGGTTGCTTCAGTGAACTACCAGAAGGTGAACAGCTCAAAATGAAGTACACTCCAATCCAAGTCAGCATTTCAAGAAGAGGGGAAGGACACTCATTAAAACTGGTAAGAACAGGGATAAAGTATTCCCATTACTTCAGTAGTGTTTTAAGGATGGAGCTAACAATAGGAATAGATAGAATTTAACCTACACTCAGCTCACCTGTTCCTCTCTTTTTAATATAAATGGTCCGATTTAAAAATTCTGATAAAGATCTGTGTGTCCTCCTTTTCAGCAGCTACATAATGGTACTGCAGTACCAGGGGAAAGGAACAAGTGTTCAGGTCAACCATGGCTATCCCCATGTGTTCAAATTCTTCCTATTACTGGTCTCAGTGTGTTCAAACTAATGTCAGCCTATGTTTCTATCATTCTCTATTCAATTTTAGTCTCGTCCAATGTAAGATGCACAAATTAAAGGCCTCAAGTAAAACTGGACTTTTGGAAGAGTTTTTGGTTCCCTATAGAATTCAACATATTTGGAGCAGCCTCCCATATTAAGAAAAAACATTCTCATGCAATTCACTTCCTCGAGCTGGGTGGCTCTCTGGTTGTTGCACTGTTAAGACCAAGAAGTTGTGCATTGTTTTTATATTGAAGGCCCGGGAATGTTTAACAAGGTCAGTGCCTCAGTAAGTTAAAACCTAGAAATTTCTATTGGTGCTGTCAGAAAAGAACATTTAAGACAACTTTTCTGTTCACTGTTTTAAAGAGGGAAGCAGAGATGTGTTGGCCCTTCTGTTAAAATACACCGAACCAGTGAAAGGAATGTCATGAGCAGATAACATGAAGTGTTCTGACTGTTCAGTCATATCCGAAGGTTTAAAACAGATTCTCTATAGAGTCTATGTAAGAACAAAAACTGCTGAGAAAATTAAGCAGGTTGATAATGTTGAGGAGAAAGAATGGTTACCGTTTTGACTCAATGTCCTTCTAGCTAACCAAAAGAAAAGAGTTTTTCAGCCAGTGAAAGGGAATGGGGCCAACTATTAACCAAAAGACATCTGCAATAGCATGAAGGCCAAAAGGATGGTTACATAATAAAAGATGTTGTAATGTTTCAGCCAATAATTGTGAAAATAGATAAAATGAAGAGGCGAAGGTTGTGTTCAATGAAGTGTGAATTGTGATGTAAAATTCAACCTCAATGGAGCCCGAAGAGGTAAAGGCATCAGAAAATAATGAAACTTCAAAAAAAGGAAAAACAAATGCAAATAAAGAAAGATGGAAGCAGAGGTTAAAATCCGAATGTGTTCAACCCATTGTTCAGGCCAGCAAAGTATGGGTTGCTGGGTGCTGTTCCTCAAGTTGGCTTTCAGCTTCAGTGGAACACTATAGCAGGCCACAGACAGAAAGTTCCACACACGAACAAAGCCGTGAATTAAACTAACAAGCAACCAGAAGCTGAGGGTTGCACTTCCAGACATGATGGAGGTGTTCTATGAAGCAGTCACCTGCAGACGCTGCCTGACCTTTTCCCAGCAACTGATTGAAGGTGTCACCAATGCTGTAAGCAACAATTGCTCACTGATGCCCAGTTTGCATTCTGCCAGGACCTCTGTACTCCTTATCTCATTGCAGCCTTGGTTCAAAACATGGAGACAACAGCTGAATGGTAGAGGGGAGGTGAGATTGATTCTGTAGTACTCCTGGCAAGGTCAGCATTTTTTGCCCACAATTGCTCTTGAACTGAAGGCCTTGTTAGGCTGGTTCAGTAAGCAAACAACATTGCTATGGTTCTAAAGACACATGTATGGCAGATCAGGTAGAACAGCAGATTTTTCTCCCTAAAGGACAGTATTCGACCAGATGAGTATTTGGAATTATCAACAATAGACTCACAGTCAAAATTACAGTAACCAGCTTTTAATTCCAGAGTTATGGCATTTTCTCTTTTTATTTCCAATGAAGTGTATGCAGCATGATGAAGCCTGTGTAAAGGAATATATTTTGATGTCTGTAGCTCTAAAAACATATGAGATACTGTCAGTTCTGCTCAGTTCAAAGGATTTTATACGTGAACATGACACATTCAATATTAAAAAATATGGGTGAATGACATATTTCTGACAGGAAGATTCACTGTCGTATCTGCTCTATTAATGTACCGTTTTACACAAGTGCTGTAGTCACAAAGCATTTCGTGAGAGGCTGCTTCTTTGCATTCATCTCAATTTTCCTTTTCCTTTTCCTGTTCTCTCTTTCTCTCCACTGGTTCAGTTGTGGCTTCATAACTATGAACAATCTCTAAAACTTTGCCCAAATAACTGTTCACCCGTAAACATCAAATGCGAGTGCCAGATGAGCAATATCCATGCCTTTCTCTGGTAATTTGATCTCTTTCTTTCCTTTGCTAAATGTTTATCTATTTGCCTTATAAATGCTATTATAGATTCTATTATTTCTGGTACAGCGTGTGATTTCATTTCAAACTCGGATATGAAAGAAGTAACGTGATCACTCCTATTTTTCAGAAGGTAGTTTCTAATACCCCAATGACTTAGTTCTGCTTCCTTTTTGCACTGCAGCAGTCATTGGACTGTAGGTACATCCACAGTGCTATTGAGGAGGGAGTTCCAGGACTTTGAACTATCAAAAGGTGATATTGATATATACAGTCAGAATAGTATATGGCTTGGAGGAGAACTTGAATGTAATGATGCGTCCAAACACCTGCTATCCATATCTTAGATAAAAGGTACTGCAGATGCTGGAGAATCTGAGAAACAAATTTCTGATGAAGGGTCTAGGCCCGAAATGTCAAGTTTTCCTGCTCCTATGATGCTGCTTGGCCTGCTGTGTTCATCCAGCCCCATGCCTTGTTATCTCTGTTATCCATATCTTTCCAGGTGTTAGAAGTTGTGCTGTGGGTAGGCGCTGCCAAAACAGCCAGGGTGAATTACTGCAGTGCATCTTGTAGATGGTGCACACTGCTGCTACTAACAAAACCTCCTTTCTTTTATACTCTCCTCCTTTTCACATCAAGGCCAACATTCTCTTTGCTTTCCCTCTTACCTGCTGAACTTAGATGCTAACCTCTTGTGAGTTATGGGCAAGGACTCCCAAATCCCACTGTGCTGTAGCTTTCTTCTGCCATCTTCCTTCAGTCAGCTTCACAGTGAAGCAATCTGGTGTGAGTGTCCTGAAGTCAGGATCACAGTGAAGCAGCCTGGTGTGAGTGTCCTGAAGTCAGGATCACAGTGAAGCAGTCTGGTGTGAGTGTCCTGAGCCAATATCGCTGTAAAATAGTGTATGAAGAGAACTTGGATGGTAATTTTTATGGTTTGTGTACAAAGATTGACAAATCCCTCTGTTCTACAACTTCCTGTAGTCTTACTCCTTTTAAATAATAATCAGCTGTTCTATTCTTCCTGCCAAATTATATAAACTCAAATTTTCCCACATTATATTCCATCTACCAAGTATTTTCCACTCATTTAAACCGCCGATATGTCCCTCTGCAGACTCTTTTTCAGTCCTCAGCACTTGCCTCCCCACCTATTTTTACTTCATCTACAAACTTTTCTCAACTAAATCATTATATGTTGTAAATAATTGCAGTCCCATCACCAATCCTTGTTACACTCCATTAGTTACAGATTGCCATCCTGAACACACCCATTATCACAACTGTCTTTTTCCAATTAGTTAACCTATCCTCTGCCTGGGCTATTATACTAACTCTAATCCCATGGGATATTATCCAATTAAGTGGCCTAATATGTGGTCCATTATCAAAGACCTTCTAAAAACCTAAATATATTACATCCACTTCTTTCTCTTTATCCATACGTCCTCAAAAATTTACAGTAAGTTTTTCAGGCATAATTTTCCCTTCATGCTGACTCTGCTTAATCATACTATGTATGTCTGAATGCTGTGGTATTTATAATAGATGGTAACATTTTCCCAATAATGACCACTGAGCCAGCTCGCCTACAGTTAGATGATAATTCTCTCTTTTTTAAATGAAGGCTGGCAGTTTTCCAATCTTCTGGGACTTTTCCAGAATCTAAGGATTCCTGGAAGGTTAATATTAGTACATCCACTATTTCTGAAGCTTCTTCTTTTAATATCCTAGAATGCATCCCAGCAGGTCCAGAGGACTTATGAGACTTTAATCCAAAAAGTTTCCCTTGTACTTTTTCTCTTGAGATAGTATTTCTTTCCTTCCTCCTTTTCCATTTAGTGATTTTGGAATGGTATTAGTGTCTTCTACCATGAAGACTGATGCAATATATTTATTTAATTCCATTGGCATTTCCTGGTTCCCTATTTGTATTTCACCAGTTTCATTCTGTATGGAGCCTATGTTTTCTTTGGCTTCTTTCTTACATTTATATCGTTAAAGAAATTTACTTGCAAATTTACTCTCAAAATTTATCTTCTCTCTCTTTATTAATTTCTTTTGTCTTTTGTTAGTTTTTAAAACTTTCCCAAGCCTCTAGTTTCCCAATAAGATTTGCCACTTTGTATATTTTTTTCTTCCGGTTTGATAAAGTCCTTAACTTCCCAAGATAAGCATGGTTGGTTTATCCCCTTCTCAGAATACTTTTCCTCTCTGGGATATATCCTTACTGTCAATCATGGTTATAATTCCTTGATAGTAAAATTGCAGGAAGATAGGATAGTGAAGAAGGCATTTATTAGTCAGTGCATAGAGTACAGGAGTTGGGAGGTCATGTTGTGGCTGTACAGGACATTAGTTAGGCCACTTTTGGAATACTGCATGCAATTCTGATCTCCCTGCTGTAGGAAGGCTGTTGTGAAACTTGAAAAGTTTCAGAAAAGATTTACAAGGATGTTGCCAGGTTTGGAAAGTTTAAGCTAAAGGGACAGGGGAGGTGATGGCCTAGTGGTGTTATTGCTGGACTGTTAATTGAGAGACCCAGATAATGTTCTGGAGACCTGGGTTCGAATTGCACCATGGCAGATGGTGGAATTTGAATTCGATAAAATATCTGGAATTGAGAGTCTAATGATGACCATGAGACCATTGTCGATTGTTGGAAAAACCCATCTGGTTCACTAATGTCCTTTAGGGAAGGAAACTGCCATCCTTACCTGGTCTGGCCTACTTGTGACTCCAGACCCACAACAATGTGGTTGACTCTGAACTGCCCTCTGGGCAAATAGGGATGGGTAATAAATGCTACCAAGCCAGCAATGCCCACATCCTGTTAAAGAGTAAAGAAGAAAATAAAGGCTGGGGCTACTTTCTTTGGAGCATCGGAGACTGAGGGTGATCTTGTAGAGGTTTATAAAATCATGAGGGGTAAGGTCTTTTTCCTGAGGTGTGGGAGTCCAAAATTAAAGGACATAGGTTTAAGGTGAGAGGGGAAAGATTTAAAAGGGACATAAGGGGCAACTTTTTCACACAGAGGGTGGTGTGTGTGTGGAATGAGCTGCCAAAGGAAGTGGTGGAGTCTGGTACAATTACATCATTTAAATGACATCTGGACAGGTATATGAATAGGAAAGGTTTAAGAGATATGGGCCAAATGCTGGCAAATGGGATTAGATTAATATAGCATATCTGGTCGTAATGGACAAGTTGAACCAAAGGGATTATTTCCGTACTGTACATTTCTATGGCTTTGTGACTCTATTTCATTGAAAATATCACATTGTCTGTCAACTGCCTTTCCTCCTGAAACCAAAAGAACTGCAGATGCTGTAAATCAAGAACGAAAACAAAGTTGCTGGAAAGACTCAGCAGGTCTGGCAGCATCTGTGAAGGAGAAAACAAAGTTAACGTTTCGGGTCTGGTGACCCTTCCTCAGAACTGATGCTGGCTGGGAAAACGTCAGTTTATATGCAGAAAATAGGGAGGTGGGTGGGGTAGGGAATAAGTGATAGGACAGAGCCCAAAGAGAGAGAAAGACAGTTGGACAGAAAAAGGAGTTGTTAACGATCAGCCTGGGAGGGTGAGTAGTTGTTAATGGGGGCTGTTAGTGACTAACAACAAGGGGTGTGTAATGGCAGGCTATGTGGTAACAAGGCTGATGTGTGCAGTGGGGGGCTGGGGCATGGGAGAGTTTAGGCCCTAAAATTATTGAACTCAATATTGAGTCCGGAGGGCTGTAGGGTCCCCAAGCGGAAAATGAGGTGTTGTTCCTCCAGCTTGCATTGGGCTTCACTGATGTTGGCCAGGGAGCAGGGTGGTGTGTTAAAGTGGCAGGCAACAGGTAGTTCAGCGTCTTTTTTGCGAACAGAATGTAGATGTTCTGTGAAGCGGTCGCCAAGTCTACGCTTCATTTTCCCAATGTAGAGGAGACCACATTGTGAGCAGCGAATGCAGTCGACTAGATTCTTGGAAGTGCAGGTGAAGTGTTGCTTCACCTGAAAGATATGTTTGGGCCCTTGGATTCTGGGGAGGGAGGAGGTAAATGCACAGGTGTTGCACCTTCACTGGTTAAAGGGGAAGGTGCCATAGGGCTGTGGTGAGGTGTTGGGGGTGAGGAAAGTGTGGACCAGGGTGCCCCGGAGGGAACGGTCCCTGCGGAAGGCGGACAAGGGAGGGGAGAGGAATATGTGTCTGGTGGTGGCATCTTGCTGGAGGTGGCGGAAATGGCGTCTGATGATCTTCTGGATGTGGATGCTGGTGGGATGTACCCTCGTACATCCTCAACCACGTGCCACGTACCCTCAACAACTTCTCTTTCAACTCCTCTCATTTTCTTCAGGTAAGAGGGGATGCCATGGGTATCTGCATGAGCCCTAGTTATGCCTGTCTCTTCGTGGGGTACGTGGAACATTTCTTGATCCTGTCCTATTCCAGTCCCCACCTACAACTCTTTCTCCAATACATCGATGATATCATCGGTGCTGCTTCCCTCTCTCGTCTGGAATTGGAAAACTTCATTAGTTTCGTCCCCAATTTCCACACTGCCCTCATTTTCACCTGATCTATCTCTGACTCCTCCTTTGCCTTCCTCGACATTTCTGTTTCCATTTCCGGGGATAGTCTGGCCACTAATATCCATTACAAGCCCACTGACTCCCACAGCTACCTGGACTATACATCCTCTCACTCCACTTCCTGTAAACACTCCATCCCATTCTCTCAGTTCCTCCGTCTCCGTCGCATATGTTCAGATGAGGCCAACTTCAACAAGGGAGCCTCCGAAATGTCCACATTCTTCCTCAACCGAGGACTCCCCAGCTCCGTTGTCGACAGGGCCCTCAACCAGGTCCGACCCATCTCCGGCACTTCTGCTCTCACCCCTTCGCTTCCCTCCTGCAAAAGCGATAGGTTTCCCCTTATCCTCACCTACCATCCCACCAGCATCCACATCCAGAAGATCAGCAGACGCCATTTCTGCCACCTCCAGCAAGATGCCACCACCAGACACATATTCCTCTCCCATCCCTTGTCTGCCTTCTGCAGGGACCATTCCCTCCGGGAGACCCTGGTCCACACTTCCATCGCCCCCAACATCTCCCCACAGCCCTACGGCACTTTTCCCTGTAACCAGTGAAGGTGCAACACCTGTGCATTTACCTTGTCCCTCCCCAGAATCCAAGGGCCCAAACATACCTTCCAGGTGAAGCAACACTTCACCTGCACTTCTAAGAATCTAATCTACTGCATTCGCTGCTCACAATATGGTCTCCTCTACATTGGGGAAATGAAGCGTAGACTTGGCAACCGCTTCACAGAACACCTACGTTCTGTTCGCAAAAAAGACCCTGAACTACCTGTTGCCTGCCACTTTAACGCACCACCCTGCTCCCTGGCCAACATCTGTGTCTCTGGCTTGCTACAGTGTTCCAGTGAAGCCCAACACAAGCTGGAGAAACAAAACCTCATTTTCCGCTTGGGGACCCTACAGGCCTCCGGACTCAACACTGAGTTCAATAATTTTAGGGCCTAAGCTCTCCCATGTCCCAGCCCCCCACCCCATACACCAGGCCTTGTTACCACATAGCCTGCCATTACACACCCCCTGTTGTTAGTCACTAACAGTCCCCATTAACAACTATTCACCCTCCCAGCCTGATCTTTAGTAACTCCTTTGTCTGTCCAACCGTCTTTCCCTCTCTTTGGGCTCTATCCTATTGTTTACTCCCTACCCCATCCACCTCCCTATCTTCTGCATATAAACTGACATTTTCCCAGCCAGCATCCGTTCTGAGGAAGGGTCACCAGACCCGAAATGTTAACTCTGTTTTCTCCTTCACAGATGCTGCCAGACCTGCTGAGCCATTCCAGCAACTTTGTTTTCGCCTTTCCCATTGATCTCTTTTCACAGTCTACTCCAGCCATTTCTGCCCTTATTCCTATGTAATTACCCTTAAGTTAGGAAAGTTTCTCCTGACCTAAGTTCCTTGCTCTGAAACTGATTACTAAATTCTACCATGATAAGGTCACTGTTCCCTAAAGGATTTTTATTCTGAGATCATTTATTCAACTTGATTCATTATGCATTACTAAGTGCAAGATATGCTGACCCTTGTTTGGGCATACAACATATTCATAGCGTCATAGAGTTATACAGCATAGAAACAAGTCATTCAGCCCATCCTGCCTGTGCTGACCAGCAAACACCAAACATCAACTAATGCCATTTTCCTGCACATGGTTCATAGTCTACTAAGCCTTTGCATTTTAAGTGCTCATATAAATGTTTCTTAAATGTTGTGAGAGTACCTTCTCCACCATCCTTTAGGTAGCATATTTCATTTTTCTCCCATCCTCTGTGTGAATACACTTTTCCTCAAAACTTGCAAATCACTTATTCCTCACATTAAATTTATGCCATCTAATCTTAATCCTGTCTGCCATGGGGAAAAGATTCTCACAACCTACTCTGTCTGTGCCTCTCATAATTTTGTATACCTCACTCAGATCCCCCCACTCAACTTCTGCTGCTGCCAGGAAAACAAACCCAGCCTGTCTAGTGATAAAAGGTACTGCAGATGCTGGAGAATCCGAGATAACAAGGCGTGGGGCTGGATGAACACAGCAGGCCAAGCAGCATCATAGGAGCAGGAAAACTTGACGTTTCGGGCCTAGACCCTTCATCAGAAAATCCCGTAGGCAGGTACTAAGAAAGGTGATGTGGCTGTAGTACCTGGTTTGCTTCAGGACGTGGTCGAGCAGTTTCAAGGCCGAAGAGATTATGAGAGAGTTGCAGTGGGAGAGACATTCCCTGAGGTTTGTCCGGAGAGAGGAGGCTAACTTCTTCAGGGTAGGCATCCTTAGAAGAGGCTTCACAGTGGGGTTAAAATTGTATCAGAAATAAAAGGTACTGCAGATGCTG
>JAHRHZ010000053.1:3341675-3424760 GCA_024137785.1 Ginglymostoma cirratum | reverse complement strand
CCTTCATCAGAAAATCTGATTTTCTGATGAAGGGTCTAGGCCTGAAACGTCAAGTTTTCCTGCTCCTATGATGCTGCTTGTCCTGCTGTGTTCATCCAACCCCACGCCTTGTTATCCCAGCCTGTCTAGTGTCTTCCATACCTGAGACTTTTCATTCAAGCCAACATCTTGTTGAATCTCCTCTGATAGTCACTTCCTTCTGATAACATGGTGACCAGAACTGCACATAGGATTCTATCTGTAGCCAAACCAATGTTTTATAAAGTTGTAACAAGACTTCCTTGCTCCCATATTCTCTGTCCTGACTAATGGAAGCAAGTAGCCTTCAACAGAGATAGTAGGAACTGCCGATGCTGGAGTCTGAGATAACAAGATGTAGAGCTGGATGAACACAGCAGGCCAGGCAGCATCAGAGGAGCAGGAATGCTGGCGTTTCGGGTCTGGACCCTTCTTCAGAAATGGGGGAGGGGAATGGGACTCGGAAATAGAGAGAGAGAGTGAGAGGCAATGACGGAAGGTGGATAGAGGAGCAGATAGGTGGAGAGAAGATGGACAGGTAAAGGAGGCAGTGATGAAGCCAGTAAAGGTGAATGTAAGTAGGGAGTTGGGGTGGGGATTGGTCAGTTGGGAGGGAGGGACAGGTGGGTGGGAGGGAAGACGGACAGGTCAAGGAGGCGGGAGAGGTTAGTAGGTAGGAAGTGGGGTTGAGGGTTGGTTAGTGAGGTGGGAAGCGTGAATAGGTGGGAGAAAAGACGGACAGGTCAAGGAGTGGGGGACGAGCTGGGCTGGTCTTGGGATGATGTCAGGAGTGGGGAGATTTTGAAGCTTGTGAAGTTCACATTGAGACCATTGGGCAGCAGGGTTTCTAAGCGGGACATGAGGTGCTGTTCCTCCAGCCTTCGGGTGGCATCGTCGTGGCAGTGGAGGAGGCCTAGGATGGACATGTCATCCAAGGAGTGGGAGGTGGAGTTAAAGTGGTTCGCGACTGGGAGGTGTAGTCGTTTTGTCACGAACCGAGTGTAGGTGCTCCAATGTCTACCTATGCTGAAATCTTTAGCAATCTATGAACTTGTACACCAAAGTTCAGCACTCCTGAGAACCTACCATTCATTTTGTACATCCTTCCCTTATTGGACCTCTCAAAATACATCACCTCACACTTATCAGGATTAAATTCAATCTACCATTCGTCAGCCCAGTTCACCAGCTGATCAATATCAGACTGTAGCTGTCATGATTCTTGTCAATTACAAACAGTAAACCAGGAACCAATAAAAATGAAATAATAAAATATTTACACGAAAAATTGGAAAGCATCTTTGGAATGAGATAAGGCAAACAGGGTTAATGAACTCTGTCCCTCTTCTTTATGTCCAGCACTTTTGTTTCTCTTTCAGGTTTCTATCATCCATGGTATTTTGCTCCAGTTAACATATCCACTTGTGTCTCCATTGTGTTTGAAATGAGAAACGTAATTAAAAACTGTATTATATTTTTGGTGCTTATATCTGTGTGCTACCTTATTCACTATATGCCTTCAGGCAGTCTTTTTTTTTTGATCTGGCTGAGGAAAGCACCAATAAATATTAATCACCTTGCAAATGTGCATGTCTGGCCTGCTTCGGTTCCTCCACTGGAAATTGGAAAACCAGTCAGTCTTTCCACACTTTGTTGCTGTGCAGTGACTCTGCCTGGATAATAAACATTGGTAGATTGTTGACCAAGAATGGTACCTCTTCCCCTAGTGTTGCCTGTCCAGATCCTTTCAGATTAATGGCCACAGGGGTGAGACACTGAAGAACAGCCACTAACTGTGGAATTATGTTCTATCAAGAATCAGCATGTTCAGGAGAGGGGATAATGTAAGGGCAAAGATTTTATTCACACCAACAGTGGGTTGCACAAACAGAAACAGAAACCTGGAGAGCACTTGCTTCTGATTTTGTTCGTGTTTGTGCCAGTAATTAAAAATTAAATCAGCAGTTGCCACTTCCATGGATTATACTGCCGCAGTTTAGAAAAAAAATTCACGGAAGTTCGATATTACTGGCCAAGCAAACATATCTTACCATTCTCAAAGGGCAGTTAAGAGTCAACCATGTTGTTGTGTGTCTGGAGTCAAGTGTAGGTATTAGTGAACCAGACAGATTTTTACATTTATCTACAGTGGTTACATGGTCACCATTATATTAGCTTAAAATTCTAGGTCTGTGTTGAATTTAAAGTTTAGTAGTGAGATTTGATCTTATATCACCAGGATATTAGCCTTGATATCTAGATTACTAGATGAAGAAGGGTTACTGGACTCACAACATTAACTGTTTTCTCTTCAAAGGTTCTGCTAGACGTGCTGAGTTTCTCCAGCAATTTCTGTTTTTCCCACAAGATTACTAATGCAGCGACATTACCGCTGTGCTACTGCCTCCCTTTAGGTCAGGGCTCTCATTTTAAAGAAGTTAAACAGCTACTCCAAATAGTGGTTGTGAAGAGTTCACTCATCACAAAATGCCATTCATCATATTGATCTGGCCAAGAATAAAAGCATTAAGCCCTGTACTGAGCTCAAGACTGGCAGGGGAAGGATGAATGGATGCTGAATTTCAGATAGCATCAAATTTTTGAAACTAAGAGACAAGGATGGTTGAGCAAAGAAGGACAATGGTGACAACAGTAGCAGCGAAGAGCTGGATTAACATAAGCAGACATGATAATGATGTAATCATGATAGCAGAATCATATTATTAAACTGGAAGGGAGTAGAAACTCTTAGCCTAGCGTGATGAGAATGCATGTTTAGTTCGAGCTGTAAACAAAGAGCTCTTACAGGAAACAAAAACCAAAAGAACTGTGGATGTTTTAAATCAGGAGTGAATAAACAGAAGTTGCTGGAAAGGCTCAATGGGTCTGGCAGCATCTGTGAAGAAAAAAATCAGAGTTGACGTTTCGGGTCTGGTGACCCTTCCTCAGAACTCTGAGGGAGGCTCACCGGACCCGAAACATTAACTCTGATTTTATCTTCACAGATGCTGCCAGATCTGCTGACCTTTTCTGGCAATTTCTGTTTTCTTAGCTTTTACAAAAAGGTCCACAGGATGCAACGGCTTTATTTTGGGCAATGAATAAGAGTTAAACCTTAAACACATGACAAAATATGAAAGGTTGAGAACCTGTTTGACAGGACAATTCCAGGTATGATTCAAGAAGCTGCTTCTTATCTATGAATTTTGGTCCTTGATGAACATTTACATAGTTTATCTGAAGATTTCAACAAACCTGGCTTTTGCTGATGTCATCTGGGTGTGCTGAGGACCTTGGGCACAGTTAAAGTGAAGGGTTTGCTAAAGCCGGCTAAACCTAAATTTGGTCAACTATTTTCACTGAAATGATCTCTTTTACATTTATGTCTTCTCAGAAAAAAACACAGTTGAAACTATGATTTCCATGAAATGTACTCCTTGGCTGTCTGGAATGACCAGCTTTGAAACTTCAATCCCACTGAATTACTTTTTCTTAGAGGTTTGGTTTTGCCAATCTTGGCAAAGGTATCAACACATGGTGAGTGGCTCAGTTGCTTTATTGTGATCATATTTTTCTCTGTATTAACTTTCCACTTCCTCCCTGAAATCTATCATCTTGTTCTGAGATATAATATCACTGGTACTAATAGAAACTTCTCCCACACAGGTTCTGCCACATGCAGACCTACAATTTGAGTGAAGTAAAGCGAATCTCTACCTCCGCTGCTCCAACTCTCACTCCATCATGCTTCCAGCTAGAATAACTGCAATAACAACTTGAAGCATGAACCCTGATAACTATTTTCTTCAAATGCGAGTTCCTGGCCTCCTATCATCATCGTGACAGCAATCAGATAACTTGGCTGGTCCTGGGAACCACAGCCAGAGAGTACCTGTGCTAAGTCAAAAATAGCACACTAAGGAGTAGATTTATCATGTTGGGTACCATGAGGTAGCTAAACTGTTCCACCTTTGCAGCTAGCTCATTTGATAGGTTGGAAGAGTTTGCTATTGAACAGAAAAGAGAATGGTACAGCTATTTTTGCTTGCATTTGATTGAATTCCCTTCATGAGGCTGCTTTTATGAGGTATTACTTTCCCACATTCTCTCTGTGCTTTCAAAGAACAAACAGCAAAGAACAGTACAGCTCTGGAAAAGGCCATTCGGACCATCAAGACTGTGCCATCACTTGACACCTTTCTAGTCTAAAACTTTTCTACCTCTATTTAGTGTGTATCCCTCTATTTCCTGCCTATTTATATATCTGTCAAGATGTCTATTAACCACTGCAATTGTATCCACCTCCACCATCTCCTCTGGCCAACTTGCCTCTCACATCTCCTTTAAATGTACCGTTTTTACCTTAAATCTATGCCGCCTGGTAATTGACCCTTTTACCCTGGGAAAAGTTCTCTAACTATCTATTCTATCTAAGCCTCTCATAATTTTATAAACTTCACCCCTCATCATTCGAATTTCAAGTAAAAACAAACCAAGGTATTCCAATCTCTCCTCATAGCTAATACCCTCCAAACCAGGCAACATCCTGATAAATCATTTCTGCACTCGGTCCAAAGCCTCCTCATCCTTCTGGTAGTGTGGCCACCAGGACTGTACACAGTATTCCAAATGTAGCCGAACTAAAGTTCTGTACAGCTGCAACATGATTTGGCAATGTTCATACCCTATGCCCTGACCAATGAAGGAAAGCATACCATATGACTTTTTGACCACCTTATCCACTTGTGCTGCCAATTTCAGGGAACTGTGGACTTGTAAGTCTAGATCCCTCTGTATGTTGATGTTACTAAGGGTTCTACCATTTACTGTCTACTTCCTTCCTGCATCAGAGCTTCCAAAACGCAAAACTTCGGATTTGTCTGGATTAATCTCCATCTGCCATTTCTCTTCTCAAGTCTCCAGCCGATTATAGTCCACTATATCCTCTGGGAATCCTCCTCACTCTCAGCATATCCACAATCTTTGTATTGTCCAGAAACTTACTCATCAGAATACATACATTCTTATCTACCATAAAAAACAATTGCCCTATTACTGATCAAATGAACAAATGATCCTCGTAAACACCACTGATCACAAATCTCTAGTTAGAAAAACACCCTTTCACCGCTACTGTCTGTCTTCTATGATTAAACCAGTTCTGTATCTATCTTATCAGCTCTACCATGAATCCTATGCAACTTAATCTTTTGTATTAACCTGTCATGACGGACCTTGTCAAGGAATTTCCCCATGACCATATAGATAACATCCACTGCCTTTCCTTCACAAATCACCTTTCTCATTTCCTCAAAAAACTCAATCACGTTTGTGAGACAGAACCATCCCTGCACAAAACTATGCTGCCTATTGCTAATAAGTCCATAGATTTCCACGTGAGTAAATCCTATCCCTAAGAATCTTCTCCAATAATTTCCCTACTACAGACGTAAGGCTCACCAACCTGTAATTTCCCAGATAATCCCTAATGCCCTTCTTAAACAAAGGAACAACAGTGGCAATTCTCCAGTCCTGTGGGACCTATCCTATGCCTAAAGAGGATACAAAGATTTCATACGAAGCCCCAGCCATTTCCTTACCTTTCTTCCTCAGATAAATCCCATCAGATCCTGGGAATTTGTCTATGTTAATTTTTTCAAAATACCCAACACCTCCTCCTATTTTTTTAATGTTGTCATGTCCTTGAATACCAACATACCCCTCCTGATGTGAATACCAATGCAAAGTATTTGTTAAGGACCTCACCGACTTCCTCCGGTTCCATGCATAACTTCCCTCCTTTGTCCTTAAGTGAATCTATTCTTTCCTGATTTACCTTCTTGCCCCTTATATATGTACGAAACATTTTGGGACTTTTTTGTAATTCTGTTTTCTAAAGACATTTTGTGGCCCCCTTTAACCCTCTTAATTTCTTCTTTGAGTTTTTTTTATTATTCATTCACAATATGATGGCATCACTGACTAGCCCTGCATTTATTGCCAATCCCTGCAATCTTTGTATTCTTAAAGGGCTCTGTCGGTCTTCAGTTTCCAAAGCCTTATGTATGCCTCCTTTTTCTATCCAGTGACATCAATTTGTTGTAAGCTCTAGATGAATGGTATAAAAATAGTAATCTCCCTACGAATGTTTCTACCATTTCCCCAAAGGGCCAGGAAGGACTGACCATTGCTGGGTATCAACATTTCATTGCTAAAGATCTATTAAAACCAAGTTTCCTTAAAGATGTCTACAGAATACTTAATGACAACAGTTCATTCAAAGGTAAAGACAATTACTTCCAACAAAGTTTTTGAAAGCACAACATGATATTGTGTTCAACTAGGATTTCCTCACAGTATTGTGACTTACACAAGCCCAGATTTCATTTGCAAAGACATTGTCCATGCTGGGCTTTCTTGAGGGCTGTTACTGGGTTTAAAAGTGTTACTGTGGCTGTTTGAATACAGAGGCACAAATGAAAGAGTGACTCAATGTTAGAATAAATGGTGAGTTCCTAGAAGCTCTGTTGGTCAAAGGCAACGAGAAGTTGATTTTTATAGCTAAGAAATTCCCAGGTTTGATTCATTCCCTCTGCTGAATTAACTAGGACAGCAGTCTAATTTTCCCTGCTTTGCGTGTCTAGAATTGCCAAAGGTGAATAGAAATACAGGAAAAAGAATCTCAATCTGCCATTCAATCATAATCTTATAAAAACTCAACTGAGCCAGTCATGCCCTTTAGGGAAGGAAGTCTGCCACACTGTTCTGCCCTATATGTGACTCCTGACCAACAGAAATGTGGTTGACTCTTAACTGCACACTGCAATGTCCCAGCAAGCCATATAGTTCAAAGACAATAAATCCTGGCTTGGCCAACGATGACCACATCCCATGAAAGAATAAAGAAAAATGAACTTGTCAAATTGAACTTGAATTTTGTTATTTATAAGTGAGAAATAACTCCAATGCAATTAGTCAGAAACTGACATGACAACATCTGGATTACAGAGGAGACAATCTGCAACGTTCCTTCTCACTCTCATTAGTTTTCCAGTATTTCCTGCTGAAATTATCCTTATGTGAAAAATAAACAAGAAGAGATTGCACTTAATTGTGAGATAACTGTAGTTAAGTGCAGATGGTAGCTTGGGAGCTTTGGTACTCGACTAGCAACACGTTGAGCGTAAATTCCATTAAACCAAGTTATGATTGAATAATGTAGGAGTTAATAAGAACCATGGCTTAAATCTCATATGTGTCTAGGCTAACATGAGATGTGAGGTAGAATTATATGAGAGGTCCACTGAGGTTCATTTCGACATCAGGAGAAACTCCTGAAACCTTATACATTTTTCATAAGCGTCAAGGTGAGTTTCTCACGATGAGTGGTAAGTTGCTGATTAAGGGGAATTATTGTTTGTTAAATGCCTCACTGAGTACCCAACTCGCCTCATTACTATTCAGCTGTCTATCATACCAAATTCAGCAAAGAAGCAAGATGTTGATAAAAACCAAAAGAACTGCGGATGCTATAAATCAGGAACAAAAACAGAATTTGCTGGAAAAGCTCAGCAGGTCTGGCAGCGTCTGAGAAAAAAAATCAGAGTTAACATTCCGGGTCTGGTGGCCCTTCTTCAGAAGATGTTGTGAAAACTTGATATAAAAGAACCAGAGTGGGTAACTGGAAAACTCAGTTCGCTGCAGCTCTGAACACCAAGGCACCAATGTCTCAGGACATGCTCCATAGGCACTGGCCAGACACACCCCATGTCCACAGACTTTGGCATCCAATATGTGCTAACTCAAAGAACCATCATGGCACATCTCCAATCCATTTCCAGGATGCTTCATCACTTCAGTGCCACACCTTGGGCAGCATTGGCAACTACTATTTTAATGCTGCTGCAAGGACTTTGTGTTCTCAGGGGCACACACTCAGCTCATGGATTGGACCAGACTATATCTCCAGCCTGTTTGCGTGTTGTCATAGTGCTCACACACTATGGACCCATCTGGATACTCACAGCATCCCAGCCTTGCATTGTTTTGCTTTGGCTTTCTGCACTTCTCCTGACCTTAGCCAGAGATATTACTTCTATCTTGTTTTGTTGTGTACTGCAGATACAAAGGAAGAAAGCCTGTCATGATTCTCAGCAGGCTTTAATCAAGTCAACAAAAATAACCTTTGCTACCATTGTTTGAAATGGATGTCTAATCCTATTTTACACAGTTGACTCATAATACACTCAAAATAGTTGGAGATAGGCAATAAGTGCCATCTTGATGTGTGCTATCCCGAGAATATCCAGATACGTTATTCAAAACTCCTTAGAGTGGTGACAGATATTTCAACATTGAATTTCCACAAAGATGATCCCTCAATATGTTTTTTGAAAGTTATCTGTCTCATTAAAACCACTCTTCATTGATTTTCCAGCAACTCCTCTGAACCTTCTCTGGTGTTCTGACAGGATCCTTAATGTGGCCTCCAGGAGCAGTAAATGTTTTGGGAGAGGGGAATTAAATGGATGAGATGCAACATTTCAATTTTAGAATGATGGCTTGAGATGCAGGGATTAAATCGGCAGCATTGTAGTGGTGGTTTGGACCTCATGCGATCTGATGCCAAATTCCTATTTTCCATACACATACATTCCATGGATACATATTATGGCATAATTTTTTTCAGATTCCCAAGTCCTGAAGATGATCATAAATTATTCCTAAAACCTACACTTTTTTGATATCATGAGCATGTCTCATAAAGGTATACTGGCACACTGACTGCAAGATACAGTGGAACATATGAATCAGGAAGTGTTTACTATATTGGGTGCAGTTAGGATTGAACAGCTCTTATTAAATGCTAAGTGAGGGGCCTAAAAGATGGCCTTTGTAGTACTTTACATCATGTCCTAGCTATTTAAATAAGGAGGCTGTCTGTCATGGAGAAGGTCCGTAGGATCAGAAGGGTATATTTTTCTTCTTCGCTTGTGGGATGTGACGTCACTGACTGGGCCAACATTCATTGCCTGTCCCTAATTGCCTCGTAAGTGAGTGGCATGTTGGGTGACTTCAGAGGGCATTTAAGCACCTTCTGCATTTCTGTGAGTCTGGAGTCACATATAGGCCTGACTAGGTACGGATGCCTTCAAAGGATATTAGTGAATCAGATGGGTTCAGACAACAAATGGCAGTTGGATTGGCTTTCACACTCACTGCTTTCTATATGCAGATACTCTACCCATGGATCCACATACTCATGAGGCCAGCCCAGACCTGATTATTTTTCTACATTGGCAGCCCTGATGGATCACGCATTCCCCCTCAGTATACACAGGATTTACATTACAGTGTTATCCACGTTTTTCTGCTATACACAGGGCAACCAGAAGTTGATGCAATTACAATTTTTTTATTGAATTCAAATTACACCATCTGCCATGTTGGGATTTGAACCCAAGTCCCCAGAGCTGGATTACTCTTCCAGTGACATGAATGCAGATTGGCTTGGAAGTGCTAGGTCCTGTCTGAGGTCAAATAATTAAAGGTCTCGGGGATGGATGAAGAGACTCAAATCATATAAGAAGGATGATGAGGGTCAAATCAGAGATCAGAGGACAAACATCAACAGGAGGAGTGTAGGGTCAAGGCAAGTGATAATATGTTCATTACCAGTGTCACAGGTTCAAGAATAATGGTGGGGCATTCATGGGTGATCATAGGAAGGTAAACAGTAATGTTTGGAAGGTTAAGGCTGATGGATACAAAACCCAAGGTGACTGAGGAAAGGTGAAAGATCACAGGGAAGGATCACTGTTCTGCAGAAGGGTGACCGGACCCGAAACGTTAACTCTGAATTTTGCCTCACAGTTGCTGCCAGACCTGCTGATCTTTTCCAGCAACTTTGTTTTTGTTGTGAAGAATCACAGATACCATGTGGATCTAAATTGCAGTCAGTTGCCAGGAGACCAAGTCGACGTAGGGTGGAGCCATTTTGGAATGGGAGATATTTTGGATGTGGGCAAGGGTGAACCTGAAAAGTCCAACAGTGACAAGCTATACACACAGAAACCCTACTCCCAGAGGTGTTCTTCACACAGTTAACTTACTGTGGATATTATACACCTAATAGAAGGAAGACCGGTAGACCAGTGCATCTTCAGGCCATCAGATAACTACCTGCTAATGTTGCCTGTTACCTCGAGATGGAAATTAATCTCAGAGATTACAAAACAAATATTATAACTACATGAAAATAAGGAAATTTCATTTTTTGGGAAGAATTAAGATTTGAAGTTATGTTTAAAAAGGCAAAGATAAAATACCTAACTGAATCTGTATTTTTGTATCTCTATTTCAGAGTGAGAAAGGGAACGTCCATTATATTTTTCAGTGAAGTAAATCTACCATTTTTACCCAGTCTGGCTTACATGGGACTCCAAGCCATATCAATCTGGTTAACTTGCATATTGTTTCTGAAATGACATAGCAACATACTCTGTTGTACCAAACTACGATAAAGTTGAAAACCTAAACGTAAGAAATGACAATGGCAAACACTGTTGACAGTGCAATGTCCTCTGAACTAACTTCTGGGAGTTTATACCAAAATGGGGTGAGCTGTCTCACAGACTAGTCAGTGCTAACAGCCTGACATAGTCAAATTCACAGAATCAAACTTTGAGGCAAATACAGACTTTAAGCCACATCACCATCGCTATGTCCTCTCTGACAGGCAGGACAGAGCCATCAGATGTAGCGGCATAGTGGAATATAGTTGGGAGGAAGTTGTCACGAGAGTTCTCAACAATGACCCCACACCCCTCATGGCATCTGGTCAAACATAGATATTGTAACCTCCTATGGATTACCACCTTAACACCTCACATTCCTGCTTCCCCCGCTTCAGCTGATGTAGCTTCACTCTTTTATGTTGGACACTAATTGGAAGAGGCTTTAGAAATGGGGCAAAGGCACTGACGTACTCTGGATGGAGGACTTCAATGGATATAATTGAGTATGGTTCACCAGTACCACTATTGACTCTTCTATCACTAAGTATTGACATGCTGAGCGAGGCGGAAAATATTGGCAGTTCAGCTAGAGACACTGCCAGCAGGTAAACAAATACTGTAGACAGTGTTGTGCTTGGTTAGAACTTGAACTGCGTATATACTAGTTTCAAAGGTAGCTGTAAAGTAGTTACAACTTGTGAATCAATACTGTTGCACAATACTCCAATGTATAGCTCAAAGAGAATTTGAGGTCCAAGTAAAATCAAAGAAACTACTTAGTCTGATAAGTCTCTTCAGATCAGCATGTGGCATTCAACAGGATCTCAACTGCTTTCATGATATTGCCTTGCCATCTGTTCTTCTCAGGTAATGACTTTTCAGGACATATGGCCACAGAGTGATACAAGGTCCAATGAGGGGATTTGAGAAATGCAAATTAGGGCACTAGGCATCTCTGAATCTTTTGAGCTTTGACATACTGCCTATGCTGGGTTACTGAAGGGAATACTGATGTCTAAAGCAAAGGCAGTTTGAATGCTGATGGGTACATATTATACAAAGGTCCTGCATTTGCATGGTTCCCTCATGTTTCATTCAATTTATTGCCAAAGGGCTGAAGCTAAAAGCAGTGTTTCACCATTACTGCAAATAGCTTTCCCAGAAGTTAAAGGGGAATAGCATTCTACTGATTTACCATGTAGCTGTAAATGTCAGAAAAGGTATCAGTTGCTCACTAACTAATGTCTCTCGATCCTGTCTTCTTGATGCCTTTTGTGATTGATTGTTAGATGCTCGGGGATCAAAGAAAGAACGTGCATGTATTATGCATTTCAGTGTCAGCTTTAGCTCAGTGGTTTCACCTCTAAACCTGAAGGTTGTGAGTTCAAGTCCGGATCCCATGACTGAAGCAAATAATCTTGGCTGACATCCTGTCAGAGGCAGCATTCATCTGATGAGACATTAAGCTGAGATCCTGCCTGGCCTCTCAGGTGACTGTAAAGGGTTTCACACCATTTGAAGACGACCTCAACTATTTGAGGAAGAACAGGGAAGTTTTTTTTGATGTCCAATCAACATTTACCAATCAACTAATGGCATTTAAGACAAAACTTACAGTCATTTGGTTCATTACTGTTTTTAGAATTAGAATCCCAACAGTGTGAAAACAGGCTCTTCTGCCCAACAAGTCCACACCGACCCTTGGAGTATCCCACCCAGACCCATCCCCCTATAACCCACACACCCCTGAACACTATGGGCAATTTAGCATGGCCAATCCACCTAGCCTGCACATCTTTGGACTGTGGGAGGAAACCGGAGCACCCGGAGGAAACCCACGCAGACATGGGGAGAATGTGCAAACTCCGCACAGACAGTCACCTGGGGTTGGAATCAAACCCGGGACCCTGGCACTGTGAGGCTGCAGTGCTAACTACTGAGCCACCTTGTTTGAGAGACTTCACTTTATATCAATTAGTTAACACATTTCCTACATTACAACAGTGACTATACTCATTAAAGCAAAACAGTCCTAACTGCTCAGTTCATCTAAAATATCCCATATTCACTATTCAAAGAAAAACAGTGAAGTTCTCTTATTGTGCTGGCTAATCTTTATTCCTCAAGTACTGAAAACAGATTATCCTGTCATTTATTTCAATGTTATTTGTGGTCGTGTAAAAATTTGCTGATGTATTTATCTTCCTTATAATAGTGATCTCTCTTCAAAGTATTTGACTGTGTAGTATATTAGAACATTTTGATGAGATGAAATTCTCTATGAAAATAAATAAGTCCTTCGTACTCAATCTGTCTGCACTATAACCTAAGCTTACTGGAATCATACATCTCAGTCAACAGTGGAGCACATTTTAGTGGGTTAACATCTGGCAATAGTGATCATATTATAATTAGAATTAAAGTTATTATGGAAAGTGACTAAGAAAATTAAGTGGTGTAAATAACTACTGGAAGAGAGTCAACGTCAGTGATTTAAGAAGGGTGAATGTTTCAGGTTGTTCATTAGAACATCAAACTTAGATATTTTACAATTTTTAGACAACTCCAGAACCAGGACAAAAGAGCAAGGGATGGAGGAAAGAACTGAACTAAAAGGGAGGAATTGTGCTGTTTGGAGGTAGGGCTATTTCTAATTCATGTGCAGATCAAGAATGGATAGTAATTGGACATTGCAGGATCTAGAGGAGATGTCAATGATTCCAGCTGAACCCCCACTAGCATCCAGTGATCAAGAAAAAGGGACTATGGTTATGATCTAATGCTGTAGTGTTTAATGCTGAAACCAGAGGGTTGTGAAATGTCAAATTGAAAGATAAGATACAACATCAAATTGCTTCTTTAGATGTTCTCTTTCTGACATTTTCTGTTTCTGTCTCACCTGAAAACAAAATAAAAATCAGAAATTAATCTTCTTTCTCCTCATTATGTTAGCTGAGGATACCTTCTTTTGGAAGCTATTTCTCAGCCATTGCATTCTATCAACCATAATTCTCCTTAGAAACAGAATTCTTGCCCTAGAGATATGTGGTAATCAGAATCAATTCAGATTAGGACAGAAGTGATGTTAGTGAAAGGGGAGTTGGAAAATGATGGGGAAAGAACTAGACTCATGTTTTGTGCTTTGAACTTGGGTGAGGAATGTTATTGTAATGAACTGAGGGGAAAATTGCATCAACTGTAATGTGGGGTTGAGAGGAGAGGTGCCATTTTGAACTGATGTGAAGAGAAGGAGAGTCGGAGGAAGAGAAATAAATGCAAGTTAGATGGGATATAGTAGATTTGCAAATTGAATCCAAATGGGATTTGAGGTTTGATGGCAATCGAGGTTTTGAGGCATGAATGTTTCAAAATATTGCACATGGTAATTTTTCAGCTCATGATGAGGTTGAAAATGCAGCACTGATTTTGTTTTTCATTTTGCACGGAATTAAAAATCTATGAATTGTGAAGCAGTAGTATGTGTCAAATTAATGCAAATGCACCATTTATAATCTAAACATTTAATGCCCTCTAGAATTGTACTTCTACTTTTGATTTTTTTAGAATTTGTTTTTTTCTCCTTTAATTTCATGTCTTTCTTCATAATGTAAATGAGGAATGGGTTAGGTTAACTCTAAGTTTAATTTACAAAAGGCCATGCCATTACATTTGTTTTCATTTACCGTCAGAACTATTCTTTTGTGATTTTTTTTTGTGGAGGAGGAATGTCGTGTGGGAGGGATGATTGTGGTGTTAATACCAGCTTCTTTCAAAAAAAGGAACTATTTCACTTTAAAGGAAAGGTGTTGTTTCAATACTCTTGTTAATCCCTTGACTCGGGTCAAGAATTTCACTAAAGTGAATACATACAGGACTATGTGGTCAAGTACAACTCTCCATACTCCCATGGACAGCAGTAAGCTTGTCATGATAAGTCCTCATTTCAACACCATGTCTAATTTACAAGCTACTTATCATGAGACCTGATTATATAATGAAGCTGAGGCCTATGAACTAGATGAAGTAATTGAAACAGAGCAAGTTTCACACATGAACGGAAGAAGTGAATGTTCTCCAGCTAGCAGGAGAATATTGTGAGCATTGTATCTAAAGCTGAGAAGAAGCACATTTTAGGCATCCATTGGGCACATTAATTATTCAACAAGCAACTCTCATGTCCCAGTAAAATGGTGATGCTCATGTTTATTCAGCGAAAGTCAACTGACTGCATGAATATCAAATCTAGCAGGAGCCTGAAGTGTATCCTCTATTTACGATTCAGTGAGAGCAATAACAACAGGGAATCCGAACTGATAAGAGACTGCTGCTTATGTTATTGTAATAAACCCTTAAAATGTGCTTATCAAACTTTGTCTCCTATTTTAACTTGCCTATAATTTCTGGGCTAATATTCCACCAGTATGACACCATATTAACAAAATTACATCACAGTGGGTTTCTAATTGAGTTTTCTTTGGTCTACAAATGAAGATTTGCTGTTCTGTGTTTGTCTAACAGATCTCAAAGATTTTCACAGGTAATGAATTATTATGACGGTGTATCTCCTGCCATTGATCTTCACCAGGTAGATGGTGTCATTGACATCACCATTCACATCAAATGGGAACCAAAAACGGAAGAGATGTTGATATTTCAAGTCCAAACCCTTCGTTAGAAGAACCTTTCTGAAGAAGGGTCCCAACCCAAAACATCAACTTTCCTGCTCCCCATATGCTGCTTGACTTGCCGTGTTCCTTCAGCTCTGTACTTTTATCGCTGTTATCTCTGTTATGTTATTATGTGATTATGTTATCTCTGATATTATCTCTGACTCCAGCATCTGTAGTTCTTGCTATCTTTCAATGGAAGAGATGAGCCCATTATTGCTACCTCTCCCTTGCCACCCAGTTCTCTGGTCCCCTCATCACCCTGTTCTACACTCCCTTCACTGCTACATAGTATTTGCAGACCTATTCACCATCTGGTGAAGAGCCATGCACTTTGGTGGCTGTATGAATCATTTAGTAATTGTATGTCTTGTGTCTGTGAATCCAATCAAAATAGGATCATATTTTGATTTTAAAATATAGCCTTTCATAGAAGGGCTTGTTTTTGCTGTGAATGCATTCCCTACAGATGCATTGGCAAGTCCTGTCATATTGACATGCACTTTTGAACAGGCACAAAGACAGACAACTTGCCATGTTATTCAGTATGGATATGTCTGGGAGCGCAGAGGTCATCTTCTATACAGAACACTGAAATATTAATCTAACACCTACAGCATGTGTCAACTGCACACATAGCAAGCACACTAAGCATTTATTCAACCAAATGACCATGTTGAAAAGTGGGAAGTGTGTAATGCCTAGCCTTCAGTCCAGTCATGGTGGGTGGTAACTATCTGTCAAAGGATCCTGGTATTGTCAGTCATCATAGGCACAGCCCACACACAGCCTAGGCGCTTGGCCACAAACAATCATCCACTCAGACTGGTCACAACCAAGGGTGATGTCTGATTACAGTCTGGCGAATGGCCAACAGTCTGTCCCTTAGGACCAGCACCAACAGTCTAAGGAATATCATCAGTCAGGGAACTGAAGAGACATTGGTCAGGGTCTAGTCAATCATGTGTCGGGGAAGCTCATGAAATCAGTCAGAAGCCCTGTGGGTCCATGTATTGATCATTAAGAGAGTGTAAAGGGTAGGAGTTAAGGGGAAATGAATGACAAAAAGGAAGGGGCAGTTAAGGTTAGGAAAGGAAAGGCAGAAGATTGTGTAGAGGTGGGGAAAAGGGTAGTGATGGGGTAAGGGACATATCCAGTGTAAGAGGGATGCGATGTGAGAGCATCAGAGGTAACAGTAGGCTTTTGGAAAGGACGTTATTGGCAGTGTTCACAACTGTGACACTGATGGCAGTCTTCTGAGGAGGAGGGTGAGGACATTGTGGAGGAGGGAGTTGACATTTTCCATCAGAATGGAGCATAGAGCTCAGCTATATTGGGTACAACAAGCCAGACAGAATCTGATACCAGGTTCCAGTTGATGAAAGCTGGATGCAACACACCATCATGGAATGTTAAATAGTCATTGATCATCACTTCATTTGCATTGTGGGGATGAACAGCAGCCTCTACTTGTTACGTTTGTGTTCATCGTCGTTGTCTGTAAATAAAAGCTCAAGTTTGGAGTTGTCCCATATTTGCCGTTATATGTTCACTTGCAGACAGTGATAAGCTGAGGGTCCCCAGCGGTCAGAGAAGCAGCGACCTTGAGAGTGTGTTTAAACAGGATGTAGCTATCAACAGGTAAACTGCGTCAAATGGTGGTTAAAGAGTGATTGAGGTTAGAGAATGTGGCTCTATGTGCGAGGGAGCATCAACTGTGTGCCATGAGCAGAGTAGTTTTGTGGCTGCTGAGCCTTACTTCATCAATGAGAGACAACTACAGATTGCCAACGCTCATCCAAGTGCACAGAGACCTTTTAAAGATGAAGTAGATATAGAAATCAAGGAGGGAGACTGTGATATACTAGAATGAAGTGGCATTGAGAGGGAGAAGGTTTTAATGAGCTTAAAAATGGATAAGCTCTGGGCCCAGATGAGATGCACTCCAGGCTAATGTGGGAGGCAAGACATCAGATTGTTCTGAAAGTAATTTTCAAATCCTCTCTGCTCACAGAAGATGTGGAGGGGTCTGTGGGTAGTTGATGTGGCACCATCACTCAAGAATACTGGTAGGGATAAGCTTGGAAACTACAGGTCAGTAAATCTAACCTCAGTGATCAGGAAAAAATTCTGAGGGACAGAATTAATATCCACTTGGAGAAGTAAAGGTTAATTAGGGATAGTCTGCATTTTTTCATAGGGGGAGATCATGTCTAACAAATTTGTTTGAAACTCCTGAAGCAGTAGCTATGTGTCCAGATGAGGGCAGTGCAGTTATGTGGTCTACACGGACTTGAGTAAGACTTTTGACAGGGTGTTGCATCAGAGGCTGCTCAAGAATGAGAAATTGGATCCAAATTAGTTTAGTGACAGGAAGCTGTTTTTGTGACTGGAAGACTGTGTTCTATGGTGAACTATAACATTCAGCCCTGGGTATCTTACTGTTTTCACTGTATATTAATGTTCTAAGCATGAATATATAAGTAATGATTAGTAAGTTGGCAGATGATATGAAAATGGGTGGTGCAGTATTAGCAAGACAAAGGAATACATAATTATGAGTAGGACCCTCGGAAATACAGAGGACTACAGAGTCCTTGGTGTGCATGTCCATAAATCCTTGGAGACAGCAGGACTGGTAGATCAGATAGTTAAGAAGGTATATGGGATACTTTCCTTTATTAGTTGAGGCATTGAATACAAGAGCAGGGTGGGGGGGGCTGTGGTCTTAATGATGAAGGTGTTTTCAACATCAGTTAGGCCTCAGCTGGAGTACTGTGTGCAGTTTAGTTGTCACAGCACATGAAGAATGTCATTACATTAGAAAGGGTGCAGAGAAGTTTCACCAGGATGTTTCTTGGGCTGGAGCAATTCAGCTGCAATGACAGATTATTTAGGCTAGGGCTGTTTGCCTTAGAGCAGACAAAGCTTTGTGGGATTCAGATCGAGGGCTACAAATTCTGAGACATGTAGACAGGGTAGAGGGGAAGAAACATTTCTCTTTAAAGGAGGGGCTAATAACCAGGGAACATAGTTTTAATGTAGATGACAGAGGTTTAAAAGGGCTTAAAGGAAGACTTGGGTATCTGAAACTCACTGCTTAGAAAAGTGGTAGACACTGGAACCATCATAACACTTAAGAAGTATTTATGTGCTGACTTGAAGTACAAGAACATACAAGGCTACTGGCCACATACTAGGAAATGGGACTAGAGTGGGGAGGTGTTTGATGACCAGCACAGACAGAATGAACTGACACAATTTGGGGCAGCACAGTGGCTCAGTGGTCAACACTGCTGCCTTACAGCACTAGGGAACCAGGTTTGATTCCACCCTCAGTCGATTGTCTGCATGCATTTCCTCCAGGTGCTCCGGTTTCCTCCCACAACCCAAAGATGTGCAGGTTAGGTGGATAGTCCGTACTAAATTGCCCATAGTGTCCAGGGAATTGTAGGTTAGGTCGGTTAGCCATGGAAAATGCAGGATTGCAGGGATAGGATAGGGTAGGATATGAATCTGGGTAGGATCCTCTTCAGTAAGTTGGTGTGGACTTGTTGGGCTGAATGGCCTATTTCTGCACTGTAGGGCTTGTATACTATGAGTTCCAGAATATTCCCTCTAATCAGCACAGCCACATGGCTGCTCTGTTGTTCCTCTCAAGCCAAGAAGCTAGTTTTCAAGAATAGATTCTAGAGCATCAGTCTCAAAAAAGGTTAAAAACTCAATGGCTGTTTGTTTGGAAAGATTGGACTGGAGATTCTAAGATTTAGGAGAACTGGAATGACATTAAAAGAAAACATCCCTCAACAGCAATAGAGCTATGCAGTAAATGGTTCCATTAAGAACTGATGAAGGAACTCCACACAGCCGCATGAATCTAAGGCTGACTGTACAGTTTCAGCTCACAGGAGTTTAATTGTAGCCAGAGTGAGAGCACATACTAATTGTGCATTAAAGTGTCACAGTCAGCTGTAAACGAGTTTGCACCAACTTTCAGCTGAGATCCAATTGTCACTCATGTGGCAAAATTCACATCTCACATGTTAGCTCACTGACCCAGTTTTAATTTTCTACCTGTCAGAAGAAATTTGAAATCTTACTTATTTAGCAGTTAGCAACACTTTCATACAATAGAAGCTGATGTAAAAAAGCAGCAGAGGGAAGAAGCAGATTTCATATAGGACCCAGAGTAAGAGTGGTCCTGCAATACTTCCAGAAATCATATTGGAACAGGCAAGTTCTTCTCACTAATACTAATGTGCACAAATATTTATATATCCAGTTCTTGAGCATGTATGAGGTGTGCAGGGCCTAAATATTGCAGCCTAGGGCATCCCCTGAATAATGGGCCTTCACCCATTTGCCATCATGTCAGTGAATAGTGGCAACTCGAGGGAAACTTGCCAATGAAACAAAAATAAGCAGTGACCTAAGGGGCTGATTGAGTCAGATCACAGCGGCAATTGTGAAGAGGTATGGACTAATGTCAGAGCTATCTGTAGTAACCAGCATTCCCTTGTGGTGAGATAAGGAGAATTTGCACTCCTCCAGGCTTCATATTCAGGGGAGTAGACTTTAGGACCTTAGCTTGTTTGTGGCAATCTAACATGCAGTTCCCTTAAGGAGAACTTGTTAGTCCTCATGCTTGCCTGCTTTCTTCTGTATATTGCCTGTTACCTTAGAACAAGACTGAGAGGTGATCTCATTGAAATATATATAGAATTTTTAAGGGGTTAATGAGGTAAATGCTGAGAGGATGTTTCCCCTCTTGGGAGAAGCTAGGCCAAGTGGACTAGACCCAGAATAAAGGGGTGGCAATTTAAGACTCAGATGATGAGATGATGGAAGTCTTTGCTGCAGACAGCTGTGTGGGCAGAGTCCTTGTGTATATTTAACACTGAGATGGATAAATTCTTGATAAGTGGTGGGATCAAAAGGTAAGGGGAAATTGCTGGGAATTGGATATAATGAATGTCAGATCAGCCATGGTCCTAGTGAATGACAGAGCAGGTTTGAGGAACTGATGGTCTCCTGTTACTAGACAGAGGTCTGTGGCAGATGATGAGGAAATCAACACAAGGGATAAACATATTTAACATTTCCCCTACCAATATACCTGCAGCAGATACATCTGTCCAGAACAGCATTCATAGCAATGTAAACTGCACAGGCCTTGATGAGAAGAAGTACTTCAAAAAGTATTAAAATTCTCCAACCCAGAAAACATCCTAGCAAAGCAGAAAATGAGATGCTGTTCTTCCAGCTTCAGCTAAGTCTTGTTGGAGCACTGCAGCAAGCCTGAGACAGAAATGTTGGCCAGGGAACAGTGTGGTGTGTTGAAGTGGCAGGAAACTGGAAGCTTGAGGTCATCAACATCAGCATCACCTCTTTGCTGTTTTATTCTATGTGACTATTAATAAAGCCAAGGATACTGAATGCTTTATTCACTGCTCTCTATCTTCCATTTTCTGTATACACCCAGGTCCCTCTGCTTCTGCTACTCCCCAGCTCCCCCCACTTAAAATTGTCCCTCTTTTTAATTGTCTTCCAATGTTCTTCCTAATTCACAGTTCTCCCCATTGAAACTCATCCCACATATCTGCCCACTCAGCCAAATTGTCTGTGTCTTTCTGGATTTCTACACTGAACTTCTCACAGTTTGCCTCTTACACACCAAGGTTTAGATCATTAATTAAACCAAGAAGACCCTGACCTGTGGGGGAGCTCTGCAGCAAGTCTTCCTCCAGTCCAAAGATTATCCATTGACTATTACTTTCCATTAATTATTGCTCAACCAACTTATCATCCAAATTGCTACTGACCTTTTTAAACTATGGCTTTATAACCTTCCTCCCAAGCCTGTTGCCTGCGATGTATCAAACTTCTCAGAGTCCATGCACAGCACATCAACAGTACTAAACTCATCAAACCTTTCTATTACCTCTTCAAAAAAACCCTAGCAACTTAGTTAAACATGATTTGTCCATTGGAAATGCATGCTGAATCAATTACTTTTTCCATGTGATGACTAATTCTATTCTGAATAATTAATTCTCGAAGTTTCCTCACTGCTGAAGTTAAACTGACTGGCCTGTAATTGCTGTGATCACCATTGATGTCACACAAAGAAACAATGTTCCTGGCCAGAGAGATAGAATCCATTTGTTACATACACATTGGCTCGGTAAGTTGAAATTTATTCAACCAGGAACCCTGTCACAAGGCCAAAGCTCCTGCTTTTTTAAAAACAACAAAGATTTAGTTATACAGTTTCTGAACCCTCACTTCAGCTTAGTTAGTTTATTTAGGGAAACCCCTATTAACAGCAGTCTGCCTGAGAAGCTAAGGCATGCTAATCTCACTGATGACTCAAGGCATAGCATGCCTCAGGTCTCAACTTCTTCAAAATCTGATTTCTAGAACAAATCTTATGTCCACCTCAAGAGTGATCCAAGTCTGTAAACCGACATCATCTCATTGCACCTTCACCAAGTTCACAAGGCTTTCCGATATTTCAAACTACTGTTGCACCTGAATCCAAAATGGAATACATCACTGACTGTCTGCACCCATCCAAAAATTGTGTGAATCGAGGGCCATATCTTCAACTTTTAGCGAAGCAAAGACATGCAGACGCTGAAAATCTGAAACAAAAACAGAAATTGCTGGAGAAACTCAGCATATCTGGCAGCATCTGTGGAGAGAGATAAACAATGTTTACGGTCAGCTGATTCGTCATTAGAACTTTAAGACCTGAAACAATAAGTCTGTTTCTGTCTCTACAGATGCTGCCAGACCTGCTGAGTTTCTCCAGCAATTTTTTTTTTACCCTTTTTCTTCAAGTCAAGCATAATTGTTAGGCATTGAGTAGCTCAGTTGGCTGGATGTTTGTTTTTTTATTAGTTCAAAAATATACTTTATTCATAAAAATGTCCTTATAAACACACATAGCCCCTAAAGCAGCTCTGTTCTGTGCAGTAGCATATGAAGAAACAAACAAACATGTGTGTTTGACATTATCCAACCAGCAAACCAAAGCCTGTTCTGAGGAAGAAACACCGGACCCCGAAACGTTAACTCTGATTTTTCTTCACAGATGCTGCCAGACCTGCTGAGCTTTTCCAGCAACTTCTGTTTTTATTTCAAAGGCATTTATTATTTGTACAAGACAAAATTTACATATATCTGAGGCTTGGGGGTTGGGGCGTGTCCAATAACCTAACAGACCCCAATTAAAGATGTATCAGAGATAAAGGGTACTGCAGATGCTGGAGAATCCAAGATAACAAGCGTGGGGCTGGATGAACACAGCAGGCCAAGCAGCATCATAGGAGCAGGAAAACTTGACATTTCGGGCCTAGACCCTTCATCGGAAATGTGGGGGGGGAAGAGGGTTCTGAAATAAATAGGGAGATAGGGGGAGGCGGATAGAGGATGGATAGAGGAGAGGATAGGTGGAGAGGAGGCACTCCCTAACCTGTTTTTCCTCTCATCTATCTCCTCCTCCCACTTCAAGCCCCACCCCATCTCCTATCTACTAACATCATCCTGCCCCCTTGACCTGTCCGTCCTCCCTGGACTGACCTATCTCCTCCCTACCTCCCCCACCTACACTCACCTTTACTGGCTCCATCCCTGCCTCTTCGACTTGTCTACCTCCTCTCCACCTATCCTCTCCTCTATCCATCCTCTATCCGCCTCCCCCTCTCTCCCTATTTATTTCAGAACCCTCTTCCCCTCCCCCATTTCTGATGAAGGATTTAGGCCCGAAACGTCGAGTTTTCATGCTCCAATGATGCTGCTTGGCCTGCTGTGTTCATCCAGCCCCACACTTGTTATCTCAGACCCCCATTAAATTTCTGTTGAAAGACTTTAAACAGTGATCTTCCCCCAGTTGTGCTTTGTAGCAGCTGTTCCAAGGTTTAGTGTGTCCCTCAGCACATAGAATCCCAACTGTGTGGAAACAGGCCATTTAGCCCAACAAGTCTGCACTGCTCCTCCTAAGAGCATCCCCACAAGACCCATTCCCATGTCCCTGCATTTCCCATGTCTAACCCACCTAACCTAAACATCCCTGGGCACTACGGACAATTTAGCACGACCAATCCACCTACCCTGCACATCTTTGGACTGTGGGAGGAAACCGGAGCACCCGGAGGAAACCCACGCAGGCACAGGGAGAATGTGCAAATTCCACACAGACAGTCCCCCGAGGCTGGAATTGAATCGAGGTCCCTGGCACTGTGAGGCAGCAGTGCTAACCACTGAGCCACTGATCTTGGAATGTGCCAGTCTGCAGCTCACGATCGAGATCAACTCCTCAAGTTTCAGGCAGACAAAAGAGCATCTTTCGCAGAGTTGATTTTGATTTATGCTACAGAGTTATGCCAACAGCATGACTTCAGTTCCTACACTAAGGTTACCATGAAGGTCCCACTTTCTCCAACCTCACCTGGAAAGTTGTGACCCTCAAGTTAACCTCACCATCACGCGTTTCTCTTTATTGACAGAATGAGATTATGGTGATTTTACCTTACCTTTCATAATGGTAATTTCATTCTTTTTTCTCTTTTATCCTCATATACTTGTGCATATGTTGAGCAACCACCTCCTAGGTTTCAATGTATAGATAGGCTTTATCTTTTTATGAACCCAGAGAATGCTGGAGAAACTCATCAGGTCTGGCAGCATCAATGGAGAAAGAAACAGCATTAACATTTCGAGTCCAACATGACTCTGGTAAGTTTGATAAATGTCATGCTAGACTCAAAATGTTAACCCTGTTTCTCACTCCACTGACTTGGACAGTCCTGCTGAGTTTCTTCAGCATTGTCTGCATTTGTTTCAGATTTCCAGCATCCACAATATTTTGGTTTTATTACACTTTTTTCTTTTTATGAGAAGCAGTTTTAAAGTGGACTTTACAAACAGAAGATATGAGGAGCACATCAAAACCTATTTCAAAAGGGAAAATAAATAAGAAAAAAATAATTAAATAGTCTGCTTTACAGACCAAGGAGGAGAAAATTAAAATAACTCAAATTGGGAGAAACTGGAAAGCAAGATTCACTGAATTATAAGTTGATCATGTTTCTGAATATAGAAAAAGCAATCTTTCATTATTTGACACTCTCTGATCAATAAATGTCGCTTCCGCGTGAAATTTCTGATTAAGCAGTTTGAGAATATTGTTTCAAGATGATAGATCATGAATTGGTGATATAAAATTAATGAAAATAGACTTATTAATTTTGCCAATAATGCAAATAGTTAACGCTTCGTGTAATATTTTAGGAAGATGACCTAATTAATAATTAAAATACCATGCTCATATGTCAGGATATGGTCATGTTCAACATAAACTCACCATTGCTGCTGAAGCAGGACAAGCTTGGAGCACCATAAGATCAACAGGTTGTTAGTTGAGCATCAACAGAGTGTACCAGAAGTAAAATTGGCAAATAGGACACACTGGTCCAACTTGACAAGCATACTGAAAAATGGCGGTCCAGTTCAACCAGTACATTTATTTCCAACTATTACATTTTTTTCCCCTCTGCTTTAGAAAATGGTTCAAATTGATCCTATCATTCTCCTTGACTGTGCTTATTTGAAATTGCTTTCTGATGTTGGAATTAGTTAACTGAGTGTCATTCATTTTGTAACTCTGCTCCAGCCATTAAATAAGGCATAAATAAGAGAATGGAGACAGGGAAAATAAATTTAATTCTGTTAAAAATAAGAGGCAAACTAAATTTTAAAAAAAACATTCTTGATTTTCAGCATCTGCAAAGTATCAACATATATAAAATATTGATCAGTTTTAAAATATAAAACTAAAGGATATTCTTTACACTTTGCACTTTAAATAAGAAACCTCATTAGCAGCCAACACATTTTATGAGTC
Organism: Ginglymostoma cirratum; assembly: GCA_024137785.1. NCBI lineage: Eukaryota > Metazoa > Chordata > Chondrichthyes > Orectolobiformes > Ginglymostomatidae > Ginglymostoma > Ginglymostoma cirratum. The sequence continues at coordinate 3,399,651 of JAHRHZ010000053.1, read as the reverse complement.
TTTGTGCATTTTCTGCATGATTCCCTGAGCATTAGGTTAAATGGTCAGAAATGGGAATGTGAAATCAGAAAATTATCCATTTAGAGGCAAAATCAAAATTATTAAATAGAATATAGAGGAAAGAGGCAATGTAATGAGCCACAGTAAATTATGCAAATACCATATTAAATCGTATTTATTTAAGTTGGCTGAATGCAGCAATACTATGACGAAGCTCTGCTTGATGTTTGTCAAACTCCAGTGCAGTATTAACAATTTTCAGTGTCAATTGTGAGAGCCAAAGACCAGCAAAACTGGTCAATCCAAGGAGACAGGGGCTTTACAGAATCAGCAAAGCATTAAGAGAACCTGTTAGTCACATTCGAGGCATTCTATATTGAGCTTTAGGAGATGGTTTGGAATATTAAATTGATGGCAGAGTACAGGTTTTCTTCGAGAATTTTCTATGCACTCTGTGTACATGCATTCATACATGACAGGAGCAGTCGGAGAAGTGGATAAAAAGTAGGGCAAGAATGCAATAATCAAGAGCTGAAACAAGGAACTAGAAAGAATGATTAAAGACAGGACATTGGATTTATTTAACAATCAGCTGAATGCTTTGAAAGCTGAAAGTGGTCCTCTGAAAAAATGAGATCAAATGGACTAAGGAGCTAACCCGGTCGCAGAGGCTTCTGCAATCAAACTGGTGATCTTATGATATGTTGATCTCATGCTTTGGCTAACCAAGAATTATGCATCACCCTGCAGATTGCCCATTAAATTCTATATCTGATAAATACTCAAGTTGGCACAGTAATGCAATGACTACATTTACAATCATAGAATCCCTACAGTGTAGAAGCAAGCCATTCAGCCTATTGAGTTGACACTGCCCCTCCAAAGACCATCCCCTACCCTATCCCCACACTTCCTATGACTAGTCCACCTAGCCTGCCCACAATGGGGCAACTTAGCGTGGCCAATCCACCTAACCTGCACATCTTTAGACTGTGGGAGGAAACTGGAGCATCCAGAGGAAACTCATGCAGACATGAGGAGAATGTGCAAACTCCACACAGACAGTCATATGAGGCTGGAATTGAACCCAGGTCCCTGATGCTGTGAGATGTCAGTGCTAACCACTGAGCCACTGAGCCATCCCAATAGATTACTATAGATGGAAAGCTATGGATTCACCAGAACATTTCCTTTAGCTGCAACAATAGGGGAGACCCCAGATTATAATTGTTACAATCTACTTCCTCCTTAAAGAGCCCTCTAGTGTTAGATTTACAATGTACAAGTATCATTTGTCAGTTAGGACATCGTATCTGGGATATCACGATCAATCTATTACAGTACCGGGAGCACAATTTTCGTTATGACAAACATTAAAATGTATGTGCATGTCTTTTGTGTCTCACTGTATTCATACTGTGTAAGAGTTTTGGGAATTATCTCAAGGAAGCATAGGTTATCACTTAATGTCATCTATATTACATTTGCTGGCTGTCTCTAGCATTCAATTAGAAGTCACTTGAGGCAGAATGGTATATTTTGACCTTGTGTTGTCAGTATATGCATGTATTTTTAAAAGGTTCTTGCCAAATTATTGTCAGCTTGTCCTTACAGGGTTCTGACATTCTCCCCAACACCTAACCTGCATAGTTATAATTTGTGTGAATCTTCATGCCACACACAGTCATGGTATTTGATTGTCAAACTGAATTATTTCTAATGGAACTTAAAACAGGCATTATTCATCTGGTAGCTTTCAAAAGTATGCTTTTTCTTTCCGTAATTCAAAAACGTGGAAGTAAATTGCTAACACCTCCCCCAGTTCAGATCAGCTAATTCAATATGCATCTCAGCCAAGCGGGTGTGGTTTCGAGTCTGACCTGCTGCAAAGGTCTGCAATAACATCTCTGACCTGAAGGTTGATTAGAAAATATCGAGGATCAAACTGTGAAACATTCTAAGTTGGTACTCGGAGGTGCAACAGCTCCTTCAAATGACTTTGATTGTCTGCTCAGGGAACAACCTAACAGGACCCATCTTCTCCTTTTTCCACAGGGTCTCAAGGAAGCTATGTACTGACTACTTCCTGATGGACTTGGAGTCAAAGGTGCTTTACTTTACAATTTTTTTCACAAAGAACAGGTGATATGGAATGGTCCAACTATTTGGAGCATTCTAATGTGCCAAGGCCAGACCTATACTTCATAATACTAGGAACAGGTAGAACCTCAGTACGTAGTGACACTTGGTGTTTATGTACCGAGGGTCTACACACAGTTTGATACAGCCATACACAAAGGTGTCTATCAGCATGAGGGTGACATTGGGTATATCCTTCCCCACTTTATCCAGAGCTTTTTACATGCTGTCCCTGTGGACATGGTCCATATAGAACCTCCAGATGAAGTAGAAGATGGCTCAGTGACAGCAGTGGCGCAGACTCGGGGATTGGGTCAGACCTCTGTCACATGCTACAACATCAACGGTACCTCACATCTGATGATCAGGTTTTTTATCTGCAATGGAGAAGAAATGGTGCTCCCAAAGGCCTAGTTTCTGCCTCATCTTGGTGATATGCTTCTCCCATGTTTTGGTGCATGCCCCGGACTCAGGCAGACCATATACCCAACACCTTCAGTTAATCTGTCCTGACAGTGATGGGGATAAAGGATCAGTTGGCTCAGTTCCCAAACAACATGGTCTCACTCTTGACTCATTTACCTTGACTCCTGAGGCCAGTTTGAACTAGCCACAGATGCTCATTTTTCTGCGCGTTGACAGTGAATCTGAGCAGAAAACAAATACAGGGAGGCTTTGGCCTGCAGGCCTCTGCTGCCTGGAATAGTCACCCCTCTCAAACTCATATCTTTCCTGACAAGGCAGGAGAGAGTGGGCAGCCCTGCCTGACTCCAGATCTGATCAGGATGCTTTCTGATTCCCAGCCATTGATTGAGACTGCATTAACAATGTTGGTGTGGAATAATCGGATCTAATTGCTGATTCCCTCCCCAAAACACATGTTGGACAGCATGCCCCCCCTGTGGGTGTGTAATATCCTGTCAAAGGCCTTCTCCTAATTCATGCTGATGAGGCAGGCATCCAACCCCTCTGACCTGCATGTAGGTGGTTGTATCCCTGAGGAGCACAGGGCTGTCAGAGACCATCCTGCCTGGTACAGTACAGGTTTTGTCATGGTGAATCACTGATCCCAGAGCAAAGCTAACCCCAGTTGGGAATATCCTTAGTCAGGATTTTTGTAACCTGCATTCAATAGTGAAATTCATTGCCAATTTCTAATTTTCTCCTCCTTTCTGCTTGTAAATGAAAGTGGATTTTCCTCATGGATTCGCACATGCTGCCTGTCAGAAGCATACTGTCCTACACCTCCAGGTCCTGGCCAATCAAGTCCCACAGATCTGAATTTAACTTAGCTGATAAGTTGTCGCCTCTGGGCATTTTATTCTTTTCTAAAGGGCCTTGGTCAGCCCATTCAGTGATAACATTTGGTCTAGCCTCTCCCGTGTGCTGCCGTCTAAGACCTTCACGTTAAAGGACAGCAATGACCTGGAGGCTGCGTTGTCTGTGGGCTTCATATCATCCAGTCTGGCAGAAAAGGATTTGTTGATTCTCAAAATGTCAAAATGAGATGACATTACTGAGCCATCTTCTTCCTTCAGGCTGCTGATCACAGAGATCTCCCTGTGCATTTTCCAGAAGAAGAAATGGGGAACACATCTCATTCTGCTTCATGGGCCAGAAGACTATCTTGGAGGTCTTTGAGCCAAAGAGCAAGGCTTGCTGGCTCTTCACCTCCTGGAGATCCTCTGTGCCATCAGCTCCCATTGAGGGAGCTGATGGCCTAGTGATATTATCGCTGGACTGTTTATCTAGAGACCCAGGTAACTATCTGGGGACCCAGTTTCAAATCCTGCTATGGCAGATGCTGGGATTTAAATTCAGTAAAGTATCTGGACTTAAGAGTCTAATGATGACTGTGAGTCAATTGTCAGAAAGCCCATCTGGGTCACTAATGTCCTTTAGGAAAGGAAACTGCCATCCTTACCTGGTCTAGTCTACATGTGACTCCAGACCCACAGCAATGTGGTTTGACTCTGAACTGTCCTTTGGGGATGGGCAATAAATGCTGCCTGGTCAATGAACCCTCATCTCCCATGAATGAATTTTTAAAAGTCATCTGTAACAAGAGTACGTTCTGCACTCTTTTCTGGAGTTTGGACAGTATTCCTCATCTCTCTCTCTCTCTCTGTCTTTCTCACACACTCAATGTCTCTCTCTCCCTCACCTTCTGAAAACTTTTGAGGTTGAGAAACCTCTTGACCCTGATTGTTTCCTGCCCATCCACTGGAGTGTCAAAGAGCGATCTCACTTTTCTACAAAGTTTAATCCAACTTAATCTCCTCAATGTGTTCTGGGGTCAACGGTTTCACGTTCGGTTCCCACATTCCCTTGCTGGCACACTGGTCATCCTGCAGATGACTACTGGCCAGCAGGAGGCAGTGGTCAATGAAGAATACCAGCTCAACGTATGTGCTTCTGGCCAAGAACACTCAAGATGCAAACAGGAGATCTATCCTGGAGCAGGTAGGCCTTTCTGACCATATCCAGGTGTGGATATGTTGCTATCCGTCTACAGGGGTGTTGAAGATATTGTGCAACATGGCATTTTTAACTCTTTGCATCAGGAATCTGGACATAGCATCCAGTTTAGTATCAACCACTTCTTTTTATTCCAAAAATATACTTTATTTATAAAATACGTCTTTGTATACATTTTCACAAATACATTTCAATTCTGTACAATAGCATATCAAGTAAACAAACAAGGAATTTGACTCTATCTAAAAAACCAAAGACCTCTCTTACACAAACGCTGCTATATTTACATACATTTGAGGCACTTGGAGGATCCAGTGACTGAACGGACCCCCATTTACTTTCAGCAGAAAGACCTCCGACAGTGGTCTTTCCCTAATGCACCCTGGTAACAGCTCTACTGCTTGGAATTCACAGCAATCCAAGGGCATCCTCTTAAAAAAAAAGGCTCAATGAACTGGTATACTTTCTTCACCCTTCTTCACAGTCACCATAACTGTGTTCCATACGGCCTGTCCTTGGTTTCAGGTGTTCGCAATAGCTTTTGATTGGCTGTACACTGAATTGGAATTATGCTAAAGATAGCATGAAAATCCACCAATAGCAGCTCAGCTCAACTGATGATTCTCCAACATTCAGCCATGATCTAGCAATGATCTCAAAATCCTCTGATAACTCATAACTCGGAACTTACACTTGATCTTTGCCAAAAGGCCGAGAAGCGATTGGATTAGAGATACGTTGTGAGGGTGTCGTCGGGCTGCTATTTGTCAGATATCAATGTTTGTGAATGGGGTGCTCACTGTTTATGGATTACGCTTTAAAATGCTGGAGGTCCAAAGAAGCAAGTGGAGAGCTCAAGTCACCAGGTAACCGTTCACTTATATCCAACAGGCTAAAACAGATACAGTCTTAATCAATTGGGGAATCAAGTTAAGGGGGAAAAGGCAGGAAAGTGGAAATGAAGAACGTCAGATCTTATTGAATGTTGGAGCAGGCTTGAGGGGCTGAACAGCCTATTTCTGTTCCTATTTCTTATCGTCTTTTTACAGGTGGGAGATTGGAGAACAATATAGGTGAGATGAGATTACATAGTAATAAAATGCTAATTCATGCAATAGGCCTCATAGCTCACTAGTGAGAATCCCATCTTGCCATTCAACACTTGGTCGGAATATAGAGCTTTTTGCTGTTGACATCTGACATGATTTTCCAACTTTCTTACTAAAGTCTATATTGCCCACTGCTTGAGAAAACTCTGCCCAAAATTCCCACAAGTGGTTGTTTTCTACTGAGAAAGGGGGAGATACTCTGCTCGCCCATTTTTTCTTACTGTTATGCAGTCTGCCTGACACTCTTCAGGTGCAATATCCCATGAGCCCCTCACATGGCTTTGCCAGGCAGTGACTGAGTTTACATCCAAAGTCTTGCTTCTGATCTGTTATCATGACTTGTGGATACCCACCATTGAATTTCAGCTGTAGAAGATAAGTTTCTATCCCATGCTAGGAGTCATCATTATGTGTGCTACTTTAAATACTCGTTTCAAAGTTAATGATATCTTGAGCAACGCAGTGTTAGATGACAATGAAATTCTTAAATTAAAAACAATTAGTTTCTTATGACTTCAATACTACTTCTCTATTAAATCTATGTTTTGTTTCGTCACAATATTCTTTTAAAATGGTAACTCTTCATCATTGTTCCGTGACCTTTATTGTCACCATAATAATTGATAAGTAAGCTGAGTCATGTCTGTGGGTTTGTAAAGGTGTTATGGGGCTAAATTAAAGTCCAGCCACCTGTAGCATGATATGGAATTATTATAAGAGTTGTGATCCATCTTCTGCAATATCTACTGACCCTAGGTAGCGTTTACCGTGTTTGGGAAACCGGCGCAAACATCATTACTCAACATACATGATTCAGCATGTATCTGTGGATAACGATCAAGTGTCGGAATTTTGGCTGACTTCAACCATCTTCAGTCTTTAGGCTTTGAGGACACTTGGAGCATGGATGTGTGGCAGTATCGGCAGTTAAAACGGATCAGGAACTGAACGTAGAATGTGAATGTGGCAATGAGGAGGCCTTTTAAATGTTGATTTTTACTTATCTCAATATAACCTGGGTGGAAAGGGTTTTGATTGTAAAATATGCCAATAGCATTTTTCTGGCGTATTTAGCTGACAACTCAGAGTCTGCTACATTGGAGAGTCTGCAGCATCTAAGCACACAACACCCTTCTACACTGCAGGACCAAATATCTGGATATCTGAAAATCCAGTACAATGTATTTTTACTACTCTAGGACTGAGATCCAAAACCAAATATCCTTTGGAAATAATTGATCTTAGCACCTCCACGATTAGTAGAATGAATGAATACCCTTCAGTGATTTATTCTAAGAAAACAACAGATGACCTATCAACAGAAAATAGTTGTGATGCACAAAGCAAATTTGAAAATGCAGTTGAAGTCTGAGTGAAAATCTAAGTGTTATACAAATAAAAGCCAGGAAAAAAAGAGTCCTTCTGCAGTTTCATGTGGAAAAGAAAATAATTGGTAATGTTGTTTTTGCCTCGTGTTACGTCGGAAATGTCAGTACTTCAGAATACACATTTCAATGTGCTGCACCTGAACTTTGCATCAAACCTCACAACGTTTGATTTTAGTTACTTCTGGTAAGTCTCATTTTTGTCATTTCCCCTAATATGTGTGAAGGCCATCTTCAAACATAAGCTCCTATTTTACTTCTCTTGATGCATTCAATGGCCAACTTTTGAAAAGCTTTTTTTATATTTCCAACACATCTGAAGGACGGCTTCAGAGAGCACGAGTAAGTCGTCAGTAAGTTTGATGATTTCATTCATTGTCATTCATACAGGAATGAAAGAAGAAAAATACATAAGAAAGCTTCAAAAAGATGAAAAATATAAGCCCTGCAATTACATTGAGTTAGTCTGAATTTAGACCTGTTTTTGGGTTCAGACTCAAAACTGCAAGCGCGGCCAAAATACAATCAAGAGACCGAAAGCTAATCTGAAGTTAGAGATAACAAGGTGTAGAGCTGGATGAACACAGCAAGCCAGGCAGCATCAGAGGAGCAGGAAAGCTGCTTGGATTGCTGTGTTCATCCAGCTCTACACCTTGTTATCTCAGATTCTCCAGCATCGGCAGTTCCTACTATCTCTGAAATTAGAGATGGTGCCTTATGAACATTCCCTATGCAACCAGCTGATACCTGTCATGACTCCACAGTTAGCATTTTCATCAAAGGCTCTTGTGGCACAGAGTAGCATCCCTGACTTTGAGCCAGTAAGCCTGGGTTCAAATCCCACATCCTCCAGAGACGTATCATAACATCTGTAGGCAGATTGATCAAAAATGTCTAGCACTCTTGTTGGAAACATCAGCTTGTTTGGTTCACCAGCTGCAACTAAGTGGTAAACTCTAGGAGAGGTGTTTGCAGTTGGTGAGGTACAGGCATGAGAAATGTGGAGTCAAGATGAAACTCCCGTTGCTTCTGGCTGTTCAGTTATAAACTCTTACATATGAATGTCGATGAAAATCTCTGACAAACAAGCAAAGTGCATATTTATTTCAAACTCATGACAACTCTTTATATGTACATGAACATTCAAAGGTGCTTTGCATTAAAATATCCTCTGAACTGTTTTAGTTCGGCAAACGACGGGAAATGTTTGCAATAAAAACCAACGTTGAGAACGCTGGAGAAACTGTGGAGAGAAACTGTTTCAAGTCCAGTATGAGTTTCCTTCAAACTTGAAAAAACAATGAAGGCAAGCATTCCAAACATCTTCTTCACCGCCCTGTCTACCTGCAAATCTACTTTCAAGGAACAATGCACCTACACCCTTAAGACTCTTTGTTCAGCAACACCTCCCAGGGCCCTGCTGTAAACTGTTTAATTCCTGCCCTGGTTTCCCTTACCGAGATGCCACACCTCACATATGACTAAGTTAAACTCCATCTGCCACTCCTCAACCCATTAGCCTATCCCAACAAGGCCCTGTTGTACTCTGAGATAAGCTTCTTCACTGTCCACTACACCACCAATTTTGGTGTCACCTACAAGCGTACTATCCATACCTCCTTTATTTACATCCAAATTATTTATATAAATGACAAAAAGCAGAGGACCCAGCATTGACCCTCGCGGCACACCACTGGTCACAGCTGTCTAGTATGAAAAGCAACCTTCTACCATCAGCTTCTGTCTCCTACCTTCAAATCAATTTTGTATCCAAATGGCTAGCTGTCCCTGGATTCCACATGATCTAACCTTGCTAACCAGTCTACTATGTGGAACCTTGTCGAATACTTTGCAGAAGCCCATATAGACAACATCTACCCCTATGTCTTCATCAATCTTCTTTATCACCTCTTTAAAAAACTCAATTAAGGTAGTGTGGCAAGATTTTCTAAGCATAAAGCCATGTTGACTTTCCCTAATAAGTCCTTGCCTTTCTAAATGCATGCAAATCCTGTCTCTCAGAATCCCCTCCCACAACTTACCCACCACTAAGTTCATACTCATTGGTCTATATTTCCCTGGCTTTCCCTTATCACCTTTCTGAAATAATGGCACCACATTAATCAACCTGCAATCTTCTGGCTTTCGATGATACAAATATCCCAGGAAGGGGGCCCAGCAATCTCTTCCCTAGGTTCCCACAAAGTTCTGGGATACACCTGATCAGATCTTGGGGATTTATCTACCTTTGTGCATTTTAAAGCCTCCAGCACCTCCTCTTCTGTAATATGGACATTTTTCAAGACATTGGTATTTATTTCCCCAAGTTTCCTACCTTCCATGTCCTTCTCCATAGTAAATACTGACGCAAAATATTCATTTAGTATCTCACCTATCTCCTGTAGTTCCACACATAGACAGCCACGTTGAAATTTAAGGGGCCCTATTCTCTCCCTAGTTACTCTTTTGTCCTTAATGTATTTGTAGTATCGCTTTGGATTCTCCTTAACCCTATCTGCCATAGCTATCTCATGTCCCCTTTTTGATTTCCCTCTTAAGTATAAACCTACTGCCCCTATACTCTGCTAGGCATTTGCTCGATCCCAGTTCTCTATACCTGATGTATGCCACCTTCTTTTTCTTGAGCAGGGTCTCCATTTTTCTAGTCATCCAACATTCCCTACACCTACCAGCTTTGCCCTTTGCACCAACAGGAGTGTATTGCCTTTGAATTATTGCTGTCTCATTCTTGAAGGGCTCCCACTTTCCAACGGTCCGGTTACCTGCCAACAACCTCCCTCAATCAACTTTTGAAACTTCCTGTCTAGTACCATCAAAATTGGTCTTACTCCAATTTAGAACTTTGACTTTTAGATCAGGGCTATCCTTTTCCATAACTGTTTTAAAGATAAATAGAATTATGGTCACTCACCCCAGAGTGATCCCCCATTGACATCTCAGTCAATTGCCCTGCCCTATTTCCCAAAAGAAGGTCAAGTTTTGCTCCTTGTCTAGTAGGTACATCCACACATTGAATAAGAAACTTTTCTTGTACACAACTAACAAATTCTTATCAATCCAAGCCCTTAACACTATGGTAGTCCCAGTCTATCTTTAGAAAGTTATATTCCCCTACCATTTCAACCCTTTTGTTCTTACAGGTACCTGAGATCTCCTGACAAATTTGCTTCTCAATTTACAGCTGACTGTTGGGAGCCTATAGTACCATCCCAATAAGGTGATGATCTCTTTCTTATTTCTCAGTTCCACCCATATAAATTCACTGGATGTTCTCCCAGGAATATCCTCCCTAAGTACTGCCATAATGTTATCCTTAACTAAAAACGCCACTGACCCTCCGCGCTTGCCCCCTCTTCTATCCTTCCCACAGCATCCATACCTCCGAATATTGAGCCGCAAATCCTGTACGCTCCTGAGCCATGCTTCTGTAATAGCTTTGATATCCCTGTCCCATGCCCTGAGTTCATCTGGCTTACCTGTCAGGCCTCATTCTCTGCCATGTTCTTGCCTGTCTTGACTATTTGACTTCCTCCCCTTATCTACTATACCAGCCTCAGACTTATTTCTTTTCTCACTGTTTCTTTGGGTTCCAAGCACCTCCCTTCTCCCATAGCAGCAGCATGATAGAGCGCCCCACTCGTCTTCATTACATTTACAGCTGGAGGAACAAATAACTCAGCTGCCTCGGTGCACACTGGGGTTTAGAAATTGGGCTTCACGGAATTTGCCTCGTTTGTAACAAGGCTTCTAAATTACTGATAGTTGGAGATTTGCAATATTCCCTGGAGCAACCAAATTTGAAGGTTTTTACCTCTAAAACTTTAATGGCCTGAAATAACAGCTATTATTACAGTAATAAATAACACCCAGTAATAAATGCACTCCAAAACAAATTCATACATTCTAAAGTACCTTTGATATTTTATGAGGTTATTTGTATGGATTTTTGTTGAGTTGGGAAGATTCCTCTGACCTATGAAAATGGTAGGTGAGACCTGGCTGCAGAACTCTGATCCTCGTTTCTGATAGATCTAATTTTAGTTGGAAGGGGAGAGGGGTTTGGTATGATTCACAAAGATTCCTGAACTCAGCAATGCCATTTGAACTCAGAATTAAGTTCAAACGTGTTGACTCTTGCAAGAGTTTTAACCTACAGTCTGGGAGTCATGAATTTATGGAGTAGTCACACATTTTCCTGAAGGACAAGCTTGCCCATTAACTTGACACCATCTGAAATTATTTAAATCTCAAAAGGATGCCGTGTCTCTTAATTGAAGAGCAGGCACCCTCGCTCTACCCTCTTCAAATGTAAGATAAAACAAAGATATTTGAAGCCAGGCCACGTTTGTGGGATTGGGGGCTGCAGGAAGCAGGGGTCACAAACTACTGCTGAACCCAAGGAGGTGTGGCACAGAATTTTGCACTCACTTGCCCGCATTCTCAGCAACTCCTGTGATCTTGCCAACCTATCTCACCTGCCTCAGTACAAGGAAGAGGTACACTGCCCCAGCTCACTGATGAAGCACCAATGACGTTTGAAGACCAGGCTCCCCAAAGTCTATATCACTTTCCTCTTCAGCAGATGGATTTTCTGAGCTTCACCATAGACAAACCATTTCCTGGGTTCAAGATTCTGATCATACAGTAATCTGACCCAGACATATAGGCTGCCCAATAAATGCCACAGACTGTAACCTGTTCAAATTCACCTCCGCTGCTTATATACTTCCTCCCAGTTGACTAAAGCAGCATTCATACTTTAGTTCGTCACTGGGTGCCGCGCTGCATAACTTCAAAGGAATGATTCACTTTGTCTAGCAATCTCTGAAGATGCTTTCAAACAGCGAGTGAAATATCAGGAAAGAGTGACAGGGCTGGTTGTGAAATTATATTCTGTGGACAGTGCAGTCTCTGAAGGATAAAGCCTTTTTCTTCTCAAGCCAATTATGGTGCACTGCTTTTAAGTGTCATTGATTTTTGACTATTTCTCGTACAGGGAACAGGAGTACATAGTACAGAGAACTGTCCTTACTGCCAAAATTCATTTATTTTTGGAAAAATGCCTTTTTATATTTCCAGTAATAACATCAAGTCATGACGGTATTGCTGGCTAATATATAAACGAATCTTCTTAAGGGTAAACCTTCAAAGTTGGGACATTAATTTATTCTTTTGTTTCTTATTGTAAATTTAATAGGATTTTCTGAAGCATAACATTTTAAAATACATAATGTATTTTTTCATTGTAAGGCATGGTGGAATCTCAAAGGTCTGATTAAAAATGGGAGTGTTAATTAATTAGATTTCTTTTTGGCCTTTTTCACAGCATTGCTGCTAATCACAACCTTGACTTCACCATTCACTAGCATAAGAATAGATTCAAACTCACAGATCTGACAATTATTTGAAGTATCAGAATGTTAGAAATGTGCCCTTCAGCGTCTCAAATCTGTCCAACATTCATTTGGGCACAAGTTGATCCATATCTTAATTCTATTTACTCAAGTTAGTCATTATCCTTTGACACCCTTCCCTTAAAAAAAGTTAATATCGCTGAACGAGATACTTTTGGTTCAAACTTTTAATCTTGCACTTGTCAGGATATTTTGCCAGAATACAAATTCCTAGGGAGAAACCATCATTTAAAACTGTATGAGAGACATATCTTAATTGGTTGGCAAGTGGAAGCTGATTGGGCTTTGCTGGATAATCCTGAATCTTGAGGAATTACATTGATGGCTAATGAGGCTTGCAGTGTACATTCACAATGAACATGATATAGGCCACTATTGTTTGCAGATAGAAAGAACATGTATGCACACTGCAACAAAATTTTAAATGGCATAGATGAGAACAATTTGCCGGTTAATTATTAAGGGCAACGCGCTGACCAGTCAGAGTCAACAAGCCTGTTTTAAAATTAAAACAAAGCCTTACTATTAACTGTCAGTCTTCATAAATGAATACCTTCTCTATGACAATGTCAGTTAGCAATCTCCTCTCTTGCAGTGTAAATGTGGATTTCCCCTTTGAATTTGCATTCTTGAGAAATGTTATGATGAGGTCAAGATGAAAAGCTTTGACAAATGTGTCTTTTCTCAGCTCAAGCTCTGTACTATCATACAATATTTGAGTAAACTATTAAATTCATTCTTAAAAATTTTATTTGACCCAAATTCCATCATCTTTTAGGAGATAACGTTACGTCTTCTACTATCTGTTCTGTAAAGTAATGCCTCTGATGTCACATCTGAATGACCTGCTGTAATTTTAATACCTTTTTCCTCATTGTTCTACCTTCATTCCAGAGAAAATAGTTTATCTTTCTGCAGTCATTTTTACTTTCTTTCATTCTTCTAAGTTTAATGATATATAAAACATTATTATGCAGCCTTTTTTTGTTACATTTTAAGCCCCAGAAACATCCTGGTCAATCTGTGCTGAAACACTAGTAGTCACATGATCAAATGTAACTCCATAAGTTTGGATGGCGGATGTTCTTTTAACCTTCTTCTCCATCGACACGGGGTGGGAGATGCTGCAGGTTTTGTGTGTTCTGCATCAAAATTTGAATCTTCCCTTTATTGTCGATTGAGGTAATTTTAATAGACCTTGGGAAGAATTTTCAGAAGATCTTGCCACCCTTTCCCAACTTGCAATGGGTATTTGTGAATGGCGAGTCTTGTAAAATAGTTAATCTTGTGAACACTTTCTCACCGCTGCCCAACCCATTTCCAAAAATATAGTGAGGGGGTGGGAAAAACAATAGGCTGTCTCCGTGCCCTTGATCCTAATAGTGTCCAAGTCAATGGCCACCTAAGGGCTTAATTTTACCTCCGGCACTATTTTGCCAATGGCAAAAGAAATCAGTTGGTAAGTCACAGTTTTTTAGCTTGAGCTGATATCCGGCAAGAGGTAGGTATGCAGACTTTGTATGGGTGGTCCTACGTGTCCAGAGATACCTCTCCAAAGAAGTTCTCCCCTCTTTATGCATCATTCACTCATCCTCTCCAATGCGGTCCCCTACTGTCCTCACCTATTTCACTTTGATCTGCCACCCAGACCTGTTCAAAATGCCAAACTGATTTTGCAACCTGGTATCCATCTTCTTGGGGACTGACTCTGGTCCCACCAGTGACCACTGCCCAAACCTGGTATTGATACGGACTACTAAGCTGTTCACCAATCAAACTGGCTTATAGCACCCTAACATGTGACGTCTTCCTAGATGGGTCAGAAGTATCACCCCAGTACAGTTGATTCTACACCCAGCATAAAATGGATGAAGGTAGCAGCTGGCTTTTAGATGGGTGAGTTGTAAACCTGCAATTCAGTCATGGGTTGGGTAGGGGGACTGGAATATGGAAGTCTATAAAATCTAGCCTTATATATTGATATCAGAACAAAGCCATGGCAGAACCCAGTACCAAGGAAGTTGCAGGCAGAAGGGTCAGCACTGTAGCTCAGTTTAACAGGTTAGCTAACAGGAGTAACAATCTAATAAAACCGTAAGGTCGCCAGTCCAGAAGGTCAAGTCAAGAATATGGAATGGAAAAAGGAATATTCCAATCTGAGCAGATTGAGGCACAAGTACTGAGACTAACTTTCCCCAGTCTCTTAACAGGTATTGAGATAAGAACTGAGGCAGCAGGCATCATTATGTGCTTCTCACCTCATTTGTTTATCATTTCCATGTTTATGCTTCATTGGCCTCCTTCCTCAGGAATTCCTAATATATTTGAGGCAAGGCAAAAGGTCATTAAGGCCTCACATTATCATTGCAAAGGTTAGGGTTGATAAGGTTCAGGGTAAGGTATAAGAACTGGTTAACAGACCAAGTACAGAAAGTAAGAATAAAATCTATTTTGAACGATACTGTATAATTAGTTAGACACCACAAGAATCAGTCCCTCGGAGATCATCAATTTAAAATCTATTTCAGTGATTGTTTAATATGCACAAGTTTGGCAATGGTACTAAAGTAGTTAAGAGATTTAGCTGTGAGAACAATGCAGAGATAGCAGGAAGTATATATTAGTTACATTGATTGGGCAAGAAGGTGGCACATGGAATATAATCTGCCATTGTGGCAATTGTGGAATCATCCGCTTTGGTAAACAGAATGAAAAAGCAAAATAACTTCAGTAAGGCGAGAAGGCGGTTAAAGTTGGGACTCAGACAGATAAGTGTCATTGGAAATTAATTCCAGCAAGTTTGCATCCAGATAAACAACAAATAGAATGTCATATTGAATATTCTTATGTTTATAAGAATGTTAAAGAGATCCCATAAAAATGTATAAAATTCTTAGAAAGCTGACAAAGTAGATGCTAAGAAGGATGTTTCTCCTGATGGGGAGTCAAGAACTCAGGTCAGAGATAAAGGGAAAGGAGTTAGAATTTGGACTGAAGTTAAAAGAAATTCTTTCACTAAAATCTTCTAAGTATTTGGAATTTATCCTCCCCAGCCCTCCCTGAGACCTGTGGATGCTTGGTTTTCAAGGAAATTCAAGAGTGAAGTCAATCAATTTTGGGTTATAAGAGAATTAAGGAGATAGTTTAAGAAGGTGGAGTTGAGGTAGAAGATCAGACATGTTCTTGTTGAATGGAGTAGAATTGAAGGGCTAAACGTGTATTCCTGCTTCCATTTTTTATTGTAATTCCTCCAGCAGGTGAAAGTTATCTATTAAACATAAGATCATAAAAACATAAGACATAGCAGTAGAAATGGGCAATTCAGCCATTCATTGAGGTCATGGCTGATCTGATCACCCTCAACTCCACTTTCCTGCCTTTTCACCATTATCTTTGGTTCTCTTACTGATTAAAAATCTGCCTATCTCAGTCTTGAAGATACTTAATGAGCCATCACCTATAGACCTCTGTGGTAAAGATTCACCAACCATTGAGAGAAGAAATTCCTCCTAATCTCTATCTTAAATGTACAACGACTTATACCATGCCCTCTAGTCCTAGACTTCTCCATAAGGAGACAAAACCTTTCCTGCATCTATTGTGTCAATTCCTTCAAGAATCTTGCATGCTTCAAAAAGGTTGCCACTCTTTCTTCTAAGTTACAATGAGTACATGCCTAATGTACTGAACCTCACCTCATAAGACAGTCTGCCCAAACCCAGTATCAACCTAGTGAACCTTCTCCAGACTGCCTCCAATGCCAGTATCTCTTTCTATAGATAAGAGGGCCAAAACTGTTCATGGTACTTCAAAGTCAGAAGTCACACAACACCAGGTTTACAGTCCATTACGTTTATTTGAAATTGAAAGCTTTTGGAGCGTAGCCCCTTCATTGGGTGATTTCAAATTTGTGATTTCAAATAAACCTGTTGGACAATAACCAGGTGTCATGTGACTTCTGACTTCTGACTTTGTCCACTCCAGTCCTATATTGGCACTTCCACATCACAGTATTTCAGCCCTGATCTCACTAGTTTTAATAAAACATTCCTACTTTTATACTTCATTCCCTTTGAAATAAAGGCCAACATTTCATTCACCT
This sequence comes from Ginglymostoma cirratum, assembly GCA_024137785.1. Lineage (NCBI taxonomy): Eukaryota > Metazoa > Chordata > Chondrichthyes > Orectolobiformes > Ginglymostomatidae > Ginglymostoma > Ginglymostoma cirratum. Next base: position 3,383,003 of record JAHRHZ010000053.1, on the reverse strand, counting down.
TCCCTATTACCCACTGAACATGGATTCAAGCATTTTATGATCCATGCATAAGGGCTCCCATATCCCTCTTTCTGCAGCCATTTTCCATTTAAATGATATTCAGCTCCTCTACTTTTCCTGCCAAGGTGTATAACCCCACATTTTCTCACATTTTATTTGATCTGTCCAGATGATCATGAGATGTAGCAGCAAAATTAGGCCATTTGTCCCATTGGGCCTGTTCTGCCTGATATGAAGGTGAGGTCAACACCTGTCTGATAATTCAAACCAAAGCCCCCAGAGAAGCTTGTCTAACCTCTTAATCTGTTAAAAGAAATGTGAAAAGTGGTATAACCTGACTCACACCTTCCGATTTGTTACAAAGGAGAGGTGAAATAAAATGAACTCCTGACAGTCACCTTACAACCAACAAGTAACAATTTATTTATCTAACTCTTATAGTTAACAAATTAACAGAACTACTAACAAAACAAACAATTCCCTCTTAACTACTAACTACTCCAGAATAAAACAAAATTCCAAAGGTATACTGTGCCAATAGATACAAGTCCCACTTCAATAAACAAAATTAATAATAAAAAAAATTAATTTCTCAATATTACAGTCAGGATAACTCTTCCAGAATATTCTTTGCCTTCGCTGCTGTCCTCCAGTCAGAAATGCATTCCTCCATCGAATTCTTGCGTCAGGAATATTAACTAAGAGTGCTTATTCTGAGAGCTTAGAGATTTCTGTGACAGCCAGTGAGTTTCTCTTCAGATGGAAGTTTGCTTTCACACTGATTTTCAAATTCCCTCTTCTTTTATACCCTTGATGGTCTATTAATTTCTCACAATAAGATTGGTCCTAGGTTGTCAAAACCATCATTTAATTTTAATTGGGTTTTGGTATCTAGGGCCTGGTTTAAATTTTTTGGATAAATTTAAAAACCTGTCTTGGTGAAAATGCCGCTTTGCCTGCTAATGGTGTAGTATTTTGATACAATGTTTCAATTTCAAGAACCCTCTGTGCATCTGCTGCTGTCCGCAAACTTTTAAAAAAAATCTCCAAGCCTAGAAAAGCACATAACCTTTTAAAGGGGCCACACACTCTTCCCCTCATCATTTTACAAGCATCAAATCCTAATGTCTAACCTCCCAATCCACAAGTACTGTACCAAATTCACAACAAGCCATTCAATTCTTACATATGTTTCTCAACCCCATTCTTTTACCTTCTCCCTGTAACCTTTGATCCCTTTACTAATCAAGGACCTACCTATCTCTGTCTTAAATACACTCAATAACTTGGTCACTATAGCCTTTTGCAGCAACGGGTTCAACAGATTCACCATCCCCTGGCTGAAGAAGCCCTCTGCAGATATCTTTGTATCATCCTCATCACTTGCCATCCCATTATTTTTGTGTCATCTACAAACATGGCCATAGTGTATTCACTTTCCTCTTTCAAGACATTAATGTACATTGTAAACGATTGTGGCACTCTACAAGTTCCATTTTGCCATCCTGGAAATACCCTTCTTATTGTGTTTAGCACAGTTGCCTCACTGTGCCAGGGATCCAGGTTCGATTCCACCTTTGGGTGACTGTTTGTGGAGTATGCACGTATCTGCGTGGGTTTACTCCGAGTGCTCTGGTTTCCTCCTACAGTCAAAAGATGTGCAGGTTAGATGGATTGACCATGCTAAATTGCCCAAAGTGTCCAGGAATATGCAGGCTTGGTGGATTAGCCACGCAAAATGTAGGGTTACAGGGATAGGATAGGGGGTGGATCTGGGTCAGACGTTCTTTGGAGGTTTGGTCAACTGAATAGGTCGAATGGCCTGCTCCCACACTCTAGGGATTCTATGGTTTTATGATTCGATTGTTTATGAAGCTTCTTTTGCAGTCTTTCAAACTTCCTTCAATGGGCATGTGCCATCTCTTTTGTCATGAATCCTGCCCTGCTTATTCTCTTAACCAGAATTTCTGTAGACTTCAGCCCTCAGAGAAATAGGTACAAACAAGTCACCTGAACTTAAATGCTAAATAGTTTACCCTGAGTGCTTGTCTTCCTCGATAGGGCATAGCCAAATAGCTCAAGAACAGGCATGTTTCAAAGACAGTATTCAATCACCTCTATCCGATATGCCAACAGATTCCTGCTGGAACTATTCACCGGCCTGTACATTGGTTCAAATGGCCTGACCCATTAGATGACAATAAATTTCTGATCATTACTAGAATTCTGAAATGATGTGAACCAGATGCAGCAATCATTTCTCTGTGTCAATAGTTCCTGCATATGACAATTATTTACCCCATGCCAAATATGTAGATGCAATGTTGGAAGACAAAAACAAATGATAAGAATTAAAATGATTTAACTTGAGGTATAAATGCCTACAATTAATAGCAAGACCCCACATTCATTCAGGATTGTATTGTCAGAGCGTAATCATTATCACAAAGTGACTAGCATGTTTGCACATTTATTGACTGGAATCATAACATGTCCCCTTTGACTAATGTGGCAGCTTTGCCATTTATTTCCAAAAATGGCGACACAACTTACGCACATGAATAATTTTGAATTAAACAAAAACGTCTCTATCATAACAGAATGGCCTGACAAAACTTCAATAACACCACTTTATGTTTGACTTTAAATAAAAATTTAATCTGACGTGTTATGAATTGGTTGACACAGCATTTAGCAAAAATCAATGTTTTTTCAGTCAGAATACAACTTTGTAGAGGAGACTGTAATACTTTTTTACTGGCAATGGGAGAATTAGAAGAGAGTGTTGGGCAGAGTAACATTAAAGCTGTCAAACTTAATTCAACTTTGTGCATTAAGCTTGATAATAAAAATGGAGAGATGCCATTGCTGCATAATTTTCTGTGCTCCAATGGCAATGTTAAATAAAAGTTAGCTCAGAGTAAGTCCTAAGCAATCTCTTGTAACATTTTGCAGCTGAACTTTCCCATTGGAAAGGGAAAACAAGAAGCGCAATTCTGTTTTGGGGGGTTAGAAGTTCATCTCCACCAGAAGTCTGACTTCATTGAAACTTTCATGTAGTTGTGGTCTTAACAAGAATGGAGATGCATTTCTCACTTAACTAAAAATAGGAATGGAGACAGCCTTTGGTCTACTGCGCTGAGGCTGCTACATGCCCCAGGGCATGAAGTTTGTGTCATTGCACGACAGGGACCCAGAAGACTAGGCAGGAGAGTTCATCTTCCTGGAGGGTGACAAGACGAGGCCACCTCATCTGCAATAGGGCCACCTTTCATTTTAGGATCATCTGCCTTGTTCTGAGATTGTTAGTGAAATCCTGACTGCTCCTGGTGTGGATTTATGCAACAAATTATTTAAAATGGGGAAAAACATGCAGAACGCTAAAACAGAAAGGAACTTGGGGTACTTGTGCATGAAACGCAGAAAGCAAGCACACTGGTGCAGCAGGTAATTTGGAAGGCTGATGAAATCAGAAATTCCTGGAAAAATTCAGCAATTCTGGCAGCACCTGTTGGAAGAGAGCAGAGCTAATGTTCCAATTCTCTTCCTCAGAACACCAAGTCACTGGAGTTGAAACTTTAACTCCGCTTTCCCTCTATGAATACTGCCAGCACTATTGAATTTCTCCAGAAATTTCTGGTTTTGCTTCAGATATCCAGCATCTGCAGTTCTTTGTTTCATTTTAAGGCTAACGGATGTTGGCTACTGTTTCAAAGGGATTGGAATATAAGAGTAGGGAAGTCTTACTGCAACTGTATAGGGTGCTGGTAAGACCACATCTGGAGTACTGTGAGCAGTTTTAGTTCCTTTACTGAAGAAAAGATGCTATTTCATTGGGAGCAGTTTGGAGAAAGTTCACTCAGGTGGTCCCTGGTATGGAAGGATTGTCTTATGAGTAAGAACTAAAGAGACTCCACTCTGGAGTTTAGAAGAATGAGAGATGATCTTATTGAAACATATAGGATTCTTAAGTGGCTTGACAGGGTAAATACTAAGAGGATGCTTCTCCTCATGGGAGAATATAGGATCAGAGGGCATCATCTCAGAATAAAAGAGTGCCAATTTAAGACCGAAATTTCTTCTTTCAGATAGTTGTGATTCTCCTTACTATAGAGAGCTGTGGGGCCAGAGTCCTTATGTTTATCTAAGGCCGATATAGAAGGATTTTTGATCACGAGAAGAATAAAAAATTATGGGGAAAGGGTGGGAAAGTGGACATTTGGAATGGTGGATCAGCATGATCCCATTGACTGGTGGCGAAATCTCAACAAACCAAACAGCCAACCTCCTGCTCCTACTTCTTATGATCTTCTTCTAGACAATACTGGCTGATACCTTTTTGATACCCAGGCACCAAGCATTGGCGGCTTGTGGTTGCTGTGAAGTGCTGCTATCAATCTTTTAACCCATGTTAGTCTAAGAAGCAATAAATCTCAGCAAAATAGGTTCTTGCCTTAGATAATATGATAAAGTTTATTGTATCTCAGTGCCTATATACAAGCTGCATTAATTCATAGACTGCACCAGACGACAACTGATTCTCCATCTGTGTGACATCATCAGATTAGGTAGGGCTCAGCATATGGTCAACATTAACTCTTTCATGACGATTACTTTATATAACAGTTGGCACCAGACCTGAGCTCACAATGTCCTATCAGTTGTTATCCACATGTATTATCAAACATTATTAAAGAGAACAAAGCACTGTAGACATTTCAAGACTGATATGGATCTTCTTCAGGACAGTTCTAGGCTCCTTTACCACTGCTCCTTCATCATCTACAAATATCTTCAAACCAGCCTATAGATCCTGTGATTATGGTAGTTTCATTTGCTTTATGCATCTCATCCCCCGCCCCCCGGCTTCCCAAGGCTAGCTGTCTGTCCCTCCCACACTGACTGCTGTTCCTCATTCCAAATGCGTCGAACTCTGAGGTCAATCAGGCATGCCTATTTCTCCAATGTCTGTACAATGCCAGGTGATTCCAGGAGGGTAAGAGCCCACTGAACTGGCTCATTTCTTCATTTCACCTCCTCTGCTTACCTGTAAAAGAACTTTAACTCCAAAGGACTAAACCTTTTATACTTTAAAAACATCTTTATTTACTTTTTGAATTCCTCCTGCCTCCAATCCATCATTCCAGTCTCCATACAACTGCTAAGTTTTGACCGCTACATTGAAAATTAATAAATAATCTCCCATGGATGGGCTCTTAGTGAGTTCATGAGACCTTTAAAGAGCTTTACACTAAGGGGAAGCCTGTTCTATAGTCAGCCCCATCTCCTACACTCAGGAAACTGGCTAAAGGTTGAAACAGAGACTGAAGTTCTGACCACATACATCATGAGCCTTCTCTCAGTTCAACCTCCACCTGGATCCAAACAACACCCGGAAAATTTTGGTGTGAGTTGTCAAAAAACAGACTTCATCTTCTGGTAAAGCAGAGTTATGTATTCTGGTTGTATAGAAGTAATTTGGTTTGCATTATATACTGGTACAACCTACCCTCATTTTAGTTTAATTCAATGATCATTCATTAATTATAATCAAGCATAAAAAGTCATTATAATTTAAGAAACTAGTTGGGAAATAATTCAGGAGATTTTGCTATAACAGTATGACATGTTTAAAAGGTGATTTTTATTCAGTCAATAGCTGGCATTTATCGGTTGCCCATTAACACAATGGAGCACTTCCAAAACAAAATATCTAAACATCTGAAATTTTACTTGATTAACGTGAAGTGTACTTTCCTTCCTTATGTGAAAATATTCCAGCTACTTGATTCTAGAGAGGTTAATTGCAGGCTGGAAAGACTCAAGGCATTAAGAGAAAGACTTTAATAGCTGTGGGATCTTGCTGTTTTAAAAATAAACCATTCTGGAGAAATTGATGTTACTGGCAATATTTATTGGCCATTCCTTGGTATGTTTGATTAAATGGAATGTCGTACTTGAATAGTTCAGAGTCAACCACAATTACTGGCATAATAATATTATTCCTATATTTGCAGTAAATGTGTGTCAGCCTCATAGAATCCCAATAGTGTGGAAACAGGCCTTTCGGCCCAACAAGACCACACCAACCCTGAGAGCATCCCATCCAGACCCATCCCCCTAACCTATACATCCCTGTACGCTACGGGCAACTTAACATGGCCAATCCACCTAGCCTGCACATCTTTGGACTGAGCACCCAGAGGAAACCCACGCGGACATGGGGAGAATGTGCAAACTCCACACAGACAGTCACCTGAGGCTGGAGGCAAACCTCGGTCCCTGGCACTGTGCGGCATCAGTACTAACCACTGAGCCACTGTGCCAGTCTCTGGCAGCTCATTTTATGCATTAAGGACTGTAAGGATTGTGTTTTATCTATACCACATACAGGAACTTTTGGATGATATGGTTATCAAAACTAAGAACTTAATCTTATCTTTTCTTGGCTCAGAGCAAGTTGTATGAAGTTTTTTGACAAATTCCCGCTGCAAGGCGGAGCAGATTACATACTGTAGCTCACCAAACTCACCTCATTAACTACCTGCCTCACCCCATAATGCCCCTCTGTCTGATCCTATTCCCATTTTGCTACCCATTGTTCCAGGAACAATGTGCCACTCAGAGGAAAGTTACTGAAAATCTGGCATCCCTTGTGCCCATGCCATCTGTAAGAAATGGCTGTGCACCCAGATGAATGTTGGAAATCCTGCATTATCCTCAGATGTATTTCATTTGAAGACCCTCTGAGTTTTCAATGTTCTTTCTCCAATGCCTACTGGTAACCCGCACCATGTCATTGTCCAGTGGGGAACATCACACACAGGCAGGATTTTGGATGAGTCCAAAGATAAACTTTTTTTGACAACCAGCAAAAGGGAACAGGAAAGAAATAAATACAGGATGCAGTTCGCACCCATTATGACAGTCCAGGATAGGCTTCTGCTGGAACCCGTGTCTATTAGGTCCTATTTGCCATGTAGGGTCCAGTATAGCTGAGCTCTCTGATATACAAGGAGACCTTACTCCTCTACAGTGATCTTAGCCTTCTCCTCAGAAATTTTCTACTGTTCACCTAGTTCCTCATAATCTATCTCATCACTTCACTGCGTGCAGACAACAGCACTCCAGGATGGTGGGCCCACTCTGTCCAGACGGTACAGAAGGTCCCACTCAAGACTGTTCCAACATACAGCAGCAGACCTTCAAGACCTATGGTCAGCTTCGTCACAGCCCTGGCCGCAGTGTGTGCAGCACCTTGTTGAATGTGTCTCAAAGGCTGACCAGCACGTGACATCAAAAAACGAGTGTTCACTACAAACTGACACCCTTCCCATCACAGACGCACCTCATCCATTCCACTTTCCATTACATTATTCGGGTCCTTCATCATATTTACATGATTTATGATGTAATGATATTCCCCTCTTCTGCACGGCATCCCTGCAAGTTCCCAGGATTAATGATTTCTTTTTCCAACACTCAGATAATTTTAAGTTGTTGTCACACCAATGATATTGTGCAATCTGCCTTTGACCAGCATGCAACACATAACCATTTTCATTCTGCATGTATTGCAAACATGTGAAGAAATGCTTGCAAATAAAATGTGGCTGGAGTTTGTGAGCAAATACTTACTGTGTTCTAACATCCAACAGACAGGATCAGGGCTTTTGATCAACAAAGTGATATTGACTCTGCCCACCCTGAACAGTGTCTGAGCCATTTCCAGATACAGGTTGAATCCAGAGAACAGCGAGTGATGGTTGGCAATGCGGTTTGTATTGGATACCATCAACACCAGGCTCACCTCGTTTCCAGTTACCTCTCCTCCAAAGGCACCGTGTCCCTCTTTATCTCACAGTACCCTGACAGATCACTTTCACACCCCCCAAAACATTGAACTTCAAGCCCCCGACGCCTGAATCTCTCCATTAGACCTTAATGATCCTTCCACTGCTTTTTTACTCTCCCTATGTGGAGGCCAGTAATGACACGAAGATCTTGGTCAAGGCCCCAGCAATCTCTTCTCTTGCCTCTCCCAAAAACCTGGGGCAGATACCATTGGGCCCAAGGGACTTATCCACCATAGTGCTTTTCAAGAGACCCAAAACCACTTCTTCCTTGATCTCAAAATGTCATTTTAGCAAGCTCCAAACTAATCCTACTATCCTCCATATCCTTCTACTGGATAAAAACTGACACAAATTACTCATTTGGAATCTCGCCTCCATCCTCTTCCTCTGAGCACAAGTTCCCTCCTTTAACCTTGAGTGGTCCTACCCTCTCCCTAATTATCCAATTGTTTTTAATGTACGCGTAGAATGTCTTGGGATTCTCTTTAAGCATACTTGCCAAGGTCATTTCATGGCCTCTCCTACTTCCTTACTTGAGTTCTTTCCTGTTTTCTTTATATCCTTCATGGGCCCTGTCCGAGATTAACTTCCTAACCTCACATATGCTTCTTTTTCCCTTTACTGTTGCTGGATCAAAATCCTGGAATTCCCTTCCTCAGGGCATTGTGGCATTAGGCAATAAATCAGAGTTGGACATTGTGGAAAAAAAGAATTCTTAAGATATAGAGGAGCTTCCAAATTATATACTACCTCAGAATTTGACCAGGGGAATATACTTCTATACACAATTAGAGGGATATGTGATGGCATTATAGCTCATCAAGATGTAAAAGAAATCACAGATACTTTTGAAAATGTTGTGAAACCTTTGACGGTTATTTTTTCTCAGACTAAATAAAGATCTTGAAAGAACAACATTTAACAGAAGAGTTCAGCATCCAGTAGGAGCCACTGACGGTAACATTAATGATCTCTTCAGATAATAGAAGATTGAAGCCATAGTGCTTTGAAGTCATAATTCATAAGACACTGAATTATTGTTGAAATTGCTTATAGGTCTCTATCAGATAAATTACAGTCAAATGTAGATTTGACTCTAAAGACTCCATATATTTACTGAATGAAGTTAAAGTGCTGAAGCATAACAGACTAGTCCTTAGAGGTGAAAATCTTATCACATGAATACAGCATGATCCATTCAGTTCTTAACGTACAAAACAACACATATGAGAAACCAGTACAGTGAATAGGATGGCTAACAGATTCTCAAACTTGTCATCAATGCTGTGGAGCAAGAAAACCTCACAGGCACAAGCAATGCCTTGCTATTAAAAGTAAAGCTTAACTGTAACAGCAAACTTTCAGAAAACATGCAAATATAGCGCACAGTCAAAGAAACACAGGAAGTCAAAGAATTATCCACTCTATAGTGTTATTGAGGAAAAACATTCTACAATGGAAGAAAAGGCTAAAGTGTTGATGTAGAAATAGATTATATAGGTTATACAGTAATGAAGATGTTTATATTAATAAGTATCTCAATTATTTTAATTTTGTATGGGTTGAGTGAAACTATATTATCATATAATCAAAGCTCACTGTCTACAGCTGACATTAGTACAACTGCATCTCCTGGTCCATGAGAGATTTATGTTTGATGCCAGGTAAAAGGGTGATTCAGAAGGTGCTAGTTCAAACAGAATATTTCTTTTTCTCACCAACCCAGGGAGTTTCCTAAGTACCAGTGAGAGTGACCATTCCAAGTGAGAAGTAAACTTTATGGACCAGAATGCAATAATGAAGTGGTGGTTTCCCCAGTAATTGCTGAGGCTGAATGAAATTGTTCAAGCAAGTCAACAAGTTAAAATGTTCACACATTTCAAAACAGATTCACTGCCAGATTGAGAATAAAAATCTGTTGACACAGATGGTACATGTGGTGCATATTATTGAGAAGTGACGACTGAGGCCCAGAGATCCAGGATATGGAACAGAAGAAGTGCTTTGTTCAGAGATTCAAGATACTATAAAGAAAAAGTTTTTTGGTTCTGTGATCCAGGACTCTGAAAACAAGACTTCCTCCATGAATGAAATCCAAATGTTAAAGATTCTCCTATCAAACGGGTGCTTCAGCCCTCACACTGTCAGAAACAGAATCAAAGTTGGGTATCTTCAACCCAAACACTTCCAGATCAGAAGTAAATTCATTCACAGGGAATAGTGAAACATACTGTCTACCTGGATTCGTGAATTCCGGGACTGGGGCCAATGAGATAGTTTTAAATGTGCACAAATATACTCAAATATATAACACTAGTAATAAATAAAAATGCTTGTGAACAGATGTCAAATAGGTGTTTCGTGGTCTGGCAGAGTTAACAATGAATAGTGCCTTAAGCATCATCCACTATGATTATATCATATGGACTTGATAGGAGAACAGCTTAGGATCTCAAAGGAAGAGGACCTACCATACAGATTATAGACACCTTAACAAAGTCTTAATATCAATGTAACTTACATTTCATAGAATCCCTACAGTGTGGAAACAAGCCATTCAGCCTAACAATTCCACGTCAACTCTCTGAAGAGTATCCCTCCTACGTAGACTCACTCGCCTAATCTATTGCGTGTAACCCTGCATTTCCCATGGTTAATCCGCTTAACCTTCACATCCCTGGAAACTATAGGCAATTTAGCGGAGAGAATGTGCAAACTCTACACAGACAGTCACCCAAGGGTGGAATCAAACCCCAGTCCGTGACACTGTGAGGCAGCAGTGCTAACCACTGAGCCGCTGTGTTGTCCTTGTTTATTAGTTAATATTTAATTTTTTTTTTAAACATAAGAACTTCTTCTTGTTAAACTAGCAAGAGATTTTCCTCGACCATAACTGCTCAAGTGGGCTCTGTATATTCCTATGCTAAAAGAAGAAGATGGCAGCAGCCTATGACATTATGAGTTATTGTGCAGATAGCTTCATACAACAAGTTGGTCAACAGTGAGGCTTGGACAAACACTAAGACTACAGTTAACAGGTAATGTTTTATGAGCTGGCACCAAGGAAACAAAATGGAACACTAGGCAGGCTCATGCACTTTAACTTTACGGTCAATTAAAATTGTTAGGCAAAACTCCAACATTCCCTTTTTCTTGATTTATGTATCTCATGTACATTGTCATACTTTAAGGAATATGCTTGCTGATCCCTGCTCACTGACTTACAAAAATCAGCTTGAGTCATTTTTCTTGTCAACAGCATTGTCCATTGTGTAAAATACTATGGGATGAAAAGACGAGGCAAGAGTTAAAATGAGAGCCTTTGGAATTACAGATCACAATTCCATTAGTACATAGGCCATTACAATCTTAGTTTTTGCCTTTGCTACTTTGGTGACAGTCTGATGATTAGATTTCTGCCCTTTAAGAGACTGCCTTTTTTATTCCATTGTAATCAATAAATTAAAGTTTTTCTGGCTCTATAAAGTGTACAATCCATATTACAGCACAGGTGGTGAAGATGAAATCTATCCCTTTATCTTTTATATTGTATATCCCTTGGGAACGGAGAATAGCTTCATATCCATATGTTTGATGACTGCTCAGCGCTTCACTAGAACTTGTCCTTGTTACTTTATAGGAAAATGCAAACATGTTGATCGTTATTTCATGTTTTCCTGTCTTGCTTCATTGTTGCTGATGACAGTCTCTCTTTGCACCAATGGCTAACTAAGCTCTTCCTTCTCTGAAGCTCTGTGAATTGAATGAAATAATTGGAACTCTATTTCCTTTAACAGATGTCTGCCTTCAGCTTTCAGTGTAGATGTGTACTGTGCATCAATAGTGAGGAAGTGTTATCTACTTTTATCTCTCATTGTTTCTTCCAGGCTATTTACCAAGTACACTGTCAATCACATTGAGTATAGGGGAAAAGGTTGTACATTAAAACATATTTTTTTCCTCAAGACAGCTACAATTCTTTTTTGTCTTTAGACTCCTCCAAGGTAGAGTCTTTAATTCGTCAATCCAAACTACAAACATTTTTCAACTGTGGCTAGCAGGATTTTAAAAAAATAGAGGGTGGATTTAGAATCAGAGCATTTAAATTTGGAAACTATGAGGCTTCTTAAGATTCAAAATGATCTCTAAATTTATCTCTAACATGGAGCGCACTATATATTGAGGTTTGACCCAATGATTGATAACTATACATAGAAGAGGGAGATTTTGAAATCATTTTGATTTGATGTTAGCGCTGATGGTTTAGGCATCTATTCGGGTCTATGGTCTCTCTTAACCTCACAAAGCTAAACACAATGATAAGCAGTGTAATGGAACAACCCTCAACGAGCATTATGTAAAGAGGTTATCAATTATTTACAGGCTAGTTACTGATTTATTTCTTCTGGTTGTTGTTGCAGTTCGATGAAATTTTGGTTGCTTTACACATTTGATTTGGCAGCTCACCACCACCTTCAGGGCAGTTGGGGATTGGCAATAAATGCTGGTCTAGCCAATAGAGCCCGTGGATGAATTAAAAGAAAGACATTTTCCAACATACCATATTAATCCTTGGGGCCATACTCTTTACATTGATTTGAACCAACTATCTTCTTTTCATAGAATCTTACAACGCAGAATCAGCCCATCAAGTCTGTGCTGACCTATCTACACTAATCCCAAATAGTTCATAGGACCACATAGATAGTTCATAGAGTCCCTGCAGTCTGGAAACAGGCCATTTGGCCCAAAAAGTCCACACCATCCTCTGAAGAGCATCCCACCCAGACCCATCCCTCTACCCCTGCCTTTCCCATGTCTAGCCCACCCAACCTAAACATCCCTAGACACTATAGGCAATTTAGCATATCCATAGTCTTGAATGTTATGACATTTCAAGTGCTTATTCAAGTACTTTTCAAAAGTTGTGAGATTTCCTGCCTGTACTATCCTTACAGGCAGTGCATTCCAGATTCCCACTCCCCCACCCTCATTAGGTGAAAAGGAATCTCCTCAAATTTCCTCCAAATCCTTAGCCCTTCACATTAAAATTGGAGGGTTAAGGCTGATGGATACAAAACCCAAGGTGACTGAGGAAAGGTGAAGGATCACGGGGAAAGATCACCGTTCTGAGGAAGGGTCGCCGAACTTGTACCATTAACTCTGACTCTTCAACTAAGGGGAACAGCTGTTTCTTCTCCATTCTGTCCATGACTCTCATAATCTTTTACAACACAACCAGGTCCCTCTCTCAGGCTTCGCTGCTCCAAAGAAAACAACCCAAGCTTATCTAGTCTTTCTTCATCAGGGGTGACTCCTGGCTACCCAAGGATACAGGGTATTTCCTTCACCAAGATTCCCGGTACAGCATTCAAAACCTGAGTGACTGCTATTTCCCACGTTAACAATTTTTCACTTTTGCCAGGTCAGATGAACTTTTCAAATTACATCCAGTACCTGCTCCATCTACATTGTATTTCCCTTTTAAGAAGTACAGACTAACATTAAGCACTGCATTGATTGAAACAGTAAGGATATCAGGCTCCTTGTTGATGCATGCAGTGAGTAAACAGTGCAGAAAGAACTAGTTGCAGAGAACATTGTAATGAGCTAACGTACTGCATAGTTTCTACTGAACTAAAAAGATTATCACAGTTCATGATCCCTGCAATTGCTTCAGGAGTTTATCATTTTGATCCCCGCTGTGTTTTGACTTCTCTAGTTTTCTTGCCAAGCTAGGAGGCAAAAATTGATCTAGTTAGCTATGTATCTTCAAGTTTCTCTATTTCCTTGCAGCTGATCGCTTTTCAAAATCCTTTGTCCAAACTCAGGCTAGTTTCCATGAGACTTCTGTTCTTTCTGTTGACTTCTAATTAGATCAATCACGATTTTATTGAATGACGGAGAAGGCTCGAGGTTGCAAATGGCCTACTCCTGCACTTATTTTTTAATGTTTAATGCTCTAATGCCCCATTCTATCAGAAAGGTCCTGAATCGTATCACAGGCCATTTGCTTGCCCTGAGCTTACTCTCGCTCATTAGCAAAGAAATAGAAGGACTTTTCAACAGTCCCATCAAGTATTATTCGTAGGTATTCAGCAGACCAATATGCAGTCTGACTTCCAGCAGCACCATTTAGCATCAAGCTTTTTCACAGAGCTGAACTACATGGGTGAGGTGAGAATAACTGTCCTTAGCATTAATGTAACATTTGATTGAGTGTGTTGGCATCAACAAGCCCAAACAAAACTGAAATTATTAGGAATCAGAGGAAATCTCTCCAGGGGATGCAGTCATGCACAGCACATAGGAAGATAGTTGTGGTTGTTGAAAAACAATTGCAGCACAACATTACTCCCCAGCAACAGAGCAACATGCTGGCGGCATATTTTAGGTTTGTCTGTCAGGTATGAGAATGGAATTTCGCTGTAATCTGTTCTTTTCCAGAAACACTCATCCTGTTAGAGCAAGAAAGTGAATACGAAATAAACAAGCTGATTTGACCATTTACTGACTCAACTGTGGTCATCCTTTTAAAGACTAATTACAATGAAATGAAGATAGAGCAGTGTGTACATGTGCTGGCGCTGACGTCACTGCGCATGAGCAGACGGATCCTCAAGAATTATACTACTAGCCAACATCTCCAGCCCCATCTGTGCAAGTAGTAAGGCAATTTTATTGACCATTTGGCACTCAAAGGGACCACTGTAATTTGCCAACCTTTGTCATAGAGTTATAGATGGCTTGTCTTGTCTGTGCCTATCTGCGCCGTAACACTGACACTGGCTATTACCATTTGATACTTGGTTTTCAGTCTTTGTGTTGGCTTGTCATGTATTTCTTTAGAGTGAAAGATACCTTATAAACATCTAAACATGTAAAATATGAGCAGGAGTAGGCCTTCAGCCTGCTCTGCCATTGAATGTGATCATGGCTGATCATCAATTCAGTCCCCGTTCCCATTTTCTCCTCATACCCTTTGATCCCTTTAGCCCTAAGATCTATATCTGTATCCTTCATGAAAGCATTTAATATTTTGGCCTACAAAGCACAATGCAAAAGGGGGATCATCTCCTGCAGTAGAGTTGTGTTTCTCACAGGATCCGTTTGTCAGTCTTTCTGGTTTCTTGGACACAGTCTGGGGTCAGGGGTCGGAGGAGAACCAGTGCTACAATATCTCTGTTTAATGTTTCCACCATAGGTTGAAAATAGCCAACAGGGTGTTTGGAGATCAGGGAGAATTGCTCCCTTTTGTAATACACAGCACACCCATCCAAAGTTAAATCGTTGAATTATGAGAAATCTGGCAAAGTTCCATTAAGAAATCCAACAACAATTCTGCGTCTGATTAATCATGATTTTGAAACTCCATAGTCACTATTTTCCACTGATGTGTAGAGGCCATTAATAAAATTATCATCGGATTCCATTAGAAATTATACACATTTGTAAAATCTTGATTGCTCAAGAATGTAATTTGTTCTTGGATTGAAGTAATTATCAAAAATTTCTGGACATTTTCAAAACGCCTGTTCTGTTAATAACATCAATTGCAATCAGAGCCCATTGTACTTTCTACAGAACATAAGGCCAGCTTTTGTTGCCCATCCCTAATCACCCCTGAACTGAGTGAGTGGCTTGCTGGGCCATTTCAGAAGATGATTAAGAGTAAACCACATTGCTGTGGGGAAGGGGAATGGTGACCTAGATGGCCGCTGGAGAACTATATGGGTTTTTCCAACAGTCCACGATTGATTCATGGTTGCTATTGTTGAGATGATCTTTCAGTTCAAGACATTTTTTAATTGAACTTATAAATTCCATAATCTGCCATGATGAGATTGAATCCACAGAGAATTAGCTAGACCTCTGGATTACTAGTCCAGAGATGTTACCACTGCACCACTATCACTGCCTAATTTTGCAATCAGAAAATAGGAGTATGCCTCTCAGTCTGCACCATTCAATTAGATCAATAATAGAGTAATAAAATGATCACCTTCAGTCGTAGTATTCAACCTTGAGGTAATACTGTCATCTTCATGAAGTCCAATCTATGTTCCTAATGGCCCTTCTCTAATCTTGAATTTACTAGGAAGTATTATGTAGTTTTCAATTTTTGTCAATGTGCTGATCAATCTCATTATCGTAAAGCTATTTTAAATATTGTTTTAGTTTTGCTGTTCCTTAAACTTATGCTCTAGTAGTCATCAATGCTGATATAAATTGAATGACTGTAGGACTTGCTGGACATTTAATCATAATGAAGGTGCCGTATTTTCTTTATTTTCCAGTCTTTTTAGCCTCTGCAGTTTTGCGATACTGGGTTGAATTGTAAAGACTAATAAAGCTTTTAAATTGTGTTCCTGGTTGTTCGGTAGCAATTTACTGTTTTCAACTCTTTTCTCTGTTCCTTTGAATCGTATTACTTACTGGGTATCCTATCTTAACCAAGATTTGTCCCTCTTCGGATATTGCTCAACATGTTGTTTCTTCTAAGAATGTTGTGCCTTCTGCAGCCATAAGTAAAGTTCTTTGGTTGCAGCTTTTGTAAATCTTTCCACCAAAATTGCAGCATCATTTCTGAGTATCATCATTTTCCTGACTTTTCTTCTTCTGCTAAACTTTTGCATTGGATTTTATTGCATTTTCTTGTTTTCAGCTTAATTAAATTCTGACAGCATCCTGAGTCTGAAGCTCTAACCTAAATTAATTTACTGGAATATTCACACAACTTAGAGCTGGGCATCATGGCGCCTAATGTAGTTGGCAGCAATGCTGGCTTTGAGAATGAGATCTTTCTTTTCCGCTTCCTTTGTTGCCTTTTCAAATCTTTGGGCCATTTTCATTTCATTCTTCCTTTCTCCCTTAAAGATGTAAACTTTACCTCCTGATGCATTCAATTACTCATGACAGACTGTCTTTCAGGCCTTTGCATTTTCCCAATATGGTTGGTGTTTCTCTCTTTTCCAAGCCCACTCTGCTGCCACAGTGTTCTTAACAGCTTCTGAATTAAGTTTTTAACTTTGGAGTGCAGAGTTTGCCCTTGCTGTTGGCAAAAACGTATCAGCTGCACTCTGACTGCATCAGACTTTTTAAAATTGTAATCTTTGCTTGAATGTTTTATTTTCTTTTGAAACCTCTGGATTTCTTCTTTTAATGTTGGGATCCGATTCTCACCACTGCAACTATGCCGTCTTTTCCAAGCTGACGACCTCTGGTACTTTACGTTATTTGCCTCCTCTATCAGTATGTGGTACCAGGTAAGGGCTGGTTGACATAGCTTGCTGCCATCAATTCTCCTTTGACTTTGCTTTGTCTTGGGTCTATCTAGTGATTAGTGATGGAGGATACATCACATGGAGTACCTATAGACGGGACACTGTTCTTAGGTAACAAGAAGATTTATTGCATAATAACAAACAGTATGACTAAATTTGGCCAAGGATAGTTACCAAGACCTTCGGGAGCTAGTGCAGTTACATAGGGTTCTTCTGAAAGCTCGAGTATAGCTCCCTGTCTCCATCCACAGAGTGTGTGTGACCTCAGTGGAACAGATAGAACCAATTTAACATGGACATCAATTTCTTCAGAAAAACTGTTGTATGAAACAGGAGTGAGGGTCAGCATCAGCCAGAAGTTGACAAATTCCTAAGCTACTAGGGTGGGCGAGCAGATCAGAGGTTTTGTCTTCTTCAGACCTTCCAATGCCCTCTCACCACCTGCCAGACATGAGTCAGGAGTATTGCCTAGATGTGTGCAGCTTCAACAAAACTCAAGAATCTCACCACTGTCCAAGACAAATTTGGATGGCAACTAACTGAGACATGTGCCTCTATCATCACTTGTAACTGCAAATGTGTGTTATCTACAAATTATGGACAGTAAATGCTGGATTAGCCAGTGACACCCATGCCCCATTAATGAATTTTAAAAAAGTGAAATTGACCAAGTATAAATTGACAGCTTGGTTAGTTCACATTTAATGTGCTGTATATAGATATGTAGCCAGATTATTAAAAAGCTATTCTCAACGTTTGAATAAGCTGCAGAAAAGATATGTATGATAGCAGTATTGAAAGGATGCAACAATTAGGAATGTTTTAGAAAGCTGTGAAAGAGATAGTTAAAAAAAGACCTTTACACTTGTGAGGTGTATTGTAGATGCAACTAGAGAAAGCAAGCAATGGTAAATGGAGTGGAGCACTGTACAATCATCAGCAGATCTTCTCACTTCTATCCTGAAGTTGAAAGGAAGGTCATTGATAACGCAGCTGAAGATGGTTGTGCCGAGGACAGAGCCCTGAGGAACTGGAGTTCTTGCAGCACTGTCATAGTGTCTCTACCACTGAGCTAGGAGCCCTGGGTTCAGTCTCACCTATTCCAAAGTTGTTTGTTAACATCTCTGGGTTAATTAATAAAACGTCTACCCTGAAAAGCTTCTGTTAAGATGTTCTTCAGTTGAGATGATTAACCTCCAATAACTTCAAATTACTTTATGCTGGTCATAACACTCAGCAGTGGAGAGTTTTATTATTCCCATTGATTTTAACTTTCCAAGGACTTCTTGGCCCCACAGTCAGCTAAATATTGCTTTGATCTCAAGGGCAGTCAATGACATTTCAATTCTAGGGTTCATGTCTTATTGCCATGGAAATATATGACCATTCCTTCATTGTTGCTGGGTAAATATCCTGGGACTCCCTCCCTAGCAGCTCTGAGGTAATGTCAAAAGTACATGGACTCCATTGGCGCCAGATGGCAGCTCATCACCACCTTCTAAAGGGCACTAAAGGATATGCAAGTAACGCCGGGATGCCCAAAACCTGTTAATGCCTTTTTTTCAAAAAAACTATCAGTTTCTGCCTTAATCATTTCAATTAATTAGCATTTAGAAGGTGCAGTCTTTGTGTATAACGGTGCTTGTTTGAAACCAAAAAAAATCAAGAGAAGACAGCAGCTCATAAATTCTATTATTCCAGATTACTTCTCTGATTTATCCTCTATAACAGGAAATGTCCTCATCTCTTAGGAACTTGTTTATCTTCTTTTTGAAAGACTGCATTGAAATCACATTTGATTTAAGGTTTGGCAGTTTGTTCCGGAACCAATTATTCCCTATAAATCTAAACGTTTTTAAGCATCTTATCTAAGATTTGTGTACATATTTTGTCCACATGCCCTTTAATTCGTCTATTATTACTCATCAGTTAGACTAGTGTAGTTGGACAGAATCAAATCCATTCATCATTTTAAACCTATCAAACATATCTCCGTAATGTCTGCGCTTCTGTCATAAAAAAAGTCTTGCTATCCTTAAACCTATAACAATGCTAGGAATTAGTAATAGTTCTATAATTCTCTGCATGTTTCTCATGGTTTTGTTAACACTTGCCATGCTTTGGGGCCAAAAGTAAGTACAATATTTCCCATTTGGTACACTGACAGGGCAATGCAGAGTATCCTCACTATGAAGATGGGATATTAGCTCCTCAAGAACTGTGCAGTGGTCATTTTTTTTGATATTTTCATTGACTGATGCTTCAGCTATAGTTAGATTGGTCGACAACAAGTTCAAGTGCTTATTTCCCTCGAGTTGGTTTCTCACCATCTGTTGTAGGACCAGTCTAGTAACTACCTCCTTTAGCACTCAGCCACCTTAGTCAGTAGTGGTGCTACTAAGATACTCTTAGTTATGAACATTGATGGCCTGAAACCAAACATTTTATGTCCTCGCTATTTTCGAAGCAGCCTCAAGTGCTGCTCAACATGGAGAAGAAATTATTCATCAGTTGAGGGTAGCAGGGAATGGCAATCAGCAGGAAGTTTCCTTGTCCATGTTTAGCCTGATGTCACAAGACTTCATAGGGTCTGGAGTTAATGTTGGCAATTCTCAGGGCAATTCTGTTTTGATTATGTGCCACTCTTTCGCCAGCTCTGATGAACCTGTCATGTTAGTAGGACAGGATGGACCCAGAGATGGTGATGGTGGGTTCATAGTTGTAGCAGTTAGATGCAAGTGAGGGGCTTGCTATGCCATTTCAGAAAGTGTTTAAGAATTAACCACATCATTCTGGTTGTGAAATCACGTGTAGGCTTGACCATGTGAGAGTGGCAATTTTGTCTTTCCCAAAGCATTCGTTGGGCTTTTGTAACAATCAACAGTTTCATTGCCACCATTAGACTATCTTTTCAATTCCAGAAATGTTTTGTATTGAATTCAAAGTTTACTGTCTGCCTGGAGGGATTCAAACACATGACAGAATCTCAAAATTGTTACTGTACAGGAGGAGGTCATTCAGCCCATCATACACAAAGGCACTTCCTCTGTGAGCATTTTGACTGAGTGTCAATCAACATGGCCTCTAGTTTTTCATACTGCAATGTGTATGTCCGAGGTCCATGTATAGCAGTAGCTTTCAGAAGCAAAGGCTATGTTTTGACACACCCATTGATGTGTGCAGAGCTCTCAGTAGCTGCATAGCCAATAACTCAGAAGGAGTATTAGCACCAAAACAACTTATTATCTCAATGGAGAAAAATTTCAAAAAGCTTTGGTGTAAAGAAATCCGGTGTCCTTGTGTATGAATCGCAGAAAGTCAATATGCAAGTGATAATGATAGCCAATGGAATTTTTGGCATTTTTTGTTAAAGGAAAGGAATATAAAGGTAGGGAGGTGTTGCTTCAATTTTACAATGCATTAGTGAGACTGCACTGGGAGTACTGTGTACAGTTTTGATCCCTGTACTTGAGGGAGGATGTAATTACATTGGAGACAGTTCAAAGAAGGTTCACAAGAATAGTTCCAGAGATGAAAGGCTTGTTTTATGAGGAGAGATTGAGTAGTTTAGGTCTATACTTGCTAGAGTTTAGAAGAATAAGATGAGATTTAATTGAACTATATAAGATGCCTAAGGTGATTGACAAAGCAGATATAGCTCTGATGTTTCCTGTTGTGGTCAATTTGGAACAAAATATCACAGTTTTAGGCTAAGGAGTGGTAGATTTAAAACAGAAATAAGGAGGAATTTTTTCTTTCGAAGGGTTGTGAATCTGGGGAATTCACTATCTCCAAAGTATGGCGGACATTGGGATACTGAATAAATTTAAGGAGAAGATAGACAATTAACAATGGGTTAAAGCGTTACGGGGAGCAGGCAGATAAGACATGTGGAAGTTGAGGTGAGATCAACAATGATCATATTGAGTGATGAAGAGGGCTCAAGGGACTGAATTTCTTACTCCTGTTTTTAGTTCTTATATTCAATTTCCTGCCATTTCCCTATAACTCTGCATGTTGCTCCTATTTAAATAATCGTGTCATGCCCTCTTGAATGCCGCACTTAAACCTGTCCCCACCTCATGTCTGGTCATTTCATTCTAGACTTAACTACTTGCTGTGTGAAAGAAAATCATGCCTGGCATTTGCTTTGAGTTATAAACACTTTAAATCTCTGCAAAACATTATGAATCTATCTCCAGATTAGTCTGTGTCTCTAGACTACTGCACCAGGGACAATACCACTACACCACCATCTCCTCTGCTGTTCGACAAGTGAGTTGTGCAATTTGGAGAAAAAAGGGAGGTAAATAAAGTTGAGGCACAGTTTAACAATGGTCTAACTGAATAGCAGAACAGGCTCGAGATGAGAAATGGACGATTCTGGACCCATCTTTTCAAGATTCCTGTATTTCACAGAGGATTTTTTTTTTCCTTCTCCTTCCAAAAGATTGCATAAATGGCAGTGCACAGGAATGGCCATGGATTAGTGAGTTTTGATAGAATTCCCTCAAAGCTGAAATATGGGGAGGCCACCATTTATTCCCCATCCTTAGTTGCCATTGAAAAGGTGGTGATCAGTAGCCTTCTTAAACCACTTGTAGTCCATCTGGGGTAGGTGCCCACATTGCAGTTAGTCAGGGCGATGCATGGTTTTGACCCAGAAACACTGAAGGAACAGTGACATGGGGCCAGATTTTCTCGATGAGTAGCAATCTCACATCCCTTTGCAAGAAAAAAAAATCTGTAAAAATTACTAACAACGTTCTACCGTGCTTTTGTGCACCTCCTGTGGAGTCATAATCTTGTATGCCCCGTTCTGCCCAGGCATCGCACGATCTGCATGTCCTTATTTGGTGTGATCTGGCTGTACTGCTCACAAAACTGAATTTTTCACTGTGCTTAGGTACCTATGACAACAATAAAGTCAAATCAAAAAGGATCCCTACATTTCTGAAAGCAGATTTCGATCAGGAATTCTTCCGAAAGGCGAGTTCTACTTCCATTCTGATAGTTCTCTCAAAATACAGGACTTTCGGAGGAAGACAAATGATATTCCTGTTTCACAGCTATCAACTACTGTATTCTGAAATTTAAATGTCCCGACAACTGCTTTCAGCTGCTGTCAAATGGTAAATGAATAAGAGTGATGTTATGATGCTGGGAGTGTAGGGTGCAAGCTGAGCATTGAGTAGGATGCCAGCTGGATAGGAAGCCATGATGTCAAATACATAAGGTGCCAACTGGGTTGGAGTAGGGTGTCCAGACTTAAAATACTGGATGGTTAGGGG
This sequence comes from Ginglymostoma cirratum, assembly GCA_024137785.1. Lineage (NCBI taxonomy): Eukaryota > Metazoa > Chordata > Chondrichthyes > Orectolobiformes > Ginglymostomatidae > Ginglymostoma > Ginglymostoma cirratum. The sequence continues at coordinate 3,360,572 of JAHRHZ010000053.1, read as the reverse complement.
TCAGGTGCCAGGAGATTAGGATGCCACATCCACAAGCATTTACTGCCTCGACCATTGATATTACATACCACCTACAAGATATACTGCAGAAGTTCACCAAACTTGCATAGATAGGATCTTCCACAGTGACTACCATCTAGAAGGACAAAGTCAGCTGATACACAGGAACACGACCACCTGTAAGATTGTCTCCCAGCAACTCACTTTCCTGATTTGGAAATATATTGCTGTTTCTTCAATGTCATTGGGTCAAAATCCTAATCTCTTCCTATGGGCATTGTGGGTCTACCTGCATCAAATAGATGACAGCAGTTTAAGACAGCAGCTCACCACCACCTCCAGGGAAACTAGGGAAAACAATAAAGGTTGGGCAACCTGTAGCATCCACATCCATGAATGAATAACGAAACAAAACTACATGATTGTCAGAAAGCTTAACACATCTTAATGGTTATAAACAAATATTTTAAAAAAGCATAGAATTGTTAAGTATTGAGGAGGAGAAAAATTTTTCTCTTTTGAGGACTAGAGCTTTGGAGGCTAGAAAGAGGCCCTCTGTGAATAGTTTTAACTATATCTGTACAAATCCTCTTCTCCCCTGTTTCCATAAAAGGAACTGAATGAGCTGTTCCTACTCAGAATAGAATCATAGAATGATATAGTGCAGAAGAGGCCCCTCTGCTCATTGAATTGGTACTACTTCAACTATGCTAAATCTACACTAGCCCCACTTTTCAACATTTGGCCCTTAGCCTTGAATGTTATGACTCATCAAGTGCTCATCCAAAGACTTTTTGAAGGTTCTGAGGTTACCCACCCTCACCGGCAATGCTTTCTAGATTCCCACCACCCTCTGGGTGAAAATGTTTTTCCTGAAATCACCTCTAAATCTCCTGAATTTCATATTGAAAGTCTGGTCCCTTGTTACTGACCCAGCAACTAAGGGGAATAGCTGATTTCTATTCATCTGGTCCTTGCCTCTTATAGTCTTATACACCTTTATGAGGTCCCCTCTCAGCGTTGTGTGGTCCAAAGCAAATAGCTCGAGCTCATCGAGCTTCATAGCTAAAGCTAAAGCTACCATTCCAGGAATCATCCTGGTGCATCCCCTCTGCACCCCACATCCTTCCTATAGTGTGGTAACCAGAACTACACACACTACACCAGCTGTGGCCCAACTAAAGTTCTATACAATTCCAACATAACCTTCCTGCTCTTATAATCTGTGCCTCAGCTGATAAAGGCAAGCATCCTGTAACCCTTCTTGAACTTTGCTGTACTTTCAGGGATCTGGGGACAAACATTCCAAGACCCCTCTGTTCCTCCAAGCTTGCTTGTGTCCTACCATTCATTGAGCACTCCCTTGTCTTCATAGAATCCCTATCAAGTGGAAACAGGCCCTTCGGCCGAACAAGTCTACACTGACTCTCAGAGCAACCCACGCAGACCCGGGGAGAATGTGCAAACTTCATACAGACAATCACCCGAGGCTGGAATCAAACCCAGGTCCCTGGCGCTGTGAGGCAGCAGTGCTAACCACTGAGCCACCGTGCCACCCTTGTTACTTCTTCCATCCCCCTTGCACTTATCAAGATTAAATTCCAGCTGCCACTAATTTGCCTTTTTGACCAATCCGTCTATATCCTCCTGTAACCTAAGACCTTCTTCCTCACTATCAGCCACTGGCAAATCTTTGTGTCATCTGCAAATTTAATTATCATTCCCCCTAACATTCTCATCTACAGCGTTTTTACATATAATATATGTATTTCATGAACTGTGAACTTGCTCTCCATGTCAGACCAGCAAGTCCAGTACAACTTGTAAAAGAAAGCAAATAAAAGTGCAAATTGAGTAAAGCAATGAATAAAAAAGAAAATACAGGAAGAAATCTAATAAATAATTCCAAAATATATGAGAGAAAAGAGGAAATACAAGGTAATTATTTCAACAGTTTCAGGTCTGGCAAGGAGACTGACACAAAGAGAGTGACAAACAAAGGGAGAGAGAAAAGCAGAAGGGAAGTGGTTTAAAAAGCTTAGAATTAAATCTGCTTTTCATCTATAAAACAGCATGATTCCTGTCTGACCCAGCCACTGTGCAGAAAAGACAGGATGCATTCTCTGCTTACATATGCACAAACTACAGAGTTACTGAGCACACAACTAAAATGCTACAGATAATTTCTCTACAGAAGATGACATATTTTGATATTCTTAACCTCTTGGAAATGAATCAGGGCCGCAAAATGGTTCCCTAATGGACAATAAGCCATAACCGGTTGTAATGAAATTTCAAATTCTAAATGTTTTTAATGCCACCATAACCATTTAGTTGGTCTGTTGAGACATATTTCTGAAGTATGAAAACCATCAATTACTGTACTGAACAAAAAAGCCCTCTGAATGTAGATCAGCGTCTTTCCACCCATTCAACACACTTCAATTAAAGTGCTTGGCAAGTGCAGTTGAAACATACCTGACCTTTGGCCGACTGTGTTTTATTCACCCCTCTGTTAAAGATTTGTCTCAAAACCTAATTAGTGAAAGAGTTAGCAATGAGCCGTCATCAACTCAGAATTGTTGCTAAGAGAATGAGGAAACAAGTTATAATGATAGTCCTTTAAATCAGATGTTGTGAAAATGTGAAATGTTCTGCGACAGAAAGTAGCAGAGATCAATGCAATCTTAAAGGGAAATTAAGTAAAGATTTGGGACAGAATAACATGTTGGGAAAGAAGATATGGATTAATTTTAGACTAGAGTCAGCCTCAATATGATGAGTTGAATGATTCCCTTCAAAGCTGTTACCATCTATGCTTCCATATGAAGTAGAAACAAAAGCCCTGGAATTACAGGGAAAGAAGTGGCAGGTAGGGAGGCAGAAATGGAATTGCCAGCTGCAGATCAGTGATAAAATGTCCATATTCATTCTCTCTTTATGTTCAAGTAATTCATGCAATCACTCATCAAATTACGGAGATTAACTAAATCAACATTTTCCCTGCAGTAAGTTTAATAGAGCTCTGCATCTCAGTTGTCTCTGTGTATTTTCTCTTTCCACCTGGATAAGCCATAGAAAAAAAAGGGAGAGTTAGCAGCACAAACCTGGACCATCAGTTCCAAACCCTGCCAGCACTTTACATACAGCCAGCCAACTGCTCCCTCTACAGCGAAAGCCCAGAGAGTCATAGAGTCATTGAGTCGTACAGCATGGAAATGGACCATTCAGTCCAGTCCATGCCAACCATAATCCTGGAGTTAACTAGTCCCAACTGCCTGTGCTTAGCCCATATCCCTCCAAACATTTCTGATGCATGTAATTATATAAATTTTCAACAATGTAACTACCTCCAACTACCTCTTCCTCTGGAAGTTCATTCCACTCACGAATCACTCTCTGTGTAACAAAAAATTGCCTCTTGTGTCTTTTTTAAATCTTTCTCCTCTCTCTTTAAAAATATGGCTCCCTAATCTTGAAATCTCCCACCTTAGGGAAAAAGGCACTTGCCAAGCACCTTATCTATATCCGTCATGATTTTAGAAACCTCTATAAGGTCACCCCTCAACCTCCGACACTCCAGTGAAAAAAATCCCCAGCCTATCCAGCATCTCCTTGTAACGCAAACCCTTCATTCCCAGCAACGTCCTGGTAAGTCTCTTCTGGACCCTCTGCAGTTTAATAATATTCTTCCTAGAACAGGGATATCAGAAATGGACACAAACAAAAATCTATGCACAAGAGTGGTAGATGTTTGGAACTCTGTTCCAGAATTTGCAATGGATGCTGGATCAGTTGTTAATTTTAAATCTGAGAAAGATAAATTTGTGTTATACAAAGGCATTAAGTGATATGTTCCAAAATCAGGCATATGGAGTTAGCTCACAGATCAGTCATGATCTCATTGAATGGCAAAATAGGCTTGAGGAGCTCAATTGCCTTCTCCTACTCCTATGTTCCTATGTAACTTGTTTTTTTTGATGAGCAGAACAATTTCTGAGTCTGCATCACACAGTATTCTTCAGCAGCTGCGGCACGTATCAACAAAAGGCGAGCTGTTTAAAAATAAAATTTTAACTGTGTGCGTAGATGCGATGTTGATGAATTCCTGAGCTGCATTTTGAGACTGCCACAAGCCTTCCAAATGGGACAAATTTCCAACTTTTAGCTGGTCACCTATTTCACCGTTCTTAGTGGAACCTTGCTGAAACACAAAAACACATTACAGCAGATGTTGGATGTTCAAATTGAAAATGATGAATAATCAATGAAGTAAGCATTCACTTCCTTCACTGTTGGCACACAGTGATCAGGGTGTGTACCCACGTGAAGATGAACTTTTTTTTATTCATTAATGGGATGTGGGTGTCACCAGCTGGACCAGTATTGCATTAGCATGCCAAAACTTTTTTGACACCAACTTCTAAACCCAAATGTTTGTAATTGAGAGGAAATGGGGCACCGTACACATGGGAAACCCATGGTTTATAAGTTTCCCACCAAGCCACACACCATTCTGATGTCAAAATGTACCACTGTTCCTTCATCATCATTGAGTCAGAATCATCAAACTCTCTCCTGACAGTGCTTGCAAGTGCTGGTCATGAACAAATTTAAATATAAAATGACCGGCTACATCTGTGGACTGGGAAATGGAACTAATGTTTCAGATCTATTGTCAGAATTCAGTTGTGGTAAAAGTCATGATCTGCAATTTTCTGTGGAATTTTAAGTTGCATTAGAACCCCTCTCTCCCTCAGCATGAAGGTGAGGTGGTCAGGTTGGGAAGTTATGAGAAACTCCAAAGATTGAATTTCCCTGCACACTTTGGAGTTTTAACTGATCAATTCCTGGGTGACTCATAGGTTTCTACTCCAGTGTGTTGCAACCAGACTATAGATAAGTGTGGCATTCCAAGGTGTGACTCTCCCTCTCTCCAGACAGCCACTGAATTTTCTTCTGACCCCATCTTTTGGGTGTGTTTTCTTCAAACACATTTTACATTTGGAAGTTCAATATATCCACAAGTACTTTCAAGTTCCTCCATTCCTATGACAACTGAGAGTCTAGCTAGTGAAGGCTGCAGGAGCAGTTAAGTACAGGGCAAGCACAGACAATGTTGGAGAAACTCAGTCGGTCTGGCAGCATCTTTGGAGATAGAAACAGAGTTGACATTTCAAGCCTAATATGACTCTTCTTCAGATCTGTTTTGAAGAAGACATGCCAGACTCAAAACATTAACTCTCTTTGTTTCTCTCTCCACTGAGTTTCTCCAGCATTCTCTGTGTTTCTTTCTGATTTCAAGCATCTGCAGTCATACAGTCATAGAGTCATACAGCATGAAAACAGTCACTGCATTCAAACAGTCCATGCTGAACATATTCCCAAACTAAACTAGCCCCACTTGCCTGCTCCTGGACCATTTCCCTCCAAACGTTTCCTATTCATGTACTTATCCAAGTGTCTTTTAAACATTGTAACTGTACACACATTCACCACTTCCTCAGGAAGTTCATACCACATGTGAATCACCCTCTGTGTAAAAAAAATTGCCCCTCATGCCTTTTTAAAATCTCTCTCCTCTCACCGTAAAAATGTACCCCCTGGCCTTGAAATCCCCAGTCTTCGGCAAAAGACAACTACCATCAACTCTATCTATACGCCTCATTATTTTATAAACTTCGCCTCTCAACCTCCTATGCTCCAGTGAAAAATATCCCATGCTATCTAGCCTTTCTTTATAACTCAACCTTCCAAACCCAGCAACATCCTGGTAAATCTCTTCTGAACTCTCTCCAGCTTGATAATATTGTTCCAATAACTGGGTGACCAGAACTGGATCCAGTATTCCAGAAGATGCCTCAAACTCAATGTCTTGTACAACCTCAACATGACTTCCCAACTTCTATGCTAAAAGGACTGAGCAATTAAGGCAAATATGTTAAATGCCTTTTTAATCACCCTGTCTATACGTGAAGCAAACTTCAAAGAATGATGCACCTGCACCCCTAGGTCCCTCTTTTCTTGGGAGCAGGAGATTGCAATTTCTGGTGGGGAGGAGCATTGTTCTGAAAGAGGACGCCCATATGGGAGGCAAATGGAGTGGATTGGGATAGGATCAGGAATCAGGAGAACTACCAATCTTAAAATCTAGGGGTGGGGTGAGATTGGAGGCTTTGGACAGGATATCAAGCGCTTTGACACATTCGGAGGTTATAGAAGGGCCTATATAAACAGAAGTCCATCATTTCTTTCATACTGTGGAGAGACATATTCACTCAATATTTTTCAGTTTACTGAAATTACTTGAGACGTTGCCAATTTTGCTGGGGAGCATTTAGAAACATCTCGCTGACAAAACTGTCATTGTGCCAGTTACTGTTATAGATATTTTCTAACCAACCTGTTCAGCAATGTTATTACTCACCTCTGGCATATACTGGGCCTCCTGGCTCAAAGGTAAGGGCACCACTTCTGCTCCACAACAGTCCTTCCATTTACTCTTATACTGTGATTAGTCTGAAGCAAAATCAGTCTAAGTGGTATTTCATAATGCACTTTCGACTTCTTGGATATATCAGCAAGGAGCATGGCCAATATAAATAGAATTTTTTTTGTAGGCTTTGAGAAGTGATGGTCCTAAACATGCTTTTGTTGTACATGGCACATATTGAAAATAGTATCCCTATTAACGTCCTCCATCAATCCAGTTAGGCTAGAAGCCGCTGAAGAATAAGCATTCTGCTGAAGCTTGACATTTCCATTATCTGCTTTGGCCTATTCAAACTAAATTAGGTGTCAAATTCAAGGCAATTATCTTATATGAAACTCGTGTACTATGCAACAGACAGTGATAGACAGAACTCTGTTCAGCTTTGACCTTTAATGATGGGAAAAAGCCTCCCTTTTCTTCTCCTGGGCCTGTTCTGAGCCCAGGGCCATTCAGCGAGCATCTGCACCTGGTGCTGGTGTATTATTCAGCTTTTGACACATGCCCTCCAGTTACATTTTAAAGACATGATTCATGCATTTCAGTTTTAACAGAAATTCATTTTCAGGATCTTTTCATTATTCAAATGCTCACACTGTTCTCAGCAGGAACTGATAGGTGGAAGAATGTCAGACAGCTCCAGTACTGAACTACAGGGCCTAGTGACAAAAATCACTCACTGGTAACTACGCGACCTGGCAATTTCTGTATCACAGTTTCCATAGCCACTGATCTTGGCTCTGAGATAACAAGGTGTAGAGCTGAATGAACACAGCAGGCCAAGCAGCATCAGAGGAGCAGGAAGGCTGATGTTTTGGGCCTAGACCCTTCTTCAGAAAAGCTCTGAACTGGCCAGGGAGAGGCATTTTTGATTTTAAGTTCTCAGCCAATAAAGTTATTTCATCTGGAAGTTACTCCCAGCTCCAATGCAAGGTTTACAGTAAATTAAATACCTGAAAGTTTAGGAAGGTAAAAGAAAATTAGGTTAGGACATTTCATGATGGAAAAGATAAAATTAAATGTATAATTGAAAACAGAAAAAGAGATGAAATTCCTTTCCAATAAAAAGAGAGAACACTTTCTTTTGTCACTGTTAATGACACATTCTTGAAGTCCAAAGAAATGAGTGCTTTCAAATAAAATGGACAATAGGCTCAATTTTATTCTTGAAAAGCAATCATTAAAACACACAATCTTTGGAAGTGAGCTTAACATATAAATTATCTAAAAATGCCTCATGTTTTCTTTGCAATTAATTCCTTCAAAGCAATATTCATTCACGAATTAATGTCACTACCAAGTAAGATCCCACAAATGCAGACTGTTAAGAATAATTAGTCATCCTATTTTAGGGGCATTGAGAGGAAGGAATGTTGAGGAGTAGGCTGCCAGAATTCCCTGCTCCCTTTTTACAAAATGGAATATGAGGGTTGGAGAAATACTTTTATTTATTTCATGGTCTGGCACAAAGCTTTATTTTGATGAGAGCTCAAAAGGGGAATTGGGAAACTGAGAGCAAAGGGTGTAAATTATGGCCTGGATGATTTTTTTTGCCCTACTAAGATGAAACAATGGAAAATATGTGCACTTGGAATCAAACGTACATGGCTTCATGCCAGGGCATCCAAAACATGTGCCTCCACCCAAAGAAAGATGCTTCAGGAATGCTAACTTGTAAAGTTGAACTTTGATGTTCAACTGAACCAAAACTTTGAAGATAATAACAGAATACACAAAATTTCACCAAACGCTGTGTGCCCCAACAGTGTCCAAGATGCAGCAATAAAGATTTGTAGCCCAGAGAAACATATCAAATCAATTCTTTCATTGGCATCTGCTTGACAATGTGCAAAATAAATTGCTACTGAACATCCTATTCTCAAAAACAAAATTACCTTGGCTAAGGACTTTTTTGTGAGTGTCTGCAGCTAATTGTTTGAAGATACTGTCAATAGTTATATTGCCTCACCAGAAATAACAGGCTTGACATCTGGTCATGAGTATCAAATGCTTGGGCTAGAGCTAAATTTCTGGAGGAGATAACTTGTGTAATCATTTTTTGATATCGAGGCGTAACTGACTATGAAAACCGAAGGAACTGCGGATGCTGTAAATCAGGAAGAAAAACAAAATGCTCAGTGGGTCTGGCAGCATCTGTGAAAAAAAATTCGGAGTTAACATTTCGTGGCCAGTGACCCTTCCTCAGAACTGATGGTGGCTGGGAAAATGTCAGTTTATATGATGAAAATAGGGATGGTGGAGTGGGGTAGGGAGTAAACGATACGATAGAGTCTAAAGAGAGAGAAGAGAAGAACAGTTGGACAGACAAAGGAGTTGATAACGATCAGGCTGGGAGGATGAAAAGATGTTAATGGGGACTATTTGTGACTAACAACAGGTGGTGTATAGAGGCAGGCTATGTGATAGCAATGACTGGTGTGTGGGGTGGGGGGCTGGGACACGGGAGAGTTTAGGCCCTAAAACTATTGAACTCAATATTGAGTCTGGAGGCCTGCAGGGTCCCCAAGTGGAAAATGAGGTGTTGTTCTTCCTGATTGCGTTGAGATTCACTGGAACACTGCAACAAGCCAGAGACAGAGATGTTGGCCAGGGAATAGGGTGGTGCATTAAGGTGGCAGGCAACAGTTAGTTCAGGATCTTTTATGCGAGCAGAACGTAGATGAAAGAACGTAGATTTCAAGAGCGAACTATGTGGTAAATGGAAAGGCCCTGGGGAAAATTGATGCACAAAGAGATCTGGGTGTTCAGGTCCATTGTACCCTGCAGGTGGCAACGCAGGTCGATAGAGTGGTCAAGAAGGCATACGGCATGCTTTCGTTCATCGGATGGGGTATTGAGTACAAGAGTTGGCAGGTCATGTTACAGTTGTATACGACTTTGGTTCGACCACATTTGGAATACTGCGTACAGTTCTGGTCGCCACATTACCAAAAGGATGTGGATGCTTTGGAGATGATGCAGAGGAGGGTCACCAGGATGTTGCCTGGTATGGACGGCGCTAGCTATGAAGAGAGGTCGATTAGATTAGGATTATTTACATTAGAAAGAAGGAGATTGAGGGGGGACCTGATTGACATCTACAAAATCATGAGAGTGTTCCATTACTTTCGTAACTGCTTCACTTGTGAAGCAGCCCATCTTGATCTTTAGATGTACATTATCAGACAACTTTTTACATTTTTACCCATGAAGGTACCATATAAAGTGAAATGCCGCTCAATTATTCTTCTCAAATGTTTAAAGAAAGTGTTGATAAGAGTCAGAGGGATTTGCGAAACAAACTGCTGTGTCAACCCCTAATGATGCAGAAGCTTCAAGATAAAAAGCTGCCGCTGCCCTTTACATAACAACTTGATATTGAATAGTTTACAATTAATTTTAAATTACTGTGTTTCCAATATATGTAAGAAACAGATGGTTACGCTTCACCCTGAGTTTAAAGTGATTAATTTCAATAATTGCCTGTGTGAATGATGTAAAATTGCTAATTGTGTTTGGATATTTTCAGGCATGGATCAGACGGCAGCACTGAGTCAGAAGGTTGTAAGTTCAAATCACTCTCCAGAGATTTTAGCAAAAATATTGACACTGACACTTCAGTGCACTGCAAAGAGAATGCTGCATTGTCAGAAAAGACAATAAACCAAGGTCCCATTAATTTTCTTAAGTCCATAAAGGCTTTTGATTAAACACAGTGGAATAACATCTGTGTCTTTACCGATATTTGTTTCTCAATAATTACAACAACAATATCTTTCATCACATTGCAGTTTGTGGGAGGTGCTGTGCAATAGGCTGCTGCATTTCTTGTACACGTATTTCTCCTATAACATGACCTGTTGCGTTCTTCACCATAAAAAGGCGTGTTATAGGAAAATCACTATCGGAAATGGCTATACCTGCACAGCAGAAAGTTTGTGTTATCCAAACAGCATCCACTATTTATCAATCATGTCAACAGCTAATTCATGTTATTAAAACACTTGTTATAGCAGAAGTACCTGTGTATTACCAAAGTGACAATACTTTAAATGTATTTTGTGTTTGTTGTTTTTACTTTAAATGTATTTCATTAATTCTCAAGCACTTTAAACATTTTTTTTGCATTTAATCTTCTAAGTGATAGGGTATGTTTTTGTTGACCAGTGTCTTTTATTGATGGATTTGACAAGATTTGTCACACTAAATTACAACAACACAGAAACTGTTGCAAAACACATTTGGATTTATTTTTTCAGGACAAAGAACATTGCTTTTCAAAATGGAAAGTACAAAGAACATTATAAATCAATGCATATCTTAAGTTGAATCATTATGCCCAATTTTGAGCATTGCAAAATTCGGATAAATGACAAGGTTCTTGGAGAGGGTCAAAATGAGATTTATCAGGAACCATTTCAGGAGAAAAGACCTCTGTGGAGAGACACCAGAGGTTGGGATTGTTCTCCTGGCAGCTAAGAATTGTAAGCAGCCGTTTAAAATAATAAGAATGGAGATGTCCAAAATTGGGTATTTTACATTGTACATGAGAAGAAACTGATTCTATTGGTGAGTGGATCAGAGGACATAGATTTAAAATGTTGGAAAGGAACCAGAGAGGAGATGAGAAGTTTTGTTTTAAAATCCTGTTGTTATGATCAAGAGTGCACAGGTTGAAACAGTTTTAGTAAAGGAAACTGAATATCGAAATGAAAGGAAAAGAATTGCAGACCTATGTAATAAGTACAGGGAAGTTAACTAATTACAATCATAGAGATGTACAGCACGGAAACAGACCCTTCAGTCCAACTCATCCATGCCGACTAGATAGCCTAAATTAATCTGGTCAATCTTTTAATGAAAAGATATGAAAAAAGAATAAGAAATAGGAGGCACAGCATTTACATCCTCTACCATCCAATACAGTCATATTTTCTGCTGCATCTCCACTTAGCCACCTGACTAACCATGATCCCTTGATTTCCTGAGAAAGTGGAATTAAATGGACTTATTTTTATCTTGACAGATAAATTTAATAATTGTTATGATACCCAAAGAAACATAGGAATAAGAGTAGGCCTTCGACCCTGATCCACCATCCAAAGAGATCATGACTGATCCGTGGCCTAACTCTATTTATCTGCCTTTGGTCCATTTTCCCTTTAATATCTTTGCATTACAAAACTCTCAGATTTAAAATTAACAACTGACTCAGCATCCATTGCTGTTTGTGGAAGGAATTTGAAACGTCTACCATCAATTGTATGTAGAAATGCTTCCTAACATCTTTCCTGAATGCTGTAGCCCTAGTTCCCAGACTATTCCCTTTAGTTCTAGAATTCCCAACCAATGGAAATAATTTATCTGTCCCATTTTTCCTGCTAATATCTTGAAGACTTCAATCAGATCGATCCTTCTAAATCTAGAGAAGACAGCCGTAATTTGTTTAATTTCTCCTCATAACTTAACCCCCGAAGTCCAGGTAAAATTGTGTTATACTCCCTCCAAGACAAATGTATCCTTCCTAAGGTGTAGTGCCAAATCTGCTCACGATACTCCAAGTGAGCTCTAACTCGAGTTTTATATAACTGCGGCATAACTCCTGAATCCTTGCACTCCAGTCCTCTAGATATAACATTCTATTGGCTTTCTTGATTATTTTCTGCACTGTTTATGACATTTTAAAGATCTATATACCTGAATCCCCAAGTGTCTTTGGACATCCGATGTATTTAATTGCATATCATCTAGAAAGTACACTGATCTATCCTTTCTCAGTCCAAGATGGATTATTTAACATTTATTTATATTAAACTCCATCTATTACAGATTTGTCTATTCATCAAGTCTACCAATATCCCTTAATAATTTTGTGCTATTATCTACACTATGTACAACACTGCCTAACATTGTATCATCAGTAAATTTAGATACATGACTTGCAAAGTTATTATCTAAGTCATTAAAAATATGAAGAATTGTAAAGAATCCAGATCCTCGTGAAACAGCATTGGTTACATCCTGCTAATTTGAGTACCTATCTATTATCCCCACTTTCTATCACCAACCATTTTCCAGCCATGTCAATAACTTGTCCTCAATTCCATGGGATTCTACCTTCGTTAACAGTCTGTTATGTGAGACTATACCAAATATTGAAAGTCCATATAACATCGATAGACATCTCCCTGTCCACTACTTTAGTCGCCACGTTAAAAAAATTCAGTGAGGCTTGTCAGATATTACCGACTTGTCATGAATCCATGCTGGCTCTCCTTGATTAACTGAAAATATTCAAGGTGTTCAGTTACCTCATCCTTGACTATAGACTGAAACAATTTCCCCATTACAGACTTTAGGCTAGCTAATTTGTAATTCTCTGGATTTCCTCTTTCACCCTTCTGAAAAAGCGGAGTGACGTGTGCAATTTTCCAAACCAGATGGATCTATTGAGGGAACTCTGAAGGATTATAGCTAGGGCATCTGCAATGTACACCTTTACTTCATTTAACACTCTCAGATTGAAAATAACAGGTCCTGGGGATTTGTCACCCTTTAATTCTATTAATTTTCTCACTACTGATGTTCTACATATATCAATTTTATTCAATCCCTGCCCTTATCCACTCTTAATTTCCTTGGGACTTCCAGCAAGCTATTCTTCCTTTCCACTGTAAATACTGGAATGAAATAATTATCCATTTCTGTCATTTCCCATAAACATTGACTATATCCCCACTTTCAGTCTTTAGTGGGGCAACATTGCTCATGGCCATCTACTTTTCCTTTATATAATTATAACATTTCTTCTTATTGATTTTGATTTTCCTGGAAATTTCATTTCATAATCCCTTTGGTAGCTCTCTTAAGCTGCTTTGTGCCCTTTGCCTGTCTTTGTATCTTTCCCATTCAGGAGGATCAGAGCTGTTTTTTTTGGTAAACCCTTTCTTCTAGTTTTATGCCATCCTTTACTTCCTTAATTGTGCATGATTGCTTTTTTTCTGTGAAGTGGAGCTTTCCCCTCTCAGGGGTATAAACTTGTTTTGCATTGTGTCAAATACTTCTTTAAATATTCCATACTGTTCTTCAGATGTTTTACCCATTAGCAGATTTTCCCAGTTTGCTGTGGACAGTCTCTGTCTTTGTCTCATCTCGTTTAGGTTGGCCTTTAAAACTAAAACTCTGTTCAAATACTACATTGAACTTTATCACGTTCTGATCGCTGTTTAACAAATGATCACGCATAATTGGATTATTAATTATATCCCACTCATTACTTATTGCTAAATCCATCTTGCTTGTTCCTTTGTTGCATCCAGGACATATTGCTGGAGAATACTGTCCCAGACATGGGGATTGGTTTAGCTCAGTTGGCTGCACAGTTGCTTTGTAAAACAATGTGATGCCAACAGAATCGGTTCAATTTCAATCCACTCACTGAAATTACTGTGAAGAACTCAACTTCTCAACCTCTCCCCTCACCTGAGGTATGGTGGCCCTCAGGTTAAATCATCACCAGTTGTGTCTCTTTCATGTTCTATCCTGGACTCACTTGCTTTCTGACAGGTGCTTGTGAGTCTCTTTCAATCTATGTTAGAGTTAACATCCCCCTCTAATTCTAATCTAACTTTGCTATTTACTTGCCTAATTTCTACCCTCAATTTAGCACTTCAGAATTGTTTCTGGTAGTCTGTACACAACACCTAATCCAGTTTTAGGTCCTTTACTGTTCCTCAGTTCCACTCGTACAGTCTCCACTGAATACTTTCTCCTCATTATATCCTCCCTCATCATTGAAGTAATTTTGTTTCTAATCAGTAAAGCTACCATGTTCTCCATCGTTTTCCCTCTCTGCTCTGTAAACAAATAACCTGCTATATTTAGTTTTCAATAGCCTGACCATCTTGCAGCCGTGTCTCTGTAATGGCTACTATATCATAGCATCCGATTTAAATTTGTGCCTGCAGCTCATGTAACTTATTACTTATGCTCCATTAATTTGTATATGGAATTCTTATTTGGGCCATACACTGTAAACTGCTCCTCACCAATTTGCATGTGGCTGATATTTTAGTTTGAAGTCCCAGTAATGACTTTAAAAGAATTGGACAATAAGATTTCATGTTTTAGACTTTCTAAAACAAATTAAAGTCAACATCAATTGAACATTACTTAGTAGATAATCAAGCTTAGAATGACAGAAATCATAATCCTTAATGTCTTAATATTTACCTTACATCACACTCTTTGCAGAATTGTAATTTTTCATAAAATAGTCCACGTCACTCCCAGCCTCCCAGCCTATGCCCCAGTTGTGCTGAGGTATAATGTCCAGTGTGAATTCAAGCTCCTATTCCTCATTCTTCAGAGCAATTCAGAATCATTTTCCAGCAACAAGACTCAGTTGTGTGACTCCTTCTCACAGCCTTAAATCTTAAATCACAGCGACCTTAAATCTTTGTAGATTCCTGCTCCTACCAGAAGTAAACTTTTCACTGTATTCTGCCTTGTAGCTGGTAGAGAACAGCTATTCCCTATTGCTTGCAATGGCTGCTCCTTCCTTGTTTCCCTTTCTCACTGTTCAAAGTGTCTGACTCAGTAAGTTTGCAACAGCATAATCATTGCCCCTGTGGTCATATGTTAAATTTACCAGATGTATTTATATAGCAGTTGTCCTGGGATTCCTGTCCACATGGTAAACAAACCAGTCATTGGGCAGAACTCCTCATAGATTATAGTTCCAAACATAACCATCTTATAAAAGTTTAACATCCATAACACATGTTTCAAACATAGAATTGCCCTTTCAAAGCCAGTGAAGCTATTTAGCAGTAATCATGAACACAATACTCCATAAAAACCCAGTTGTACTCGCTTCAGCAAGATTAAGGGAATAAAACTGGAAAAAGAATTAGAAATTCAATAATTTACAATTGATTCCATTCTTGGTGGATCTTAACTGCTCCCTTCCTCTGGTGAATAGTAGAATAAGCAACAGAAATGTCTGAATTCATGTGTTTAAATGTGTATGTGTAGACACAGGAATATACTGTCTGTTTCAGAAAAATCACATTGATGATTGCTAATAATCAGGACATAAAATCCAGCCCTATGGCCTTATAGGATGCATGAGCTTTACTTTCCTCTATCAGAATAGCAGGGATGAATTCTTGCAGTTTATGCCAGGACAGCAAACACGACCAACCTCCAAATGCAGCTCTGCTTTGAAGGTCACATTTGCATAATACTTACTGTTGAGGATTTAACTGATCGGGAATGACTACAATTCAGATAGATATAAATGTACCAATGCCATCAGTGCTGGGGGAAGACTTATGAATAAAATGTATTGCACAGCTTGACAGATTTATGCATTTTGTTTTAAATTCCTTGGTTATTTATTGGGCACCTCGTAATTTATCAGATTTTACTGTAGATTATAGGCCAGGCTATAATGTCATGGCAGGTATTAGAGATGCATTTACTGCAGGTTGTAAAATATCAAAGCAAATGATCTAAATCTGATTTCAAATTGTAAATGCAATATGTACTGGAGCATGATTTTAATGCAGTAGAAGATTATTTTTAAAAGTATGCACTGACAAAAGAAAATGTTGAAAACATACTCTAATTGAAGCAATATATGAAAGACAAAAAGAAAAACATCCTTTCACCATATGTCTCCTTCTTACTGAAATAGGAACTGATTTCTCCTTAACAGAGATTGTCTGACAGTGTATGGCACTATTTCTCTGTTCTTGTTTCATATTAGCTCACCTGCCATGTTATTAGTCATAGTTTGGGATCTGGAACATGGCCCCAAAATATTTGAGAGGAGCAGGGAATTTACTTAACTTGGATTCTTCCTAAATTTCAAATTTTTCAGTTCAGGAAATAGCCCACGTAGACCTAAGCACAGGGAAATTGGAAGTCAATCCTTGCTTGTAAATAATTGCTTTCTTGCCCATTTAGTTCATTCAAATCGGCAAAATCATAGAACCCCTACAGGATGGAAGCAGGCCATTTGGCCGATTGATTCCACATCAAGCCTCTGAAGAATATTCCACCCAGAACACCCTCCGCCTACACATGTAACCCTGCATTTCCCATGCCTAATCCATCAATCCTGCACATCCCTGGACACTACGGGCAATTTAACATGGCCAATCCACCAAACCTGCACATCTTTAGACTGTGGGAAGAAACCAGAGCACCGAAGGAAACGCACAGACACATAGGTAGAATGAGTAAACTCCACACAGACAATTGCTCAAGGGTGGAATCAAACCCATGTCCCTGGCGCTGTAAGGTAGCAGTGCTAACCACTGAGCCACTGTGCCACCAGATAGCTCCAAGCAATTTATTATGAACACTGACTATATAAGTTTATGTTTAAAATGTCTGTTTTTAAATTAAATAAAAAAGAATGTTCTTGATAAGATGATCGTGATCTTGTCCCTGCTATGAAACCTGAGTGTTATGGGAAAAAGAAACTTATTGAAAATGAAGAGATAGTTTCTACACCTTGTTATGAGAGAAGGATAGATGTTATTTGGAGGCAGAGGGTGGAATCTTCAATGAGGTTGTTGGTGAAAGGTTAAGATGTGGGTGACACTTGTGCTTAAGAAAGTTGCAGACAGCCACACACCGCTACACAGCAGGCAATTGACTATGAATGGCCAAGGAGCAGGATGTTTGGTGGGGCTTGCAGGAAGTCCATGCCGCTGCCACCACCTCATGGAGTCGAAGGTTGAATTGCCAGAAGAAATGGCCCTGAGAGAGACATTGCAATTCCTGCAAGACAAAACATCAACATGCTGCAACCAGATTAATTAACACAGCCATTCCTCTCACCGTCAGCAGCTTTCGATTCATCCTAAGTGTCACATATCCTTCAATATTCAGGTTCCAATCCAGGCCAATCTACAGCCAAGTCTCAGTTACTGCCACTAAATTGTCCTTGTTTATCTCAATTTTTACTATTGGTTTGTCTATTTTGTTTCAAATACTCTGTGTATTAAAATACAGTGCTTTAAATTTTGTCCTTTATTTTGGTAACCACTTGTCATACCTGCTGATTCCCTCGTACAATTGTGTTCTCTGCCCCTTCTTGCCATTATATGTTGATCATTTCCCAAGTGAATTCCTTCCTGTCCGGTCTTGTCTCTACTCTTTGATCCACCAGGACTTCCCAAATTTGGGTTCTTGCCTCCATTAGTTTAAAACCCACTGTGCTTTCCTAATTGTTTCAGAGATAGTAGGAACTGCAGATGCTGGAGAATCTGAGATAACAAAATGTAGAGCTGGATGAACATAGCAGGCCAAGCAGTATCATTTCTGAAGAAGGGTCTAGTGCTGAAATGTTAGCTTTCCTGCTCCTCTGATGCTGCTTGGCTGCTGTGTTCATCCAGGTCTACACCTTGTTATCTTGTACTTTCCTAATTATTCATTTTGGAAGAAAATCAGTCTAAGTATGGATCAAGTTTATTACATTTGAGGTTTTGCTTCTTAATTTGGTGTCTAGCTCTCTTAATCTCAACCTTCTCTCAATTAACCTTGAGTCTCAGGGCTTTGGAAATAACAATCTGAGATGACTCTCTATCCATAACCATTTGGATCGATGGTTTTCTAACTTCCAAGTTCCCTGTATGGCCCAGTATCCTTCCTTTGTCCTTCACAAAGGACAACCAAATGGTTGCTACATTACTCCTTGACTCAGTCATCGGGAGCTGTCCATCAGCTCATCATCTTCTCTTTCTGCTCACTTTGGCCTGGTCTTGGTTGAATGTAACCTATTGGTCAGGCAAAAGTGCCCCTCTTTTCAGAGGTTTCCATAGAGAAGGGAACACACTGGACTGTGGTTCCCATCCATTTAACACATGATCCTCAGGGTTGCCCTTTACTTGGCAAATTGTGCTCACCAATAACTCTACCAACCCAACACCATCCTCCTACTTTGAAAGATCATACTTTCAATGTGACTGCATTCAAAGAAGACATTTAAAAATGGTGTATATTTCATATTCCAGACTGGATCCATCAACTTCTACCTTCACCTCATGACCCACCAACTCCAATCATGATCCTTGATGTCATTAGTGACTGAAATCTATCAATAGAAATACAATTAGTACTGCAGGTGCAGCGTAACCAACAATCAAGACAATTGGAGCAAGATGTCTTTGCTCATGTGCTAAAATCTCTTGCAATAAAGGCTAACATAATGTTTTCCTTGTAAATAAAGGCTAACATATTGCTTTCGTTCTAAATCGTTTGCTACATCTACAACTTTTCTTTCGATTCCTCCCACTTCCTACAAACAAAGGGTGTGGCCATGGGTACCCGCATGGGTCCAAGCTATGCCTGCCTCTTCGTAGGTTATGTGGAACAATCCCTCTTCCGTACCT
>JAHRHZ010000053.1:3266045-3336675 GCA_024137785.1 Ginglymostoma cirratum | reverse complement strand
CTGTC
Organism: Ginglymostoma cirratum; assembly: GCA_024137785.1. Classification (NCBI taxonomy): domain Eukaryota; kingdom Metazoa; phylum Chordata; class Chondrichthyes; order Orectolobiformes; family Ginglymostomatidae; genus Ginglymostoma; species Ginglymostoma cirratum. Next base: position 3,336,670 of record JAHRHZ010000053.1, on the reverse strand, counting down.
TAGGCCCGAAACGTCAGCTTTCCTGCTCCTCTGATGCTGCTTGGCCTGCTGTGTTCATCCAGCTCTACACCTTGTTACCCCAAGTATTGTAATGGTTAGTGACATCCAGCTACAATCCATGATTGAGTATTTCAGGACACATTCCTTTCACATTGTAGATGCCAAGGACAGAACATATACAATTAATGGTAGAGCCCTGGGTAATGCTGTAGAACAGAGAGACTTAGGGGTTCAGGTACATAATTTGTATCACAGGTTGACAGAGTGGTTAAGAAGGTAGTTAGCATGCTTGCCTTCATTGTTCAGACCTTTGTTTCCAGGAGTTGCGACATCATGTTGAAGTTGTACAAGACATTGGTGAGGCCTCTTCTGGAGTACTGTTATAGGAAGCATATTATTAAACTGGAAATGTATCAGATATTATTTACCAGGATGAGATTGTTGACTTGCTTGCCAAGCTGGCTTTTTTTTGGTTCAGACATTTTGTCACCATGCCAGGTGACATCATCAGTGGAGCCTCTAACTAAGCGATATTGTTCTACTCCGCTTGGAATTCATCTTTTCTATAGAAAGGAGACCAGAATTGAATGCAGTATTCTAAAAGTGGCCTAACCAATGTCCTGTACAGGCACAACATGGCATTCCAACTCTTATATTCAATGTAGACAAACAGGAGGCTAGAAGAACACAGGAAGCCAGACAGCATCTGGAGGAAAGGACAAGTCGATATTTTGGGTATTACCCTTCTTCCAGACTACATTCAACGCACTGACCAACAAAGGAAAGTATGCCAAATGCCTTCCTGACTACCTTGTCTACCTGTAACTCCACTTTCAAGGAAATACGAGCCTGCACCCAAGGTCTCTTTGTTCAGCACACTCCCAGGACATTACCATTAAGTGTGAAGTCCTGTCCTGATTTGCATCATCAAAATGCAGCACCTCACATTTATCGCAATTAAGTTCCATTAGCCACTCCTTGGCCCATTTGCCCATCTGATCGAGGTCCTGTTGTACTCTGAGGTAATCTTCTTCACTGTCAACTACACCATCAATTTTGGTGTCATCTGCAAACTTACCGACCATACCTCCTATACTCACATCCAAACCATTTATATAAATGACAAAAAGTAGTGGACCCAGCGCCGATCCTTGTGGCACACTGCTGATAACAGGCCTCCAGTCCAAAAAACAACCATCCATCACTATCCTCTGTCTCCTACCTTCGAGCCAATTTTGTATCCAAATGGCTAGTTCTCCCTGTATATCATGTGATTTAATGTTGCTAATCAGTCTACCATGCAGATCCTTGTTGAACGTCTTACTGAAGTTCCACCACTCTGCCTTCATCAATCTTCTTCAAAAAACTCGATCAAGTTAGTGAGATATGACTTCTCATATACAAAGCCACATTGAATCCCTCTAATCAGTTGTTGCCTTTCCAAATACATGTTAACCCTGTCCTGCAGAATCCCCTCCAACAACTTAGCCACCACTGACATCAAGCTCATTGGCGTGTAGTTCCCAACCTTTCCCTACTACTTTTCTTAAATAATGGCACCACATTAACCAACCTCTAGTCTTCGGCAAACTCACCTGTGGCCATCGATGATACAAATATCTCAGCGAGGGGCCCAGCAATCACATCCCTAGCTTCCCACAAAGTTCTGGGGTACACCTGATTAGGTCCTGGGTATTTACCCACCTTCATATTTTAAGATGTCCAGCACCACCTCATCTGTAATGTGGACGCTTTTCAAGATATCGCTATTTGTTCCCCCAAGTTCTCTAGCTTTTATATCCTTCTCTGCAGTGAATATTGACATGAAATTCTCATTTAGTACCTCACCCACCTCCAGTGGTTCCACACATAGATGACCTTGTCGATCTTTAAGTTACTCTTTTTCCCTTAATGTATGTATATATTCTTTTTGAATTCTCCTTAACCCTATTTGCCAAACTAACTCATGTCACCTTTGTGCCTCCTGATTTTCCTCTTAAGTCTCCTCCTACTGCCCCATACTCCTTTAGACATTCACCCGAACCCAGCTGTCTATACCTGAAATATGCTTCCTTCTTTTTCTTGACCAAAGCCTCTCTAGTCATCCAGCATTCCTTACACCTACCAGCTTATTTCAAATTCACCAAACGTTTCTCCATCTTCCACCTCCTAATTTACAGGAATCACAGAAATGTCATTTTGCATCCACCACAATACAAACAGAAGCAAAATATTTGTTCATTTCCTCCACCATTTCCTTATTATCTATTATTAACTCCACAGGAAATGGCGTTCACTCTCCTTCTAGGCATTTGTTCCTGGTGAGGCATTACAAATGGGTTATTTTCATTTCAATGGTTTTGGAATGTAAAAAATATAATGATGTAAATGTTCCGCCACCTTTGTGATTTCAATCACTTAAATGGGGCTTCAGTCTTTTTCGCCGAAAAACTCATATGGTAAGTTTTACAAAGAGTAGTTTTACAGCAATGACATCTCAATTTAATGTACCTTTTATCCATTTACCTTGACACCTTGCCAACAAAAATGCACAAATTGCAGAACATCTGTTGACAAAGCCACTGTAATATTTAATTGCTTTGTCAGGGTAGTTGGAGTGGCATGGCACCTCACAGACAACATCCCCGGGCAATTGTCTGTATGGAGTTTGCCCATTCTCCATGTGTCTGCGTGGGTTTCCTCTGGGTGCAAAGATGTGCAGGTTAGATGGATTGGCCATGCTAAATTGCCCATAGTGTCCAGGGATGAGCAGGCTAGATGGATTAGCCATGGGAAATGTAGGGACAGGGAAGGTGGGTGGGATGCTCTTCTGAGGGTCAGTGTGGATTCAATGGGCCAAATGGCCAGCTTACACACTGGAGGGATTCTATATAAAAACGAAATGCAATAATTCAATGTTACCGGTCTGGACTATTTTCATATTTAAAATGTCTGTTGCAAAACACAACACCACATGAACAAGAACTGTGGGCTTTAACCTCTCTCTAGTTTCAAACAAGCAAACGCTGAAGGGGAATGATCTTTTTAAACTGGGAAGATGTATCTGAGGTGCTACATTGTTGAGACATAAGATAGTCAAAGAGACTGGAAAATATAAGTCTCAAACATTATTTTATCTGGAAACAAATCAAAGGTGGTTGAGGGGAGGTGCACAAATTCAAACTAGTAACCGATCATTTCAGAACTGCTCTGAGGGAATTCCTCTTTAAACAGTGACCAATATTGAGTTGTGGAGGCAATAATCCTTGGATTATTTTAAGCAATGAACACACACAGAAAGAGAGCTAACAACCCATTTTTCACATGACTGAGTGAAAATGGCTGAATGGCTTTTCTCACCAATTCTGACTGGATAACGGTGTGAATATTTCCTGTACTTGTTTAGTTCTATAACCATAGCTATAATTGTGAGATTAACAGTATGCCAAAGATATATTGCATCTGGAACTGATTGAGTATTAGGATACGGAGGAGAATTCCCAAATGGCAGGCATTTCATTAAACAAGATAACAACAAGATAATTAATTACCAGATTATAATTACTGTCATTGTCTTTTTTTTAATTTTTGTGTTCTATTGTTCTGTCTTTATATCTATTGTGGCAAAACCAGATGATTTGGCCAGAACCTGGAAAACCCACTTTTGAACTTGCTAACCACCATTTTGTGGTGCATGATGCATTCACATTCTAGATGCATTCTAGATGCATTCACATTTCACAGTCATATCTGCCCATATAATTCAAAAGCTGCCTCCACCTTTGTGTGCCTCTGCTGACCTGTTTTATCTGGAACATGAACAGTGTAAGTTACACCTTGTAGGAACAGATCTGAACCTTTATCACAATACAGCGCCTGCAATTTTCCAGTTTGATTGACAGCTACAAGTGGTTCCACTTTGGAGTGGAACTATGAATTCCAATGGTTGTTGTTATAAGGGATGATGCACTTAAGTGAAATTCTCATTTATATAAGACATTTCAAAGTCCTGAGCTTTAAATCTTTGAAGAAAATGTTTAGAGTGTTTTTAAAAATATTCACTATTTCACTCTGCCTGTTGGCGTAAGCCAGTTGCATTCCATTACTGCTTTAGTGCTGTATATCTGACTGCATAGCCATCAATTATCACATTTTGTTTGATAGCTATATGTGGCTATAGAAGCTTTAAATTAGGGCTATGAATTCCAATGCTTATTGTCATGAGGTATTATGCACTTCAATGAAATATTTGTTGAGGCATTGAGAAGTTGAAAGAATGTAAATTTAGTAAATGGATTATTAAGTATGAGAGTTTTTCTTTTTAAATACTGATGCTTATAACAGCTACTTGAAATTTTATTTGATCTCTGCACAAAGCTGAAATCTGCCCATTGTGGACACTGAGTTGACATGTTAGGTACAAGGGAAAAGGTTGGCAAGATTTAGTAATATGTTGGCATAGTGACTATGAAGGATCTTAAAGGGACAGCAGATATGTAGGAGTTAGCATTGGGTCTATAGAAAAACTATGGAGGTTGGGCAGTAGGGTTTAAGTTGGCATGGGCAAATAAATGGCAGGTGTATTCTGGCAGAAGGGAATAAGTTGCCATCAGAACTATGAGAAGCCTAGGGAATGGGGCATACAGATGTAAGTTTTCATAAAGACTATATAGGGTCATAGTGGCCCTCTTCAAGAGTTTAGTAACACATGAACATACAAATTTGGAGCAGAAGTAGGTCACTTAATCCCCTCAGCTTGCTCTAACACTGGCTGATCTTGGCTGATCTGATTCCTCCATATTCCTGCTTACCCCAATAAACTTTCAGCCTCTTGCTTAACAAGAATTCATCTACTTCTGTCTTAAAAATACCCCAAAACTCTGCATCCACTGGTTAGTGGAAGACAGCTTCAAAGACTCGTGACCCTTTATAAGAAAATCATTTCTCTTCATTTCTGTCTGTAAATGGATGATTGTTTAGAAACAGTGACCATTTGTTCTACATTCTCCCACAAGCAAAAATATCTTTTCCACGTGTGCCCTGTCAAGACCCTTCAGGATTTTATATGTTTCAATTATATCACCACTTATAGCTTAGTGGATACAAGCTTAGTTGTCTAGCCTTTCCACAAAAGACAATTGACCCACTCCAGTGCATTAGTCTAGTGAACTTTCTCTGAAATGCTTCCAATGCATTTACATATTTCCATATATAAGTTGACCCATACTGTACACAATACTCCAGGTGTGGTGTCAGCATTGCCCTGTATAACTGAGATCTAACATCCTTACTTTTGTATTGAATACTCCTCACAATAAATCATAACAATCTATTAGCCTTCCTATTTACTGGCTATGTTTGCATACTAATATTTTGCTACTCATGCACTGAGATAATCAGTTCCATCTGCATCTCAGAGCTCTGCAAACTCTCATCATTTATATTACGTGCTTTTTTATAATTCTTCCTGCCAAAGTGGCAATTTCATATTTCCTAACTTTATATTCCATTTGTTAAATATTCATCCACTTACTTGACCTATGTATATTCCTTTGTAACTTCCTTATCTCTTCTTCACAACTATGCTTTCGGTCAACTTACACTTAGGTTGACATTGAAGGTATATGGTGCCATGGTATGGAGGAATAAGTGGGCATGGAAAGTGCAATGGGCCATGGGTGTGTGGGTAGGGCACATGGATTTGGCATGGAATATATGTGGAGTGTTGAGGCAGTGTGAAGGATAGTGGCTGGAAGGGCTGGTTATTGACATCAGTACAATTCAGGGGTATCAAATCACATTTGTTACCCAGCATCCTCGTCACTCCTCCAGGAGCTATCCGGCCTGTTTCCAGAACCCGTCCATGCCAGAATGTAAATCCTGACTTTTAGACCACGTTTTTCTGGTTGCATTTATGGAGCCAGGAAATGTCCCAACTCTGCACTTCCATTCTAGCAGTGAAAATCCAGGCCTATGCTTCACCAGGACATACAGAAGAATAAAATTTAGCATCAATGGTCTACAAATGATGGGGAAAGAAACTGCTCGCCCTTTACTAACTAAAAAGTCCATTGATAAATGACCAAAGAGAAAAATGCAACATCAAGCTTTAGGCAACTTTAACAAGGTAAGAGTGGGACTTGTGCCCATCATTGTGGAGAAAGTCCTGCCCTCAGCAGATCCCAACCAATCTGATAGGCAGACAGCTCTAGCAGTCCTGGTAGTGCCAAGAGCTCAGTCGCGGGCTCTATTTAGTTTTACAGACAGGACCACGAAAAAGGCAGCCTTGGATTCTGGACCATGAGAAGTCATGTTCATTTGACTTGGAGGTTTTGACCAGCTTGTTGGGTGTGTGTTGGAGAGTGGATTTTGGAAAACATGCAGGTGGAAAAAAGGGGTTCCTTTTATGGTGTTGGGTTTTCCTGAATATATGAAAGGCACCTCCTGAAGATAGCAAACATACCTCCTTTCCATCCTTCTAAATACAGAAAGGATATCAGGCTCCTGCCTAGTGGCACCCACCAACTGTATTTTGGCATGGGTTGTGCATTATCAGTGTCAAATGAGTGTTGACAAGCTCAAATTGCCTTCTATTATTTATTTACATATGGTACATTTGTCAATTTTGGCACCAAACTTACTTTCTATACAATGGTGATGAATAGGAAAGTTGTGCACTGCGTACCTATCCCCTTCAAAACACACCAAATAGGTTACCTAAAATCCAGTCCAATATGTTTGGGGCTAAATGTAAGACAGAGGATTAACTAAAGTCATATCTTCTATATTGCAGATTTTATATATAGCTTGGAAATATCCAAAAATAAATGCTTTTAAACAAGATAGTTTGACAGTCTTATTTCTCCGTGAACTATGAATGTCCTCTTTGCGTTTTCAAATTAATTATGAGAAGGTAAAAGAAATTTCCCTGGACCTTACCTTCTTGGAACATCTTGCTCTTCCATGCTTGCAATGTCTTAGACAAAAGCAACTATTTCTCTGTCTGTGAATGGTTTTAAAAAAAAGTCTCAAGCATATGATGAGAAAGCACTGAGTGAGTAGGAATGCATTTCAAGGCAAAACTACATCTCAGTGACTGAAACATGGTGGAAGTGCTCAAACATTTTTAAAAAATGTAACTTTTCATTGAGATGTGGACTTTGCTGGCTGGGGCAACATTTATTGTCTGTTGTTAATTGCTCAGAGGCAAGTTAAGAGTCAAAGTAACATGGAAGCCAGACTAGATAAGGATGGAAGACTTCCCTCCCTGAAGGAGATTGGTGAACCAGATAGTTTTTTACCACAATCAACAGTGGTCATACAATCACCATTAAGCATTCCTTTAATTCCAGATTAGTTTTCATTGAATTCAAATTTCACCATTTCCCACGGTGGCATTTAAACCCTCCCAAGAACATTAGCCTCGCCTAATAGATCAAGTGACACCACCATCACATCACAGCCTCCCCTAACTATGAAATTCAAGTATAGTTTAGTTTCTTCCTTTTTTGTAGACAACTCTGAATGATCGCTTATGCTGCATGCATTTCCATGTAGCGTCTCATTTATATTTAATACATTCCTGTTTGCCAATCATCCACTATATAAAACACTGCTATCAATCTACCATCTTGCATGCAATACATTACTGATTGCCTATTATCTAGTAACACACTTCCATTAAGCTGCAATCTTTCATGTAAAATACTCTTTACATGTGTACAGTGTAGTCCTAGATATCTGTTGTTCTATCAGTAACAAATTTCTAGCTTTCAGCTATACATGTATAACGTACTCTTGTCTATCCAATTTGTTGTACATTCTCTCAACCGTCCTTTCAGTATCAGACTCCAGTCTGTCTGTTATTCTGCACATAAAACACCACCATCTATCATTTACATCATATGTAACACAATCCTCGCTATCTGTTATCCTGTACGTAACCGGTACAAGCCTATCTGTTATTCTACATTAACACATCCTCTAGCTATCAGTTACTGTGGATGTAACACATTCCCCAGTTATCTGTTATTGTGTATGTAATCCATTCCTTTGACAGTACTTACTCATGGAATTATGTTATCCTTTAGCTTGTTCTTTAAACACCGTTCAGCGGTGAGCCCAGGAAAGAAATACATTGTACGAAGCAATTTATGAGATTTTCAAAAGCCTGAGGCTGAGTGAAGTAAATGGAAAATGTCACATGATACAGGTCAAAGTCTTGTGTGTAACAGATGGAGGCCACTGAAAAGATTCAAAATACATATTCTGTGAGCAGTTTGAGAACTGAACTCACTTTTTCCTTACTACTGGAATGTAAGGGATTTAGAGCTGCATTTTGAGAATGGCTGAGCTTGAGTGAGATGGGATGGTAAATTTTAAAAAAAAATCTAACACAAACCCAACCTGTTGATTTTCATGTTTAAGACAGGTGGGAGAGTGAGAAAGCAAGCAACCTAGTCTCAGGAGGTGTGTTGCTTGCTCAAGTATATTAACAAGATTGTGAGCATCACATTTTATCTCTTTTATTACTTTTAACCATGTCTGGACTATCTGAGAAACCCAGCAACTAATAGAAGGCAAGGAGCACTGTCACAAGTGCTTAAGTATGCGTTAATTGCATCAGATAAGCTCAGTCTAGACCTCAAGATGTTCCTCCAAACAGAATTTATTAATAATATATACATGATCATCTAGCAGCAGGCATCTCTGCCCTAAGCCACTTTGATTTCAACCTTCTAGCAGAATCATTCTCACGTAACATTGAGGTCACAGTCGCCTCAAAGGCTAATCTGTACATTTATTAAAACCTCTTTGTACATGAAGGTGCTGAATGTTTTCTTACACTGCTTTTCAGACAGGAGGAGCATGGTATTTTCCCTACCTATGAATTGATATTTTGTCTCACTGATTACTGACCGCACCCTCCCCAAATTCTGGGATTTTCCTGAATCCCTCGTGACCAGACGCATCACCATCAACTGCAATTTTATTTAAAATGATCTTGTTTTCTCCAGAAAGCTGCCATTCATGGTTCAGAATAATCTCTCATAGAGTTGACAACAGGAGCAGTTTCAGTGAGATATTAAAACTGGATGGACCTGTCCCGATATTTGAATAGAGAAGTGTATGAAATTTTCAGTCATTCATTAAATATGCATTAAACATAGGAAAGTTACACACACAAACATGAAGTAATTTATTTTATTTGTGAACTTTCTCCACTTGTCTTCTGAAAACACTGACTCATGATGGGATTTAGTTTCACGGGAGCACATTACTTTTCGGTATCTCATCAAAGTAACCGTTCACTGAACGGGAAAACAAAGTCAAGAACATTAATACTTGGAAATGAATACATTGGTCGTACTGGACCTCCATTTTGAAGCATGTAAAGTGAGATAACCAATATGTCTCATTTGCCAGTTATACTGCTTTTTATTTTCTACAGTTGTCAGGCTACAGTCAGAACTAACAGAACTAAAGAACATGTACACTTGTTGTTTGTTGCAATCCAACATAAATGTTTTGTTAGGAAGCTGTGCACTCCGTAAAAGCTCAAAATAAGTCTGAGCAAGCTTATGAGCACTGGTTAAAGACTCGTCAGTGTTAAGCGACCCACCTCTTAAAGCAACATTACACGTACAACCTATGATACATAATACGCCTCCCTCTTTACTTTCAGCCCTCCCCTTAAACAAAAAAACCCCAATATTTACATAGTTCCAAACACACTGTGTATGGACAAGCAGCAAAACTATTTACAGGAACATGATACACAGCTCCATTAGATACAACAAACATGAGGCACCATTTAAGAAAAGAGAGTCTATTCGGCAAGATCAAGATTCACCATTGTCACATCTCTTGAAAGGACACAGTCTCAGTATAACATACATCAACTATAATATGTAAATCTTCATTTCTGTGAGGTAAAGACAGATACAGCAGGGCAAAAGATACACAGCTGTGCAAAGGATGAAAGCACCATGACCTGACCTTATCCTCTCTTGACTGGAAGATTTTCTCTGTGTTCTATATGTAGATGTAACTGTGTTTTTGATATTCAGTAGCAACATTGGGTTAATAGTCAAGTCATGAATCACAATTTACAGAATTGATGTCAGGCAAAAGCAAAACCCATCTCTTCCAGACACTTCTTCTGTTTAATCACCTCTTTTCTTGGCTTTGTACCATGAAACCTTTTGTCATTTAATCTCTCTGGTCTTACATCCCTTTCTCAGGCTTCCCTTCTTATTACTTCACTCACCTATTCACTTGCTGAAATCTATTTTGTATCTGACTTTTCACAGTTCTAGTGAAAGGTCACAGACCTGAAATGTTAACTTTGTTTCTCTCACCACAAATCTTCTTTGACCTGTTGAGTACTCCCAGAAATCTCTGTTCTTATTGTAGATTTCTAACAAATGCAGTATTTTGCTTTTGTGTTCCTGTCAAAATAGATTGCCTGGATATTACATGTTTGTGGCACGACTTTGTGGCACGCATTTGGTTTTCATGTTTCTCAACTTTACAGAAATGGCAATACATCACATAATTGGCTGTAAAAGCATTCTGGGATGTCCTGAGATCTGAAAGACGCTATATTGTTATGATTTTGTTTGAGACCAAGTAATATATTTGTTTTTAATCTTTTAACCCATTTACTAAAAGAATGAAGCTGCAATGTTCATGGTTTGAAATTAAAACAAATTATCACACCAATATCAAAGAGAATATATCCAATCAACTACACTCTATTTTAAATATGCAAGTCAATCTGTTCTTTCTCCCATTTTCACTTTTGAGGGTTGGGCCATGAATTTCCATTGAATTGGTCCACACTTGTGGACAAAGTACTGTAATAGCCTATTGTTATTCCTGCAAGATGGCTATCTGCCTTTAGTCACATTGGGAGGATCTACAGGCTGTCAATCAAGTTGTTGGGACAAGTTGCAAAAGCCAACAAAATCCTGGCGTGGGAACCAAATCAGGAAATTCTGGCTAAGAGTTAATGAAGTTGCCATGATACTCCAAGATCTGCTAGATGAGCAGTTATATTAAAGATGTTAAAAACACAAAAAAAACCCTGTAGTCCAAAAAAACCTCTTTAAATTGTATTTCCCCTTACATCCACTGGACTGACAAGCGAATGATCTTAGAAGTCTTTCAGTTTATTATATTGGTAAACTTCTATTCAACACACAAAATTTCATCTAAACTCTGTTTATAACTTCTGCAATCTACTTGTTCTTAAATTTAAAACTACATCCATCTCAATAAAAAATGCCCTTTGCTTCTTTTTACACCTTCATAATGTTTGTCTCTCCCTATTATGCAGTGGCAGTCTTTCTTCCGAGCAGTGGGCATGAGATATTGATCACAAGCAAAACATCTGGCTGAATACTTGGTTTCTTCCTGCAATGTCTTTTTTTTATTAATTCATGAGATGAGGTCATCACTGGATAGGTCAACATTTTTGCACACCCTAGTTACCCTTGAGAAGATGGCGGTGAGCAGTCTTCTTGAACTGCTGCAGCCTGCTGATGTTTGTAGATGCACAATGTCATTATGAAGGGAATTCCAGAGTTTTGGCCCAATGATAATGAAGGAACAGTGACATATTTCCAAATCTGGATGGTGGGAGGGATGGAAGGCAACTTGCAGATAGTGGTGTTCCCTTGAATCTGCTGCCCTTATGCTTCCAGTTGACACTGATCATGAGTTTGTAAGGTGCAGTCTAAATTACCTTGGTGAATTTCTGCTGTGTACCTGTGGAATTCTATACCATGGAGGGTTTTTGTGGCTGTGTCAATGAGTATATTTAGATCTGAGACAGACAGATTCATAATCAGCAATGGAATCAAGCATTGTGGGGAAAAGTCAAGAAATTTGGGTGACGATTATCAGATCAGCTATAACCACATAGAATGGTAGACCAAGGTTGATAGGCTGAATGGCCTAATTCTGCTCTTACATCATATGGTTTTATGGTCTTTGAAGATAGTACACACTGCTGCCACTAAGCACCGGTAGTGGAGGGACTGAATGTTTGTCGAAGTAGTGCCAATCAAAGTGGGCTATTTTGTCTTGGAAGGTATCTAGCTTCTTGAGTGTTGTTGGAGCTTCTGTCTTGTGTTTTGTACACACTTTCAGGAGTCAGGAGTTAGTTACTCACTGCACTACACATCTAAACTCGGAACTTATATTGTAGCACAGTATTTATAGCCCAGTTCAGTTATTTTTTGTCAATTATAACTTCCAGAATGGTGATAGTAGGGGACTTAGTGATGGAATTGCCATTGAATATAAAGGGATGGCGTTTTGATTCTCTCTTGTTGGATATGGTCATTGGCATTTGTGGTGCAAATATTACTTGTCACTTGTCAGCCCAAACCTGGATATTGTCCAGGGCCTTTTGAATTTGGGATATGGAATGCTTCCGTATCGGAGGAGTCACAAATGTTGGTCAACATGCTGAATCCTGTGTGATTGCAACTAAAGTAAGATTTCTCTCTACATCTGAGAGGTTGAAATCTGCTCATTGAGGTTAAAAAGGGATCGAGGCGCCTGTGGACACCAAAATAAAAGCAGGGGGAAAAGCAGCCATCAACCCAGGACTGCATTTCTGCAGCATCGCGATTTCATTTTCCTCTAAGAGAGCTTGGTAAAGGGCAGTACAGTGGCTCAGTGGTTAGCACTGCTGCCTCACAGCGCCAGGGACCCAGGTTCAATACCACCCACGGGTGGCTGTCTATGTAGAGTTTGCACGTTCTCCCCGTGTCTGCATGGGTTTCCTCCGGGTGCTCTGGTTTCCTGCCACTGTCTGAAGATGTGCAAGCTAGGTGGATTGCCCTTCTATATTGCCCATAGTGTTCAGGGGTGTGTAGATTAGGTGGGTTACAGGGGGATGGGTCTGGTGGGATGCTCTGATGGGTGGTGTGGACTTGTTGGGCCAAAGGGCCTGTTTCCACACTTTAGGGATTCTATATTTCTCAATGTGGCTACAGTCTTTGAAAAGGTTGACCAGACCAAATTGACCTCCTCACTGGAATTCACCTAGGTGATGCTGTTCTCCCCTAGTTTGATTCATAGTCATAGGATCATTTGCCATTGTTTACCTCCCAGTTCTTGCCCTGTTACTTCTGGTACACCCAAGGTTCAATCCTTTGACCTTTTCTATTCCTCCTCTCAATACTGGCCCTTGACAACATCATACAAAGGTGCACTGTTAATTTTAATATGGATGCAGATGACAACCAGGTAGACTTCATTGCCATACAAATAACATAGAAGACTGTGTGGGGTAGTGGATTAGTAAGTTTGTGGATGACACAAAGATTGTTCAGGTAATTAACTGTGAAGTTAATTGCCTTGGGTTACTGTAAGATATAAATGGGACGGTCAAATGGGCAGATAAGTGACAGATGGAATTCAACCCTGAAAAATGTGAGGTAATGTGCTTTGGAAGGAGTAATTTGATGAGAAAGTGTTCAATGAAAAGTATGACCCACGGAAGTTTTGTAGAAAAAAGAGACTTTGGTGTGTTTGTCCACAGATTTCTGAAGGCAGTAGAGGATGGTAGTAGGGTGCTGAAAAAGGCATACAGGAAAAGTTTCTTCATCAACCGAGGCGTGGATTGTAAAAGTTGGGATGTTAAGATGGAATTGTATGGAACTTTGGGAGACTACAGCTAGAGTGCTTTGTGCATTTCTGATCACCACATTACAGAAAGGATGTTTCCTGGGATGAAAAACTTAAGTTATGAGAAAAAGGTGGATACACTTGGGTTGTTTTCATTAGAGCAGAGAAGCCTAATGGGTGATCCAATTGAAGTGTACAAGGTTAGGAGGGGCATGGACAGAATGGCTAAGGAGCAGCTGTTCTCCTTAGTTGAAAGATCAGTCATAAGGGGACATGGTTCAAGATGAGGGACGGAGGTTTTGGCGGGATGTGAGGAAAATCTTTTTCTCCCAGACGGTCTAGAATGCACTACCTGGAAGTGTGGTAGAGGTAAGTTGCCTCACATCCTTTAAAAAGTACTTGGATGAGCACTTGGCACATCATAACATTCATGACTTTGGGCTAAGTGCTTGTACATGGAATTAGGTTGAAAAGGTCAGGTATTCCTCGCATGTTGTTGCAGACTCAATGGGCCACAGGGTCTCTCCTGTGCTATATGATTCTATGATTCAATCAACTTGCTTACCTGACATCTAATAGTGAATGATCAGAAATTTAGTCCACTTAAATATTGTGAAAACTGAAATCCAGGCTCCCACTTATCCTTGACAAAGTCTGAGACGCAACCAGGCTTCTAAACATTAAGAGAAAAACACAGAAAATGCTGGAAAAACTCAACAGATCTGGCAGCATCTGTTGAGGGAGCAAAAGAGTTAGCATTTTGAGTCCAAAGACGCTCCTGCAGTACCATTCCAAAAACTTTTAGTATTCTCTGTACCTATTTCAGATTTCCAGCACCTGCAGTATTTTGCTCTTATCAGATTGTTCACAGCTTTGGTATTACATTTGATCCCAAGAAAAGCTTTCAACCTCACATTCATGTCATCACATGGTTATTTATTTTCCCCTCCATATTATCACTTGCTTTAGAGATAAAAGGTACTGCAGATGCTGGAGAATCCGAGATAACAAGCATGGGGCTGGATGAACACAGCAGGTCAAGCAGCATCGTAGCAGCAGGAAAACTTGCTTTCACCTCTTTCTCAGCTCATTTGCTGCTGAAAACCTCATTCAGGCCTTTTGTTATCTTCAGACTTGACTATTCCACTCCTGCTGTAACTGCTTCTACACCAACTAATCTTGAAAATCTGATGTCCGTATCTAAACTTGAAGCAAGTCCCATTTCCCTGTCAACCTTTTATTCACTGCCTTACATTGTTTCCCAGTAAAGCAATATTTTAAAACCCACACTTTTGTTTGCAATTCCCTCTATGGCCCCATCTCTCTTTTGCTCAGTAACTGGCCCTGTCCCAATATCTGCATTTAATTCTGGTCCCTTGCGCATTCCCAATTTTATGCACTGGTTGGTGGTTCCCTCAACTAAGAGTTCTGGAATTCCCTTTGCTCACTTCCTCACTTTCTTCCTTTCAGATATTCTTAAAATATGAACATTTTGATCACCAGTTTGGTAATCTGTCCCAGTATCGCTTATGTGACCTAGTGTTGTATTTTGTTTTAATTCTGCTTTTGTGAAGAGTCTTGGAACAATTTGTTATTTTCAAGTGGCATATAAAGGTAAGTTGTTATCGTTATTCCTAGATTAGATGTCGTACCTGATGATATGGACTGTATTTAGGGGTGTTCATGTGTATCATTGAGGGGGTTGTGAATTACAACAGATATCAACACGCACAATATCGCAAACAACACCCGTGATTCCTAATATGCCACACTCTGTACAGGGCCCAATATGGGCTCCTCGGGAATTTAACAAGCCCAATTAAACCTGGTACAGCTTAGACTTTACAGCATAGTTCAAACTACTTAATCCGTTTACCAGCTGAGCCAGGACAGGGAGATTAGAACAAAGTAACTGTTCTTTCAGTTCAAAGATGTCTCACTAATTCAAGGATGTGCTGATGCAGTCTGCAGCAAAAGAATCCAAAGAAGCTTGAAACTTCATTTTCCACCATGCCAGGTCATTCTGTGACAGGAGATGATTTAGAACAGACCTCTAATCTAATGCCTTGCAGATGGACCTTTCTACAGTCACCCTGATTTTTATCAGTATCAGCCCTGTCTGCTATCAAGAACATGTTTCATTTTACGCTTAAATGTACTTTACCGATTGCATGACATTGGGCATAGCTCTACTGATATTTCTTTGGTTAAAAAAGTGGTTGTGAGCTAGAAGTAAAAGAATGTCAAGAGAAAGAACTAGTGAATAAATCAACTTGAGCAAAGGCCTGAGTACACTATTCCTTGACAACAGGAACAAGTAATATTAGCTGAAAAAAAAATGTATAATCCTTGTCATAATGTTTTATTTCCCTTCATTCTTTTCGACCTTCTCTGGGGTGCCCTTCTCCATTACATCTTCCATATGGTGTACCTTTATGGTGTTGTTGTCTCATGGCTTCATTCTGACCCGTCACATCGGTTTCTGAGGCATCCCTTGTCATTGTTCAGAAACTCACAATTTTTCAGATCTGAAACAAGTGTAACAATTATGAATTAGCAAAGTTATTGTCAGTGGCTGTGTGTGTGTTGTATGTTAAAGCCAAATTAAAATTTCTCCTGTGATATGATTAAGTGGAATTAAAGCATGCCATAGGAGAACATGGCATTATAGAATCATAGAATCAAACAATGTTAGATAACAGAAATGGCTATTTGATCCATCATATCTTCTGTGCTAGTTCTTCAAAGAAGCAAGCCATGTACTTCCACATTGCTTCTCCCCCCTCACGTCTAAGCACTCCTCTCCTTCTTGGATATTCAGAAAAATGTCGAAAAAATTATGGCACAGAAGGAGTCCACTCTGGCAATCAGGTCAGCGTGGCCTCAAAAATGAACCAACCAGCCTTTTCCTATTTTCCAATGCTTGGTCCTCATCCATGGAGGTTACAGGAATTCAAGTACATAGCCACCTTTTAAATGTGACTCTGCATTTATTACCCTTACAGGCAATGTGTTGCAGACCTTTTCCAACCTCAGTGAACAACTTTTCCCCATCTTGCTCTCTAAGAGCTATACCATTCTCTTGCACTTTCCCTATAACGTTACACATTATTTATTATCCAATGACTTGTCCAATGCCCTGATTAAACGTGCCTCTATCACACTTTCAGGCAGTGCATTCCAGACCCGGAACTCTATATGTTTTGGAAATCAATTTTAAATATGTGGCCTCTTATTCTTTATCTGTTTACAAATGGGGCTGTTCTCTCCATCTACAAGCTCTGAAGACTTTCAAAGCTTTCATTAAATCTTACTCTGAGTTCTGCTTTCAAAGACAAGCAAGACCAGCTTCTCCAATCTATCTTCATCACTGAAGTTTGTCAGAGAAACATAGAAGAAAAGAACAGGGAGAGGCCGTTCAAGCCTGCTTTGGCATTCATATAATCAAGGCTGATCATTCAATTCAGTACCCTGTTCCCACTTTCACCCCAAATCATTTTATCTCTTTAGTCCTAAGAACTATATCTACACCTATTTTTTTCCAAATCCTTTGATGCTTAGGCCTCAACAGATTCCTGTGACAGAGAATTCCATAGGTTCACCACTCTCTGAGTGAAGAAATTGCTCTTCATCCCTGTCCTAAAAGTCCTACCTTTAATTCTTAGACTGTGTTCCCTGGGTATATACTCCCCAGCCATTGAGAACATCCTTCCTGCATCTATCCTTTCTGACCCTGTTAGAATTTTATAAGCTTTGATGAGATCACCCCATCATTCTTCTAATCTATCCCAGGAATCAGTCTGGTCAATTTTTTTTGCTATCCCCCCATATTCTTTCTCAGAAAAGGAAATGAAAACTGCACACAATACTCAAGCTATGATCTTCAACAATGCTCTATACAGATGCAACAAGACTTCCTTGCTCCTGTATTTGAATCCCTTCACTATGAAGGACAACATACCATTTGTCTTCTCCACCGCCTGCTGTACCTGCATGCTTACTTTTAATGATTGGTGTATGAGGGCACCCAGGTTTCATTGTGCCTCCCCCTTTCCCAATCTATCGCCATTCAGATAGTAGCCTGCCTTCCTGTTTTTGATGCCAAAGAAAATAACTTCATATTTATCCACATTATAATGTATCTGCCATTTACTTATCTATTTACTTAACTTGTTCAAATCTCACTGAAGCCTTTTTGAATCCTGCTCCACAAACTTGGAGAAATGACAAGTAGTTTCGTCATCTAAATTATTAATATATATTATGAATAGCACTGATCCTTGCAATACTGCCTGACACTTGGAAAAATACCTGTTTATTCCTACTCTTTGTTTCCTGTCTACCAACCAATTCTTAATCCATTTCAGTATGCTACCTCCAATCCCTTGCGCCCCCCATCAACAGAATCATTCTAGTAGACCTCTTCTGCACTCTTTCTGATGCATTCACATTTTACCGAAAGTGTGGCACCCAGAACTGTGCTCCAGTTGGGGTCTAAATGTTGTTGTAGGCAGGTCCAGCAAAATCTCCCTGCTTTTGTAATCTGTGCCCCCATTAATATAGTCTAGTATACTGCACGCTTTATAAACAGTTCTTGCTACCTATCCTGCCATCATTAATGACTTGTACACAAAACATGCAGATCTCTTTGTTCCTGCACACCCGTCAAAGTGGTTTTATATTTTCTCTCCATGCTCTTTCAACTGAGATGTATCACCTCAAAGTCATTGCTGTAATCAGTGAAGGTGGATGGCCGAGGACACTACTCTGAGGAATTCCTAGAGTTAAGATGGCTGACTCCAACAGAAACATATTTCTTCCTTTGTACTAACTATGATATCAAATAGCAGAGAATTTCCCCCGATTTCTACCGGCTCCAGTTTTGCCAGGGTTCCTCGATGCTAAACATGGCCAACTGCTGCTCTGATGTCAAAGGCAGTTACTCGCATCTCTCATCTGCAGATAAATTATTTGTCCATGTCTACATCAAGGCTGTAATGAGATCTTGAGCTGAGTGGCTCTGGAGTGAAAACTGAGTGGAAGTGAGCAGATTACAAGTAGTTGTCCTATAATGTGATTTTCTATGGTGATTTTCTTTTGCACAAGGTCACGCAAGAATGCAACTATCACATTATAGGGAAATCACTATACCTATACAGCAGAAAGTTTGTGTTATCCAAACAGCATCCACTATTTATCGAGATAACAAGCATGGGACTGGACCATCTCCAACACTTCTCTCTCCTTCCTGGACCTCTCTGTCTCCATCCCAGCATCTGCAGTACCTTTATCTCTGATCCACTATTTATCAATCGTGTTACAGCCAATTCATATTAACAAAACACCTTATAGCAGAACTACCTGTATTCCTTTGCAAGTGGTACATAATAACACCACCAATAGCCCTTTTTATCCCTTTTCCGATGATTGAGGATAGTCTGGCACCAACTCCCACTATTTCTCCTCAGCTGATGGATCCTATCCTCCATGCTGAACATTACTTGGGAGAAGCACTGAATTGGGTAAGGGCACAGAACGTGGTCTGGATGGGATCTGTCCACCACCACGGGTGGCTCAGCAGCAACACTGCTGACCTAGCTGATCTGGTACTAAAGGTGTAGCTGCAAGATTGGGTCTATGGCAGGAGGTGAGACAGTCGTCAAGAGGGAAATGCAGACTTAGGTTCATCCTCAACAATCTGCCTATTGCAGATACATCTGTCCATGACAATATTGGCAGTAGTGACCTCTGCACAGTGCTTGAGGAGACAAAATCCATCCTTACATTGAGAATAGCCTCCATTGAGTTGTGTGACACTATCGCTTTACTAAATGGGATGAACTCGGGAAACAAGCGACGAGGATGCCATAAAGAGACTGCAGAGGAATATATACAGATTACTCAAATGGGCAAAAACTTGGCCGATGAAATATAATCGGGGAAAATGTGAGTTTATGCACTCTGGCAGGAAGAATAGTGAAGCTGAATTTTATCGAAATGGAGAAAGATTGCAAAAAACTGAGGAACAGAGGGATTTGGGACAGCTACTGCATGCATCAAAAAAGCTAGCCTCCATGTCCAGTGGGTTATAAGGAAGACAAATGGAATATTGGTCTCTTTTTCAAAAGGAATTTTGTATAAAAGTAGCAATGTTTTGCTAAAATTATACAAAGCTCTAGTTGGACCACAGTGGGAACAGTGTGAAATGTTTGGCCCTCTTATCTAAGGAATGACATACTAGCATTCGAGTCGGTCCAGTGAATGTTTACAAGGCCGATATCAGTTATGGACAGACTGTCTTATGAAGAGAGGTTGAGTAATTTGGTCTGTACTCATTGTAATTTAGAAGAATGAGACGTGTCCTTAGTGAAACACGCAAGATTCTCAGGAGACTTGACAGGTTAAATGTGGAATGGCTATTTTGCCTTGTGGGGAGTTTAGGACCAGATGGCAAAATCTAAGAATAATGAGTCACATATTTAAGACAGAGATAAGGAGGAATGTGTTCTTTCAGCAGGTAGTGAATCAGTGAAATTCTTTATGACAGACAGCTGTAAATACTGCATCATTAAGCATATTCAAGGCCAAGACAGACTTTTTTTTTAATCAGTAAGGGAATCAAGGGTTATGAGTAAAAGGCAGGAAATTGGAGTTGAGGATTAACAGATTAGCCATGATCGCATTGAATGGCAGAGCAGAACTGATGGGCTGAAAGGTTTGGAGGTGTGGATGTCAATATAGGTTTCAATCTGTCAAAGGAGCTCTGATACTTCTCCATCCATCCAAATTTATTTCATTTCTTTAGGAAACACTCAAAAGAGCCACTATGTTGCTGAGATGCTGAACAAATTTCTAATAGAACCCATTCGTGCCACACATCACAAAATGTTTTCCTTTGTTGTAGGCATTAAAAAAAACACTACATTGATTCTACCTTTTCCCTCGCTTCGTGATATTCTGCCTTGTCTCACTACGTGGCCAAACCAATCATTTTTGTTTTAGCAAATTCAGTTTTGATAAACAATGACCAATTTGATGTTTTGCAACCAATTAAACATTTCAGTCAAATATTGTAAATGTTCTTCCAGATTAGGCTGAACACAGCAAAATTATCAATATATACAACACTGCTGCATAATCATTTGACAACCTTGTGTATTTGGAATGTATCTACCTTTCTTACAGCATTGATATTGTGATAATCCATATCCACTTTTCAGCACTTCAAAATATTAGTACAGGACTTGTGAGTTCTGTGTATAAAGTCGATGAAGGGTGAATGGGCTGGGAGGTAAGGAAGTGAGTGAAGTGATAGAGCTTTACACTGATCTAAGGAAATGTGCTAACATTTTCTGATTGAGGTAGACTTTTAACCTGCTGCCTCAACATCAGGCATTGCACCCTCCATGAGATGAAAACCCTGTCATACTGTCAGAACACAGACCAAATCATCACAAATATTCTTGCAAAGTTCAGTGGCGGAAGGATTACTGAATATTTTCAGGGCTGTCTTGGGTAAATTCTTAATTAAGAAGGGAGTGAAAGGTTACAGGTAGTGCACAGGAGTTGAGGCCTCATCAGATCATCATTGTCTAATGGTGGACCAAGCTCGAGGAGCTGAATGACTTCTCCTTGTTCCTAATTCATATGTTCAAGCCTCCATTATCCTATCTTTATCTAAATCTACAACCCATCAATCATGGACACCCTTTCTTGCATTGGCTTCTAATTAAGCAATGTCTCAATTTTATAGTTCTCATTCTTGTTTACAAATTCCTTCCTGAACCTATCCCGTTCATTATCTATTATCCCTACAAATCTTCCAATTTTTCAGGTATATATACGCCACAAATTCTGACCTCTTTAAACATTTCAGTTTTAATTGCCATACCATAGACAGCCATGACATCAGCTGCCAAGATCATAAGTTCAGAATTTCCTTCCTGAGGCTCCCTGCTTCACTTTCTTCCTGGAAGACACTCCTTAAAACCTATTTCATTGTCCAAAATTTTGGTCATCTGTCATGATATTTCCTTATAAGCTAGGTATCAAATTTTATTTGACAATTTACTTCTGTGAAACTTTCTAAGATGTTTTAGTATACTGAAGGCTCCTTATAAATCGAAGTTGTTCTTGTTTATCATTTTTTTTAAAAAAATTATTTTTTAAATTTAATGAATTATTCTTAGTAACAATGAACATTGGTTCATAAAATATTTTAGCAAAATGAGTAATTCTCGCAAAATACTATTTATAACATGGTTTGTAGCTGTGTGATAATAGGATTAAATTTCTTTCAATGTTTATGGTTAGATCTTACACTGACTGAGTGTTGTCAACTTCAATATTGTCACTAGTAGTCTCTGGTGTACTTGCCTCTAAATTAGCTCATGGGATTAGGAGAAAAATTGTTCACAGAATATAAAACCATAAGGTTGGCTAAATGAAAGCTACCATTGTGCTAAGATGACACTTTGCAGCCTCCAGCCAAAGTTTGGTTAGTTACAAATCCATTTATGGCAGATATGGGCCTAAAATACAACTTTATCTCTAGTTTGACATCTAATTGATCGAGTCTTGAAGCATAGGTCCTGTGCAGACCTATAGAATGATCTATCTAATTTGTTGCATAGCCCGATCTTTTTCTCTAACCCTGTACATTTCCCTTCAAGTATGTCTCTATAGTTTGACTTTACACACTAAAATATTCAAAAGACATGATAAACTGAGTGATGCTTCTAATGACCAATGGGTTGCCACTGGATTAGTTTTTGTCCAAATCCACATCAGAGTATGAATTAGCTGTCAGCCTCTTTTCTTGCTTCCTGTTGGCAATATACCTTAGAAGAAGTGAATCAGATTTATTGTAATATCTAAGTCAAAACTTAAGCTCTTAGCATCATTGCAGCTTATAACCAGAAGTCATGGATTGAAGGTCATTGACCAAAAATCTAAGGGGAGAAGAGCAGACTTTCTTTCATGCAGAAACTTGTAGGCATCTGGAACAATGTATCTAATAAGATAATTGAAGCAGATATCGTTAATATTTTTAAAAGGAGTATGGACTCGAAGATGAAAAATTCGTAGGATTATGAACAAAACCCTGGGTTAAGTGATAAGCATGATTGCTCTTTCAAAGAGTTTGCATAGACGTAATGGGCTGAATGGACCCCTTCTGTACTGCAAGTCTTATGACTCCATGATTATATACTGACTGTAATCTCAAATAGTTTTTTGTAATTTATTTAATCACGTTTACAGTGACCATTGTGAAAATAAGGACACCTGCAGACACAAAGGATAGCTGAAGTAAATCTCTTTGGTGTCTGTACTTCCAATCCATCTGATATCTGTGAGCAGTGGTCACTGACCTTCCTGCTACTGGTAACAATTTAGTCCATTCTAGTCTATCAAAATCCATCGAATTTTGCTTGGAGATCTAAGGACAATGGCTTTGGCAAAAAGAAGCCTCCTTCGTGTAATTGAGAACATTTTTTTATTTTGAATTAATTCTGAAAGGGCGTGTTTCTAATGAACTGCTTCAACTTCAAGGACAAATCTTGTTCAAAACTTGCTGCACTTTTGAATGACCCTGACTACTACCAACCTGGGATAATAGGACAGTGACAGGCAAGTAGGGAATGATCTTTGGGATTGATCTAAACGTCAGCGTGTTCTATTCAACAACAACATTGGAAAGAAAGACATAAAAACAGCTCATTTTTAGAAGCCAACAAAGAAAAATGTTTTTGGAGACTATTAAATCCCTCATTTTCTGGAACAGACAGATTATTAATTCTTATTTTTGAGCTGAAATACACAAATATGGTTACGTGGTGCCGTTATCTTTAAACGGCCATGTCTTAATCTCAATAAAATTATTGTTTCAGATTGAGTTTCATCTTAAGTACCTAAGAACAAGACACTCTATACTGGTTTGCTTTGGAAAGGCTGGATTTTCTGAGTTTTTATTCATTCAGTTGGTGTGTATTCCGATTGTCATTCCTTCAATAGTCCTGGTCAAAAGCAGGACCTTTACTGCTACCTCAACTCGTTTCAGCTGTTGTAATATAGCCAGGAACCAAAACCATCACCTTTTACTTGTCGG
Source organism: Ginglymostoma cirratum (assembly GCA_024137785.1). Classification (NCBI taxonomy): domain Eukaryota; kingdom Metazoa; phylum Chordata; class Chondrichthyes; order Orectolobiformes; family Ginglymostomatidae; genus Ginglymostoma; species Ginglymostoma cirratum. Next base: position 3,312,918 of record JAHRHZ010000053.1, on the reverse strand, counting down.
TACAACTGCAGCAAGCTTTGTGGGGAACAACAATGTCATTTGGTGTAGCAATGTTGTATATTTCTATTTTTAAAGTTTCTTTAACTTTAAATTCTTCTCCAGCAACGTCATGGAGATCAAAGCTGACAACTACCCAAGCAAGAGAGAAAAATGTTAAAGAAGGAAAATTTAGATATTTGATGGATGATCTGTTTGTGTGGCTGCTGGAACAAACAAACTTTATTTTATTTTAAGCAACTTCAAGTGCAATGAAATTTATTTAATCTGACACGGAACTACAGAGTAAGCATGGCTGCATAAACTTCAATACAGATTATTATCAGGCAGCAAAATGGAATTCATTATGGCTATGTAAGTGGTTTATAAGTTTTTCCAAATACATTTCAATTCCTATAAATTGTTTTCCTTTATCCAAGTTGCATCAATCATTACATTTACCTGTATAAGCACCTTGGGACATTTATGGCCTAATGTAAAATGCTATGATTCAGTGGGGGCTGTAACAGAGGCCTGATATTATTGTTGGATTGAATTCAGTCTGATTGAATGGATTCAAACAACGGGGCTGGATTTTACTGCCTATCTACGAAGCAGCTGCCCCCACTACTCAAAGGGAATGACGATATTGTGTGGGCGAAGTAATAGAAAGTTCATGTGCAACTGGCAGGCTAACCACCATTCTGAAATAACTAATTAACAAGCCATTAGTCTTTTGATAGCCCAATCATCTGCAAATTTTCATTGCACACTACAGTTCTCAGGCTTCAGGTTTTGAAAAGGTTTGGGAGCAGAAAAGAAAAGGTCTGCCGCTGGAACCATGATAAAATGTACAAGCAACTGGAGAAGGTGGCAGCATCTGTATGTGTTTTCATGACAGCTTTAAAATATTTTCTGAGCCATCAATGATAAATAGACACTGATTCTTAGAGCAGAGGATCTTCACACTTCTAACTGCACAGTTCTAGTGACCTGCTTTGTGTTCAAGTTGTTGATCCTCTACCGCCTGATGTCCCAGTCTAGAGTGCTGCTTGGTTGCAGAGACACATTTGCTCTGAAAATCACCCTTTCACAGCCACTACAATGACATTTAAGTGGACAAACCCCACAAAAATTGTACAGGTAATTCTGCTATAACACGTGTTTCATTAATGCTAATTGGCTGTAACGCGATTGATGAATAGAGGACGCTGTTTGGATAATGCAAGCTTTCTGCTGTACAGGAAAGGCAACTTTCTATAATGGTTTCCCTATAATGCGATTTTCTTTGGCAATTTTCTATAGCATGATTTTCTATAGCGCCAGGTCACACAAGAACTCAACTATTCCGTTATAGGAGAACTACCTGTAAACTGCACCTGCATCCATCACTTCCTCTGGCAGTTTATTACACATCCCAATCACTCGCTGTGTAAAAATGTTGCCCTTCATGTCCTTTTTAAATCTTTATCCTCTCACCTTAAAAATAGGTCCTTTGAACTCTTCCACCCTCGGGAAAAGACCCTTGCTATTCACCTTAGTGGGGGGCAGAGAGTAGGTAGTTTCATTCTTAGCTTTTTCATTTTTATATTTTCTGTGTAGTAGCCAGTAACCAGTCAGATACCATAGAGATGCATGCTTGGACCACAGCTATTCTCTTTCAATATATATTAATGATTTAGTAAGGGACCTAATGGTAATATCTCCAAGTTCACAGATGACACAAAGCTAGGAGGGAGGGTTGGCTGTGAGGAGGATGCAGAAATCTTGAGTGAGATTTGGACAATTTAAGTGGGAAAGTGCATAGCAGATGCCGTATGATGCAGATAAATGTGAGGTTATCCATTTTGGTAGCAAAATCAAGAAGGCAGATTATTATCAAAATTATGATAGTTTGGGATAAGGTGAGTTGCAATGAAACCTGGATGTCCTTGTATACCACTCAATGAAAATAAGCATCCAGGTACAGCAGGTGGTGAAGACAAATGGTATGTTGGTCTTCATCGTGGGAGGATTTATAGCACAGCTGCAGGGGAATCGTTGTGCAATTCTAAAGGGCTTTGGTGAGACCAATTCAGGGGTATTGTATGCAGTTTTGGTCTTCTTATCTGAGGAAGAATACCCCGGTTATGGAGGTCTGTGACCAGCAGTGTTCTGCAGAGATCGGTACCATGTCGACTTTTGTTTGTCTTTTATACAAATGATTTGGATGAGAATATCGGAGGCATGGTTACTAATTTTGCCACGATATGGAGGTGCCAGTATTGGGCTGGGTGGACAAGGTCCGAACTCACAGGACACCAGGTTATAGTCCAACAGGTTTATTTGAAAACACAAGCTTTCAGAGCCTCACTCCTTCGTCAGGTGTTAGAGAGAGAGGTAGAATCAGACACAGAATTTTTAAGTAAAGGATCAAAGGTCTCAGCACTGATGAGGGTGTATTAAATAAACCTAAGATGCTGTTAAATTTTTAATCAGTTAGAATGTTTTAATTGATTAATATGTATATGTAAATCCCCAAATTCCTTTCAAGTCACTTAGGAGGTTGTGGGGTGACCTTATAAAGGTTTATAAAATCATGAGAGGCATAGTTAAGGTGAATAGTAAGGGTCTTTTGCCTAGGGTGGGAGAACTCAAGGGACATATTTTTAAGGTGAGAGGATAAAGATTTAAGAAGGACATGAGAGGCATAGATGTGTGTACAGTTACAATGTTTAAAAGGCACTGGGATAAGTACATGAATAGGAAAGATTTGGAGGGATATGGGCCAAATGCAGACGGGTGGGACTAGTTTAGCTTGAGAACATGGTTGGCATAGCCTAGTTAAACCAAAGGGTCTGTTTCTATGCTATATGACTCAATGTGAAAAGCAGTCGTAAATGCAATTTTATTTTTTGGCATTTTCTTCTGATAGAATTTACAAATTACAACGAGGCTTCTTGGTTTGTTGCCTATGGCTAAACTCACTCTTCAGTGGAAGTTATCAAGTCCTACACTGGCCATCGAACTTGAAAACACGTAATGGATTTAGCTTTTTTGCACTGCTTAAGATCTTTTGCTATATTTATTTTATTCAGAGCATATCCCCTCTTTCAGGGGTCCAAAGTAAAATCCCTCAAGCTCTTTTTGAATCGAATTTAATACTATGTTAAAGTTACACACCATACAGTGCCAAAACAAAACAGTATCAGAGAGACTGCCATTTCCAGGACTTCATATAATTGTTTCTTTCAGGAGGTGCGTCTTGATTCCAGATTTGTATGGTCACTTCAAAACCTTTGCAAATAAAAAAAAACCACGAAGAAATGTCAAAGCTTTAATTTAAGTACTTTATTGGACACTTCAGTCACCTCCTTTGATGGCTGAGGTCCAAGGTTTTTCCAGCCTCATCTCAGAACTCAGAGTCTACAGGTCATAGGAACACAAGAAATAGGAGTAGGAGTAAGCCATTCAGCCCTTCAAGCCTGCTCTGCCATTCAATGTGATCATGGTTGATTATTCAACTGAGTATGTGAAATAATTGCAGAGGCCAGTATCCCATCACCAAGTCACCCTTTAGTTACATAAACACCGTACACTGTCTGTGGTCAGCCAACTCGGAGTCAGTTCCCGAACGGAGAAGATTCGGAATCTCCTGTCTATATCTGTTGCCAAAGGCTCCCTGATTGGGCCAGGTTGACAACCACAAACCAGGATCTCATAGTCAATGAGATCTACCTGGTTCCAATCACTACAGTATAATGTTCCCGCTTTCTCGCCACAAGTTGTGGAAACCTAAAAATTAAGAGCAGGAGTAGGTCATTTTGCTTTCAAGTCTAGTCTGCCATTCAATAGGGGTAATCTTATGCAGTGCTGTAACTTTCCTTTGATAGCGTAATTAACTGGTGCCACAGAGATAACTATGCATGTGTTTATTAGTAACTGTTCAACTTAATTGAACAGTCAAAATGAGGAGGTATAATTTTATGATGAAAAGGAGGAGGTATAAAAGAGAGTTGAGGAAAATGTTTTTCATCTAGAGGGTAGTAGAAATCTGGAATACACTGTCTGGGAGTGGAATAGAGGCAGTGTACCTCACATTGTTTAAAAAGTACATTGATGAGCATTTGAAATGTCATACTGTTCAAGACAATGGGCTAAGTGCTGCAGAGTGGGATTGGCATAGATAGGTCAGCACACATTTGATGAACCAAAGAGGAATTTCAGTGTTGGATAATTCTATGCCTTTCTGTATAAGAACTTGGCTTATAATCATTTCCTCAAGGGAAATTAGGGATGTCTAATGAATTCCAGCTCTGAGTAATAACCAAACCCAATGAAAGAATAATTTTAAAATACTCTGGAGCCTGCTATAGAATAGATCTTGGATCTTGAATTGAGATTTTACAGATTTAGTGAGCAGCAGCAATGTACTTTATAAGAAAGAAATTCTTCCAATTATATGGTACTTTTCGTAATCTCAGGATATCTTGAAATATTTTGCAACCAATGAATTTCTTCGGAAGTTTCTTTAAATTCTTTCATGGAAGCCATGGCACCTAAGAAGATCTGTCAGGAGATTCTGTAAAATGATAGGGTACATTTTGCTAGTCTAAGGATAACAGTTTTGGAGATTGAAAGGTCAGGGCAATGGTCAGAATCTACATCAAGGACATCTTCCTGATGCAGTCCTACAACTGGGCCTGTCAGGCAATAGCAGGACTGCATACACAGTGGATGAATTGAGGTAGGTATCCAATTTAAATATATATTTATGAAGCACATTAGTATTGATTCTTCAGGTCTACAGGTATACTGCTGGCATATCAGTGGTCCCAACCCTCACACTACAGGGACAGCCACCAACTTGGTCGAGCTTGAACTTCCCATGTCTTAAAGAAGGGACCATATGAAGTGAAGGCTATCCCCACAGCCTTATGGGCCATTAAGGAGGACCTGCTTTTTGACCCATTTCATATTTAGTTCCTTACCTCTGGGCCCCCTTGATTCTATTGTCCCTCAGCAGCACTCATCACTTGTAGTGGGAATACCAAGGCTGTAGAATTGATGGCCTTCTGAATGGGCTGGCACCATCAGGAGTGTACAGTGAGGACAGCAAGCCCAGAGGTGGGCAATTAGGAGGGTTCCCATTACCAACTACTTCCTCTGGTGAGAATCCATTTCATCTCAGCATCAGAGTCCCAAAAATTTATGTAAAATCCTGCCCATCAAATCAATTCACAAAGGCATTGGGGTATGCTACGATCTGACCAAAGTTTTCAAGTATCCATGTTGGAGAAAGATTAAGACAATTCCCTGCGGTGTTTTTGCCACTTGAACATACAAAGAATTTGATCATTTCCTGTAATTGTCATTAATCCCTTCCATTTAAGAAACTTTGGTTAGGCCTCAGCTAGAGTAGCCAATTCTAAGCATCAATGTGGAGGAAGGGTGTCAAGACATTTGAGGAGATTTACCTGAGTAATATCAGCCATTATAAACTTGTTATTTAGAGAGTTTAGAGGAACTTGAAGTTTTCTCTCTAGTGATGTGAACATTAAGGGGAGATTTGTTCGAAATATTCAAAATCATGGTCAGGACTTTCTTTCAGTTCCACTAATATTATCCCAAAAGCAGCATACTGGTGCAAACAATGAAGGAATGCTGGGTGAAAATGATGTCCATTTCAAACTCAGGTCAAATGAACTTCTCCATTAGATTTTACAAAATTGCATCGGAAAAAATGCCCATCAGCCAAACCATTAATTTCCCACAGTGCATTACTCACCATCATAAGTTTCCATTAATTGCTGTTAACTTGTAAGATTTGGACAAAGCTTTGACAAAATTAAGTCTTTAATTTGCTAAGGAACTGAATACTGTTCTCCGGTGTGACTAGAAATTTGGTTTGCTCGTAGTCTGATTCAGTTGTTTGAAACACAGCTCCTCATAAGTGGTGAACTGAATACTCAGATTATAAATATTAAATTCAGCTGTTTTTAAAAGAAGAAACCACCTCAGTTTACCACTCAAAATTGTATCAAATGCATAAAACCATTTCAAAAATGCCATTGAATTGCATGACTTCATGTCAGATCATATGTTCGACAATATGCAATTTTTTTCTCTATTCATTTCTGGGATGTGGGCATCGCTGGCTGGCCAGCATTTCTTGCCCATCCTAGTTGCCTTGAAAAGGTGGTGGTGAGCTGCCTTCTTGAACCACTGCAGTGCTCATGCTGTAGGTTTACCCACCATGCCATTCGGGAGGGCATTCCAGGATTTTGACCCAGCGACAGTGAAGGAACGGCAAATAATTTCTAAGTCAGGATGGTGAGTGGCTTGAAGGGGAACTTGGAGGTGGTGTTGTTCCCATACTTCCGCTGCCCTCGTCCTTCTAGATGGAAGTGGTCGTGGGTTTGGAAGGTGCTGTCTGAGGATCTTTGGTGAATTTCTGCAGTGCATCTTGTAGACAGTACACAATGCTGCTACTGAGGTGGGAGGTGGGGCAAGTGGATACTTGTGAATGTAGTGTCAATCAAGCTAGGGAACGTGATGGCCGAGTGGCATTATTGTCGTATTAATGTTCTGGGGACCTAGGTTCGAATCCCACCACAGCAGATGGTAGAATTTGAATTCAATTAATAAAAAAAGTCTGGAATTAAGAATCTACTGATCAGCATGAAATCATTGCCGAATGTCAGGAAAGACCCATCAGATTCATTAATGCCCTTCAGGGAAGGAAATCTGCCAGTCTCACCTGATCTGGCCTATATGTGACTCCGCACCTACAGCAATGTTGTTGACTCTCAGTTGTCCTCTGAAATGGCCTAGTAAGCCATTCAGTTGTACCAGTCGCTACAAAATCTCAAAGAAATGAAACCAGATGGATCACCTGGCATTGACCAAGGCACCGGGAAAGACAACAGCAGATATAGCCCTTTCAACCATGCAAAGTCCTCCTCACTAACATCTGGGGGTTAGTGTTAAAATTGGGCTAAAGCTAGTTAGTGCTAAAACGAGTCTGTCTCACAGACTAGTTAAGCAACAGCCTGACATAGTCATACTCACAGACAATGTCCCAGACACCACCATCACCATCTCTGGATATATCCTGTCCCACCTGCCGGACAGACCCAGCAGAAGTGGTGGCACGGTGGCATACAATCGGGAAGGTATTGCTGTAGGAGTCCTCGACATTGACTCTGGACCCCATGAGGTCTCATAGCTTCAGGTTAAACATAGGCAAGGAAACCTCCTGCTGATTACCACATACTGTCCTCCCTCAGCTGATGAATCGGTACTCCTCCATGTCGAACAACACTTCGAGGAAGCACTGAGGATGGTAAAGGCACAAAATGTACTCTGGATGGGAGATTTCAATGTGCACCACCAAGAGCAGCTCAGCAGTAGTACAACTGATCAAGCTGGTCGGGTCCTAAAGGACTTAGCTGCTGAGGGAACCAACAAGAGGGAAAAACATACTTGACCTCATCCTCACTAATCTACCAGCTGCTGTTGCATCTGTCCAAGAAAGTGACCATCGCACAGTCCTTGTGGAGATTAAGACCCACCTTCACATTGAGAATAACTTCCATTGTGTTGTGTGGCACTATTACCATGCTAAGTGGGACAAACTTTTCACAGATCTAGCAACTCAAGACTGAGCATCCATGAGGCACAGTGGGCCATCAACAGCAACAGAACTGTACTCCAGCACAATCTGTAACCTCATACCCGGCATATACCCCACTCAACCATTACCATCAAGTCAGGGGATCAATCCTGATTAAATGGAGAGTGCAGGAGGGCATGCCAGGAGCAGCACCAGGCATAACTAAAGATGAGGTATCAACCTGGTGAAGCCACCAATTAGGAGTACTAGCATGCCAAACAGCGAAAGCAGCAAGTGATAGATCTAAGCGATCCCACAACCAACAGATCAGATCTAAGCTCTGCAGTCCTGCCACATCCAGTAGTGATTGGTGCTGGGCAATTGATCAACTCACTGGAGGAGGAGGCGTCACAAAATATCACCATCCTCAATGATGGAAGAGCCCAGCACTTCAGTGCAAAGGATAAGGCTGAAGCATTTACAGCCATCTTCAGCCAGAAGTGCCGAATGAATGATCCATCTCGGCCTCCTCCCGTCATCCCCAGTATTACCAATTACCAGTCTTCAGCCAATTTGGTTCAGTCAACAGGATATCAAGAAACAGTTGGAGACACAGGATACTGCAAAGGCTATGGGTCCTGACAACATTCCGGCAATAGTACGGAAGACTTGAGCTTCAGAACTTGCCACTCCCCTAGCCAAGCTGTTCCAGGACAGTTACAACACAGGTATCTAACCGGCAATGTGGAAAATTGCCCAAGTACCTCCTGTCCAGAAAAAGCAGGAAAAATCCAACCCAGCCAATTACCGCCCCATCAGTCTATTGTCGACCAACAGTAAAGTGATGGAAGGTGTTATCAACAGTGCTATCAAGCAGCACTTGCTCAGCAATGACCTGCTCAGTGATGCCCAGTTTGGGTTCCCCTAGGGCCACTCAGCTCCTGATCTTATTACAGCCTTTGTTCAAACATCAACAAAAGAACTGAATTCCAGAGGTGAGGTGAGAGTGACAGCCCTTGTCATCAAGGCTGCATTCGACCAAGTGTGGCATCAAGGAGTCTGAGCAAAACTGGAATCAATGGGTGTCAGGAGGCAAACTGTCCATGGTTGGAGTCATACCTGACACATAGGAAGATGGTCGTGGTTGTTGGAAATCAATCATCTCAGCTCCAGTACATCTCTGCAGGAGTTCCTCAGGATAGTGTCTCCCTCGACCCAGCCATCTTCAGCTGTTTCTTCAATGAACATCCCTCCATCACAAGGTCAGAAGTGGGGAGGTTCGCCAATGATTGCACAATGTTCAGCACCATTCTTAACTCCTCAGAAACTGTAGCATCAATGTTCAAATGTAACAAGATCTGGACAATATCCAGGCTTGGGCTGACAAGTGGCAAATGACATACACACCACACAAATGCCAGGCTATGACCATGTTCAACAAGAGAAACTCAATGGTGTTACAATCACTGAGTCCCCCACTATCAACATTCTGGGGGTCATCATTGACCAGAAACTCAACTGGACTCACTACATAAACACAGTGGTTATAAGAGCAGGTCAGAAGCTAGAAATACTGCGGTAAGTAATCTTCTCCTGACTCCCCACAGACTATCCACCATCTGTCAGGAGCATGATGGAATACTTCACACTTGCCTAGATGAGTGCAGCCCCAACAACACGCAAGAAGCTTGGTTCCTTAATAAACAAAAGTAGGTTTGGGCAGAAACCTGAAAAAAAGGAAAAAAACACTTCTCAGATTAGTGCAGTTTGCATCCAGATCAAAAGCAAACTCATGAACAATTTTGAATTGAGTAAATAAACAGAAACTGTTTCCAATGACAGATAACTTTAAATATCTGACTTTAGTGCACAAAATCATTTGGCAGAAGAACCAGAGGAGGTATAAGGATAGAAAGAATTATGCCAGGAAGCTGTCATGATCAGCATTGTGCTGTCTGAAAGCGGATTCAATGATAACTTACCTGAAGAAATTGGATGAACACTTTAAATGGAAGAAAATGCTGAGTGCTATGGAGACAGAGCACAAGGATGAGATAAACTTGATCATTTTTGCAAAGAGGCATGAACTGCCAAATGCTTTCCTGTTATGCTGTTTCTCAAATTCCATGTTCGTCACCTGCTTTTTGATAGTGCAGAACAAAGTGGCAGCATAACAAAGGACAGGTATGAGTTAACAGATACCAAGGATTGCCAGGAAAAATGTTTGCAATCACTTTGTCTGATCCTTAAAGGGACAGCCCAGGTCCCATGCTAAAAGCATTTTCTCAGCTGGACTTATATTTTTAAAGTGACATTTCTTGATTATCATGTGCGAACTACCCAGGCCCTGATTCTGCATGATATTCTCCTCCATGGCTAGTTTCTTTGGGGTTGCAAGTTTGGGGAATATTGTTGGATATTGGGATCCCTTTAAAACTGGATTTTTTTCTGGCATTTCCTGTGGAGTAGAGGACCTGATACAATGGATGGTATGGCAATAAGTAGCCTTCTAAATTTATAGCAGATATAAATAAATGGAAGGTACAAGAAAGGTCACCAGAATCAATTTTCATTGCGTTGATGCCAAAGAATTATACAGCACAGACATACCCTACTATTAGGATGTGCAATTTAGGAAGTTAGAAGTTTAGGTCTTTGAAAAATTGACAATTAATCTTCAGATAAAGGTGGGCATGGGAACAACAGTCATCCTGATGTCATGAGTAGTTGTCACATGGTCAATGGCTGAAAGGATTCAAATGGGTGATTGACACGGAATAAATTAACAGTTCCCAGAAATTGAGTATATCGATCCTTTTGCTTGCCAGGATTTTCTATTCTTCATTGCCTTTTCTCCATGTTCTTTTTCCGACTTTGCAGGAAACACACGCAGTTGATACTCCAATTGCAAAGATTCTTAGTTACTGATTGAAGGCATTACCTTAAAGTAACTAGTGAAGAAAAGTAAACTGGCTTTCTTCAGGGATAGTAAAAACTGTTGATGCTGGAGTCATGCTGGAGATAACACAATGTGGAGCTGCCTGATGCTGCCTGGCCTGCTGGTTTCCTCCAGCTCCACATTGGCTTTCTTCAGGCTTTAGGTATTTTAATCTACAGCAGTATCTGCCATTGCCGTGGCTTCTGCCAGCATTGTTCACAACCACAAGCTGTTCAGCTACCCAGAAGCTAATATGATTGTTGTTGTCAAGCTGATGGCCTGTGGCATCCACACCAGCTAACAGCTTTACAAACCAATCAACAACTAGAAGATGATCCACGAAGATGGCTTTCAGATTGGGATCTAACCTGTCCAATCAGAACATCAACTGGGACTGCAACAGTATCTAAACTGCTACATTTTAATAAAACATATACATCATCTGAAAATTTCTTACAAATTGTTAACTGCGCCAAATTAGATAACTGTGGTCACAAACCCTCGTAAGTTAACAGTCTGTAAAAATGATGAGCTTGAAAATTCAAGCTGGACTGTACTCATCCTGATCTGTCAAAACATCTGAAGCTTCAATGTCCCTGTGGTCAGAAGGAAGCAAATCAGTCAGAGCTCCCAGCATTAAATGATCACTATCTCCTGTTAGCTTTCATTTAAGTGAGATCAAGATCATACCTGACTTCAAATAAGCATGTTGTTAAATAACTTATAGTGACTTTTTTAAATCTGGACTTATAAAAGTATTGGTGAGAGAAGCAATTGAGGGTTCATGTTTTTTTCCACTGGACAAACACAAGGTCACACAGTCACTTAGATAGGAAACTAGCAGACTGCTGATGTCAAAGAAAACGTTTGGCAGCATGAGTCAATTTCAAAAGAGGAGAGAAAAATAGAAAAAAAATGACATACTGTTCCCTTAACAAAAGAACTTTGATCCACATACAATATGGTCCCCAATTATTTCCTGACAGCTCAGAAAAGTAAACAAGTTATCAGTGAGCTGCCAAATTCCTCTCAGATCCAGAAGGTCATTAAGCAATTCTAATCATTGAGCTTGAAATGTGCTTTCTGTGCACTACCACCATCCAAAACCTCCTAGTTCAACTCCTCTACTATCCCTCGCCACAGTCAAACCTAAGTCTTATTTAATTGATTGATTACCATGGCTACGTTACCAAGATCCATCATTTAACTGCACAAATGGGGATTCATTGAACTCCAATTTCAGAATTTTCCCTGATCGAAGTTTAATGACTCCTGGCACCCTCATTTTCACATTCATTCATCATATTCTCAAGGCTCTGATTTCCTCTGGTGTTTGAAATTCCTGTTCAATTGTGGTGTGAATGGATCAGTCAAGATAAGAAAATTATATTGGTAAGCAGATGTTGATGGTGACAGTGTTTGTTATTGAAAACAATGTGAGAAGTGCAACAACTGATGAAAATTCAGGCCACAGCAAGACAAAATAAAGCAGGAAGATTACAATTGATATTGTTGTGATTTCCACAGAGACTGTTAACATTTCAAGAAAAATTCACAGATCTCATCATTTACTGAGGCAACAAAGCCGCGAGATTCCACAGTTTAAACAGGCGGGTTGTATTATTCAAGAGTCAAACAAAGTAAACGGTATCAACTGGACACCATTGTAGGAACTCAACTATACAATTTTAAAAACGCGTCGGTTATAATTTCAAGCTAAAATCCCCACCAGAACCTTCTCTTTTCCGCTTCAAGAACAAAAACAAAGTTGCTGGAAAAGCTCGGCAGGTCTGGCAGCATCTGTGAAGGAGAAAACAGAGTTAACGTTTCGGGTCCGGTGACCCTTTCTCAGAACTGATGGTGGCTGGGAAAACGTCAGTTTATATCCAGAAAATAGGCAGGTGGGTGGGGTTGGGAGTAAACAATAGGATAGAGCCCAAAGAGAGAGGAAGACAGTTGGACAGACAAAGGAGTTGCTAACGATCAGGCTCCACTTCAAGTTCCCTTCAGAAAGACCAGTAAATATCAAGCTCTTGAAGATACCTTCACTTCCTGAGGCCAAACCAAAGTACCACAATTGTCAGTAATTCAATCCAATTCTTGTCAGTGGTTTTGCTAGCCTCTGAGGTTAGAATTTGTTTGCTATTTTTCCACTATCATCCAGCTAAACAACCCTCGATCACTACTTAAACAAGTCACAGTTGTGAAAACCACAGTTCAAATATGGGCCTCACACATTCTTGCTCAGAGAATCTAAACATAGAAGCATGCCTAATTTCTATAGCCCTCTTTGTGCACAGTTTTTTTCAAGCTCTTGAGAGCTTTTCTCTCCCTGCTCCCAAGCTGAACTGCTGGCTTCTGTTAGCATAAGGAAACAAATAAACCCCACATAAAAGGGTAATTACACTAAACTATCTACACGGCAATGTGGTATACCTTGGGATATTGCAAACATAATTTATATCAATTGACTTCAACAACCAACACCTAACACCCAAACCTTGTAACCCCAAGGTCTCAAGACTGGTTTACAATTTCTACTGGAGTGACCAGTCCTGTTTTCAGACTTGCTGGATCGGCAAGAAACCCTTTGTTTACAAAAATACACTTAGCTTCTTTGATCTCAGTAGTACAATTGAATAGCTAAATTTCCTTAATTAAATAATTGTCGACCTCCTGCCCTTACAAAGCTCAGAGGTGGATCAACCATCGTTTAAGTTTCTCACTTCCAACCCTGACCTTATTAATTAAACACAAAACATACTTAGAACTGTCATTACATGAATTATTTTCACAATTTTCAAGTACAGAATTTTAATTACCTTTCATTTATCAGTTGACTCCTCCCAAAACACTAAAATAAACCACAAAAGTAGGTGATTATGACAATTTTTCTTGCCTTTATCTTTATATTCTCCAAATTCTTCTTTACACTCACAGAAGTAAGTGTCTAGAGAAACGCTTTAGGCTTCAATGCCTTGTTCAGTGCACAATGTGCATGTGTAGGTCAGTGGGGTGGGGGTGGGGGTAATATTTTTGTATCCTATGACATTAACTGCCAACAAGGACACAAGATTACTATGCCCTTACCAGAGTGAAAAGAAGAATGTAGATTTGCATTTATCAAGCATCTTTCATGATTGCAGGATACTTAAAAGCACTTTAGAGCAAATAATGTATTTTTTATTTGTTTTGTTTATACCATTGCAATAATTTGTAATACAAAATGTTGACGAAGGATATGTGGTGAATTTTGTCCATATGAATTTTAAGAAATTAATTAGCAAGATTACACTTTAAAAGCTGGTTTAAAAAGATTAAAGCTTATGGAATAGGAGAATCAAATGTACCATTAGATAAAAACTTGGCCCCGAGACAGAAAACAACCAGCTGTGTTAGGTATAACACAGTGTGGAGCTGGAGGATCACAACAGGCCAGGCAGTATCAGAGGAGCAGGAAAGTTGACATTTCCGTTAGGGACCCAGCTCTGTGCTGTGTTATCCCAGACTCCAGCATCGGAAGTTCTTACTATCCCCACTCCTCTGATGTTGTCTGGCCTGCCTGTGCTCCTCTAGCTCCACACTGTGTTATCTCTGACTGCAGCATCTGCAGTTTTTGCTATCTCCCAGTTGTGTTAGATAGTTTGTTTTTTTTGCAAGGTCTTGTTTTGGTATTGTGCTGCCATTCACTATTCCTGAAGTCATCACAAAAGTTAAAGATTTTATAAAACATGCAAAATCCCCCAATTTACATGTCTCATAATTCCTAGTTGACAGAAAGCACCAACTGCTTTTGTACTTAGCAAGAATTACTATTCACTACAAAGAAATAGACTGTAGCTACAGGTAAACAATTTGAATCCTTGGCACATAACTTGACTAGTTAAAACTCTAACCCTTCTTATAAACGTCCCAGTGCACACACCTACAGAGAAACAATAAGTGTGAACAGCAAAGGGAAAGGTTGGTTAGGCCTGATCCCTATTCACTGGGTTTACTGAGATGATGATTTTGGCTTGTTAAGATTTGTTGGTTCTTGATTCTCCTTCTCCAGCTACTTTTACTTATCTGCAGAAGGTTCAGGGTGGCTGGTTCACACAAAATAAAGTCCTTGGCTTACTGGTAAAGATCTGCAGCTTACAGAAACTGCCAAGGGTAAAATAGATGGGCCATCTTCAGGCTTAAGTTGGTTTTTAGTTGGTTGATCAGAGCAGAAATGGTTCCTGGCCTTGCAGAGATCGGATAGTTTCTCATGAGTACTCACACAGACTGATCAGACACCTCGGAGCCAATCATATAATTATTGATCAGGCAGGTGGTCTTTGTCATTGATAACTTATCACTAGCCCATACACTAATCAGCTGCTTGTTACAAGCCAAATCTTCATACATACACAGCCCCTGGCTCCAGATAATCCATAGCCAGGCTTCCTTTGGTGCTTGAATATATTTAAAAAGTGCAGCAATCATTCAACGATCCTTAGTTTTTAAAATATCTCTTCCCCATTTTAGTCCACTATCAAAAATACTGAAAAATAAAAAGACATGGTCTTTACATTTTGGACTGGAGGATACCAGACAGTAAAGTTGTTCAAGGGTCAGTGCTAAGACCATTGATTTTCCTGCTACCTATAAATGACTTGGATTTGGAATACCAGGTTAAATTTCAAGCTTGTCCATGAAAGTCAACATGGGGATGATATGATTTGTCTGTTCCAGAATATAAATAGGGTGACCGAAAGGGCACGCAAGTGGTAGGTGGAATTTTATACAGAGACGTGCGCAGTGATGTATTTTGGCAGAAAGGTTGGGAGGAAGCAATAGAACATGACATGTTCCAGTCCTGGAGCTGGTGAGCACAGAGATGGGGAAGGAGTGTACTTAGGTGGAAGACCAAAACCTCATCAACTTGCCACCTTCATTGAATGTAGGTCCTAGATGGAAGGCCAAGTGAAAACATCCTGATCTGCTGCCAATGACTACTTAAATATCTCATCCTGCCTGATTCACAAATATTTCAACTCCAAAAAGTGTCAGTCTAGCCATCTGGTTCATCATGTGAGTAAGCTGTCAGTTGATTGGGTTTTTGAGGGAGTTAAATCTGGACTAATCAGTGCAGGATCAAGGGACTGAACAGAGGGCAGTTGGGGGGTGGGTCACCATTGTGAGCCACAGCATCATCCTTCCTTCTGAACTCCATGACCTCCTCTGTCTCCATGACCCCTACCAGGTAGAATAATAACCAACAATTACCTTTTCCATTCTGGGATCCAACCTCCGTTGTGGGGTCTGGAGAAGACAGGGGGATATTGTTACTGCAGCTACAGCCTCCTGCCTGGAGTGCTGAGTTCTCCTTGGCTGGCCAGCTCTTAGCAGCTGGGGTCTTTACTTTCTAGTACCTGTCAAAAACTCTTCAGCAGCCTGTTTGCTGGAAACTCCAGCTGACTTTCTCATCTTGATATTGGTTTCCCACCTCCTATCCCCTCTGCTTTCAAACTTAGCCTGAAAAGCAAAGGCTTATTGTCATAATTCTGAAAACAAAAAGGGGACTTGAGGGTAAATGAACCTTAGAAGGTAGTAGAATATATTGAGCAAGTTACTAGCAAAGCTTACAGGACTTTGGGCTTCATATCTAGAGGCATGGTGTACGAATGCAGAGAAGTTGAGTTAAATCTGTACAAAGTTCTGGTCGCCACATAGTAGGAAAGATATGAACTTCATAGGGATGATTCAGAGGAGTTTTATCAAAATGTTTCCAGGGATAAGGAGATCTTGGTTACAAGGTTGGGCTGGAAAGATTGGCATAATTCTCTTGGCAGCAAAGGAGATTGAGGGGAGATTTGACTGAAGTGTACATGATTATAGCGATCATAGAGCAAATAAAGGAAAGCTTTCCTCTTTATCTGCTGGTATAAGGAAGTGGGGATGCAGGCGCTAGATTTTGAAGCATTATAATGGGAATGGTCATTACCTGGAACTTACAGCCCATGATCGTGATGGATATCGTAACAATCAATGACTTTGGAAAGAAATTGAATCTATGCATTAAGGAAATAAACTTGAAGGGCTATGGGGACTGACTGGATTTCTGTAATGGAGCTGCTATTAACTAGATGGGCTGAATGGCCCTGTGCCATATATTATTCTAATATGTACATGTGCCAGCTCCCATGGCAGCAAAGTGATAATCACCAGATAATCTTTTTTGTGTAATGTTGGTTAAGGAAGTAATGTCAACCAGAGAACTAGCGTGAATTCCCTTCACTCCTTTGACATCATGTCTTTGGTCCTTTTACATCCGCCTGAGAGGACAGAAGTAATTTTGTATTCACTCTTAATGAAAAATATGAAAGGGTAATATAAAGATTTACCACAAGAAAAGCCATCTTTCCCATTGCTTCAGATGGTAGGTAATGATTTGATTTTGCTGCCAGTTATTAGTTCTGACATTTGGAGAGCTCGGCACAAGCAGAGGGCACTCCAGCTGAGCTGATAAACAATACTCTGACAAATAATGCTGACATGTTTGTCAGAGGAAAAGACATGGCTGTGCCTGATTCCTGTAAGCAAATAGAAACCTCCCTCCAACCATGACAAATGACCCATCATCTACCAGTATAAAACAATGGATGAACTTTAACTTTTAACCAGTTTTATAGGACATAGTCATCAGCAGCAGCAATCAAGCACTAACAGATTTGATTATCTACGTAAGAAATTCCATGTCACTGGTCATGGATTCAGTGAGTCCTTGCAGAACTTCATAGAAAAGCAAGTTAAAGGTATTTTGTTATTATTCCAAGATACTTTAATTGTCCATTCTCCATTTAAATATTAAACATGACAGCAAGAATCTGGTTTGATCTCACACATTTGTCAAGGAGAGGGATGGAGCCAGTGTCCAGACATCAGAGATTGTTTTGTAGACTGAAGACAATGGTTATGTTCTCCACAACAATTAATAAGAGGAAATCACTTCTGATCCAGTATTGAGATTTATAGATGAGCAGTCTGATCACTTTCAAGTGGATGGGTCAGAAAGTTGGTATTGAGGAAGAACACAGGAACAGGAGTAGACCATTCAGCCCCTCTAGCCTGCTCTGCCATTCAATAAGATCATGGTTGATCTATGGCCTAACTGCTTTGATTTCTTGTATTACCTTTATGCATTGTGGCCCAGAGGTGCCAATTTTAAGGTCACCTGTGAATACTTCTGCCCGATGGAGAAGACTATCTTCAATTTTCTATATCCAATAGCATAGCCAAGAATGCTTGTGACCAGCTGGACACTGCAAGCATATCACGAGCAAGGTATTAGAATCACAGATTAATTCAATTTGCACTGTGAAAATGTCTGTTTAATGCAATTGCCCCATGAGGGTGTCATATCACTCACATGAAGAGCTCATGTACTCAAGCAGAAACAATCATTGGCCCTACATTGTTGCTGTGGCCATAGCTATCTTCCATTTCCGGTGCTCATTTTGTGTCACATGTGAAAAGAAGATAGTAGAGGTCACACTTTGCACAGTGAATCACAGGCAGAGTGTGGTCATCAATGCCCTCCCTCAAAACTTCCATTCTCTCTCCACTCTCCAACATTCATGCTCCTTTTTTCTTGGCACTCCTTCATAAACCCCCTTGAGTACTGAACCTCTGATCAATACCTCCATAGGTTCCCACACAGCGTTTTGAATTATGTCTTTAACTCTTGACATTACCAACTCGTGACATGAATAAGCTGTTCTACTTTTTGGCCATGTGTACAGACCTCAGAAAACACTGACCAATACTCAATTTCCTTTCACTGCTCCACAGCATCTCCTTTATATGTGACCCTCCTACTACTTCCCTACTGCCCCTCCCTATCACCCTCTCCCCACCACCTAATCCCACCACCTAATGCCCAATCAGGTTCTGCCTAGTGGTTGAGCTAATGATGACTGGAGCTGACATTGATGGTCTGATGGGGACTTCCCCAGCTGTCACAGTCTCGCCATCTGCTTCTGCTTGTGACATGCTCCTAATGTTGTGCTACTCATTCCTGTATCTCAGAGCATCCTCAGAGCACCATTCTTCCTCTGAGATCCTCACACACCTCCACATTATATTGACAAGAGAATCAAAGTTAATGGAGATGGCCAGATTTCATTGTGAGACCTTTCATCCTGATATGGGTTTCTGGCTTTGTTTTCACAAAGAAAGGACCTGATTAAACATTGAACACATTATCCTTTCATCTGCTGTATAAGACCTTATGGTGCGGGTCTGGTACCATCCTAACAATCTCGAGATTGTTCTCCCCCAGTGGCATCAGAATTATTGGTAAGAGGGCTCCAAATACTACCCCAAACCCTGCCTAGCTTCACCCAAAGAGTGAGTTCTCTCCTAGGCATTGAGCACTCTGTTCTTCTGCAACGTGAATAACAGGAGTGTAATTGAAATAAGGGGTGTCCTGGATCCTCCATGAGCTGCCAGCATATTTGATGATGATTACACTCAAAAGAGAGAGCACCATCAAATATGATGGCAACTAGTGAAGGATCCTGTACATTGCTTATTTCAATTACACTGTGGTCTCTATTAGTGAGTGTGTTCTGAGCACACTTGACCGATGACCCCATCCCAGGCCCCAAGAAGACTTTCCACATCAAGCAGATGTTCACCTGCACATTTGCAGAACACCTACGCTCGGTTCGCACTAAACAACTGCACCTCCCAGTCGCGAACCATTTCAATTCCTCCTCCCATTTCTCAGATGACACGTCCATCCTGGGCCTCCTGCAGTGCCACAACGATGCTACCCGAAGGTTGCAGGAACAGCAAATCATATTCCACTTGGGAACTCGGCAGCCCAATGGTATCAATGTGGACTTCACAAGCTTCAAAATCTCCCCTCCCCCTACCGCATCCCAAAACCAGCCCAGTTCGTCCCCACCTCCCTAACCTATCCTTCCTCCCACCTATTCCCTCCTCCCACCTCAAGCCCCACCCCCATCTCCTACCTACTAACCTCATCCCGCCCCCTTGACCTGTCCGTCCTCCATGGACTGACCTATCTCCTCCCTAACTGCCCATCTACACTCACCTTTACTGGCTCCATCTCCGCCTCTTTGACCTGTCTGTCTCCTCTCCACCTATCTTCTCCTCTATCCATCTTCTATCCGCCTCCCCCTCTCTCTCTATTTATTTCAGAACCCTACCCCTCCCCATTTCTGAAGAAGGGTCTAGGCCCGAAATGTCAGCCTTCCTGTTCCTCTGATGCTGGTTAGCCTGCTGTGTTCATCCAGCTCTACACCTTGTTATCTAGGAAAGAATGATGTGTATTTTCTTCGGCTGCTAACAATGATGTGACTTACGTCCATTCCCTTCACAGGCTTGCTGCCAACAGGACATTTTCATGGTTGTAATATGAGCTTTGTATGGTCAAGTCTTACCAGATCTCAAAAGACAGTTGAAGTGCTTCTGGCACATCCTCCACACTCCACACACATGCTGACTCTCTGTGTAACCTCCAATAACATCTGCTTGGTCACACTAGCTGGCATCCTCTACTATAATGGAGTCAATTCCCATCACTCTCATCGTCTATGGGACAGTATGGCTTAACCATCTAGGATCCCTTGGGAAACTTCATTGCCACCAATTTTATGCATTGGCATTTGTCTAAATTACTGGTATCAAGTGGAGAAGGATGCCATATGTGAAGCCTTTAGTAGAAGATAAGCTCAATCTTGATCACCTGTGAAGGTTTATTACATAGTGCTTGTTATTGAGCTATCTTATCTCTGAGATAAATGATGGTCTCCATGAGACATCTGGCTCAAACTAAAATTAAATCCACATTACTTGCTGAAACATTCTCATACATGCAACAATTTTACACTAAACTCACTGGAGAAACCTATACAACTCTGGTTAGTTCCTTCCAGGAAATATCTTTTATAACCTGATGAATGAAGCTTTTCTTTTGATGTCAGTTGGAGCTTTCAGGTAATAACTGCCTTATTTAACATTCTGCTTCTGCACTCTCAGGAAGCAGAACAAACTCCCATTCCCTTGCCACTGACGAAGAGGACTCTGTGAATTGTGGTTCAGCTCTTCTAAGCCTCTGTTCCATTTTGGTCCTCCCCCTTAGGTGCCAATCCCTTCTGCATCACTCCAAAGTAGCCACAGTGTGGGCTGCTGACCACCCTTTAAATCCCACACCCTGATACAGCCTCACATCTCCTTGAACCAACTATTGCTGCTATTTGAGCGAGGGTCCCGCTTTTGGCTGCCTGAAGGAAAACTTGAACCAAAGGGTGGTTCCCACCGTGAACGAGGTTAGAACGTGACATTGTCCTGATATCCCAATGACTGCAACTTTTCTTAATCTGGATAATTCTGTCATTTAATGTTTGTATATTAGTTAAAAAGAATCACTCTATTCTGTTTCCGTCATTTGTGCTACCTGAACACATTCCTAGAGTTTTCAGGATAATCATGTAAATTATCTGACGAAGTGCTCTGAAAATTGCATTCCCTGCACAAGGAACAAGTGATTGAACTGAGATGATTCCTAACATGCAATGAAATAGGTACTTATTAGGTAAGTATATAAAGCCATGGTTAACTTTGAGAGTTAGGATTCGTGGACAGGTGAGTAATGGTCTCTAATATATGCAGGGGCTTCTGTCATTCCAAATATGTGGTTCCAGTAGCCCACAGCTGTTCACAAGTTATTTTTTGAAGCAATCTAATTTACTGTGACAGATGAATTCCAGAAGTTACTAAATCAAGTAACTACTTATCTGCTGGTCTCCCTACTAGCCCCCAGGCCAAACTTTCTCAGACTTTGACCTGCCATGCCGAAGATCCTAATACCTTTCATTCTTTCTGTGATCTGCCTTGGCAATTGTTAATCGGCAACTTCAAGACCTTTTTAATACACATTACTAGTCCTCTGAAAATATTCCACTTTACTTTTGTTGAGTCTATTTTAAACACAGACCTCGAAATGTCAATATGATTTTTAAAACCCTTGCTGGCTGAATATTATTTGTGTGCACTGTTATTAGGATGAGTAATGTCAAGGGAAGTGTGCAGCAAACCTGGCTCAGAACTAACGTGTATTGATTTGAAGTACATTGATTAGCCAGTGGCAAGTGAGCTAGGGCATAGCTTTCTCCTCTTATCAACTGTGTTGCAAAGAGGAGGTATAACCTCAAGATACCAGCATAAACAATGATATTAACAGTTCCTGAAATAATTGCTTCAACTCCCTTTCGCAAAATAGCTTTCAGCATTTTAACACATTTCTCAAAAAAAAGGAAAAATGGGTTATTCCAATTTAGAAGACATGTCAATGCCATGTTTCCTTCTGCATCAAGAAAAAGAAAGTCTTAGGCTTTCTTTATTAACTGGATGTAACAAATGGACTGACACAGAGTCACACAGCACCCAGCAGCACTGTCTCCCTGCCCCCTACCTACTTCCTCTAAGTTCAGACCATGCTGCTCTTTATCTTTCATCCACCATTCCCCATGACCATTGCGGGGATGACATTCCCTGCATTCTTGAGGAAGAAGTTATTCAGAGAGAGTGGACAGAGTTCTTATGCTGTTGGAAATTAACCTGAGGTAAACTAATGATATCCTTCTCCCTTGTACACAATACCACTGCATTTAGCTGGAGGCAGCTGTCCATGCAGCCTGACTGATTTGACAGACATCACTGAGTGAGCCTGAAGGAGACTGTGGCATAGAAGTTCCATAAAGTAACGACTGTCGTCTCCATAGGCAAAGGCTATATTCCCAAATGAAAGTTACTATTAAATCAGCTTCCACTGCCCTTTCAAGAAACACATTGTACATTGTAACAGATTGCTGCATAGAAAAGAATTTTTTTTCATTTCTATGGTTATTTTAGCCAGTCTTCTTAAATATCTACTCTCTGTTAAAAAAACACAACTACCAGTGGAAATAGTTTTTTTCCATATTTACTCTATAAAATGCCCTCATAATCTTGACTATGTGTATTAAAACTCCCTTTAACCATGGCTAATTTCCAAGAAGGACAATCTCAGCATTTTGAGCCTTTTCCCTTGAATCAAATCCTTTTGTACAATTCTAGTAGACTGCCTTGCACCCTCTCCAAGATTTTTACATCCTTCCCAAAATATGCAGTCTAAAATTTAACCCAGAACTCAATCGTTTTTTAACCTCATACTTTATGCATCTATTTATAAATGCAAGAGTTCCACAATAGCTTCATCAGTTCCATCCATCAGAAACAGCTGATTGTCTGAACCTCACAAACTCTGTTTGTGCACCCCTTTAACCTGTGAGACTATGAGGCAAGTCAATATTCTAACGGGTGGCCAGACATCAGCTCTTTCTGATTCAAGGCACTCACTGAACAGTTAATATGAGGTTCTCTCAAGCAAACCTTACTGTACAGTTTACTAGAGAAGGGGTTAGAGTACCGGATTACCCAATTATTGATCGTAGGAAAAGAAACAGATGATCCAACAATTTTTAAAAATTGGATGAACCTAAGGACAGATGCAGTCTGCCCTGTAAGATCTTGTGTTAGTAGCCACATATACCTAAGATTGGTAGTTAACTTTGTAATTAAATTTAAGATAGTTTATTATGCTTATTAAGAAGCAATAGATGAGATAAGATACACTAACTAAATAAATGAGAACAGTATGTAACCCGTGACAGTTGATATGTGGTTCATTGACATCAGAGAACTCAAGAGCTTGTGACGCTCTCCAGCTGAAGTGTTCGGGAAATCTTCCTCCATCTTTCATGGTTCATCTTCCATCTGAACAAGGCAGTTGTCTGATGAGGACTACCCACTGACAAGGCATGACATTATCTCCAAGCACTTGATAACATGTTTAATTTCTAGGAGCTGAGATAAAAGGTACTGCAGATGCTGGAGAATCCGAGATAACAAGCATGGGGCTGGATGAACACAGCAGGTCAAGCAGCATCATAGGAGCAGGAAGCTGGTATTTTATGTTGGTCACTTGTCTGAACTTTTATAACTAATGGATACAGGACAGGTACACAAGGTATCAGTATAGTCAACGCTTCCCCTCTATCTATCACATTTTAGTTTGCTAAGGGTCAGTTCCCGGTCATTTTTAAATGTGCATGGTAGAAAAAGTAGACTTCCAGCTGACTTAGGAATGCCCACATGGATGCCTGAACCAACAGACTCCTGCAACTTCAGGGAATATTTATGTGTATTTGTAGAAAGAGGAAGATTGAGATCGCTTACGTTACACATGTCAACTTTTATTTAGCATTTCTATACTAACTGTTATAAACACACCACCTTTGGAATTAAATTGCCACCATAGCATTGCCATAATTGAACTCCTCACCATTAACATCCTTGGGGTTACCATTGACTAAAAAGCAAACTGGGCCGACCATATAAATGTTGTGGCAAAAAAAAAGCAAGTTCGAATCTAGCAATTCTGCAACAAGTAAATCACCTCTTGTCTCCCCAAAGCCTGCCCAATATCTACAAGGCACAAGTGAAGAATATGCTGGATTATTCTCTGTTTGCCTCTCTGATTGCAGCTTCAACTACACTCAAGAAGCTCAGCATCATCCAGAACAAAGCAGCTCACTTAACTGGCACCCTTTCACATCCTTTAACATTCAGTCTCTTCAACATCACCACACTGTAGCAGCATTACATAACATCTACATGATGCACTGCAATAACTCCCAAAGCTTCCTTCAACAGTACCTTTTAAACCTATGACATTTATCAGAAGAAGGTCAAGGGCAAAGACAGCAGATACATGGGAATACCACCACCTGCAAATACCCCTTCATGCCACTCAAAATCTTGACTTGAAACCATATTGTAGTTCCTTCAGTAACACTGAGACAACGTCCTGAAATTCCCTTCCTAAAAATATTATGCGTGTACTTACACCTCAAAGACGACAGTCATTCAAGAAGACAGCTCATTAGCATTTTCTACAATAGGGATGGGCAATAAATGTTGGCCTCACCAGTGATATCCACATTCCATGAATGGATATTAAAAAAATTACTCTTAAAAGTATCATTTGTTAAAGGTCCTTTTTCTTACAGATGCATGTCATAAAATGGATCGACTAAATACGCATACTGATTTTTGTTAGTATACTTCTGAGTTAATCCTGAAAAGATATTGGTTGATTTTGGACATAATTAATAGAAGTGAGAGTCACAAGTGTAGATTGCAGTGTCTATTGCATTTATTAATTAAATAAAATGTTTAGTCCGGTGATACCTTCATAAAAGAGGTATATGTTATCGATGTGCTTAGTGAAAGGAAATATAGCGTAATAATCAATAACCCTGAACATGGCAAAAGAAATATACTTGTGGAGCCAATTACTTTGTCATTATCAAATAAAGACATCTTTAGAAAGACACAAAAACAAAGTTGCTGGTAAAGCTCAGCAGGTCTGGCAACATCTTTGACGGAAAAAACAGAGTTAACGTTTCAGGTCCAGTGACCCTTCTTCATAACTGATGTTTATGATGACCCGAAACGTTAACTCTGTTTTCCCTTCACAGATGCTGCCAGACCTGTTGAACTTTTCCAGCAACTTTGAATTGTTTATGCAGACTGGCCTGGAAAGTTAATTACAGGTTAGTTATTGTTCTAAGAACACAGGAGATGATTCAGCACCTGACATGTGTTAGCCTCGAGATTTAAAGCATCTGCAGTTCTTTCGGTTTTTATCTTTAGGAAGATATTTTGCATTGAAGTTAAAGCTTACAATATTACAAGTAACACAGTCACCTCACATGAAATTTCTCTGTACTATTTTAATTTTGTTATTCTGTAAAATGAGCCGGATAACATCTTTTGGATGTACAGGAGAATTTCACAGGATATTTACAGATGCTGCCAAAGCAACTCAAAACCATATTCTGCACTATTCCACTGAAAGTACCATCATGAATGTAGAATATTACACAATGATTCACAATTCATAAGAAACACAGCAAGTTGGCTTTTCAAAAGCATAGTGCAAGGAGTGACTAAGATCTGGAGATTAATTTAGATTATCCTCATAAGTGTCATTTCCTTCTGTTAACATTAACATAGATCAATGACATGGCGGAGAAAACTAGGAGAGGTTGCAGAGAAGGCTTATCAGGCAGAGGAGGTTTAGTAGGATAATTTTAGGTAGGAAGAACTAGCTTTGTAAAGAGATTTGCGAAATTGGGTTATTCTCCTTACAGCAGCAAAGAACAAGATAAGTTCTAATGGAGGTAATTCAAATTTACGGGGAGATTTCATAGTAGAAGCTGTGAGAAACTTTACTCTGGATTTGTAATCAAAGGTGTCAAATTTAAAATAATTGGCCTAAGAAGAGAGAACCAAATGAAGAAAAACATTTTCACACAGTCAGTGGTTCCCAGCTGGTATGAAATACTGAAAAGAGGATGGGAGCTGACTCAATAGAAATTTTTAAAAGGCAATTGGACATGCATTTTAAGAGAACTGATTTTCAGGATTGCAGATGAAATTCTGGGGAGTGGCACGAAATTGAAAAAACTCTTTCAAGCAGCCAGCTGAAAGGCTTTTTTCACTGCTTTTGAGTTATCCTATTCTGAAAAGGCCCTACTTCTACGCTTATAACCAGGGAATCATTTTAATGAGAAACTGGTCTGAAATTACTCAAACTAACTTCGTTCATGATCCTCAGTTGATTTCTGAGTGATGTCCTTCAAGCCACATTTCTGGACTTTATTAGTGCAGAGATCACAAATAGAAATATAACATTGCTCTCTATAATGAACCACCACCCATTGCTCTTAAGATTTTAATAACTGATTTGAAAAATGACGTCGCTTTGGCTTCATTGCTTTCCATGCCTGGTGCCGAATTGCCAAGATAACAGGAAATACACGAAGGCTGACCAGGCATGAAAAGTAGTTAACAATTGGCTGGTTGAGTAACTATTACACCCCCCAAGTGATTATTATTTACACAGCATGATCAGGGATCATACACCCATACATCGATTAATCACTGGCGTATTGGTTATTTTAAGACATTCCTTTAAAATAATTATAAATCACCAAAGCCTATAATTCAAAATCATTGTTTTTCTCCCCCCATTTAACAAACATTTAAAAACTAAGGGATTGGGGAGGAGGCATAGTTACTGTGAATTTGATTTTTGTACTACATGGAAGCTTTGGCATTGGAGAGTGCTCTTTGAAATTGTCTGTCACTGTTAAATAGCCCTGAAAATGTTTTTCAGTTGTCTGCATGCCGTAACATGATTTAAAACCTGAAGCTCAAAATCACCGACAGTAATCTCTACTTCCTGATTTATCTCATCAGTCCCTCACATACTTCTTAGCCTTGGGACATCAGCAAGCTTTTCTCAATAAGAACAACTCATCTCTCCCACAGCCTATGCAGTAACGTACAATTTTCAGAAGGATCATCATTATATTGTCTACCAAGTATTCAAGTTATTTAATTCCATAGAAAAACAAATTTTATGAAGAAGAAAGGGGCTACTCTGTCCATCTTAATTATGTCAGCTCATCACACAAAAACAATCCAAAACTTACTGACTGGCCTGTTTCCTTCCTATGGTCCTATATTATTTTTACATAAAATACTGACCTGATTTTTCCTTTAAAATGCAATTGTTTTTGTTTCAACTGCTCACAGTAGCGTAGCTGTTGTCTCACTAGACTAATAATCTGGAGGCAAGCACAGACAATGCTGGAGAAACTTTTCAGGACTGGTGTCAACTGGGGAGAGAAAAACAAAGATAACGTTTTGAGTCCAGTATAGTTCTTCTTCAGTGATACCAGGCACAAAACATTAACTTTGTTTCTGTCTCCACAGATGCTGCCAGACCTGCTGAGTTTCTCTAATGCTCTCTGTGCGTTTTCAGATTTCCAGCATCCACAGAATTTTGCCTTTCTTTAGTGTCTAGAGATCTGGACTAATGGTATTACTTCAAATTCTACCTTGACAGGAGGGGCCAAGCTGTGGGAGATGTCGGAAATAAAAAACATACAGTAAGATAGTACTTTCCAATTCTACATAGATACAAAACTATAAGTATACAATATAAATATTAAGCTCTTTTGGTGCAGTGTGGGTCAGGAGGGCTGGGTTCAAGTCTGACTTGCTCCAAAGATGTGACACAATAAGTCTGTCCAGATGTATATGACAAACAATACCGAGACATGCTCATTGTGCTATTTTTGAGTGAGGTATGGGAAACATGACCAGGGTTGAAAAGGAATGCACAATGTTGCATAAACATAGAATAAAAGGATACAGTTCAATAGAATTAAGTATGAATTAACACATCTTGCAAAAAAAAATACATCTTAAATAATACAGTAAAATTTTGGAAATTATAGAGAAATGGAGAGATTTTGGTAAAAAGATCATAGTATGAGTCAATAAGTTCGTTTGAAAAGACAAATGGAATTCTTGTTTTTTTCTCTATCTAGAGGCACATAATGCAAAAAGAGGGAATTTATAATGACTTTGAACAAGCTTTTATTTAAACGACAATACTGTGTATAGTTTTTGACATGGGGGAATGGGAAATTACTGTTTTCATTGTCAGTGAAGTGATAACAGGAGCAACTAAATTTATGGCCCTGATGGAAAAACTAAACAGAAAATGGAAAAAAAAATTGCAGAGTGGTTGAAGTTAGATATGTGGTGCCCATGCTTCTATATGTTTCTGAGACCCAGGACAACTTAAACCAGGCACCTCAAAGCGCTGAAAAATAAACAGTGCTTTCACAAGATCTTCAATTTGATTGGCAAGAAAGGTGGTTCAATACTAGGGTGCTCTCCCAAACCAACATATGTGAATCACTCAGAAGTAGCTCTAGTCATTCATATGCCTGACCAAGATTCCTGAAGCAGCTGCTCTAGTTAGAACTCAGTTTTGGTAGGAGAATCCCAGAGGAACAACAGAAGTGCAATAGGCTAAATCATGGGATTTCTTGGCTTGTGACCAACCAAACTGGAGAAGGTTCATCCAGGAGACACATTGCTGAGAACATACAAATGTGAAGTCAGAGGAATCACACTTAACCCCCAGTCAACCCATTGACTCTACCATCCAAGCACCATCTTCTCGACATGTGGCAGAATTTGCAGATCGTACATTGGAAGTATCTACTATCTCAGAAACCATCAAACCGGAGTGGAAGCAAGTCATTACTGATCTTGAGGGACTTTTCTAAGGAGAGTTCTCCTTTGCAACATAGTCCATACTTTATCTTCAACAGGAAGCAGTTTTTTTTTAAATGTACAGAGATCTTATGAACCAAGTTCATCCAAGTTGAACCTCATGGCCCTGCATATCTCCCATTCTGATCATAAAGTTGGGTGACCAGTCCTGGTTCAGTGAGAATGCAAGAAATCTTGCCAGAAGCAGCAGCATGCATACATAGAAATGAGATGTCAACCTTTGTAAGCTAAAGCACAGGACTATTTGGATGTCAAACAGCAGAAGCAGCATGCAATAGACAGGCCTATGTGGCCGCACAATAAAATGATCAGATCTAAGCTCTCCAGGCCTGCCACATCCATCCATGAATTGTGGTGTGTAGATAAACAAGTCACTAAAGGATGAAGCTCCCCAAATATTCCCACTACATGGAGGACACTAGTGCATTAGTGTAAAAGAGTAAGCTGGAGCATTTATGCCTATCTTCAGTCAAAAGTACCAAATCGATGACCAATCTTGATCTCCTCCTGAGGCCCCCAACATCACAGATGCTAGCTTCAATTTGACTTGTTCCAAATGATGTCAAAAATGGCTGAAAGTGTGCAGACCCAAAACATTGCTTATTATCATTACTGAGAGAACTCTGCTCATATACTGATCTTCTGGCTTTACCTCCTCTTCCTTGTCAGTAGCCACTAAACACTTTGACTTCAACACATAATCAGTTCTAATCAGTTTCAGGCACTTGCACAAATAGAAATATAGCCACTTAACCATACACAATGTATAACACATATTGATTTCCACATTACACTACTCAGCAGTAACAAGGGATTGATAGCAGTGTCAAAGTGTCAGCAGAAATTACGTCACACTTTCCTAGTCTTTGTTCAATAAAAATAACACTAGCGGCAGACATATCAATACCTATCAGGAGTAATGAATTAATAAATGTCACAAGAGAATGAGAATTTGGTTATTGTTCGCTCTGGCTTCCTGAAAGCCCTACTCATTATTCTCCTGTGCGGACTGGTCAGATAAAGTAGTTTAATCAATCAAACCTCACAAATTTCAAATGGATTTCTTGGCCAACAGCCAGCCTATAGACTTCATCTGTCATTCAGTCATTTTACAGACCGGGTCCTCAATTTTTGTTGTTTGTCAGATAATCTGAGCTCACCAACTCTCGCACTCTTATATTTTTCTCGTTCATTTTTGTTCTCATCTACTCACTTTCTCTCTTTCTCCAAGCAGCTTTTCTCCACTCTAGGTACTCCACTCTAAGTAATTACTTAGTTCAGGATGTCTTTTCACAACAGCTTGCTCCCCTCACCCATGTGTCAATTGTTTGTGTAGGACAAAAGACAGGCCACTGCCAGTAAGAGGTTGACGTGATTTAAGCCTGGTGGACAGTAGAATGAAATGGGCAATAATGCCATCTACACAGTGCCAGAACATAGCTTTTGTGAGATGGTGGGTCACATGGACTCAATCTATGTGGCACCAAATTTAAATAGTCCTTTGCAAGTAAGACTGCATCCCTACCATTACCTGAAGCAGCAAAGATATAATTTTAAAAGGATGCTTTTGTGAAATGGCTATATAGCATTGTAAGGGACAGGTATTTATGTTTTTGTTCAGATCAGCACTTAATTAATTCTGTTGAAACCCTGTTATATATTTTCAGACTTGACTTTTATGCTAGATTCCTTTTGTCAAATACAATATTCCAGATAGCACTCATATCAGATGACCTGCTCCCTACACCTGTGATAACAAGATGTGGGGCTGGATGAACACAGCAGGCCAAGCAGCATCATAGGAGCAGGAAAGCTTGACGTTTCGGGCCTTGACCCTTCATCAGAAGTCTGTAGCAATGTGAACGCTACATTCTTATGACTTATCGCAGGCTTTATTAAACTTAACTATTTAGAACAGATGGTAAGAGAAGACATGTTACTGGATTTCACGTTCCACATTTATGTCATCTGACATTACCATGACATGGTACATGTTCAATAGCTAGTTTTTATATTTTGTATATAATTAACTCTTTACCCTACATCTCTCAGATTCATGTGTTATGATGTACCATTTAACTGTTACCATTTAACCATGAACATTCAACTATTTACTCCCACTTTCACATCCCCTGCACTACAGACGCAAAATTCTCTTCGATTTGAGGCATTAACCTTCAACAGTATTTAAAGCCATCTCAAAGAATGTGCAGGAACACGAACTCCCTTGTCCTTTCTTGGAAGGCTGATGGAGTGAGATGGCATCTTCTCTACAGGCAAGAACATTTCTTAAACTCCATCAGAAACTAGGAGTGCATCTTTGTGGTTCAATACCCAGGTGGACTTTGAAGTTTTCTGCTCAATGCTTCCAGTCACTGCTGAGCTTTTCTTTAGATATTTCCCACTTCTGGGCTCAGATCACTGGAATGGGTAATTGTAGCTCATCTGTAAGACAAGATTGTCGTTTTGCCTCACTTCAGGTAGTCCTTGCTTCTTGCCTCTGGTCCCATGGGTCTTCTCATTACTCGTAACGTGAGGTCTACAGTCTAATGAGTGAAGACCAAAAGGTTTTATTAAACATAATTATTTATAAATCACAATCAAAGAGGACAACCTGCAATAACTTAGCTAAATATGATTTCCCTTTCACAAAACCATGTTTCCTCTGCCTGATTAACTTGAACTTTTCTAAGCACCCTGTTATAACATCTTTAATAAAAGCTTCAAACCTCATCCCTATGATAAACGTTAACCTAAGTGGCCTATAGTTTCCTATTGTCTGACTCCCTCTATTCTTAAATAACTGAGTTACTTCCACAATTTTCCAATATACTGGAATATTCCCCAAATCTAGCAAATTCTAAAAAATTATTTCTAGTTAGACGTTGCTTAATCTCTAATGCATTCTTGCCTTGGAAATTTTCTTTCTCATTATAACATATCTATTCTGAGTGTTCTGAAACATCCCCTTAAACATCTACCACTACAACTGTTGACTGATCCCCTAAACTGTGGAAATACAAATTGCTCCTTAAGTAGGAAAAGAAAATGTGAAATTTTTGCACAAGACCAAAGTGAATCTATTCAGCCTGGAAAACAGCAGTGTCTACAGGAATTTTGGACTTAAAGAAACAAAAATTTGAGGCAGTTGTTTGCGCAGAAACCAATTCCACTGGTTAGTCAGTCTCTCATGGTTTCTGCCAGAATCCAGACCATTGGTTCTCATGACAGGTTCCTTTAACTTAATGTAATGGATGAGAGTGATACTAGTGTGACAATGCCACATGCTAAAATACCCACCATCCCATACCTAATGGTCAGACACAATTCCCCCTAGTTTCAAAAAGGATGAAATGGAGGCCAGAAAATTCTGAACTGCTGGGTTACTTATGACAATTGATCTAAAGCAGTTGATTGTTGTGAGGAAGATGGCTTCAGTGCACAGCCTGATTTTTATATCTTCTTGTGTCTTCTGCCAGATTTACTCACACGTCTTCATGGCACGGTTAGCTTTTATACCTTATTTCAGAGTTTTTCTCATTATGTCTGTACCCATCTGCCTTGTTTTCCATTCCAAAAAATATTATCTCACACTCCTCTATATTAAATTGCATCTTTCAACTCTCTGTTTATCCTGTTTACCTATCTGCATCCTCCTGAATTATTTTATTGAAATGCTAAATGCATTTTATGTCCCTAATTGTTTGTGCCATCAGGTGTTGATATTGCAATCTCCATGCCCAATCCAAATCATCTATATATGAAAAAGATAAATGAAACCAGCACAGACTCCGAGAGTATATCATTACCAAACATTCCCCACTTCAAACAAGGCCTCGAAGAAAAGATTATTTCACATAACATTGCTTGAAGTGATGGTACACAGGCTTACTCAGTCACAGCATGGGACAGACAATGATGCCAGATACGATCTGGATGGCCTCCTGGGTTTGTTTTGATTAGTATCATTGATAAAACCCAAGCAGGCCATATAAGTAGCAGGCAGAAGTGCTCTCTGGTGCTGGCCCTGTTGGAAATGGCAGTATGCGTACAAATCTTTCTCCACTTATGCGCTAATCTTTCAGGCAACTTGAATGTCTACTAATAATGTGTTTATACAACATGTAATGCATTTTCTTTTCTACACTTCAATAAATTCTATTCAATTTGTCACAACACATCTTTGCCAAATCTGTTACAACTGCCTTAGATTAAACTACAAATTACTAAATGCACACCAATATTTTCTCAAATCATACAGTTTAGGAGTTTGTTGAAAGCTCATTTTTCTATATTCTTGATAGTGAAATATGAATTTGTTTTTTTCTGGTCCAGACCACTGGAATACTAGCCCAGTTTCATAATGAATAAAGTGCCATAGCTTGTTGGATTAATTGATCTATATCTTTGCTAATAGTGGTGACTACAAATCATTCAAAGATGGCAGCACCAACAAAAAATATTCAGACAGAATTTATGGATACGCTTGACCATCAATAGGCCTGTCTGCTGTGAATTTTAGGAAATTGCAGGCACATAGTCCATGATTTTCAGGTTATCAGGAGCTAAGAAATTCACAGACACATAGGACTGAATCTTAGCCGTAATCAGCTATGTGTCATTTTCATCAAGTTTCACGGAGAATTTCATTCTGCTAGGTCACGTGAGCTTTTTCACAACATCATTCCAAACTTGCCTCATTAATTAGGTACTGGTCCACATGACACCTCTCTCACCCACTGTTATTTGGATTCTCCTATGCACTGTAGACTAGAAGTACTCATCTCAGCCAGGATTAGGGCTAATGATTGAAAGTTGCTCTTCGTGATTAAAAGCATGTACCTTGGACATGGGACGATAAAGGAAATTAACAACATGATTTGTCAACAGGAACTTGGAGGTCATGATGGATGGAATAGTATCATCTTCTTCCCCACGACTGGCAGAGGAGGCCAAGAGACAAGACATTGTCAGCCTAGTCTGACTTTGCCACCCGGGTCAGTGCGGTCTCCGTAGCCTGGCCGAGCAGTGTTGAAAATGGGCCATTGACTTGAACGCTGCACCAAAGTAAGTGCCACCATCTTCTCTCTACTATCTCACACTCATTCTATATTTGCCACTGCACACACCTACCACCAAGTCTGGTGTACCACCATTCTACTGCATGCAGCATTTTACCTCACTTCAACTCCCTCACACTATTAACGCTGCATGCCCTCTGCTTACTCATTCAGTCAGGAACCCTAGCCATCTTTCACCTCCTGCATCAGCACCATCAGCTGTGTGACCCACTTTTATCTCTCTCAATTTCCCCCTTTGTCCCATCACAGAAGACGATAGCCCATAATAGGACTGAAAGAACCAAAACAGGACCTGAACCTGAACCAGTCCTGCAGAAATACAAAACAACATCCAAGTGAGTAGCATTGTTCATTGTCATACTACTCTCCAATTACCTCTATACCAGCATTATTAACATTCCACAACCTCTATGCCTTGGTCAAAATGCATTTTCTCTCACTAAAATTAACACTTAGCTACTCTGTGATGAAATTTATCCCATTGCTAAATATCAAAGCAGTAAAAGGTAGATGTTTTTTGAGACAGTGTGGCACCAAGAGTTGTTGAGTTAAGGAAGAACTGCACAATGACAATCCTTGGATTGTTCCAGCTGCAGTTTGTTCCAGACTTTTGAGTGTAGTACGATCAGAAATATCCAGAGGACTGCAAATAAGAAACATCTGTCAGTATCTCTCTGTCTGCAAGTGAAAAAGATAAAACTCAAACGCTCCAAGAATAAAGAATTCTAATACAAGAAAAATCTTAAATCTATTTAATCAATTATTGAATTGAAGAACAACAATCGTTCAGTAGACAACATTATGTCAATATCATTAACAAAAATCAAAAGAACTATGAGAAACAACATATCTGCAGTCTTGAACTACGAATGATATATCTGTCCAACTGTTCTTTTTTATTTTATTTGTGCATGAATATGTGCGTGCTTGAGGTTTTAAACTGACATACATTAAGTTGTATAGCAGCAGTAAACCACTTTTGTTTGCCATGCATTAAAGGATAAGTTTATTTACAATAAATAATTATTTTCCTATTAACGATGAAACCTAGTATGATTTGCCTTTGTGCTGAGTAGAAGCCAGTCCGGCAAATTGATTATTATGGTGGTTGAAATTGGGTAGTTACACATTTGGAACAATGTGTGAAATAATGGGATATGATTATGAGTGCACATTCCCAAATTGAGTCCTGACAGAACACATTGTTGCCACTGTACATCAGTGGCAGAAGACTGAAACTGTTAATGTTGTAGGATGGGTTGCTTTGTCCTAAATGGTAACAAGTTTCTTGAGTGTTATTGGAACAGCACCCATTCAGGAAAGTGGAGATTTTTCCATCTCATTCCTGACTTGCACCTTGTAGATGGCGGACAGGCACTGGGAGTCAGGGGGTTAGTTACCTACACCAGAACTCCCAAACTTTGACCTGCTGTTGTGGCCACAGTATTTATGTGGCTGGTATTATTATTTTCAGCCTGTGATCAATATCCCTATTCAAACGTTGTGTTTTATCCCAGTAGTATCCCTGTTGTCAATCATTGTAGATCCAGCAATGGCAATGCCACTGAATGTCAGAGTGAGATGGATATATCCTCACTTGTTGGGGCTGGTCATTATCTGACACTTGTATGCTACATCTCATGAGGACTCAGACCCATTAAATATCTGGTAAGTCATGAGTTGTACTGAGCATTTTACAATCATCAGTGATTATGTCTATTCTGATGTTGTGTGATAGGGAAGGTGATGAAATATCTGTAGTTGGTTGGCCTGAGAACATCTGAGGAACTCCTACAATTATGTACTGAGATGATTGATCTCCAACAAACATAAGCATCTTCATTCATGCCAGGAATGGCTCCAACCAACAACGAGCCTTCTTCCCATGCTGATCAGCTTGAAATTTGCCAAGTGTCCTTGATGACACACATTGTCAAATGTTATCTTGTTGTTAAGACCTGTCATCCTCAATTCCCTTATTCGTTTCAACTTTTTTGTTCATATTTGGGTTTTCTTTGTAATAAGATCAGGAGTCAAGTGGTCCTGGCAGAACCCAAACTGAGTGTCAGCAATGAGGTTAACATTGTAAGTGCTGCTTGTTGGTACTGTTTACCACATCTTCCGTCACATCGCAAATGTGACAAGGACACAGATGGAGTGGTGATCGCCTGTGTTGGATTTGTCTTTCTTTTTGTGAACAGGATATACCTGTAATTTTCAATATTTTCTGGTAGTGGTCCTGTAACTGGAACACCCTAGCTAAGAGCATGGTTCATTTAGATCTCAAGTCTTCATTAATATTGTTAGATGTTGTCAGAGCACATACTTTATGCTGTATTCAGCCACCTCAACTATTATTCTTATCACATAGAATGAACTGAATTGATTGAAGACTGTCATCGGTGATATTGGGGACCTCTAAAGAAGGCCATGATGAACCTTCCACTAAGTACTTCTGTCTGAAAATGACTGCAAAATCTGCTGCCTGGAATTTTGTAATGATGGGTTCTCCCATTATTAAGAACAGTGAGGTGAGTGCTCCTCTGATTATTATTTCATTGCTCACCACTATTCATAATTGGAAGCGATGGGTCTGCAGGACTTTGATCTGACCCACTGATTGTATGTTTACTTAGCTTGGTTGATTTGCTAATCCAATCTTGCCTGTTTTACATTATCATCATGAATAGTTTTTTTCTCTGTATGCTGTTTGTAATAGCTTTGTAAATATCAAATTGCATTTTCGCCTTCATTTTCTCATTGAATGCGGGTGTGGTTATCTTGCTGCACATCCCAATTTGCCTTATGTGGCTGGTTAGGCCTTAATTAAGAGTGACCCACACAATGCTGTGGGTCTGGAGCCAAATGTAGACCAGACCCTGATAATGTAGTGTTCTGGTTTGCGATCAGTAATTTGGTGATTTTTAGGTGGTTCAAATCACCCCCAGATCCCTGGTTCTGATACTGGATGTATTTAGAAATGTGAAATGATGAAGGCAGTAGACAGGTGTTTCAGGGCAAAAGAATCTCTGTGTTTATTTAAATACAAAAAGGTAAGTATAATACAAGAGATAAAGGCAAATGTAATAAGCAGTGAAATTGACAAATCAATTATACAGGGGCCAGTAATTTAATACACTATTAGAAGATAAACAGTAGTTTTAATCACAGAAACTTTAATCAGTCTTCCTACCCTTGGGGTTCCCTACACTGCCACCTTCCCCTCCCTGCTAGCTAGGTTGGATATTTTGAGGTCTTGGGAGTTCAAGCTGGGGAGAAACGTGATTTTGAAGCACAGCTGGCCGTTCCTGCTTGCCATACCCGCTGCCTCGATGAAGACTTTGTCTGGTGTGGGCCTTCAGTTTAGGTTGATGCGGTAGGACGTGAAGTGGATTTATCGGGTGAGTACTTGATTTTCTTTACTTTGTAGTGGTTTTTGTGAGCTGGTTTTCACCTCAGAATGTGTCTGAGGCCCTGTGCTGTCAGTCGGGTCGGTGGTGTTTGGAGGTTTTCAGTTCTTCGATCTGTAGGTTATGGTTGGTTGCCATTGGTTCCCCTGGTACGGAGCAGGCCTGTGTCAGTAAGTTTCAGAATTACTGTCAGGGTCCCATTTCCAGAGATAGCTGAGCAGATAGCTCTCAGTGAGATAGCTCTTTCAAATTCCTCTTCTGAAGATAGCTCTCGTTGTGGCATCTCTGTCAGGTGAGATCAAGACTGCAGTTAAACTAATTTGCGGGCTTCTTATCTTCATGGCAAATCTACACTTGCCATTGTTTTACTGGTGTTTCCTCTGAGGTCAGTTGGCTTCCTGTCAGTTAAGAGTATGTGTGAATATATTTTGATTGATGTTGAATGCCCAATATTTCTGTGAATGAATATTGATTTAAATTGAATGTCTGGTATCTGTAGAGGTTCCAAGATGTCTGGGTTTAGGAGCCCAAGGTGTAAAAGGGTCAGTTTTCAGTCGAGAGTGTAAGGTCTGGTTGATTTTTCTCTTAGAGTCATGGTATGAGTTGGATTTTCGGGCTGAATAAATGTTCTAAGCAGCCACCTCTGTTACTATGTATTTTTCCCAGAGCATAGCCCAGCTGTCTTTTTCTATTTTTTTATTTTTTTTTCAGTACAGGGTTTTGGTCCAGCA
Organism: Ginglymostoma cirratum; assembly: GCA_024137785.1. Taxonomy (NCBI): domain Eukaryota; kingdom Metazoa; phylum Chordata; class Chondrichthyes; order Orectolobiformes; family Ginglymostomatidae; genus Ginglymostoma; species Ginglymostoma cirratum. The sequence continues at coordinate 3,274,927 of JAHRHZ010000053.1, read as the reverse complement.
TTTTAGATGATAGGGATTTTTGCTCATTCCTACAGTAAGGATGGCAGTTTTCCTTCCATAAAGGACATAAAAAAGCAGATGGGTTTTTTTATAACAATCGATGATATTTTCATGGTCATTTTTGAGACTGGCCTTATGTTCCAGATCTAATAATTGATTGAAGTTAAATTTAACAAGCTGCAGTTGTGGAATTTACATGCACACGTCTGTGTGTAGTTTGCACATTCTCCCTGTGTCTGCGTGAGTTTCCTCTGGGTGCTCCGGTTTTCTCCCACAGTCCAAAGGTATGCAGGTTAGGTGGATTGGCCATGCTAAATTGCCCATAGTGTTCAGGGAGGTGTAGATTAGGTGGGTTATGGGGGATGGGTCTGGGTAGGATGCTCTGAGGTTCGGTGTGGACTTGTTGAGCCGAAGGGCCTGTTTCCACACTGTAAGGATTCTATTCTATTCTATATCCAAGTCCCCATGATGAGTCTGGTTCTTTGAATTACCAGTGACATGACCACAATGTCACCATTTCCCTCCATGTCCAATGGGTGTGATGTCGTTTTGAGCTTTAGCAGTTATAATTGTTAACATTTCAGTGGCATGGGCTGGGACAAGATAGAGCTGTTCACCCCAGGAGCCAGAGAGGAAAATCTTGACAATTTGGCACAAGAATCAAAGCTCAGAAGCTTTTACTCAGATCTGAAAATTGCCCATATCTCTCCTCTAGTTGTAAAGCCTTGGAGCAGACTGAAAAAGAAACATGACAATATAAAACCCAACATCTTTGAACATGTGGAATTGCAAAGATTTTGAATTTCCTAAACAGGCTACAGTGCAATCGCGAAAAATACGAGACAGGATAAACTTAGCCTGACATCAGAAATATGCAAGTGGAAAACCCTACTTGGTTTTGAATTTCTCAGAGTAAAAGACACTGAATAGAAAACACGATCAAAGAACAAGATTGATCTGTCAGTGATGGGAATGTCAAGGTAACAAGCAGCCTTTCAAAAAAAAAAATCAGGATTTTACTGGAAGCCTTGTGAAAACATAATCTTTTCTCTTCACTGCCACTGGGTTGGAGGTTGAAAGCACTCTTTTAAGCCTATATTAGACAGTCTACAGCTTGCGTTATAGGAAACTCATTAAAAAAAACTCAAAAAAAATTAATGCTTGTTTTCCAAGTTCACTGTTCAATTCAGATCCTAAAATGAATTCTCTTCATAAAAGGCATGCTTGTGCACCTGGTGCTGTAGTGTTTTCCAGAAAGTTAGTTATTGTTTTGAGCTGGATATCTACAGTTAAGTGTTGGAAAGGCTTTCTGGTCTGGGTTAAAGTGGAATTAGAAAACCTACCTAGACTGGGTGGAATGAATTAACAATCACACTTTTGCCATCTATTTTAAAAGATTTCTGAAACTTGTTTTAAAAATCAATTCTGATAACTTCTTCCTTTTTCTCCTTCATCTTATTCAGCTTTCCCTGTTATTTTACATTTACTGCTGCTTCAAGGGTAAATATCCAGAACCACATTGATTCAATGTTGATGTGTAATCAACTAATTGTGGCTCTGTGGAGTAGTACACAGTTTTATTTCTTTCTCCCTTGGTCTCATCTTTGCTCGACCTGGTACTACTGAGGAATTTTTCCTTTCTTTAAAAGTTGGGCAAGGGCCAATAAGAATATGCCCCGGTGTCTAAACAATCAGAAGGTAGGGTCCACACCATTATAAGTACCTGACAAAAGAGCAAAATGATGACACCCATTGTATCCTGGTGTGCACCATCAGCTGTGCCCACGGCATTTTGGTAAACACTAATCCTGAACACAGCAACCCACAATAACGCACAATCGTTTCACAAGTGATACCTGTGGCAGAACCTCTCTCTCAAGGATTATCAGCTTGATGCTCAGCAAAGGTGTGTTATTTGAAGACGCTCCACGTGAAATGGACTGTTTACTGAGTATCCATCATGGTCCAGTGATGACAGGAAGACTCCAGGTACAGTCTCACCAAAGACCTGCACAATTGTACCAGTTTATAGTGGAATGTTGGAGAAACCCTGGTGAAGTTCCATTGTGCATGGCCATCCTATTGAATAAATATGTTCAACACGGGTTGTCCCTTAAGGGTGGCACAGTGGCTCAGCGATTAGCACTGCTGCCTCACAGTGCCATGAACCCGGGTTCGATTTCACCCTATGGTGACTGTCTGGGTGGGATTTGCACATTCTCCCCACGTCCTCTGTTTACTCCAGTTTCCTCCCACAGTCCAAAGGTGTGCAGGTTAGGTGGATTAGCCATTGGGAATGCAGGATTACAATGATAGAATAGAGGGTGGGTCTGGGTGGGATGCCCTTCAGAGGGTCGGTGTGGGCTTTATGGGCCAAATGACCTGTTTCTACACTGTAAGGATTCTATGATTCTTTCACATTTGAACTGACATTATGTGTGAGAGTGCAATAGTTAAGGTCTCAGATTAAGTCACTGACTGTCAGGAAGAAAATTCATCCAGAGGCTGGTGGAAATCTGGAACTCACTGCCTGTAAGGGTGTAAAGGAAACCCTCATAACAATTAAGTAGTATTTAGATGGACACTTGCAATAGAAGGCTATGGGCCAAGTGCTGAGAAATGTGTTTAGAATAGTTAGGCGGCTATTTTTTACCCCGCATACTCGATGGGCCAGAGGGCCTTTTTCTCATCTATGGGCCTCCACGGCTTTTTAAGATCAGTTGAATTATTGAACTGAATGAGCTTTACTGTCACATACATTCGAATGAGCACAGCAAATAGTTTGCAATGTCGCCGCTTACGGTGTCTCGGTACAGATACTTAAGTATTTGGTACAAAATTGAAAGAATAATAAATAAAAGTCCAGCACAAGAATAAAAAGGAAGAAAGAGTACTCGAATTACAGTCTTTTTCACCCCAGTCCATGCCTTCACTGACTCTCCAGGCCACACCAGGCCAAGCCTTTGGATCACACTAGGCCTCAAAACTCAAGGCAAAACCTCCAGTTCACAAGAAAGCCTCTGGTCAGGGACTCACCTCCCCATGATGGACTCCGGTTTGGGACCTGCTTCTCCTGCGACAGCATCCAGTCCTGGACTCCCTTCTGGGGCTTGCCTTCCTGCACCAGCCTCCAATCCAGGACTCTCCTCCCTGTGATGGCCCGACAACAGCCTCCGGTCTGGGCTTCACCTCCCCGTGATGGGCTCCAGTCAGGGACTCACCTCCAGGAATTACCTCCCCACACTGGCCTCGTGACCAGGACTTGCCTCTGGGACATGCCTCCACACATCTGCCTCCTTTCTGAGGCTCACCTCCTCATGCCGGCCTCTGGTCTCGCCTTCGGGCACTTGTCTCCCATGCCAGCCTCCGGCCTGAGACTCACCAAATGGTATTCGTCAATGTGATTGAGTTGAGCATTGTCAATCTCAGTTGCAGACATATTTACAGAGCTAAGAGAGCAGCAAGATCTGTCAAGCTGTATAAAAAAAAACTACCTTACACAAACATATTCATTAGAATTATAGCTTTTGTCCCTACTTAATGAACAACTTGGAAATACCCTAAAATGACGACTCCTTATTTAGCAGGTTATCAATCTTATTGCTTTGAAGTTTTACTCCAAAGTTGTTTCTCAATTGATGGTGAAAAATGAGTCTATCACTTGAATTATTGATTCTGAGTCTTAATAATGTTTTAACAAAAGCCACACAGGAAAGTCGTGAAAAAGAAAGTTCATTTTTAAATTGGTTGAAAAGGCAGGAGGTAATAGAATACTGTCTGCAGGGACATCATTAGGCAGAAAGACAGATTCTAATTTATCACCAAAAAGCCTTCGATTCCCCATAACTGGATGGTCCTGTGCACAGCTTGCCATTCCCTTTGACCAAAATAAGTCATAAGAAGCCTGTCACGGAAATGTGTGGTTAGTCATACTCCTTACATCCTAACAATTGTCATAACAAATACTATTGATCTTTAATATACCATCGGATTGAATTTGGGCTACAGGTAAACATGAATCAATCTAAATGACCTGGTTCTGTGGCAGCGAAACAATATGAGAAAGAGGCTGAAACCGTGTTGATTTGTTTTATTGGTTAATGTCCTGAGGAATTTGGGTGTCATAGAGAAACAATGACAAGCTTCAAGAATCAACTCTGGAGTTAATTGTCTTGAGTTATAGCTTCTTTACTTCTTTAATAGGTAAATGCAATTTTCAATGCGTTCCTAAAACACTCCAATTAGGATGTCACAATTTCAATCCATGGAGTGAAGGAAATATTGATTGACCTCCGAATCCCCAGGATGCCTTAAATACCCCTTCAGTGGGTTTTCCCTGCCAAAACCAACCTATCTGCTTACTTATATAACAAGGTGTAGGGCTGGATGAACACAGCAAGCCAAGCAGCATCAGAGGAGCAGGAAAACTGATGTTTCTGGTATGGACCCTTCTTTAGAGATTCTCTGAAGAAGGGTCCAGACCTGAAATGTCAGCTTTCCTGCTCCTCTGATGCTGCTTGGCCTGCTGTGTTCATCCAGCTCTATACCTTATCATATCAGATTCTCCAGCATCAGCAATTCCCACTATGTCTATCTGCTTACTTTATGTCAGGTATAATTATCACAGTTCACAAACACCAGTCTCAGGACTGTTCGATTTTAATGGCCAATCAGTCAATTTTCATTAGCTCCCCGATGTTTTGGTTGGCTAATGTCATCCATACAGCAGTCAGCTTAATTGGCCAAATCTCCTGCTATTGGTCCCAGACAAAATGGCTGCTTGATGGGCATTGTTCACTGGGAATTAAAATCAACAGCTTTGAAGTCATTACGCTCTTCTGAGTGAATAATCATATAGTTCCAAAGAAGATTTTTTGATCATACGCAACTTGAGTATTGCTAAAAAAGAAACATCTTCTACAGGTCAGGACAGACACAAGAATGCTAGATATCAAGTGATTACAAGAGTTTATACAACATGAGGAAAAGGGGAACAGAGTGGTTGGTGTGTCATTTCCGATTGGTCATAGCGTTGCCATGGAGAATGTAATTGGAATCTTATGTTCCTGAGTGATTCAGAAAAGGCAATAATACTTGAACAAGTTAGAGAACAGATCTTCGCCAATGAAAACATGTTGCTTTGAACCTTGTTACATATATATTCTCTGCAAGCGAAGGGACTTTGTTCAACAACCTTTTAAACACCTTAGTAATGTCTCGATTCACCTTGCTAATTTTTTTCTTATTAAATGGCAAACAAGCTAGCCATCAAGAATTCTTGGCTTGGAAGTCATAGTGGGCACCTACTAACTTCAGCTCACTCGCTGCTCCAAAGGAGCTCAGTGATGGCCATTAGGTACTAACATCTCAGGGTCCGCTCTAAGCACACTGGATACACATACTCACAGGCACTAGCATCCAAGACATGTCAGAATTTAAGGACCCTCAAGACACTTTAATCCAATCCATTTATGGGAAATTTTTGCAGTTAAAAGTTGCACTTTGGGCTGCACTGACAGCCATCATTGTATTGCTGCTGCAAGCACACCATGCACACAGGGAGACAAAACCCAGTTTGTGGATTAGGCAAAGCTGTATGACCTGCTCACATAGTATGAGCCTATCTGGATGCTTGTAGAATTCCAGCCTTATATTGACTTGCCTTGTCTATGTGCACCTTGCCCCCTCAGCTAAAGATACCAGGTTCACAGTATTGTCATACTTCCTTGTTGTTGGATGCAGAAACAAGGTAATAGTTTGTTAGCAATCCTCACTCAGATCAAGGGAGATAGCCTTAGTTCAGGTTGTCCCAGCATGGTAAGCCAAGGGCACATTCTGATACCAGACCAGAGGCCCAGGATATGGTCATTCTCTTGGGGTGGTCCACATAATAGGTGAGCAGCCCATCACCCATCTTGAATCTTCTGCCTATTGTGGGATGCTTGTCTCCTTGAATGAGAGCGCCGCAGGTTTTAAAGGAGATATAAATGGGTTGCACACAAATTACTGTTGCTGGAGGTGGGGAGGAGCTGGAGTGAGTGAATAGGCAGAGTGCATGCACGGTTCGTACTTTCAGGGATTGGGGTGGGTAACAGTGAGCGATGGAAAGGATGGAGTGACACTACAGGAAATAACAGGAGTGGTAGAGCATGAGACTTGAGGGAAGTTAGATATAATAGCAGAGACGGAGTAAGCATGAGGTATAACAGAGAAGATGGTGGTACTTATGCAAGTGGAATGGAGGAAGTGTTTGATAACTGAGATTCACTGAGCCGGGTGGCAACCTTGGACCCAGCTGGCAGAGCCTGGTGTCATGGCCTCCTGTGCTGTTCCTGGAGTAAAGGACATAAACACTGCTGTGTCTTCAAGCCATCCCATGGATCCCAGAACCAGGTAATCCAGGGTTTTTACAATGGAGAGGGATCAGGAAACCTTCACAAGGTGGCAAGACCAGGGTGTCAGGGAATGGCAAAGAGAAGGTGACCCCAAGGCATAATGGGTTAACATTGAATTTTGTAAATAAGGATATGAAAGCAGTCTTAGATCTTGAGAATATAAGATGTAGGACCATAAGGCTGTTCAATCCATCGAGTCTGCTTGTGCTATTCAATCAGATCATGGCTAATCTGATAATCCTCAACTCGACTTTCCTGCCTTTTCCCATAATCCTTGATTTCCTGCTGATTAATGATCTGTCTGTCTCAGCCTTAAATATAGTTAGTGATCCAGCATCAACCCTCTGTGGTAAATAATTCCACAGATTCACCACACTATGACAGCAAATCAAAATCATCCTCATCCCTGTCTTAGATGGATGACTCTTTATTCTAAGATAATGTCATCTGTTCCTAGACTGTTCCACAGCCATCATTGTATTGCTGCTGCAAGCACACCATGCACACAGGGAGACAAAACCCAGTTTGTGGACTAGGCAAAGCTGTATGACCAGCTCATATAGTATGAGCCTATCTGGATGCTTGCAGAATTCCAGCCTTATATTGACTTGCCTTGTCTATGTGCACCTTTCACCCTCAGCTAAAGATACCAGGTTCACAGTATTGCCACAGATTAAACAACCTTTCCATATCAACTTTGTCAAGATCCTTCAGAATGTTATATGTTTGAATAAGTCTCCTCTCAATCTTCTAAAAATTTATTTTATTCATTCATGGAATGTAAGCATTGCTGGCTGGGCAGGATTTATTCCCCATCTTTAGTTATCCTATCCAGCTGGTAAGCTGTTTTTGATCTGCTGCTTCCATTTGCTGTACTTCGACCAAAAATGCCAATGGGGAGAAAGTTGAACATGAGCCAAATTACTCAACCTCTCCTCATAAGGTACTTCCTCTATATTCAGAAGTAACCTTCATGAACCTTCTCTGAACTGCTAACGCCCAGATTTCTTTCCTTAGATAAGGAAACCAAATCTCTTCACAGTATTCCAGCAGTGGTCTGACTAGTGCTTCGTATAGTTTTAACAAGACCTCCCTATGTTTATAATGTATTCCCTTTGAAATAAAGGCAAGCATTCCATTTGCCTTCCCTATTACCTACTGAATGTAGATGCTAGTTTTTTTTTATGTGATTCATGCATGAGGACCACCAAATCTTTCTATGCTGCAGCTTTCTGTAGCCTTTCTCCATTAAAATAATAGTCAGCTCTTCTATTCTTCCTACTAAAGTGCATAATCTTACATTTTTGTCCATATTTCTCCGTATACTCCTTCTGTCATCCTACTACCTTACTTTTTGTGTCATCCACAAACTTGGCAATATACTTTTACTTCCTTCATCCAAGTCTTTTGTATACAACATGTATGATTGTAAACGCAGCATTGATCCCTGTGGTATTCCACTAGTTACAGGTTGTCATCCTTAAAATGCCTCCTTTATCTTAACGATACTATTCTATTAATTATCCAGAACTCAATCTGGCTAATATACTACACTGAACACATGGGTTCTTATTAAGTAGGAATATCAATAGTACCTTATCAAATGACTACTGGAAGTCCCAATATCTTATATCTACTGGTTCCCCTTTATCTACCCTCTGTTTAACTCCTCAAAGAACCGTAATAAATTTCTCAGGCATAATTTCCCCTTCATACAGTATTATGACTGTGCTCGATTATATTACGTGTATCTACATGCTCTGCTATTACATCATTTAGAATAAATTTGAATATTTTCCCAACAACAGATGTTACGCTAACTGACCTATAGTTATTTACTTTTTTGTCTTCCTCCATTTTTGAATAAGGTTGTCATTGTAGCAGTTTTTCAATCCTTTGGGAGTTTTTCAGAATCTAAAGATTCTGGTGTCTCCACTAGTTCTATTGCTACTTCCATTCAAATCCTAAGATGCAATCCATCATGTCCAGGGACCTTACTTACCTTTATGCACATTAGCTTGCCTAGTACTTTTTCTTTCTTGATAGTTATTCTTTTTATTTCTTCTCTCCTTTTAGCCCCTTGATTATTTAGTATTTTTGGAATGCTATCATGAAGCATTCCAAATGGCACATTCTTGTGTCGTTTCAATTATGGATTTGTTTTAAAGTACACTCTCATTTGCAAAAGAAGGAAAACCATAAATCCATAAGAAATAGGAACAGGAATAGGCTATTTGCCCCTCAAGTCTGCTCTGCCTTTCAATCACGTCATGGCTACTCCAACATTCCTCATATCCACTTACTTGTGCTTTCTCCCCAATCATTGTCTCCCCTACTGATCCAGAATCTATGCATCTCAGCCTTAAATGTACATGATAAATTGGCTCAAAAGCAAAGTTGCTGGAAAAACTCAGCAGGTCTGACAGCATCTGTGAAGGAGAAAACAGAGTTAACGTTTCGGGTCACTGGACCCGAAACGTTAACTCT
>JAHRHZ010000053.1:3243229-3265350 GCA_024137785.1 Ginglymostoma cirratum | reverse complement strand
ACACACACACACACACACACACACACACACACACACACACACACACACAGAAAAAAGAAAGCATCACAGGCTCTTCCCATTGCAATTCTCAAATACACTTTAACTTAAGCATCCAGTGGTTAGACAGAAGTCAGATTTAAGGTAGACAAGTCCCCAGGTCTTGATGAGGTCTATCCCAGAATATTGAGGCAGGCAACAGAACAAATTGCTGGAGCATTGACAGACATGTTTGTATCCTCTTTGGCTACTGGTGAGGTCCCAGAGGACTGGAGAATAGCCAACGTTGTCCCATTGTTTAAGAAGGGCAACAGGGATAATCCTGGAAATTACAGGCCTGTGAATCTCACATTGGTGGTAGGGAAATTATTGGAAAAGATTCTCAGGGACAAGATCTATACGCATTTAGAAACGAATTGACTTCCTAGCGATAAACAACATAGTTTTGTGCGGTAGAGGTCGTGCCTCAGTAACTTGACTGAGTTTTTTGAGGAGTTGACGAAGATGATTGTTGAGGAAAAGTAGTTGATGTTGTTCACATGGACTTCAGTAAAGCCTTTGACAAAGTCCCTCAGGGCAGACTGGTACGAAGGGTGAAGTCACATGATGAATGGATTCTCTGCCTTCAAATAATGCTGATCTTGCTAATATTGATCTTGCCTAGTGCACACCCTGTGAGACGCGTAACCTATATGCCTCTGTCTAGGTTTTTTTTAACCTTATGATCTGTATTTTCTTGCTTAATATGATCTTCCTGTACTGCTCATAAACAAAGCTTTTCACTGTACTTTGGTACACGTGACATAAATAAATCAAATCAAATCAGAAAGATCAGTTGGACGCATTGGCAGAAAACCAGCAGATGGAGTTTAGTCCAGACAAATGTGAGGTGATGCATTTTGGAAGGTAAAGTACAGGTGGAAATCATACAGTGAAAGGCGGAACTCAGGAGTATTGATAATCAGAGGAATCTGGGTGTGCAGTTCCACAGATCACTGAAGGTGGCAGCACAGATGGATAAGGTTGTATAAAAGGCCTATGGCATGCTTACCTTTGTTGGAAGGGGCATTGAGGAGAAGGATAGACAAGTTATGCTGCAGCTTTATAGAACTTTAGTTAAGCCACTCTTGGAATATTAGGTACAGTTCTGGTCACCATGTTACCAGAAGGATGTGAATGTTTTGGAGAGGGTACAGAAAAGGTTTACCAGGAGGTTGTCTGGTATGGTGGATTTTAACTTTGAAGTAAGGTTAGATAGACTGGGTTTGTTTTTACTGAAATGCAGGAGGTTGAGCGGTGATTTGATAGAAATTTATAAGATTGTGAATGGCATGGATGGAATGGAAAGTATGGCTTTTTCCCAGGGCGGAGGAGACAATTACTAGGGGACACAGGTTCAAGGGTTGTGTGGGTCATGTTTAAAAGAGATGTGTGAGGCAAGTTTTTCACACAAAGGGTGGTGAGTGCCTGGAATGTGCTGCCAGAGGAGGTGGGGGCAAACAGATACAATAGCAGCATTCAAGAAACACCTGAACGACGACATGAATAAGAGCGGAAGAGAGGGATACGATCCTGTAAATGAAGACTGTTTTAGTATGAAAGAGCAAAATGTATTGGTGCAGGCTTGGGAGGCCGAAGGGCCTGTTCCTGTGTCATATTGCACTTTGTTCTTTTTTCTAAACAAGCCACAGTTTGAAACCTAAATAAGTATCAAATGATCCCATTAGGATCATGGCAACATTTTGGTTTGTATCTGTATTACGATGTCCCATTCCTCATCTCTGTTCATCTCTAAAATGGTGGAAGATTTTGGGAGACAAAATGACTGTTGGACATTCTGAACACTGTCAGTCCTTCCAAAAATGTATGTTTTACATGGGACATGCTTTGCTGAGTGGAGGAAGAGGACGTATACCAAGCCTACAGCTGCAGCTGGAAGGAGAATAATATTGAAGACGCTGCTTTCATCGCAATTATTTCCCTTTTAATAGAGGACAACACATCTTCAGTCTGTTGAAGAGCAGGTCAGGAATGAACTACACTTTCTAGAAGCTGTCATAGGATTGCGTCACCTCCTGGAACAAAAATGTTACAGCCAGCTTCCACAGCTAACTCAGCACAACATGTTATCATCACAGTCACTTTAAAACCTCAGCATATTCACCATTGGCTCCTATCCCAATTCATCACAATTATTTCCCTTAGTTCATTTCTCTAATTATACTTAGCAGCACCTCTCACACAGTGATGTTAACCAAAACAAAAGGAACTATCTCCAAGCTGTTTGCTCAAAATGCCAACTATACCTTCACAAAGAGGTTTCCAAGCAGTCAGGAATGCAAATAAAATGAAGTGACTCAGCCCCAGCAACATCAATGGAAAAGGAGTCTAGAAACAATACCAACATGCAGTCAGGCGGACAATTTGCTGTAAGCCTGTTTCCTGCTGATACATGCACCGCTTTCATCCCAGTGGGCCACAAAGGCTTGGCAAAACATGAAAGTGGGAGAGGAAACTGTCAGCATGTAGAAAAAAAGCTAGGTTTCTAGGCTTTTTAATTATAGCATTTTTGCTAGCCCAATTATAGGATGATAGGGGGTCACTTCAAATTTGATTACAAGACCTAAATCAATTACAATTAAAGACTGAGTTTGAGCCACCCCTCTCTGCCTTCCCTTCACCACTCCTTAGTTCATGCAGCTCCCATCAACTACTCCAACCCACCCAGTACTTTCCCCTGTAACTGTAAAAGATGCAACACCTGCCCATACACCACCTCCCTCACTTGCATCCAGGGCCCTAAACAGTCCTCCCAAGTGAGACAGAGCTTCACCTGCATTTCCTCCAACCCAGTCTATTGCATCTGGTGCTCCCAATTTGGTCTTATCTACGTCGGTGAGACCAAACATAGACTAGGTGACTCTTTCACTCAGCATGTCTGCCTGGCCCATAATGAAAAAGCCTAACCTTCCAGTCACTGCCCATTTCAAATCTCCGCCCCACTCCCCCTCCAACACATCCGTCCTCGGCCTCCTCCAGTGTCGCAGTGACTCTGAACGCAAATTTGAAGAACAACACCTTATCTTCCACCTGGGCACCCTCCAGCCCGGAGGATTCAACATTGAGTTCTCCAATTTCAAATAACCTTCCCATCCATCTCCCGCCTCCCCTTCCAGCCCCACCTCCTGACACTCCCTCCTAGCCACCAACTGGATTCATCCTCCCCCAATCGACCAACCAGGTCATACCAACTAGCAGTGTCCACATATCACCACCATTCCACCTCCACCCTTCTATCTGCAGATCCCCCTACCCCCATATCCAGTCCTGAAGAAGGGTAGTACCTGAAACATTGACTGCTCCTTTCCTCCAGATGCTGCCTGGCCTGCTGTGTTCTTCCAGTCTCCTGTTTGTCTACAATGGAAAAATTTACTCGTCTTGATTCGTTAGAAGACCCATTTCATGTTCGAGTATGCTTTCATAAATTCTACAGAATGTGTTAGGTTTTTATGCCAAAAAGAAAAGCCATTACAAAAACTATGATTGTGATACTGGTTGAATGGACACAGATCTCTTGTCCTGTTGTCTTGACTGAAGTTCTCCTTCTGTCTTCAGTCTTGCTTTCTGCACAAAACACTGTTCAGAATCACCGCTTATTAACCCATGTGAGCCACTACATGCAAGTTCATGAATTGGAGACATACTACGCAACAATCAGTTTGCCAGTGCATGGACAGCACATGATCAGGCTCAGAAACAGTGTATTCTTGTGTCTGAATGGGCATCCTAATGATATCATTTCCTATTGTCTGATTTATTCTTTGACATTCCAAACACTTTGAAAGATCATCTTTTTCGTAACAGCTTATCTCTCTTAGCTTACTAACTCAATAGGTCTCTCCCAGAATAATATGACACCAGTAGAACAACGTTTGTGCTTTTTTTAAAAAACAGTACGCACTGTTACCCGTTACTGTTTCATTGTATATCAAATATCACAACTAATACATTTTGTTGTTCTGAAAAATTTAAACAAAAATCGCCATGTGAAATTCCAGAACAACTCTTTATGCCTCTAATAAATTACGTTGAGGTTGTACAGGACATTGGTGAGGCCTCTTCGGGAATACTGGGTCTGGTTCTGGTCGCCCAGTTATAGGAAGGGTAGGGAGGGAAGCTGAAGAGGGATCAGAAGAGATTTACCAGGATGTAGCTGGGTATGGAAGGTTTGAGTTATAAGGAAAGGCTGGATAGGTTGGGATATTTTTCACTGAAGTGTAGGAGACTGAGAGGTGACCTAATAGAAGAGGTTTATAAAATAATGAGAGGTATAAATAGAGTTGATGATCGTTGTCTTTTCTCTAAAATGGGGAATTTCAAGATCAGGAGGAACATTAAGGTGAGAGGAGAGAGATTCAAAAAAGACATGAGGCAAAGTTTTTACACAGAGGGTGGTTCACATGTAGAATGAGCTCTCTGGTGAAGTGGTGGATGCGGGTACAATTACAACGTTTAAAAGACATTCAAATGGATATATGAATAGGAAAGGTTTGGAGGGAAATGGGTCAAGAGCAGGCAGGATGACTAGTTTAGATTGTGATTATTTTTGACATGGACTGGTTAGACTGAAGGGTCTGTTCCATGCTGTATGACTTTATGGCTCAATAAAAGAAACCATAAAAGAAAAAACAATTGACCTGGCCATATGGCTTCCTTCCTTACAGAAAGTGTTTCTCAAATAAACACAATTAAATAAAACATCATTTAATTTCTTACTTGTTTAATCAAATCAAAATTATATATTATTGAAAAAAAAATTCTAGACAGCAGCTAAGCAGCCAGCAGTGGTCCCTCTCACCCAAGTCTCAGGACTGTCAAATGTGTGTAAGAAGCTTTCTAGGATGACTGTTGCTATAAAATGAATTTTGCAGGCAGTTTCCCTTCTGTTAACCAATCGGTCCTTGTACCTCTTTCTCAGTTCTCTTGTTTTATCTCTCCTTTTGAGGTTTAGGCTTAGATGACGTTGGGAGGAAAGCAGGCAGCACAGTGATATCCAAGAGTACAGTACATACATGAGACCATGTCTGTTTGTGTTCTCTGTACTCACGCTATATCTTCGACAAATGCAATCATCACCATGCATGAATGGTCAGTAGACAGAGACAGACCCAGTGCTTCTGTGAAATAACAAAATAATTGGGTTATCTTTTCCTAGGATCTCATCACGCACATAGCTTTACTACATGCTCACATTTAAAATGACATACTGTGTGTCATCTGTAAATTCCAAGGGAGAGTTGCAGAGTTGATAAGGGATAGTTAAGAGAAGCTTCATGAAATTTGGAATGTGCTGAATTTCTCCTATAAAAGCAGTAACACGCAAGTTGCTAGATTGCAAAAAGATTCCAATTGATTAAAAAGGACCATCTCATTCAAAAAAGCCAGGTCTTGACTGGTGTGGGGAACATTCCTGGCAATTTGGAGAACCAGACTGCAGCTATGAATAGAAATCTTCAGCCTAGAAGGAAATTATGAGCTAAACCCTCACTATACTTTTATTAATCTAATAATGACTTGAATCATTGCAAACCCAGTGGTTTGGCAAAGTGAAATAAATCATGTTTTTCTCATGACTTGGGCTGCTTGAGGTGGATGCTGGGAATGATCAAGTGTGTGATTATCCATATCATTTGCCCTGTTTTGTATAAACGTGGGAGAATTTTAAACATTTAGACAACAGCCAAAGGAGTGAGCAGGGTCTCAGCCTTGTTAGCAGTGAAAAGGCCAAAACCATTTTCAGTCCAGAAGCGGTAATTTCCTGCTGCAAATAAGCCATAGTTATACATTAGATAAAAAGCAGGCAGTTTGGACACAGGCAGAAGAGGGTTTCACAATCCTGAATGAGGGAGCTTGGACAGCAAATGTCCAGATTATTTTGACTGGGGAAATCACAGAATCATAGAGTCATACAGCACAGAAACAGACCTTTTAGTCCAACCAGTCCATGCCAGCCATAATCCCAAACTAAACTGGTCCCACCTTGGTCCGTATCCTTCCAAACTTTTCTGGAAATGATACCATAAATGATAGTAAAGTTACTTAATGCATTGCAGAAACCCCAATTAGTAAATGAAAAGGCCTTACCACCCTACATAAGCCTAATAGAGTCCTTTAAAATGGAAGAGTTGGAGAGACAGCAAAATAGACACTAAGCTTACAGATCTTCTGTTATCTTAAATTTGGACTGGATTCAAAATAATGGACTTCAGCTAGGATTAACATATTTTGGAAGGAATTTTAATACAGTGTGTGTCTTCGATCCCTGTAAGAGTTTAAATTTGCAGATTAGCTGTCTCAGACAATCTGGAGAAGCAGAGTACTGGAAATGTTCACCAGCTAGAAGAAGATTATGAGCAGGGCTCTGGCAATTTTGTTACATATTGATGATTTAGCTCAGGGTATTAAAGCAAAATATTTAAGGATTAAAGTAATCTTAGAATTGGAAGCAGGGAAATAAAAGAAATTAAATCCCATTCTGATGGACTTAATATTAGTTTCTTCTAATGTACTGGATATAAATATTACATGGAGCTGACTGGGGTCTTCTGGCATTGTGATAGTGTCTGTATCATTTGCCAAAATATCTGAAACATTGACTGCTCCTTTCCTATAGATCCTGCCTGACCTGCTGTGTTCTTCCAGCCTCCTGTTTGTCTACCTTGGATTCAAGATTCTGCAGCTCTTTTTTTGTCCCTAATATTTAGATTACACCCGATTTTATACAACAACTTGCCTCCTCCCGATTATATATGTCCTTATCACCTTCTCAGTCAAGCCCTGTCATATGATCAGCTTCCTATCTTCTCATTACTCCTTCCCTTTCCCAAATGCATCTGCCTCCAACCAACCTGAGGATCACTGCTGGCAGAGCAGCAGCTGGAAATCTAACTCAGGTTCACCAGTAAACTAAAATAAAGAACTGCGAATGCTGGAGATCTGAAACAAAAACAGAAATTTCTGCAGAAACTCAGCAGCTCTGGCAGCAGCTGTGGAGACAAAAGCAGGATAAGTGCTTTGAGCCCAGTGACCCTTTGTCTGAACAATTAGGAATGTTCATTGGGATTATCTTGTGAAATGATCAGCGCAAAAACAGTCATTAGCTTTAGTGAAATTTGCATTACTATAATGTATTAAATTGTATTAACAGGGGGACGCGATACAAATTTAAAGGGCTTTGCGAGTGGTATTGGTAAGATTCCAACTGGAATTCTATATGTTACTCCTATCAGCCCAGCTGAACTAGAGGATTATTGTATTTGAGTGAATACAAATATACGGGTAGTAAGGAGAGTTTCAGAAATTATAAGGTTATTTGAAATTGAGGGATTAAGGAAGGTGAGTTAAATAAATAATAACATCAAGATACCTTAATAAGTCTTTAAAATTATAAATTAAACTGAGAAACTGATTGAGACAAATTGTTCACTCAGGCAATGAATCGGGGATAAAAGGTACTGCAGATGCTGGAGAATCCGAGATAACAAGCATGGGGCTGGATGAACACAGCAGGTCAAGCAGCATCATAGGAGCAGGAAAACTTGACGTTTCGGGCCTAAACCCTTCATCAGAAATGGGGGAGGGGAAGAGGGTTCTGAAATAAATAGGGAGAGAGGGGGAGGCGGATAGAGGATGGATAGAGGAGAGGATAGGTGGAGAGGAGGCAGACAAGTCGAAGAGGCGGGGATGGAGCCAGTAAAGGTGAGTGTAGGTAGGGGGGTAGGGAGGAGATAGGTCAGTCGGGCTTTGGTTCAAAAAAGTAAGCAGGTGGTATTGCTTTCATTCCCAGAATAAATGGATTGTGGAGGAAGTTCCTAAAGAAGGAGCAGTGCGAATTGGTACAAACGTTAATTACATGTCTTTCCATTGAGAAAGTGGAGTCAGGGGTATCACAAGAAGGCAGGAACTAGCAACTACCCCATTACTAGCACACTGTGTCTCTCATCCATAGCACCCGTTCTCTCCCCTTCCACAAAGTCAAGCTTCTGCTGAGGTCAGAATCATTGGATCATTAAAAGCCAAACTGCTCTAGAAGATGATTAAATTTAAGTGATAAAACTCATTCGCTTAACTGGGTCGGTTGGTCCGCAAGAGCAGAAACATCACAGTGCTGTGGAACACCAGTCTTTAGAGAGGTTTGTTAAGGCTGTGTAAGCAGTGCTGTAGATTACACCTGACCAATGCCCTGTTGTCTAACTTTGGAGAGGCTTATGCTGCACAGTGTTGAAGAAATACTCTATTTCTGAGCATGGTCATCCATCATCTTGACAGGTATGTATACACTCAAAACCCAATTTCAAAAATAATGTCACTGATGTCGTCTTATCCAGATTGTTAAAATGCTGTTGGGTTTTTAAACTAGAAAACTATTTGAATTCTATCTTTCCGCTTACAGGTTAGATGTATCTCAGGGCGGTCAAGGTGCTCCCGACTTCTAGAAAAGGTTTTCGTTCATAAACTAATACTAATGCATTATTTCTGTTAAACTCTGGGATGTAATTCTAATGTATTTCAAAGTCCTGACTAAAGATGGCTTCTCATCTTGATGCATCATTCTGTGACTGGGCTCATTGCCAAGTGGAGGGAAGATTTTGAATCCGAGATCAATTTTTTTACTTGTTCAGGTATCAGAGTTCATGAAAGCCCATGAAATCTTAAACAGTCCCAAGAATCATCAGTTTCCCAATAACTCTGATATAACTGTGTGGCAGTCCTTTTACTTTTGAGCCAGAAAGTTATGAGTTCAGGTCCTTAGATTCACAGAGATATACAACATGAGAACAGACCCTTCTGTCCAACTCATTCATGCTGACCAGATGTCCTGAATTAATCTAGTCACATTTACCAGCATTTGGCCCATATCCCTGTAAACCGTTCATTTTCATATACCCATCCAATACTTTTTGAATGTTGTATTGCATCAGCCTCCACCACCTCCTCCGACAGCTCATTCCGTACATGCACTGCCATTTGTGTGTAAATGTTGCCCCTTAAGTCCCTTTTAAATCTTTCCCCTCTCACCTTAAACCTATGCCCTCTAGTTTTGGACTCCCCTACCCTGGGGAAAAGACCTTGACTATTCACCCTATGCCCCTTATGATTTTATAAACTTCTAATAATGTCACCCCTCAGTCTCCAACACTCCAAGGAAAATAGCCCCAGCATATTCAGCATCTCCCTATAGTCCAAACCCTCCAACCCTGGCAACATTCTTCATCACAGACCATGAACTCCTAATCTCGGGAGACACACTCATGCAGTATTGAAGCGTTGCTGCAATGTTGGAAATAAATAGAGTGAATCCTATGTTCAGGCCATCGGGCTGTAGGCTCCCAAGGCGCAATATGAGGTGTTGCTCCTCCAGGTTGCTAACTATTTTGACTCCCCTACCCATTCCCTGGGTGACATGTCAATCCTGGGCCTGCTCCAGTGCCACAATGATGCCAACCGCAAACCGAAGGAGCAGCACCTCACATTCTGCCTCGGGAGCCTCCAACCAATGGCCTGAACATAGGTTTCACCAGTTTCAAAATTTCCTAAACTCCGGCCTCAGCCCATGTCCAACCGCCCTCTCATCCCTGCCTCCTTGACCTGACACAACCTATCCATCTTCTCTCTGACCTATCCACCCTCCTATCCCACTGACCAATCCCTACTACCCTTACCTGCATTCACCTATCACTATCCCACCTATCTTCCCCAGCCCCACGCTTCCTCCTATTTATTTCCCAGCTCCCTTCTCCCTCCCCAGTCCTGATAAAAAGGTCCCGACCCGAAACCTTGACTTTCCTGCTCTTCTGATGCTGCCTGACCTGCTGTGTTCCTTCAGCTCCACACTGTGTTGAAAGTGACAATTCCTGTCTGATTCTTCGAGCAGTTAGCATTGATGTTGGCATTGTCCACGATGGAGAGCTACAGGTCTCTGATTGGCCATTAGCTTTTTGGAGGCAGAAATCCTAGTTTTGGAATCCTAAATCCCAGGGATGGCCTGATGCTGATCAATTAAGTGCCAGACATATGGGAGAAGCCCTATTGCATTAAATCCACCCAGTTAGAGCATTACACTTTTTTTACCTTTAATCCATAGTCTAAAAACAGATGTGTTTTATGGATTTTTTTCAATTTATTCATGGGATTTGGGCATTGCTAGCTCGGCCAGCATTATTGTCCATCCTAAATGCCAGTCAACCAAATTGATATTGGTCTTGAGTTACATATAGGTTAGACCTAAAGTGAAAGGCAAGAGGTTTAGAAGGGACATGAGGAAAAGTCTTTTCACCCAGAAGGTGGTAGAAACCTGGAACTCACTGTCTGCAATAGTGGTAGAGACAGAAGCTCTCATAATATTTAAGATGAAGATGAGTGAGGTGATCTCCCATGGGAAAGTTGAACATCATTCGGATGCCTCAGTTTACGTGGAGGACTCTTCTGCATATGTAGGGTTTGCTCTCGTTGTGAGCGTGTACACTCTGTAGAATTGCTCAGACTCAAACTGCTCATTGCCTTTTGTAAAATTGTTGTGACCAACAGGGAATTACTGAAAACACTGGAATTTCTATCACATCTTTTGTAACCGCACATAACCATTCTTCAGGAACGGTATTCCACACATCAGTGAGGATCTCCGTAGGACCAGGTAGAGAGTAATGTTCTCCCTGGACTGGAATAAACATGCAGAGATCCTGACACATTGATTAATGAGTGCAGAGTCAGGTACCACCACATTTCCTCTGGAAATACCACCAAAACTGCATTTGTCAACGGTCTATGTCTGGTGTACACAGGGGTGTCCAACTCCTTACAAAGTGGTTCTACAGGAATAGAGTGATCCCCCTTCAGACAGAACTGAGGAGATAGTTTATAAAGCTGTTTGAACTCTTGAAAAAGCTGAGCTCAGAGGAACTAAGGGATCCTGGGGTGCTTGTCCACAAATTCCTGATGATGGCAGAATAAGTTAACAAGGTATTTAAGAAGGCATCCATGACACTTGCCTTTATCACTTGTGGCATAGGTTATAAAAGCAGGGATGTTATACCACAACTGGGGCATTATGTGTGGTTCTGGTCACCACGCTATAAGAAAGATTTGAATGCACTGGATAGGGGAGGGGGTGCAGAGGAGATTCACAGGATGTTGCCTATGAAAGAGCATCTTAACTGTGAAGAGAGGTTGGATAAGCTCGGGTTGTCTTCCTTACTATAGGGAACATTGAGGGAAGGGCATAGTAGAATTGAATGGGATTATGATCGATATTGACAGGGTGGATAGAAAGTAACTGTTCCCTCTTAGTTTATACGTTGATAACAAGGGGCAAATCTTTAAGTGAAAGGCAAGAGGTTTACAGGAGACTTCTATAATTCTTGACAGAAAGTAATCCAATCCTCTTGGTCTGGAGGCTCAGTAGCTGGAAGAACTTGAGATAACTCTTGAGAAACGTTTTGTTGATGAAGGGTAGTCATCAACTAGGCTGAAGACATCATCCAACCAGCAAGCAACTTGCTGACATGGAGTGTCTTGTGGTGACTATAGATGATCTGTTTGCAAACAAGCCTGGTAACTCAATAAGGTTTTGCTCTGATTTCTTAGGATGTTAACAGGTTCTGCGATAACTTTATCATCATGGACGAATATGACTTCAAAATGACATTTCAGTGAAATTTGTATACCTCCAGGAGATTGAATCTTGATTTTTGATGGCTAAACATTTACACTGTGAAACTATTTTTTTAAGTGTAAGCAGCATAGTAATTTTGATCCTGAATTAAGAAAAAAATTTTCCATAAAATTTCTTGATCTTCATTACTATTCTTCAGCTTGACAACCAATTGTTGTCTGAATAGCAATTTATGTTCATATCATCAAATTTGCTTGGACGGTCAACGATACCTACTTGGTTAAAGACGAGGACAGTTTCTGTGTTCCTCTTCTCCTTCGTTGTTCCATAGGATTTGCTTTGAAAAGGTAATTTATTGTTGAACCGGCCAGATCAAGCACATTGGCAACATTGTGTGCACTTGCAAGACAATTTTACTGGTTGTAGAAGTCATGACAACGGCCAGAGTGGTGGCACACAGGAAATGGATCATCAGGCCTGAGGGATTTATTGGTCTTTAATCCCATCAATTTTCCCAACATCATGAACCTACTAATATTGATTTCCTTCAGTTCCTCCCTCTCACTAGTCCTTGTACTTCTTAATACATTTCGGATTTTATTTCTGTCCTCTTTTGAGAAGACAGAATCAAAATATGCATTTAATTGTTCTACCACCTCTTTGTTACACACTAGAACTGTCCCTGTTTATGACTGTAAAGGACCTACATTTGTCTTCACTAATCCTTTCCTCTTCACATACCTGTATAAGGTTTTACCATCAGTTTGTTAGCTCCTCACAAACATTCTGTCATAGTCCTTTCTCCCCACTTTGTCCTCCTTTGCTGTAAACAAAACTGCTCCAAATCCTCAGCTCTGCTGACCTTTTTGGTTGAATTGTATACCCTTTACGTAGATCTAATAATCTTTTTAATTTCAATTGTTTGCTATGTTCAGGCCACCTTTCCCTGTTTTTTGCCAGACTGGAATGAACAATTGTTGCAGTTCTTCCTAGTACTCTTTAAATATTTGCCATTGCCTGTTTATTCCATCATTGCTTTCAGTAATGATCTCCAATCTGTCATAGCCAGCTCCCATCTCATATCATCATAGCTTCTTTCATTTAGATTCATGGCCGTAGTCTCAGAAACAAGTTTTTCATTAAGCTCGAAAGTGGAATACTTTACCATGTCGTGGTTATTCCTCACCAAGGGGCTTTGCACAGCTAGATTGCTAATTATTCCTTTCTCATTACACAATAACCTGTCTAGGATGGCCTAGTTCCCTAATTGGTTCCACAATATATTGTTGCAGAAAACTCTCCTGCACACACTCCAGGAATTCCTTCTCCAGAGTATTGTTGCTGATTTGATTTACCCGATCTATATGCAGATTAAAGTCACCCATAATTACAGCTGTACCTTTGTGCTTGTGTCTTAATTCCCTGTTAAATTCTTTCTTAAATATTATCACCACAGTTTTAGGATCTATATACAACCTTGCACTGTTATTTTTTATCCTTTGGTGTTTTCTAAGTTCAACCCCTACAGATTCCATTTCTCACCGGAAGTACTATTCTTCCTTATTCTTGTGTTAATTTATTCTTTAACCTGCAATGGTCCCCATCTCCTTTGCCTTTCTGTCTACCTTTCCTAAAAACTGAATAGCTTGGGATATTCGGTAACCATTTCTGGTTACCTTACGGTCACATCTCTGTAATCCTAACTATATCAAACCCACTTATATGTATTCACTTAAGTAATGCATCCACTTTGTTGCGAATTTTCCATGCATTAAAATACAAGGCTTGCCTTTTTAACATTTTTACTCCCAATGATGAGTAGCCCCTAGACATGACTGATGGGACGCCTGACTACAATCTTTGCAGCTCCCTGACTGATAGTATGCAACTCCAATGACTGGTAGTGCTGGACTGACAGGACTGACTGCTGTCTACTCCCTGGACTGCAGTTACACAGATCCCCGGACCCTGAGTGGTCCAAGCAGGTAAGCAACCGTGGCCCACGTCCCTTGACTGCAGCATATGCCCGAGACTGCAGCTGACAAACAGTGACCCCCTCCTTGACTGGACTGAGTGCAATACAACAATACTGATAGCGTAAGGCTTTGGCTAAAACACCAGGCTATCATACATGGCAAGGTAAAACGAAGCACAAGTGCTGCAAATATGTAGGTAGATGCTAAGTGAGTGAGCAATAAGAGACCAAAGGAACAACCCTGAGCTTCAGCCTGGTTCACTTCATAGGCCCATGACTCTTGCCAGAAATGATCTATGATGACCTACATTGGGAGCATAAAGAACAAAGTAGGCTTTTAGCTCTGAGCATAGTTAATTGTAGTGGACTTTGCAGGTAAGGACTGCACGCATTCTTCCACATTGTGAGACATACAGCACCCTGTTGGCAAGCGCCATGTCTCTATTGTTCGTACAACTCCAGCCTCAGCATGTACAGCAACTTGGCGAAGGTGATGAGCCACACATACCATCAAAAGGGAGTACATGCTGCATTTTGAACTCCTTCTTGATTTGATTTGATGTCATTTCATTTATTATTGTCACATATACTAGGTACAGTGAAAAAAAATTGTTGTGTGTGCAGTACAGGCAGATCATACCATATAAAGTCATTACATCAATAGAACAGAACAAAGAATGCAACATTAACTGCTGGACAGAAGGTAGATAGACACCAAGATCAACATTAAATTGAAAATTTAATCTAATAACAGCTTCTAACATCAGGCACACATAAACGATAAATCCTAGCACTGAATTTGGCAGAGTCCATCATAATACTTACATGAGAGATGGTGAAGACTCCCGCAGGCCCCTTGCAAGATTCACAAATTACAACTCATCTTTAGCCAGTATTCACCTCCTTTTCAGTCATTACTGAACTGCTAACATTTGCACCACTGAGCTTGCAATGTACATTTTGAAAGCACCAATGACATGGTGCAAATTGCTTTTGATCAGCATTTGAACACTAGGCATGCTCACTCTGCATGCATTGCAAATTGGTGAAGAATGATTTAAATTAAATGCAGCTGAATTTTGCAAATGAATGCTTCATATATTTGTCCTTTCAATATCCTAGATTTCAGCAGACAGAGACATTTGGTTGAATCAACATGCAATGTATTAGCTGTTCATACGCGTTACACTGACACCAAAATGTCTCACTCCCTGATAAATCTCTGCTGGCAAGCAGTTTGACTGTGTTTGCACCAAAGAACACATGAATACAGCAGTACTGATAGCCTCTATCCTCTGGCTGAAGTGGCAAAGGCATAACATGGTAAGGCAAGGCAGCGATGCTGCAAGCATAGGAGTAGGTGCTAAGTGAATGAGCGCTCAGAGAAAAAGATGTTGCATGGTACAGTCTGTGAGTTGGGTGCCTGGTGCTGTAAGGAACAAGTACTTGCTGCAGCTTTTCAAGAAAAGTTGATGATGAACGCTGTATTGCAGGTCTGTACTTCCTGAGCGTCTTACAAGCGAATCAGTGAGGCGCCATGAATAGCTCGATACATTGACACATATTGGATGCCAATGTGCCTCGACATGGTGTGTGTATGACTGGTGCCCACGGATTGTGCCCTGAGATGTAGTTGCATAGTGATCAACGTGGAGGCTGTTCACAGCCACGAGAGAGCTGAAGATGCCAGTTACCCATTCTGACTTCCATGTTAAGAACAGTCTGTGTCAAACTTGCTAACAGCAGGTGGAATTAATGAGGTGAGATGCACGGTTAATAAGGAATAATCTTTAATGAGCAATAATCCCCCTTATTAGACGACTCACTGCTCCCTGGTGAGAATCTCACCTCAATGCCGCCAACTTAGTTAAAAGATTCAGCAAGCTGACACAGCAAGTTAGGCCTTGTTGGATTTCTCACATGATTCTGCCACATTTCTCACCATAGCCCACATTGGTTACATCCCTATAACATTCCATGCATGATTCCATTGCTATGCCTGATAGGATATTTCATATCCTTACAATTTTCTGCCTGAGAAACATTCTCCCAAATTTTCCCTTCATTCTCCCGGCGATAATATTTTGACTGCTGATGACCAACTCAACAAGCATTGGAGGTGGTTTTGCCTGTTTAAAAAAAAACCTTACAATTGCTGATATGTTTGTAGCATAAATGGCAAGACAACATCGTCAAATAATGCAGTACTTAAGGGAAAGAAGGAAATTACTGCCATATAAAAGAGGGAATAAATTCCGTCTACTGTAGCGACAATAGGATCTATGATGTCAGTATCCTGTACAACAAAGACAGCAATTTGGAGAAAAAACAAAAATAAGAAGTAGAGGAACAATGTTACAGGAGATAAGGCTACCCATCATTGTTCTGCAATCTGTCCAATTATCTACGGAGCATAAAAGCCCTAGTAAATTTAAAACCAGCAAGAACGAGATAATGAAAGAAAACAAAATAAAATACCTAGAAAGTTTCTCTCAGTGAGAACTTTGATGACCTTCAACGAGGTTACTGTGGAAAAACTGAGGTGAACAATGTCCATGATTTCCATTAAGCTGTATACACTTAGGTTTTAGGCATAAACATAGAACTAGGCATATAGCTTTTTTTTCAGATCTTTTACAACAAAAATAAGTATATTATATAGTTGTTTGAAATTATGAGAAAGAATAGAATGAGTTATCCAACAGAAAAATCACTATGCACGGTATGGAAACATCTCCTCTGGTGAGAACGAATATGAATGCACAGTGATAACCTTTATAGTCAAATGGGTAAATGTGGCAGAGATGGTGGATTCATGGTAATGTCACCAGACTAGAAATCCAGACATCCAGGTTAATGCTGTGCGGTCATGGGTTCAATTTTATCACAGCATTTAGTTGAAATTAAATTCAATCAATAAATCTGAAATTGAAAATTAATCTTCTTGGTGGTGACCAAGAGCTATCATCGATTGTTGTAGCAACCCATTTAGTTTATTAATGCCCTTTAAAGATGGAAATCAGTTACTCTTATCTGTTCTAGCCTACATGTGACTCAAGTCCCACAGCCAGGTGGTTGATTCTTAACTAGCCCCTGAAATGACCCTGTCAAGCCATTCAGTTCAAGGGACAATTAGGAATTGGCAACACATGGTTTTGTTCATGACACCTACATTCTATGGAAGAGCAAAAAAAAAATGTGAGAACTGGCAAAGTTTCAGGAGGAGTGGGAACCTGACTGACCTATTACGCCATCAGGAAAGGAAAAAGGTGGACAAAGCTGGTAGACTCATAGAGTTGTACGCTACAGAACCAAACTATTTGGTCCATCTCATTCATACCAACTAGATATCCTAAACTGGTATAGTCCCATTTGCCACCATTTGGCTCATATCCCTTTAAACCCTTCTTATTCATGTACCCAGCAGCGTCTTTGTAAATCTTTCATGAGCTCTTTCATGTTTAACAATATCTTTCCTACAGCAGAGAGAAGAGAATTGAATGCAGTATTCTAAAAGTGGCCTAACCAATGCCCTGTACAGATGCAACATGACATCACAGCTCCTATACGCAATACACTGACCAATGTTGCCAATTTAAAATGCAACCTGTTTCATTCAGTGTATTTCAGAAAATGTAAGAATGACTCTTGAAATATATTTATGCTTTGTGTCACTTTTGCGACTGACAAATCTCCATCTCAATATGCTGACAGTTCTGTAAGAGTGATTCCTATCATGGGAACAGATTGATGAGATGCAATGGAGGGATCAGCACAGTTTGAAGTAATGAAAAGGGAAAGAATGTACTAATGCTGCAAATTGGAAATAACAACACGTGCCAGTCAACACCTGAAACAGGAGAATGATGGGTAAATATTTCATAACATGACCTCCTTTTCATCTGGGCACAGTCAGGCTGGAGACAGTATTTCAGAAAGTAAGATGTGGGAGGAGATTACAGCAGGTAATACTTAAAATAAAGACAGAGCGTGTGGTTACATTGTGTATGATTACAGGCTATGTATTATCTCACTTTCTTTTGGACTTTGTCAAGCCAGTCTTTTCAACCAATCAAATGGTCACTTGCCTAATGCCTGTTTCTTTGATTTGGTGCCCATTTTTTCTTGTCCGATTATGTTCCTGTGAGGTGGTTTAGCATGTTTTCTATGTTAATGGTAATAATTAGTTGCTGGTTCTTGGGAGACTCTAATTTGCCCACATTATTCCAATGTCAATGATTATAAAAGTGGGCAACAATTTATCTTGAGGACAGCTCAATGACTGAGCATGCCCTTCATGAAAATGCCTAGTTAATGGCTCTTCTCATTTGTGTTTAAATATCTGCAACTGGGATTATGTCCACAAACTAACAGTGAAAAATGGAAATATATTTTTGTTCGTCCTCTGTGATTGGCCTTGACCGTAGGCCTAATCTCCAATGAGCTTCAACTGGGACTTTGCCATCAGTATCCTCTGGAAGAAGTGAACTAGAAGTCAGTTCATTAATGAAATGCAGTAGAACCGCTCAAGGCTAGATTTTCCTGCTAAAGGCAGACATGCGGGACAACAATTTCCATTTTGGTTGTAATTTGCAACCCAGGCTCTGGTCTTTCCTCAAGTTTCATGTTTAAACCTAATTGTGCATTTCCAAGTTTAAAATCTTCCATGATCTAGGCCAACTGGGCAGCATTTCAAAATGCAATTTAAAGATATAAATATATTACTAGATATAGTTAAGGGCAGTAAACTGCCACACTCGCCTCAATACAGCTGAAAAAAGGTTTAATTCCCAAAATAGACATTTCAAATTAATGACTTTTGGTCCATTTTTTGTGAGTAACCTAATTTTAAATAAATTGAAATTTACTTCTACTTTACTTTTACATTAATTTATTTCTTACAAAGCAAAACACTGTAGATGCTAGAAATCTGGGACACAAATTTTAGATTTCCGATGAAATATAATTGAATTGAAACTTTCGAGTGGAATAGAAATCTGGGAAAACATAGGAAAAAAGGATCAAATTCATAATGTCGACAAATATTTCCAACTTTCTCCTTCAGGTTTAAACAGTGAATTCTGAATACTATCAATGAGAGGTGACTACCTTATTCTGCATGCTTATATTTCATTATTAGATAATTTCACCTCATTTCTATGCAGCCCCAAGTTTATTTCTCCTGTTGTGCAAAACTAGATGGTTCTAATTCCCGACACAAAGGTTGGAATGGTTACCCAGAAGCAGCAAGTCACCAGTCACTTCTGTGTACCTTTACTAACTTTGTCTTCACAGCAATGCCGTTGGCTAGTGATTGCCACCAGCATTCTCTATCCTTCATCTGCAACAATATTGCAATATGGTTCTTAGCTAACTTTTTTCACACTCACTCACTCTGTGTTTACGTGGAGGCTACCAGCCTCTGTGGCGTGCACTGCTTTTCAGCAGAGAGAGAGGGAGAGAGGCAGGCGGATTTTCATAGTCTGGAGTACTGAACAGTCAAGACAGTGCATATGTCACCTTACAGCCTCGTGCTATGTCAATGTCACAGCTCTGTGACAGCAGATCACAGAGAAAATACACTGCCTTCTCTTCAACCTGTTGACCTTGTGTGAATATCAAAAGGGTTTAGTCCTTAGTTGAGTGAAGGAGAACTAGGGTCATTCAGAACCATTGACGTCAGTCAAGGTATTTGGCTGATTCCAGTCCAAGCTTTGGGCCAGTTATTTTCCCTGCAATGAGATAAATGGAGCAATTTAGTCTGGTGGAAGTGCAGTTGGTGTGGTGCATGAGCAGGAGAGGCAGTGAGGAATCCTCAATGATTGAGCAAGAAACGTTAAGAGCTGAAAGCATTTGTAGTTTGGGTGGATGAGGTGAGTGAGAGCCATTGAATAGGCATAGTGTATACAATACTGTAAGTAGCAGTCCATGAGCCATTATGAGAAGAGTGTGCAGTGGCTGAGATGGAATGAGTGATGGTTTTTGAATGTGGGGCAGCAGACAGCAGATGTTAGCACTTACCTTTGTAGAGCACAGAGGTGATTGACCTTCTTCTGGAACTGCTGTGCATTGAGCTTTACCTGTGACACAACTCTGATTCACATTGCTATCATGGTTGAAGCCGGCTATGTTTCTTGGCATGGCCTCCTTTACTAGTCAGCAGGACACAGCATTGTATTCCCCTCCACCTCCAGCATCTCCAGCTCACTGTGGCTGGACTGAAAAACTAACTTTCCTTTCGGAGCCATTTCCTCAGGATAACAGTGCAAGACCACAGTGTGAAAGACATTTCCTGGTTTGAAGCATCTGAAATGATGTGCAAATAATTTTTGAACATGGTGCCAAAGTTTCAAACAACATTAGAATTAGAATCAGAATCAGAATCAGAATCAGAATCAGAATTAATGTCCTGGTTCAGACCATTAACTCTGTTTCTCACTCTGCAGATGCTGCCAGATCTGCTGAGTATTTCCATTTGTTACATCGGTGTTATGTACTTAGTTTTCTTTAGGTTACATTGAAAATAAATTAATATTTAAATGTTTTTAACATGACAGCTTTTCGCATCCTAGCAATTAGTAAAAGGAACTTAATTTGAGAGCATCCTCAAAGATCAATTTATACATGCGATCAGCAAGAACTCCCAATGTTTGGGAGGTGTCTATGTAAATGAATGGAACCAGCTTAGCAAGAGCTGTAGAGCTCTACAGCACAGAAAAGGAGCCTTTGGCCGACTGAGGCTGCACCAGTCAAACACAAGCACTGGACTATTCTAATCCCTCTTTCCAGCACTTGGCCCATAGCCTTTGTATCACAGGTGCACATCTAAATACTTCTGAGATTTGTGACAGCTTCTGCCTCTACCACCCCTACAGGCAGTGAGTTTCAGATTCCCACTATCCTGTCAGTGAGAAAAAATTTCCTCACATCCCCTCTAAACCTCCTGACACATACCTTAAATTGATGCCTATGGTCATTGTTTCCTCCATTGAGGGGGAAAGTTCCTTTCTGTCTACCTACATAATTTTATGCATCTCAATCTTGTCCTCCCTCACTCTTCTCTGTTCCAAGGAAAACATTCCTAGTCTATTCAATGACTCTTCATAACTGAAACTCTCCAGCCCCAGCAACATCCTGGTAAATTTCCTCTGCACCCTCGACAATGCAATCACATCCCTACTAAAATGTGGATTCCACAGAACTACATACAATTTTCTAGCTGTGGCCAAACAAATGTTTTATATGATTCCAGTAGAACTTCCCCATTCTCAAACTCTATGCCTTGGCTGAAAAAGGCAAATATCCTTTCTTAACCGTTTTGCTTACCTGTCCCACTACCTTTAGGGACCAATGACTATGCACAACAAAATCCTTCAAATCCTGGTGCTTCCCAGGATCCTATCTTTCATTATGTATTCCCTTGCTTTGATTCTCCTGCCCAATAGCATCACATCACTTATCTGAATTGGATTCCATTAGCCATTGATCATTTCTTCTTCCACTAATGTAAGGTTATCCTCTCACTACTTATCACTCCACCAATTTTTAATCATCTGCAAACTTACTGATCATCCTTCCTACATTCAAATCTAAATTATTTATATACACCATAAATAGCAAGGGCACGAGCATTGATCCTTGTGGTCACAGGTCACATGCTTCTAGTAAAAGAAACCTCTCAACAATTACCCTTTCCTTCCTGTCACTCAGCTAATTCAGGATCTATATAGTCAAATTTCCTTGGATCCTTTCGGCTCTTACATTTGCAATCAGTCTCCCATCTGGGAATTTATCAAAAGCATTGCTGAAGTCCAGACTACCTACATTATCCTTGTCCACATGCCTAGTCACACCTTTGAAAAATTCAACGAAGTTGGTGAGATATAGTCTCACCCTTAACAAAACCATGCTGACTGTTCTTGATTAATCCCTGCCTCTCCAAATGCCTCAGAATTGTACCCATTAGTTTCCCCACCACTGAGATTAGACTGACTGGCCTACATTTTCCTGGTTTACCCCTTCCTCCTTTCTTGAATGATAGTAACACATTGGCTGTCCTGAGAGCTCTGGCGTCTCTCTAGTGGCCAGAGAGGAATTGGAATTTATTGTCAGCACCGTTGTTATGTTCTCCCTTGCCTCTCTCAACAGTCTGGGATGCATTTTGTTGGGACCTGGTGGTTTATGTATTTTTAAGTCTGTTAAACCACTCAGAACCTCCCCTCTGTCTATGCCAATTTCTTTAATTGTATCACAGCTCTCCTTCATACACAATTTCAACTGTAGTCCTTACTGGATCCTACTCCTTCCATAGTTATCCTTTCACCTTTAATATAATTGTAATATAACTTAAGATTTTTGTCTATTTTACCTGCTGTCATCCTTTCATGCTCCATTTTGTTGTTCTCTTAATTTCCTTTCTAATTTACCCCTTACACATTCTGTACTCCTAGATAACAAGCATGGGGCTGGATGAACACA
>JAHRHZ010000053.1:3174886-3242829 GCA_024137785.1 Ginglymostoma cirratum | reverse complement strand
GGGCCTAAACCCTTCGGTTTAGGCCCGAAACGTCAAGTTTTCCTGCTCCTATGATGCTGCTTGACCTGCTGTGTTCATCCAGCCCCATGCTTGTTATCTCGGATTCTCCAGCATCTGCAGTACCTTTCATCTCTGATACATTCTGTACTCCTTTCAGGTTTCTGCTATTTGAGCCCTTGCTATCCTCACTTTCTCTCTTTATCCAATCCTGTATGCCCTCGATGTCCTGGGTTCACTGGATTTGTTTATCCCACCCTTTGTCCTAATTGTGGGGTAATGTTTCTTAAACTGGTACAAAAGATCGCAGAAATTCAATTTGCTGTGGATGTGTAATTGATGTTTCAACTCCTTCTGCTGGCTTGTCCATTTCAGGAAAATTGCAGTGAAAGGAAGCACAATTTAATGTAAACACCAAAACATGAAGCTTTTTTTTCAGCTTAAGTAATGACCTGTTAGCAATATTACCAGAATGCTCAGTTCTGAAACATGATTGCCATGAATTTGGCATAATTCGAAGCAGTCACTAACAATTTGTCTGCAATAATGCTCCTGTAATGTTTCTCTCAACCACTTTGCCAGCCTAAATATCAGAAAGTTTGCAATCCACTGATGTAGTGTGCAATTTACAATGACAGCAAGTTTTAAAATCTGTCAAAAGTGCACTACTGTTAACTTCCATTGTGGTAAAAGACAAGCATGTTTCAGGAGAGGAAGAACAACATTCACAAATGCGAAGAAGTGACAAGAGTTGCATTATATCTCGCAGAGTGGGTAATTTTCGCTATGGGACTGTTGTAAATTGTACAATATCAGAATGACTGTCTGTGGTCCATGCTATGTGATTTACTCTTCTATTAACTTCAATGGTATGGCTAGTAGGTGGTTGCTTCACAACATTTATACGATCAATCAATGTTAAAGTTAAAGCCAAATAGTGAGTGTGATGTAGGCTATTCAGGAGAACTGGCTCAGGATCTACAATAAGTTTCATTGAAGAAAAACACATTTGAGGGTTACTGCATTTTTGATAGAAACAGGAGTCACAGTGCAGTCTCCCACCAAGCTCTGTGTCATCTTCAAACTTGGAAATATTACAATATTACCCTGTACTGCATCTAAATCATTTATAGAGATTGGGAATAGCTGGGACCCAAGCACTGATCCTTTTGGAACTCCAGTGGTCATAGCCCACCAACCTGAAAATGACTTAGTTATTTCTCGTCCATGTTTTCCATCTGTTAACCAATTCCCAATCCATTGCAGTATATTCACACCATTTCCCACTGCTCCAAGTTTGGTTGTGAATAGCAGTTACATAGGAAAATAGGAACAGCACCACTAGCTTAGGCAGCTCATCCCTAACTATCCTGGCAAAAGTGGCAGTGGGTCAACATCTTGAACCTCTGCATTCCTCATGGTCTAAGTGCTGCTGAATACTGGGGTCCATTAAAAACTGAATTTTCCAAATATAGCAAACAGTTTATTAACCAGCACCTATGGAAGCAGGAGTGTGCTGGTTGACCAACTATTCCGGTAGATTATTCTGCATAATCAATGTAAAAACACACACTACGTAATGGGGCAAATGCAGATCGCTGGTATACTTTATTTACAGCATAAATCAGTGCAGTAATAATGCAAGTTTGCCTTAATAAAACATACTGGCAGAGAGCCTTCTCACTCACACCCTCAAATGACAACTTGGACATCGCAGAGATCATGATAATTCAGTAAACTTCCAATATTTGAGGTATGTAGTTTTTGCCAGTTTATCGAGCGTGCCAGTTCATTAGCTGCCGCTTAAAACAAAGTTTGCTGTATTTACTGTGTAGCATAATCCTTCATTTAACAGCTATTAGAGCAGTAATTAACTTGCTAAAATTCTAGCATGGGAAATCAAAAGGGAAGAATCACGAGAAACACAACTGTCATGATGCATATTGAACTAACATCAACAGTTTACCTGGTGCCAGATGTACTCTATTACCTATGTGGATACAGCTAGAACTGCAGATGCTGGAGTCAGAGATAACACAGTGTGGAGCTGGAGGAATACAGCAGGACCATTCCCGACCTGAAATGTCAAATTTCCTGCTCCTCTGAAGCTGCCTGGCCGGCTGTGCTCCTCCTGCTCCACACTGTGTTATATCTATTAACTATGTATTGTTTTCAAAAATAACTTTTTTTTTTAACTTAGAATCAATGAAAATGAAGGTCATAGAATCATAGCGGTCTACAGCATAGAAACAGCCCTTTGGCCCAACATTCCCATGCTGCCCAGTTTCCACAATTTAAACTAATCACATTTGCCTGAGATAACAAGGTGTAGAGCTGGAGGAACACAGCAGGCCAAGCAGCATCAGAGGAGCAGGAAAGCTGACTTTTCAGGCCTGGACCCTTCTTCACATTTGCCTGTGTTTGGTCCATATGCTGTCATACTTATCCCATCCATGTACCCATCTAAATATTTCTTAAATGACAAATTTGTACTCGCTTCCAACACTGACTCTGGCAGCCCATTCCAGACACTCACCACCTTCCATGTGAAAAAAATTCCCATCTGGACCCTTTTGTATCTCTCCCCTGTCACCTTAAACCTATGCTCTCTAGTTTTCAACTCCCCTACCATGGGGAAATGTTGTCCGCTATCTACCTTATTTATGTCCCTCATGATTTTACATACTAATATAAGGCCACCCCTCAGCCTCCTACGCCCCAGGGAAAACAGTCCCAGCCTATCCAAACTCTCCTTATAACTCAAACCTTCCAGTCCAGGTAATATCCTAGTAAATCTTTTCTGTACTCTTCCTAGTTTAATAGATCCTTTTCATAGCAGGGCAACCAGAACTTCATGAACAAGGGAAAATAGTCATCCAGCGTCATGGGTGGCTGGGTTATGGCCATTAGCCACAATGGTTCAGACAATTGATTGACACAGAGAAAATAGGCTCCCCCTAGAAATCTGATAGAACAATAAGTGCTCATGGGCAGAGAGGAGTTTATTTTTAAGCAGACCTAGTAAGCAGCAGTTCTTATCAGGTGGTCCACAGACAGGAGACTCCATTAAGCACTCCTCACCAGGCAGGTTGAAGAGGGGCCAGAAGGAGAGGAGGAAGACCAGGGGAAGAGTTCCCTGACACCTCGGATAGAGAGCAGGGTTTGGGCCCATCCCATTAGTGAGATGGAAACATTCCATGCCGACAACCTGTTTGTCTTCTGATATTAGTCGTCACAGTTTTATACTTTATTTTTATCTAACTAATTAATATATCATATCTAAACTGCTGCTTCTTAACAAGCTCAATAAACTATCAGAAAACTACTTACACATCATTGAATGTCCATACTAGGTAACTGTGAGCACAAGCCCACTAAAATCAACAGTACACAGAGAGCTGTTCGGCAGGGAGTTTCAAGATTTTAGCCCTGCAACAGTGAAGGTACCCACAATATTATTCCAAGTCAGGATGGTGTGTTAATTTGAGGTGAACTTATAGGTGGTGGTGTTCTTATGTTCTCATGTAACCACCACCCTTGTCTTTCTAGAAGGTAGAGATCATTGATTTGGAAGCTGTTGTCTGTGGGGCCTTGAAGCAGCTGAAAATGGTTGGCCTTAGGATACTTTCCTGAGGAATTCCTACAGAGATGGTTCATTCCAAAAACCACAACTATCTTCCATTGTGCCAGGTATGACTCCAACTAATGGAGAATATTCTTCCCTTTTTCCATTGACTCCAATTACACTAGGATTCTGTGATGTTACCTTGATGTTAAGGCCAGTAATCCTTGCTTCTCCTCTAGAGGTCAGCTTCTTTGTCCACGTTTTTATGAAGGTTGTAATGAGATTAGGAGACGAGTAGGCCTGGCAGAACGATAACTGAGCATCAGTAAGATTATTCTTGAATAAGTGTTGATGTCTCATCCATCATTTCCTGATGACTAATGGGATGGTATTTGGCTGAGATGAATTTGTCATATCTGGGCAATTGTCCATGGCCAAGTAGATACCTGTGTTGCTATATTGGGACAGCTTCGCTTGGATCACAGCTAGACCTTGAATATTAAACAATTGTATTATTGCGAAAATGTTGTCAGGACCCCTGCGCTCTGCAGTATCTGTATTGGAGGAACTGTTTACATAGACTTTCAGCCTTTTCTTGACATTACGGAGAATGAATCAATTCATCCAAGGCTGATATCTATGTCACTGAGGGCTTCAAGACAAGGCTGAAATAGAGTGTCCACTTGACTTCTGGCTGAAGATTTTTGCAAATGCCAAGCCATATCCTTTGCACTGATATGCTGAACCCTCCTATTATTACAACACTGCTCACCATCAAAAATGTATTTAATTCCATATCCATTAATTGATTTCAAAATTCACCACAGTGGGAGTTGAATCCATGGCCCAAGAACATTTTCCTTGATGTTCTGATCACTAGCCCAGTAACGTTACAATTACACCTTCACCTCCTTATTTTACTGCAAACTATTCTGCAATTATGTCGTCAGGATGCAAAGACACTTCTTGAATTAAATACAGTTATTATAATATAACAAATAATAATATTATTATCAGCGAAAGGCATCACAAGTCCTTGATAAAAAAGAAATTTACTATTTTTCTTTCACTGGTAAAACATGAATGCACAATCCTTCAGGAATTTATCTCAGCAGTACATTATCGCTAAATCTTTTTTTTTTTGACTAAAAGCATCAGAGAGATTAGTGTTGACCCAAAACTTTTTTCTCCCTTCCATCTCCTTTCTAGCAACTCATTAAACATTGCGTGCTACAAATGTCACACATAATCTCCACATACAACAGTTGACCTTGTCTCGTCAAACTCTCTGTCACACTGCTGGCAGTCTCACTTACAGTCACTGCAGAGATATGGAAAAATTCAACCTGACAGCATGTCCAATGTCTATATCAATTAAGAAGGCTTAATGGCTCTGGTCAGTCCACTCTTAGCATGCATTTCCAGATGTTTCACCAGAAAGCGCATTGATAGAATGTCCAGAGGCAATAAAGGAATCTGTTAAATGGAGAGTGCAAGATGTGATTTTCAAAGTTTAGGATACCTGTAAAACCAGAAAGCAGAAAAGAACAGCCAATCTCAGTCAGCACACGATCACTTTTTCTGATGTCTGTTGTCCAATTATGAAGGACAAATGATTTAAGATAATTTTGCAGTTGCTCAGTGTCAGTTGCTGAATGAGGGAATCAGAAATTTGTGGGACATTTTTCATTTAGCAGAAAATTATCACCAGTTTTCATTTGTAATTTCTGACATATATATGTAAATCTATGTTATTGTATGAGACCTCAAACAAGTCCAGTAAAAGGGTTTGGTAACATCTAGTCCTTTAACTTTTTGTAAAACTATTTATGTATTATGTACTGAAAATATGCTTTTCCTGGATCCTGAGTATGAGTTTTAATTCAAGAATCAGTCACGTTGTAATTAGTATTGTCTGGTCAAATGTTGTGGTTTTAACCTGAACCATTTAATGAAGTAAAGAAAGAATTATATTTACGATTTGGGACCATCCAAAACACTTTACAACCAATTGAATAATTTAGCAGTCAGTTGCTGTCACAATGTCAAGCATGCAGCAGTCAGCATTCGCAGAGCAAATTCTTGCCAAAAAACACAATGAGATAAATGACCTGAAGAGTCAGCCATAGTTAATAGTAGTCTTGCCTTTGAGTTACAAGGTTCTGGTTTCAAATCCCAATTCAGAACTTGAGCAAGAACATTCAGGCAAATTTTTAATGCAAGGCAATCTACACTATTAAAGGTGCTGTCTTTCAGATGATCTATTAAATTGAGTTTGTCGGCCCACATAAGGGGACTCAAAATATTTCAGGACACTATTCTGAAGAAGAGCAGGGTTTATGGTTCATGGAAAATATCAGCTTTTAACAGGAGCATCACAAGCTGCAATTTGAAAGGCATGAATATAACCTTCTTTAAGAAAGTTTCCTTTGTGTTACTCAGGCTTGAAAGTAGGCTCATGACTCGTTTCAATCAAGTAAGTAGGCAGGCCAGCAATTTGATGTATTTCACTTCAAGGAGTTAAAGTGAGATTTTTGACAAGGTCTCGCGCGTCGGACCGATTAAGAAGCTAAAAGCCCAGCGGATTCAGGGCAATTTGGCAAATTGTGTCCAAAATTGGCTTAGTGGCAGGAAGCAGAGGGTGACGATCAAAGGGTGTTTTGTGGCTGGAAGTCTGGTTCCAGTGGCATCCCAAAGGATTCCACTCTGAATCACTTGTTTCTGTTGTGTATATTAATGATCTAGACATGAATGTAGGAGATATAATCAGTAAATTCACAGATGGCACAAACATTGGTGGACTGGTAAAGAACAAGGAGGTAAGCTTTAGACTACAGGACAATAAAAATGGGCTAGTCAGGTGGGCTGAACTGTGGAAAATGAAGGAATCCATTTTAAAAGGACTAGCAAAGCAAAGGAGTACAAATGAATAGTGAACTGTAGGAAGTACGGTGGATTAGAAGGAATTTGCTGTCGATAGATTCTTGAAGGCAGCATGCCAAGTAAATGAGGTGATTGAGAAAGCGTTTGGGATACTTGTCTTTATTAGTAAGGCAATGAATACAAGAGCAAGGAGGTTGTGATGGAGCTGTATATAACGTCAATCAGGCCACAATTGCAGTACTCTATGCAGTTCTGGTCTACACAGTATATAAAAGATGTGATTGTACCGTGTTGGTGCAGAAGAGGTTCACCAGGATGTTGCCTGGGCAGGAGTGAGTCAGCTATGAAGAAAATCTAGATAGGCTGTGGTTGTTTTCATTAGAACAGATAAGGTTGACAGAGAACCTGATTGAAGTGTATAAAATTCTGAGGGGCATAGACAAAGTAGATAGAGAGAAACACTTCCCCTCAGTAGAAGGATCAGTAACTGGTGAGGCACAGTTTGAAGGTAAGGAGCAAGAGGTTCAGAGCAGATTTGAGGAAAAGTGTTTCCACCCGTAGGGTTATGAGTATCTGCAACTCAATGCCTGAAAGGGTGGTAGAGACAGGAGCTCTCAAGTCATTTAAAAACTATTAAAATGAGCACTTGAATTGCCATTGTATACAGGGCACGTGCCAAGTTCTGGAAAATGTGATTAGAATAAATGGGTTTTTGATGACCAGCACTGACAAATGGGCCAAAGGGCCTCTTTCCATGATGCTAAGAAATCTGTGACTCTAAAATGGTCTGGTTCCCACACTGATGTTATTGGTCAGATTTGACATTAACTTTAAACACCACCTGTTTAAGACCTGTTTGTTGCTAAGATAAGAGTTAATAAAATACTGATAGCCTACTAAGTACTTTCAATGTTTACAATGTTATTACAGACCTTGTAGTCTTATTTTCATAATGATGACGTAGAAGTTACTTTAAAACAATTTCACGATATGAATATTTACACATACAAAATCAATGATTCTCTGAACTTTACACATATCATAGTTATAATATTGTGTCTCACAAAGCTTATTGAATTTGATGATCCAAAACAAAGTCAACACTGTGGGTGGAATCTTTTTTTGTTGGCTAATTGTGAGTCATGTTTGGTGGAGTGATTCTCTCCACAAGACCAGGGTGTTTTCTCACCAGAGATTATCAAACTCATCACATTAATTGGTGCTCCTGCCTTTATGGTGAATTTGCAGTCCGTTTCCATCCAATCGTAACAAGTGCAGTTCCCAGAGTGACTCATCACTCCTTGATAACTGCCTTAAGATCAACAGCTGTTGTAGCCACACCATCTTTCAAAGCAGGCTCATACCTGGAGGGGCACTAGCATCTGGAACGTGCCCTGCTTAGTTGTGAAAGGCATGCAGAGAAATGACAGAGATGGAGAGGCTGGTACCTCACTTCTCGGAGAGGGTCATGGAGGGTCTTGTGGAAGGATGATCGAGGGCAGAGGGATCCTCTTCCTGGAATGCTGGCAGAGAAGACCTCGCCACCATTCCATGCCAGCCTGGTCGTAGATAGCCACCTGGATAAATGCCATCTTCAGGTAACAGTGGAATGAGCTGCAGTGCAGGTGAATGACTTTCTTCACTCTGCCAGTGTACGTGCTGCCACATACAGACCCTTCAGCAGTTTCCACTCGGGAGGCTACAGAGGTCACAGACCCTTCACCTCTATTTTGCCTGTTCCCATCTCTGACCCTGGAAAGACCAAGCCGAGGAAGGTTAGCTTGCCTCTGGCAAGAAGATGCTTGACATATCTGGCCTGTCAAGACCCAAGCACGCTCACGATGGGCAGGACCAATGGGCTTCACCTGGAGTGG
Organism: Ginglymostoma cirratum; assembly: GCA_024137785.1. NCBI lineage: Eukaryota > Metazoa > Chordata > Chondrichthyes > Orectolobiformes > Ginglymostomatidae > Ginglymostoma > Ginglymostoma cirratum. Next base: position 3,234,510 of record JAHRHZ010000053.1, on the reverse strand, counting down.
TGCCCCTCTACCCATCTGCAGAACAGGATAGTTCAGAGTCATATTGTGAAGGGAGAGGAAGTAGAAAGTGTTTTCTGGACACGTATGGACCACAGCTAACAAAGTGATATAAATAATTTTATTTTTTCATACACCCTTGTTTCTTATTTTTCATGAAGTTGTTCCTGTCTCTGCATGGGGCATAGATGCTTTGTTGCACCTGCAGCATCACTGCCTGTGCAATAAGGTTGGATATCTACAATGCATGGCGAGTGCTTTTGGGTTATCAATGCATGTACATAGCATTGGCTTGCTGCAACATCTTAGAACTCTCCTTTCAATACTGCATGTCGTTCACTGGTTGTGTTTGTAGAAGATTATATCTCAGGGAGTTCATTAGCAGTGACAGTGCCAGTGAGACACAACATACAGGAAGGGTCAATGCAGCAGAATTGCCAGTCATAGGCACTCTGCTTACCTGTATCACCGACTTATTCACAGTCTGTGACTAATGTTGTTCCCTTGTGAAGGCCCAGTGTCCCTTTGAAGATGCAGTTCCCTTTCTCAGGCTTCACTTCACTCACTCTGTCCATTGTGTCTGCGTTTATAGCCATTCTCCTAAACATGACATACCATCCATGTGCTTCATGACTGAAATGATAGCGAATGGCCTTCTGCCTTCAGCGTGTTGATGCCAAAGAGACCTCAATAAGTGTCTCTCTTTACAAGGTGCCCAAACCATGAATTCTACATGCTTCATATACCCTCAAATGATCAGTCAATCTGTGTACACATGTCTGACCTATCACCTGTCCCAACTGACTCACCCCTTCCCTCTTAACCCCTTTGAATTGAGGCACTAGGATGACCATGACAGATCCCCTTGACAGACCTGACCTGCCACAGTTAGCCCATATTTACCCAGACCCCTGGCTGATGACCACCTTATCTCCAAAATCAGTAGAACCCCCTAAAAGACTAACCCAAAGGCCAAACTGCATGATTCATGAATAGCAGATGCATAAAACCTTCAACTCAGGACATTGGCAACAGACCATCAGGCAGTCATTGCCACATTCTGGCATCTCCAATGTACTGGCACTGTGCTCACCAGGGGTAGACTTCTTTACCAGAGTACGTTGGTGACCAGTAATGTATGACTGCATCACATACAGGTACCACACAGGGGCAGGCACCCAGCCAATGGCATGGATCAGGCACCTCTGCTCTCTCAGTGTCTATTCACCTGGTAGCTACCAGCTTACCCACAGCATGCATGCCTTGCCTTGACCTGTCTTGCCTTGCAGTGGCAATTGGCACAAAGACACAACTAGTGCAGACGTCCCCAATAAAAGGACACATACATCTTGTTGTACTTCAGTGTGTACATCACTGTAGCATATATACCACATGTTCATGGATCATGCCCGACTCTGCAGTTCGGCTACGGCCAAAATGAGCCTCGCCAAATACCTTGCCCAATTTTCTGCCATAGTTCACATCACTCAGACCCCTGTAATATTGTGCCCTGTGGTTCACTTTTCAATGGTTACCTGTCCACTATGCCTTTGTTAATTGCAATTGCCTAAATATGAAGCTTGAGCTCGGAGTGAAATTCTAAAATATAGGAAAGGATTGCCTAAAACTGCAATATGTCAAGAACTCCTTGTTGATCAATGAGCTTTAATGCTTTTAGCCAGCAGATTACCCTTCCTTCTTTCAGTTATAACTCTTGAAGAGCATGAAGCTCCACTATGCAGCTGGAGGGTTGGTGTAAATACAGAGTAAGTTTCTAACATTTTCTTGTCTTTCTATCTTTGAGATAAAGTATTAAATCAATGACACATTTGCCTGTCTGCTTTTGCATCATTCTTTGAAACAAAACACAGAATTTTCCTGGCTTCCTGGCCAGAGTTGTATCCCCAACTAACATCAGCTGACAGGTGGCTGATCTTTGCTGTTCAAGGAGTGTTATTATGTGTGAAATGGCTGCTGCATTTACCTGTGTTATAGTCCGAAACATTATCTTTCTACAACGTCTGTTGAAAATTTGCAATATAGGACCTCAACCTTGAAATACCAGTTGCTTAAGCAATCGTGTTCTATCAATTCCAATTATCAGAAATATGGCATTTTGGATTGAAGTTGCACTCTGGCGCCATGCGGGGATCTCGATCTGCATGAATCCTCAGGAGTTGCCTGGGGAAATTGATATTTTATTGCCCAAAGTCAGGTGCCCTCTGAAAAATGTTCTTTAGAATTGGAGGTTTCACAGTGTTCCAACTCACATAGTTACCCAGGAAAATGAGGATTATAAATCTAACTTTTAGGTAACTATTAAACCGAATCCCTACTTGGCTTTGACCCCTCTTCAACAACTCCTACCCTCAATCTCTTGCATCTCCAACTTGATCACCCTTTAACTTGACATACTCTGCCATCAGTCTGACAGCGCATCCGACCTGATACCACCATACCTTACCCTCCGTAACCTGACTTGACCCTTTGACCCACATTAGGGTCATTTATTTATCTGACACCTTACTCCCTCACTCAATTGGCTCTGTATTCCACCGTTATCTTGCATAATGCATCTTTCCTCGGCAACTATGAAAGAGGCTGCAAAGCATTTGACCGCAAGACATGTCATGCTTCCAGATGAGAATATGAGATGGGCATATGGTTTCCTCACTGATCGAATGCATTGCTGTGTGCAAGTATTGTTGGAATGGTCTCTGCTGTTTTGTAACAGGAGGATCCCATCCCAGGAATGTGACGGAAGAATTGATCAAAATGTAAGTGTTTAGTTTTTGGTCCGATCAGGGTTCGAATTTGGTTTTTTGATGATGCTGATTGGAAAATCTGGGCTCTGTCGTCTGAGGACAGATGACAGAAACTGCTACACTGTAGCCTTGAGCACTACATCAGTAACAATTAAGAAGGAGTGTCAGTTTGACTAGAGTCTCACAACAAACAGTTTTGAGATTTATAAAGGCCAATTGCATTCTGCATAATTTGGCTGTTAGAATGGAATTGAACCTGTTATCCAAATTTGTGGTGTGTCTGTGTGAAATTCTGCATAAACATGCTGCAAGCCTACACCTGAAATGATGTGATTAAAATAACTCTTGACATGGGTGTTGTCTCCCACAGGATGTATAATGTGATGCAGAAATGCTTGTTATCCTCAACAGACTCTTTCCTTGAAAAGTTATTCCAAACAGATTATATATTGTTCTACGTAGGCATCTGTCATCAATTCAACAATTCTACAAACAGGTAAAGTGAAATTTACAAGACTACCATTTCAAACCCCAATGTAATGCTTTGGAGGAATCACAAGACATTGTGACCTATGATCATGTTCCTCTTTGGAGTGGTAAATGTTGCTCTTTGTTACACCTGTTTGTCAACTCAGTTGTCCTGCTGCAGAACGTTGTCACTCAGCAGCACCACACAAACATCATCATCATTGGAGTTTTCTTTCTCACTCTCTTTGTACACAATTTAGTGTCAGACATTGGCCTGAGGTAGGGTCTGTTCCTTCTCAGTTGTACACTGATCAGTAACAACTTTGTATGACTGGGCTCATTATATATTTCAGAAAACTTTGCTGGCATCCAAACAACGGAATTTATATTTCTAACTTACTCTCTGCCCAAGCTCACAAAGCAGGAAAACATCAAAGGGGAATTAATAAGATCAGAGTTAAAGTCTTTAATGGCTACTTACAGGGCAACAGTTGTAGTTTTGCATCATAGAAGGGGAACTGATTATGTCAGCACTTAGTGGAGATAAATGCTGACTGTGTTAAAGAATTACAATAAAATCAGTACTCTGTAAAAAAGACGTCTGTTGATCATATTAAGGAACTGACAATTGTAAAAATGCTGTGTACACAAGTATCTGTTACAATATTGTAAAAGAAGGGCAAATCTACTCCCTGCAATAACTTAAGTTCAGAAAGATGTAACAGCAAGTTCTCCGAATAAAGACAACAGTAGGCCATTTTACCGTCTGTCTCTCACTCTGGTTCGCGTTGCAAGAAGACACAACGACATGGTGTAGCCGGCAGGATCACAGGAACCGGTCTACTGTCCACAGTTGTCACTTTGCTCTACAGTGAGGTAAGGACTCCTCTTTTCTAAAGTCCGCGACCAAAGGCCAGACCGTTCTTTTTTGGAAAGTCCCATCCAACGTGATCAGAAACAGAATGCGAATGTATTCCCAGTGAACTCTACTTAAAGGGAGGCATCCCTGTGAGTAATTTGATAAAAATTATGTATAAGTGTTCATACCTGAGAGACATAAGAGAGTGGTAATAATGGCCGAGAAATTACCAAGTAAAGGGTGGGCAGGCACTGCTAGATATATCAGAGAGGGAACTTTTACAAAAACTAAAAGAATAAATCGAGCGGCAATTCGAGCTCTCTTTGACTTTAACTGAAATCTCAAAGAAATATGGAACCTCCATGTGACAATGGTCTGAGGAGTCCAGGGGAAAAAACAACCTGACTCAGGGATAAACAAAATGAATCCCTTGGTCCCTGTGTGTCATGCAACAACTAAGACAAAAGACAGGAAATCATCGATGGGTCAAATCATGACAGGGAAAATAATAGCCTTAAAGATCAATTGTCATGTTCTGAAGAAGGGTCTAGGCCCGAAACCTTCCTGCTCCTCTGATGCTGCTTGGCCTGCTGTGTTCATCCAGCTCTACACCTTGTTATCTCAGATCAATTGTCCAACATCTAGAGTGAATCAAAAACTACTAAAGAAGGCCTGACGAAGGCACTAAAGAAAATTGAACACCTTAAATCAGGCAGAGGACCATATCCTGGCCCTATTTACACACCTCTGCCCTACCATCCCCAACCACACCCAATGCCCCGTTAGGCCCTCTCTCAGAGTCTGACCTCAAACAGGAGGAAGGACAGGAGCCCTCAGCCCAGATGCGACCGGTCCGATATGAGCAGACTAAAAGCCGTAAGGAAACTGATATGGATGCAGATGGCAAGCCGACGGGCGGAACCTGACATGATTTTATGAAATGGTCCTGGTCAGAGTGGGCCCTTATGAAATTGTCATCCCCTTGTGGGTTGGCCTGGTCCAACAGGCCTTCTTAGGCCTCCATGAACCTCCCAACCCCAAATTATTCGAACGATGATCCAAATAACTGCCACCTCTGAGAAAGGGAGGGTGCGTGACCTGGTCAGAATTGGAGAAATTCAAAAACATTTACTGTCTCCATCTGTTAGATGGGGTCCACATTCTTACAGCCATGGTAGATTCCACAGCTGGAGCACAATTGTTTAGGAAAGTAAAGGACAGGTTGGGACAAAATGACCAGGATGTGGATAAGTGATTGGAAGCCATCCACGATTGGTTACATGAATATATATGGACCCCCTAAAACGACTGGACAAAATTATCACCTTGCCAACAAAAAGGCTCTGAGGGTGTGAGGGATTTTGCTGGAAGATTTATTAATACTGGATTGAACATTTGGTCTTGGCCCACAAAGACACCCTGCAGGGAGTAGAGGAGCAAACCCATCCTCCCCTCAAAGCAGCCTTTGTTGCTGGCTTGAAGCCCAAACTTGCCAAAATGCTGAGACTACAACAGAGAGATTGGGACTATGAGTCCAGACGTGATTTAGCCTTCCTGATGAATGAAGCCAGTTGTTTGGAAAAGGATATGGAATCTAAATTGTAGGTTATGCAAATAGCAGCACCCTCCTCTAATCCTGAGGGTAATTTGGATAAACACCCTGGAAACTGTTTTAAATGTAGCTGTAGTGGCCACTGGGAGAAGAATTGCAGACAGAAGGGTAGACAGCGGGGAAGCTGTCCTCCCCCTTCCTGTTGACCCCTCTGTGTGTAGCCTGAGAAGAACAAAGAGATGGCAGCTGCATACAATGGGGGATGGGTGATAGAGAAATTGATTGTCTTAGACACAGGGGCTGAATTGACTTGCCTCCCTTTGACTGAAGCACCTCATTCACCTTTGGATGGAGAGAATAGAATGGCCTTTGGTGCTGGCAGGGACAGACTCCTCATGTCAAAGTCTGTACCCGTCCTGGTCGGAGCGGGCCCTTATGAAATTGTCATCCCCTTGTGGGTTGGCCTGGTCCAACAGGCCTTCTTAGGAATGTATGTCCCCACACAGATAAACCCATCCATCCATTTAAATGAAGGCTGCATTACCTGGTCCATCTGACAGCTGTCCCTTGGAGAATGGCACAACCACCCCAACTGAGCTCAATCTAAGATTGACTGTGGCCTTTTACAGATGCCCCCTGTTACCTTTATGGGTGTCATTCTCCCTTACACCAAGCAATACCCATCAGTCCGGCCTCTATTGCCGCTGTTCTCCCCGTCATCCAACAGCTGGAACAGCAGGGGGTCCTTGTCAAAACCCACAGCTCATCAAATATTCCTGTTTGGCCTGTTAAGAGACCTGACAGCTCCTGGCGATTGACTGGCAACTATCATAAAGCTAGTCACTGTATGAATCAGAAAGTTGCACTTGTGGCTGACCCCTCCCCCATTTTAACGACCTCTCACCAGACCACAAGTTTTTCTCCATTATCGATGTGGCAAATGGATTCTGGTCAGTTCCCCTCGTCCCTGAGCTACAGCCCTGGTTTGCCTTCAGTATTCAGCATCAGCAATACACCTGGGCACGCCTGCCCCAGGGTTTTCACAGCAGTCCAACTGTTTCTCACATGGGTCTACAGCAACATCTTCAGGAGGTCACTCCTATGGACTCTACTGTTATCCAATATGTCAGTGACATGCTGGTGGTCTTCCCCCTGGCAGAACAACTCAAAGAGGATCTCCACACCCTCCTTGACCACTTACATTCTAGAGGTCACAAAGCCAACCACAAGAAAGCCCAATTTGTGTAGGATGAGGTCATCTCCCTGGGACAGAAAATCTCCTCCGGAAAACATGAAATTACTTAGGACAGAACTGCTGCCATTCACTCCACGATGGAGACCACCACTGTATGAGACCTAAGATCCTTTTTGGGCCTTTGTAATTTTAATAGGTCTTGGATTGACAGTTACTCTCAACTCGCACAGCCTCTCACTAATCTCCTTAAGTTTTCTAAAGACTCTCGGGACTCTGTTATTCTCTCCCATGAAAGGTGCCTTACGTTCCACACTCTTAAGTCTGCTGTATGATCTGCCCCAGTTTTGGGTACCCCCAACAATGGTCGCCCCTTTACTCTCCACATCTATGAGCAGGACGGCCACATGAAGGCCATTCTGACCCAAGAGCACAGTGTCAGGCAGCGTCCCATCAGATACTACTCTGCTCATCTGGATCCTGTGGTACTGGGTTGGGAAAGCTGTTTACAGGCTACTGAAGCTACTTGTAGTGTTAGGGTAACTGCTCCTATTGTCTTTGACAAAAGTTGGTTGTCAAATGCCCTCATACTGTCCACACCATGCTCTCCATGAATCATGTCTCTCATGTTACTGCAACCCGTGGACCCGCTGGACCCGCTGGACAGCTCTCTTAGAAGCTCCAAATATTCACCTTGCCCATGCGGTCCTGTTTACCCAACGACACTGTTACCTGCTCGTCGGATGAAAGGATGGATAAGGGGAGTTGGATTGCGTTGAAATATTGCAGCAGCTTGATGAAGCTGCCAGGGCATCTGAGGAACCCTTGCAGAATCCAGGCATGGTCCTTTTAATGGATGGGTCCTCCTTTGTGGAAAATGAGATCTGTAGAGCTGGGTGGGTGGTAACAACACCACATGAAACACATGCCCAGGATAGCCTCCCACTCAGTACACCAGCATAGCAGGCTGAATGAAGAGCTCTGACAGAGGCATGTAAGCTAGCTGAGTGAAAGACAGCTAATGTTTACACAGACTCCAGATACGCTTATGGAGTGGCCCATGACTTTGGCACCTGATGGCAGTAAAGAGGGTTTCTTATGGCAACCGGAACACTCATTAAAAAATGGAAATGAAGTCTACGACTTACTTAATGCTATTGAGCTGCCCCAGGAGGTGTCAATCCTCAAGTCCAAAGCCCATTTGAGGTCATCACAGGGTGACCTATCTCCCTGACTGGAGCCATTGACTTGCGAACCACAGACTGTCATTTATTCAGTGACTCCTTGCTCAAGCACTGCCAAGACCTAGCCACAGCTGTCAGTTCTGCTTCCCAACAGGTGGCTGCAGTGTGGGGGGCATGCCCCTGACGGAGCACATGCTATAGTCCCTGGCACTTGGGTCTACGTGAAGAAAATAGGAAAAAAGCCTCTAGAAGCCAATTGGGAAGGCCCCTACCAAGTCTTGCTGACCACATTAGCAGCAGTCAAAGTTAAAGGGAAGAAAGTCTGGATCTGTACATCACATGTAAAGCAAACACCGTATAACAACTCAGCATGAAGCAGTCAGTTTTGGGACTGATTTTGGGACTTCTTTTGACTAATGCCAGTTATGTTAACAACAGTCGCATTGCAAAATGAGAATTGAATATTTACATGTTCTTATATCTGTCTTACACCTATGCAGTCAAGAACAATGTGTCCAGATGCTGGGTCTGTTCCCACCCCCTGACCCATTCTGGGAGGGGAGGACATCCCTTTGCACCTCATTCCATTTAGCATCTCAGAGGTAACTGAATGAGTGCTGAGACAGAACATCTCGGGATGGGGTTACAGGAAGGGGGCTCAGACCAGTGATACCACATGGTGAGTGAATACAGAATACAGGGTCCAATGGAAATCAGCGGGGTATGATCTGACTGCCTTTGCAGGATGGCATCAGTCCAAATATAAGACCTCTCATACTCCCTCTTTTGTCACCATGACCAACGCCACAGGAATGGGTCAACCAGATGGTACCATGTCTCTCACTTGGAATGAGACCTGGGGCAAGGGCACCTCGGTAAGTGAAAGCAGATGTTCACAATATTATAATGTCATTGTTATTCCCCTCCCGGGGAAAATCTCCCAGTCTTTTCTAACTAAGGGGTCCTCTGATGCCAACATCCTCATGCAGGGCTCCAACAGCCCACTGGCCTTTACTAGCCACACCAGCAATGGCACCTGGAAACAGTAATGGTACCCTAAGACCATTGCACAGTTCACTTCATATTAAGGTACCTACTTTGTTTGCAGCCACAAGGCATACGCGTGGTTACTTCCAATATGGGCTGGGTCTTGTTACCTAGCCTATGTAATACCGTTCAAGCGGCATCCTCCTCACTTGTCGTCCCTGTCAATCCACTGCTGATCTATTACTAAGATTGACAAATTTATAGCCCTCTGGTCCTGGCCTTACAGTGCTTATAAATCCTTCTCAGAAACTCAGTTCCTCTACTCTATACTGGAACAAATTTCCAATGATGCAGCCCAGGCCCTAGATAAAATGGTGGCTTATCTGCACAATTGCCCTACAAAACTGTATAGTCCTAGACTGGATCCTCACAGAGAAAGAGGTACTTGTGCTGTAATTGGGAAGGAATGCTGTGCCTACATCCCTGATAATTTGGAAGAGATTGTTGACCTCGAGGACCATATCCGCAAGGAGATCCACAAACTCAAATAACCTCCTGAAAGTACTCTCTGAAGTTAGGTAACCAGATGGTTGGGCACTAGCGTTGTTGAAGACATCATTATTTTTGCACTAATTATCTTTGCACTCTATATTTGCTTGCAATGCTGTTCTGCATGTATTCAGCCATTGGTGCAAATGCCCGCTAATGAATAGTCTTTGAAATCACCTCAAAAGCTGCTGGGCTCATACATTTAGCCTTTAACTTTCTGCTTCTGTCAGTAGTTGTGACAGAATCAAAGAGGGGAGTTGTGAAGTTCAGTGGAAACCTACAAAGCTGGAGAAGGTCAAAGGGGACTTAATAAGATCAGAGTTAACGTCGTTAATGGCTACTTACAGGGCAACAAAAGTAGTTTTGTGTCATAGAAGGACCATGATTATATCAGCACTTCATGGAGATAGATGCTAACTGCGTAAAAGAATTACAATAAGCTCAGTACTCTGTAAGAAAGACATCTGTTGATAATATTAAAGAACCAATGACTGTAAAAATGCTGCGTACATAAGTATTTGTAACAATATTGTATAAGAAGACCACATCTACTCCCTGTAATAGCTTAAGTTCAGAGGGATGTAACAGCAAGTTCTCCGTATAAAAGCCATTTTACTGCCTCTCTCTCTGTCACTCTTATTCACATTACAAGAACCACAACATCAGTGCAATGTTTTGGTAGTTCTCTGCCTCTGCACTTATCTTGTTTTTTTTCCTTTCTCCTGTATCTTTGAAGGAGAATGTTCCATGTCTCAGAATGTTTATAGAGAATTGGTGATAGGTTGTTCGTACCATTTTCCAAAGATAAGTTCTGTTAGAGCTGGTAATCTCATCTCCAATGGTGTTCCATGAAAATGTCACAAAGCAATGTGAAAATCTGCGCATGTTCCTCGATATTTGGTGATCATTGATTTGATTGTATATATCATATATCCTGAACCCATTTGAGCATGGATATGGGGCTGACAATGTGATATGGTCAAGGGCCTAGACCCTTACTCCGAAACGTCAGCTTTCCTGCTCCTCTGATGCTGCCTGGCCTGCTGTGTTCATCCAGCTCTACAACTTGTTATCTCTATTATAAATGTTTAATTTAGCTGTGTTTTTTTTCATGGAAAGCTTTGGAGCTGATCTTTTAGGGCCATTTAACAAACCCTTTCTGAAAAAAAATTGATCAGCAGGCCATTGGCCAATTTTAAAAAATAAGAGAGAAATACAATGAGAGAGAACTTAATGGTATGCTTCTGCAGCCATTGGCTTTGGTTGTATTCATAACTTCATCTTTTCATTACTTTTAAGTAAAGGGGCTCTTAGAAATTTCTTGTATCTTGGAGAAACTTAATTTTAGTGAAAAAGAAATTAGTTCAGTCTTCTGGCTGATCAATGCACTAGCAACAGACTTGGACTGCCGTCTGTACTTGGAGATGGTGGTGCTGCCGATTGTTTAAACTATTTGATGCCCAGAGCCATTGTCTTGTTGACCTTTAATTGGTTTGCCAGTTCTCTAACACTCAGATGTTGGAATCACTGTGAGTCACTTCTGTTGACCAACTTGTAGGTTTAGCCTCCAGCAAAATATTTTGTCTGATGCAGCCATGCTCAACTTTATCATTCATAACGTCAGAAACAGGACATGGATTGTGTGGTATTGAAGAAACTAGCAGACGTCTATTACAGGTGGCTATTAGATACATTTTTTGCCATGTCTGTGCTAGGATTAGGCTATTTGAAAACAGCAGAAGAGCATGTTTCTAGCAGTATGTCATTCTACAAGAGATCCCAAGCAGGTTGTTTCTGATAACATTATATCCTCAGGTCACATGCAACGATACAGTGATGACATCATGAGCATGTCTTAAAAATATACTGACATGCTGGCCATGAGGCATAAGACAGCAATGACAACTTTGTATCATTTTGGGCCGTTATAGCTGTAAAAAAGGAGCACTGTTATCCTACTGTTTTTGGTGACTGCTGAGAAGTAAAGAAGATTGTGAACCATCCAGAGCACTGCGCTCATGGAGCTTAGAACTTACTCCGACACATCAACGATTTCATGTGATAAACTCTTGAGCAGATGTTTTAAGTCAAGTTAGCTGTAAGAATTGCATCAGCAAAAAATTTTCTCTTTTTATTCATAGTCTCAGTAACCCAGGAACCAAGGAATCTTACACTAAAGTTGAAGTGTAAATACTGTTTTTTTTCTCTCTCCACAGATGCTGTTTGACATACTGACAAAATCCAGTACACTCTGCTTTCATTTTTGGATTTCCAGCTTCTATAGTATTTTGCTTTCATGTGGCATAAGAAATAACCTGTTTATAAAGAAGTCAAAAGGTACGTAGTTCAGTTTTCATTCACGATACCCTTTGAAAGCTACACAATATTGTTATCTGTAAGGAAAGGTTTACTTTTTAACTTGATTCATGCTATCTTGTCCTCACCAATGTACTGAAACAACATGCACTTTAGCTTACCAATAAACTGTTTTGGGAGGAGCCACTGTACATAAATATGCATGTAAACATATGTAGGAGCCAGGGAAGAGAGGAGCAAGAGTAGGCTATTTGCCTTTCAAGCATGCCCCACCATTCAATAAAATCATGGCTGATTCAATTGTGGTCTCAGCCTCACATATCTGCGTGAGTCATTACGTTGATCAGTGGACTCTAACCTCACTGTGCGATATATCTTTCCAGCAGTAAAAATGCACTAGGGAAAAATTCCAATCCGTCATTCACAACCAAACAAAATGATGAACAATCTCACAAGAGGCTTACATAATCTAGAGTAGATTTAATAGCACGGAGGTTATGGTATAAATGAGTGCTCATCTGACTGGAACTACATGAAAGAAACTGGCAGGTCCCCATCTTGATGTGGTGAAGCCTAGCATGGTCAGGTTACTTTGTACAGGATTGAAAAAACCCAGTGAAGAATGCCATTGAGGATAGTGGAAGAGAAGATTAGGTAAATTGAACAGGTCTCGGTTGATGATGCCAAGCTTTAAGATTATAAGGGGGCTGGAAGAATGAAGGAGGCAAGGAATAAAAAAAAAGTGCTGGAACACTCAGCTGTTCATCATCTTCAATGGGAGAGAAAGGTAGTGTTAACATCTCTGGCACTTTGTCAGAACAATGAGAGGTTAAAGAAAAATGTCAGGGAAGAATGAGTTCAAGTGAAAGAGGGTACAGAGGGCCTTGCTGGTTCAAACAAATCTTCAATTTTATTTGCTATCAAAAACTCTGAGGGTTACATAAATAGTTATATAAAAGTTCTTAGCTTGTTTGTTTAAATGAGTTAAAATATAGAATGCATGTATTGTACCTGAGTCCATTAAATAGTCATTAAAAATAGAACTCAGCAATTTATGGCCTGTGGGAATGCAGGGAACTGGAAAAGGATGTAGTGTGTAGACTGGTACAATAATGGAAAGTTGATGGGAAGCCTCAGGGCCAATATCACAGAGAATCTGAACTGACAGTTACACAATAAAGACACTCTTCTATTCCTTAAGCCCTTCACTGCAGCACAGTGTTGTTTTTCTCCTTTGAGGAACTCCTGATTAAAAGTGCCTTTTATAGTTAAAGGAACAAGACAGTGTAGTGACTTCAGAGGTATGACACATAAACTGGCTCAGACTAGGAGTTAATGAGTCCTGAAGGAGTCTTGTTGTGCCCTTATCTTGCTATTTTGTCACTGATAGCAATTTTAGAGTCTAAGCAAGTTAGCCAAGCAAGTCCAAGCAACTTGAATAAACTTGTCTTGAATTCCCTTGAGCCTAGAAGGTATAAAGTTGATCCGATTGGGATATTTAAAATGTTAAAATGATTGAGAGGGCAGAAATTGTTTTTGTGGGATATGACTTTTAAAACAAAATGATTGGTGTATGAGACTTCTGACAAACTTTGACATGTTTTTTGCAATGGATTCCCAGTCCTCCAATATTGCAAATGTTAAATTTTAACTTTTATTTCTAAATTCTGCCATGATCTCACCACCCCTGACCACTATAATCTCAACTAACCCTACAAACAATCCCCACCCGATCTCTCAATTGTTTTCTCTTCAGCCTTTATGATATCCCGCCCTGCTTCCTTCCAAAGAGGCAGTATGCTTAGCCACCCAGGTCCTGCACACTCAAATTCTCTCCTTTAAAACTTTCGGCTATGGCCCTAATTGTGCTCTGCAGTTGGCAAATGATATCTATAATAGGAGTGGGATGGATTTCCCAAGGGCTTCTTCTGTTCTGCAGCTGTAACCTTGGCTAATAGCCTGCTAAACATCTGCTGATGTTACAGTAGTTGAACAGCAGGATTCTTAAGTGAAGCTTGAGGAAAGGTGCTATTTAAATGTGGATTGCTGTTTTAGGAGGGTGACCACACATGAGTAACATGTGAGAGGGAATGCTACTTTGTGAGCAGATCTGAGCTGCAATGTGGTGAAATTAGTTACAATGGTTTTCAAATGGGTTTTCATTAGCAACAAAGCAAAATAAAATGAAAATCAGAGAAACAAGACAGGAGCAATTAACTAACACCACGATTTAAAATTGTCGATTTTCTAGTTGCAGTCTCATATCCCAGCCTTTCCCAACTCCAGGTGCACTCCTAATCTGTCTATTCTTGGACTTGAAATTCATCAATTTCATCAGGCCTAGCAAAGTGATTTCAATGACACCCATCTACATTAAGAAAATTAACCATTTTCTCTGTACATGGAAATATGGACCCAAAATTAACATTGAACCAAAAGAAAAAGTGCTGCAGAGAGCTTTTATGGAACAGTAACAAAATTTTCCCAATGGCAGAGTGACATTGTTAACATCAGAGGCAGTGGAGCATGTATAGGGTGAGATGGATAGTACTGACATACAGGAAGAAGCCCTGGGCTGGTGGTTAGTAAGGAAGGCATTATGATTGATGACATGAAGTGGACTAAATAGGATCTTAATATGGATTACTGAGAAAAGGTTTGGCAACATTGGTGCTCTGACATAAGCAAAGAAATAATGTGCACAGTTACCTTGAGTTTTTTTTTCTCAAATTTGTTTTGAGGATGAGTGAAGTCTGAGGCAAGAAAAAGAATGATGTTCCAAAAAAAAACTGACCTCTCTAAAGGCAACATTCACATTTTTCTTTTCATTAACTCATTAGACATGGAAATTACTGACAAGGGCAACATTATCATCTGTCCTTTAGTTGCTTCTAAAAAAGTGAATTTTTTGAATTGCTACAGTCCATGTGGTACAGGTACATGAACAGTGCTGTTAGGGAGAGGGTTCGAGGATTTTGACCTAGTGATAGTGAAAGAACAATGATATAGTTCCAAGTCAGGACGGTGTGGAACTTGGAAGGGAATTTACAGGTTCTGACATGCCTTCTGCCATTGTTCTCAAGATCATGGATTTGGATGGCAGTTTTGAAGAACTATCTAACGAATAACATCATACAATCTAAAAAGTGTTAAGTATCATCAGCGTTTTGTCTTTTTTTCCCTGTCTCAGATACAACTTCAAACATTTTTCATTCTTTTCCTATGGAAACTCATTTAAGGGCGTGAGGTTTAAGATCATTTTTAGCAAGCACTGGAATTTACGGCCCCAAAACAGGACAAAAAAGAGACAAGACAAGCATGGGCAGAAGTTCCTCCTGTATTTCCATTGGCAGCAAGTTGCAGGGTAAGTCCTGAGGCAAGAATCCCAGCGTCCACCCACATATCAACGAATACCGCTCACGCTTGGACATTGAGCAGTTTTTCCGCCGCCTCCGCCTCCACGCTTACTTCTTCAACCGTTAATCTAACCCTCCCTCTACTGACCCCTTCTCCCGCCTCCAACACAAGCCCTCCTCCTGGACACCACCCCAAGACCTCCTACCCTCCCTCGACCTCTTCATCTCCAACTGCCGTCGCGACATCAATCGCCTCAACCTCTCTACCCCTCTCAAACACTCCAACCTCTCCCCCACAGAACGTGCAGCCTTCCACTCCCTCCGCTCCAATCCCAACCTGACCATAAAACCTGCGGACAAGGGAGGTGCGGTTGAAGTATGGCGTACTGACCTCTACATCGTTGAGGCCAGGCGCCAACTCTCCGACACCTCCTCCTACCGTCCCCTGGATCATGACACCACCCCCGAGCACCAAACCATCATCTCCCAAACCGTCCACAACCTCATCACCTCAGGTGACCTCCCACCCACCGCCTCCAACCTCATCGTTCCCCAACCCCGCACCGCCCACTTCTATCTCCTTCCCAAAATCCACAAACCTGAATGCCCTGGTCGACCCATTGTCTCCACCGGCTCCTGCCCACCGAACTCATCTCCACCTACCTAGACTCCATTTTCACCCCCTTGGTCCAGGAACTCCCTACCTACGTCCGTGACTCCACCCACGCCCGCCACCCCCTCCAGAACTTCCAATTCCCCGGTCCCCAACACCTCATTTTTACCATGGACATCCAGTCCCTATACACCTGTATTCCCCATGCAGATGGCCTAAAGGCCCTCCGCTTCTTCCTATCCCGCAGACCTGACCAATCCCCCTCCAATGACACCCTCATCCGCTTAGCCAAACTTGTCCTCACCCTCAACAGCTTCTCTTTCAATTCCTCCTACTTCCTACAGACAAAGGGGGTGGCCATGGGTACCCGCATGGGCCCAAGCTATGCCTGCCTCTTTGTAGGTTACATGGAACAATCCCTCATCCGTATTTACACTGGCCCTAAACCCCACCTCTTCCTCCGTTACATTGATAACTGTATCGGCACTGCCTCGTGCTCCCACAAGGAGCTCGAACAGTTCATCCACTTCACCAACACCTTCCACCCCGACCTTAAGTTCACCTGGGCCATCTCTAATACCTCTCTCTCCTTCCTGGACCTCTCTGTCTCCATCTCAGGTAACCAACTAGAAACCGATGTCCATTTCAAGCCCACTGACTCCCACAGCTACCTGGAATACACCTCCTCCCACCCATCTTCCTGCAAAAATGCCATCCCCTATTCCCAATTTCTTCGCCTCCGCCACATCTGCTCCCAGGATGAGGCATTCCACTCCCGTACATCTCAAATGTCCTCATTCTTCAAGGACCGCACATCCCCCCCGCAGTGGTCGAGAACACCCTCGACCATGTCTCCCGCATTTTCCGCAACTCATCCCTCACACCCCGTCCCCTCAATAACAACCAAAAAAGAATCCCCCTCATCCTCACGTACCATCCCACCAACCTCCGGATCCAACACATCATCCTCCGACACTTCCGCCATCTGCAATCCGGCCGCACCACCAAAGACATTTTTCCCTCCCCACCCTTGTCTGTTTTCCAGAGGGACCACTCTCTCTGTGACTCCCTTGTCCACTCCATACTCCCCTCCAGCCCGACCACACCCGGCACTTTTCCCTGCAACCGCAGGAAGTGCTACACCTCCCCCCAACACCTCCTCCATCACCCCAATCCCAGGCCCCAAGAACACTTTCCACATCAAGCAGATGTTCACCTGCACATCTGCCAATGTGGTATACTGCATCTGCTGTACCCGTTGTGGCGTCCTCTACATCGGGGAAACCAAGTGGAGGCTTGGGGACCACTTGCAGAACGCCTGCACTCGGTTCGCAATAAACAACTGCACCTCCCAGTCGCGAACCATTTCAACTCCTCCTCCCATTCCACAGACAGCATGTCCATTCTGGGCCTCCTGCAAATCCACAATGATGCCACCCGAAGGCTGCAGGAACAGCAAATCATATTCAGCCTGGGAACCCTGCAGCCCAATGGTATCAACGTGGATTTCACAAGCTTCAAAATCTCCCCTCCCCCAACTGCATCCCAAAACCAGCCCAGCTCGTCCCCGCCTCCCTAACTTGTTCTTCTTCTCACCTATCCCCTCCTCCCACCTCAAGCCGCACCCCCATCTCCTATCTACTAATCTCATCTTGCCCTCTTGACCTGTCCGTTCTCCCTGGACTGACCTATCTCATCCCTACCCCCCCACCTTCACTCACCTCTACTGGCTCCATCCCCGCTTCTTTGACTTGTCTGTCTCCTCTCCACCTATCCCCTCCTCTATCCATCTTCTATCCGCCTCCCCCTCTCTCCCTATTTATTTCAGAACCCTCTTCCCCTCCCCCATTTCTGATGAAGGGTCTAGGCCCTTTCCTGCTCCTCTGATGCTGCTTGGCCTGCTGTGTTCATCCAGCTCCACACCTTGTTATCTCGGATTCTCCAGCATCTGCAGTACCTAGTATCTCCAACCTTATTATGTTGCTCAGCATCCAAAAGTTAGTGCCAGCAGGCATATCCTCATGAACATGAGCTCTTAAATGTCAAGAGAATCGCACGGTCCAACTGTAATATTCAGAGCTTAGCATGGGCACTGCCAAAGGAATTAAGAAACCTCTTTGCAGAAGTAGCAGAATGAGTAAATATACCTTCAGAATCGGAACTGACTCTGAAACCTGGGTAATTGTTGACTTAATAAAGCTGATTGTACTCGCATACGTACTTTAGCACTTTTGGAACTTTGATTTTCAGAGTATTGGTGGAATAGATTACAAGGCTGTCTTGTCAGCAAGTCATTGCATTAACAGCTGATTGAATGATTCCAAAGTTTATACTTACATGTAAGATTAAGGGTGGATATTATAGTCAGCATGATTGATGCTGTAAAGGGGATTGGTTACAGTTTTCAAGGAAGAGTACTAAGTTGGGGCGTGATGATGCGCAGTGATATCGCCCATTAGACTAGTAACCAGAGAACCAGGTAGTGTCCTGGGCATCCGCATCTGAGTCCTACCATGGCAGTTGTTGGGTTTTTAATTCATTTTAAAAAAATCTGGAATTAAGATTGTAATGATGACCTTGAAGCTGCTGTCAATTGGTGGGAAAAGCCCATCTGGTTCATTAATGTCCTTTATTAAAGCTGGCCTTACCTGGTCTGGCCTATGTTATGGACCAGAATAAACTCCCTCAAAACATGTCAAAGAAATAGCCTAGACCATAACTTGTTCTTATTTTAAAGGCAAGCACTAGGTATTGCATTCTGGGTGAAATTCGATTGGTGGAATTACCAGGCTTGAAACAAAACTCACTTTATCTATACATTATGGTTAGAATACAAATAAAATAAAAAAGGATTGAAATAACGCTATTAAAAAACTTAACAGAATAATAAATTATTTAACTACTGAACAGTAACTGTTCCAATATCGTAACAGCCCATTAACATGTACTTGGCAAAGGCAAATTCAGTAAAATAGGGTGTCTCACATGCAATTCTTCAATCCAGGAATAAAGAACATCAAGGGCAAAACTCTAAGAGACAGAGAGAGCACTGAAAGCATTTTGTTGTAGCAGGGAGAGAGGTGCTGCAGCTTCCAAACCTGAACAGCTACTAAAATCCTAGTTCTGCATGAGCTTAGCCCCACCTATTCAAGATGTTTCTGTTTTTCCAACTTAAAAAAACCAAGCCCTCACATGCTGTTTACTTTATTGGCTTGAAGCAAACCGCTCATTCCCTCTGTTTTAATGTTTCTTCATTAAAAAAGCTAGAACAAAATACACCTCTCGAAAAGCCATAGAATCATCACAACTATATGTGACACAATGTGGTTGATTCCAAATTAGGAACAGACAATAAATGCTGACCCATCTAGCGAAGCTCTAATCTCATGATTGAATTAAGAAAAAATTAAGTGTTCTGTCTACACGACGAAGCAGGTAATGCATTCCTTGCACTTCTAGCTGCGCAATGTTAACTGGCTGAAATGCTTTTACTTTTCCCTCAACTTCACTCACATGGTTTTCCTTCCCAACTGCTATTTCCAGCCAAACTGCCTCACTCCTCTCTGGATATTATCCAGGGAAAGTACAGCAGGCCTTTATTATAAGGGAGATTTCAATCAGAATATATTAGCACAATGACTTCTGTTTCTATTTAAACTACTAAGGCGCACTGAAGTTGCCAGGGTAGAAATGGGACAGATTGGAAAACAATCAGCTATTCCCAAACATGCCCAGCAAATTGGAGAAGTGTGCGAGATATTTGACAAATGTGAGCTGAATGCATGAATAGAGCAGTGACCTTGCATGATGTTTGTTGTGATCACATGAAAGCTTAGGCTGATTCCTGAGGTGTCCTGTAGGGAACACAATTACAGTCCATGTTGTCTTGAACACTGGGGATGCAAGGCAAGGCCCTCTTATGTTGATAGCTATTAATGGGAAAGGATGTAAAATAACTTACATTTCACATTTTCAGCATGTCTCGAGGCATTTTGCAGTCAATGAAATTATAATTGAAGTGCAATCACTGTTATAATACAAGAAATGTGAAGTCAGTTTGACCAGATAGAACACCCACAGTAATGTGGTAATGGCCAGATAATATCATTTAATGACCTTGTTTGAGGACTAAAATTGGTTGAGACACGAAGGAGAAATCGGTGCACCCAATGTACTCTTTTTCAAAGTAACAAAAACAATCTCTCCACCCACCAGAGGGACCATACAGGGCCTAGATTTAATATCTCATTAGAAGGACTACACCTCCAATACCACTTCTTCAGTACTGCACTAGGATGCCAACCTAGATCTTGTGCTCTCATTTCTGGGGTGGAACTTGAACCCAAACTTTTGATTTAAAAGCTGAAGTGTTGGTCCAAGCCATGGCAAATACCCCAAATGCATTTGTTGGCCTCGATCGATCATCATCCTTGTGGCACTTGTGCACCACATAAGAAGATGTGTGATGGTACACTAACATGACCTTGAAGCAAAAATGAAAATGAAAGAACGCTGGATATGTTCAGCAGGCCAGGTGGCTTCTGTGGAGCGAAACAGAGTTCACTGTCCAGATTTTCATAGTCCATTACAAATAATGTTGTTCTATGATTCCCGACCCTCGTGCACATTTGTAGTGGTGTGGGAGAAGTTTACCAATAGTGAGCCTACATCCTGCATTCATAAAATAGCCAGCTTCATTCTGAGGCTGAGCATCTCCTAACCTTATGGAATTTGTCCAAGAAACCAGGCACCATTATCTAGATATAGAAGCTTTTGAAAGTTAAATCCAAACTCTTTCCCACATGCTGTATGCCAACCATAGAAAAGGAATGGAAATTGGGCTCTCAACCAAACCTCATTTAATATTTTTAAAAAAGGGAATGCCTCCTGAAAACAATGATCTGATTATAAATTTCGAAAGCACTTACTAATCTCAGATTTTGTGAACGTGCATTCACAATACAAGGGCAATGTTTAAAAATCAAAAAGAAACTCTGTTTAACAGTATTTTTTCTTCACTTACATACTTTTACTCTTTTTCCATTTTTAATGGTTTGGTAGGTTGTTTCATCATTCTTTGTTTCAACAAATCTCAGAAATTTCACTGCTACTACAGGTGCCCCTGAATGTTAGCAATTGCAGCTTTTAAGAAAGTAATGAATGGTTGTTTTGTTAAAGTCTTTCCACACATACCCATTTTTACTGTAGGCCTCATTATTTTTATCTCAGGTATACAGTGAGTGAATGGACATGGAATTGTTGTGAGTTGATGTGGAGGGTATAGGGAGCCATTGGGGATTGGTATGGGGTATGTGTTGATATAGATGAGCCATGGGGAGCAGGTAGAGGGAGGGGGAGTTGCGATGTGAGGGCCAGACAGCCGAATATTGAACAGAATAACTGGCTCGAAGTCCGAGAGAACTAAGTTAGGCATTTGAAACAGCCTGCCTTTGCCCACGTGAACATCTCCGATTTGTATCTGGTCACAATGGTCCTGATTCCATGCCACAGCTACTCCGCCAGAGGTAAAATTGGACTACTATGGCACCTTTTCCTGAGATAGGTACATGGAGCTGGGAAATTTCCTGCGTCAAGGCAATTGCCTTGACAAGGAAATTCCAGCACAACATTTCAGGTCTATGAACTTTCAAAGAACAAAGATGAGTATAACACAGTGACAGGACCTTTGGCCCACCAGGACTGAGCTAACACATGATGGCTCTTGAAAATAAAAACCTTTTGCCCATATGTGGTCCCTTTCCCACTATTCCCTGCCTATTCATATATCTGTCAAGATGCCTCTTAAATGTTGCTATTGTATCCGACTCCACCACCTCCTCTGGCAGCACATTCCAAGCACTTACCCACTGTGTAAAAAAACCTACCTCTCACATCTTCTTTAAACTTACCCCCTTTTACCTTAAACCTATGTCCCCTAGTAAGTGATGCTTCTACCCTGATAAAAATACTCCAACTATCCACTCTATCTATGCCTCTCATAATTTTGCGAACTTCTATCAGGTTGAACCTTATCCTTCGAAATTCAAGTTTGTCCGATCTCTCCTCATATCAAATACTTTCCAAACCTAGCAACATCATAGTAAATTATTTCTGTACCTTCTCCAAAACATCCACATTGTTCTGGTAGCGTGGGGACCAGAATTATACGCAATATTCCAAATGTGGCCTCTCTAAGTTTCAATACAGATGCAACATGACTTGCCAATGTTTATACTCAATGCTCTAACTGATGAAGGCAAGCATGCCACATGCCTTCTTGACTACTTTATCCACTTGTGTTGCCATTTTCAGGGAACTGTGAACCTATGTCAAGATCCCCTGTCTGTAGATGCTACTGAGGGTTCTGTCATGTAATGTATACTTTCCCCCTGCATCAGATCTTCTAAAATGCATTACTTCACATTTGTTTGGATTAAACTCCATCTGTCATTTGTCCACTCAAGTCTCCAGCCTATCTAAATCCTGTTGTATCCTCTGGTAATAGGCCTCACCATTCCACAGCTCCTTCAATCTTGTGTCATTCACAAACTTACTAATCAGGTCACTTACAATTTCCTCCAAACCATTTATACATGTTACAAACAACAGGGGTCCCAGCACTGATCCCTGCAGAACACCATTGATAACAGATCTCCAGTCAGACAAATACCCTTCCACCGCTACTCTGTCTTGGATGACCAAGCCAGTTCTGTATCCCTCCAACCAGCTCACCATTGATCCCATGTGACTTTACTACTTGTTTCAGCCTACCACATTGAACGTTGTCAAAGACCTTTCCAAAGTCCATTTGCACAACATCTACTGCCCTGCCCTCATCAAGCATCTTTGTCACTTCATCAAGAAACTCAGTCAAGTTTGAGAGACACACTCTTCCCTACACAAAGCAATGCTGCCTATCACCAATTTCGTCAGGACAATTACAAGAATCATGTAAAGGCTAGTTCTAGTGCCCCCAGGCCTCGGAGCATAGTGACTATTTGAAGCAGATCTACTGCTAGGCCAAATGAAATCAGCAAATGCATGATAAAATCTTCGATCTGGCCTGAACCATTCCTTTTCTATTGGCCTCAATTATGACTGAGCAATTCTTCAGTCAACTGAATTATCTGGAAATTTCCTTAATTGTTTTTGATTTTTAATTTTTAATACTAATTTTTGCCCAGCACCTAAACAAAAACATTGCATGTTTCTGAAATATTGCCAGTACCATATTTTAATTTCTCGGTAAAATTTCCAACAGAAGTAATTCAACCACAATTTTCAGGGAAGGCTTTTATAATATATAATTCTGTACAATAAAACATGTATTTATATTATATACTTTAAGCTGAGTCAGGGTGGCTCAGTGGTTAGCACTGCTGCCTCACAGTGCCAGGGACCCAGGTTCGATTCCAGCCTTGGACATCTGTCTGTGTGGAGTTTGCACATTCTCCTTGTGTTGTGTGGGTTTGCTTCAGTTTCCTCCCACAGTCCAAAGAGGTGCAAGCTAGGTGGATGGGCCTTGCTAAATTGCACATGGTGCCCAGGGATGGGCAGGTTAAGTGGATTAGCTGTGGGAAATGCAGGGTTAAAGGAATGGGTGTTGTTTGTGGTGTCTGGACAGGATGCTCTATGGAGGATTGGTGTGGACTCAATGAGCTGAATGACTTGTTTCTACACCATAGGGATTCTATAATGATAAACATAACATTAAAGAAGAGACAAAAGGGTTGAAAGTACAAATAATAAGGCTTATTTTAAAGTACTATGACTGTTATACTAAGACAGAAAGTAGATTTGTCCTAATTTAGGATATTGCATTCTTTAAAAAAACTCTGGGGTAACTCACAGGTCAGACTACACATCAGAATCCTGTACTAGTTTAATTGACAGGTGCATTTATAAGTTAATGACAATGGAAATGCCATGTCCTTCAGAAAAGAAGCTGAAGTAGTCCAGGTTAATATTGCTCACTATCAAAAGGCCCGAATACTAGAGTTTGGCCTCTCAATGTTCCAATGTTGTAAATAATATTGTTTTAAAGGATTAAAAGTTGCATTTGTACTTGGCTTTATGTTGTTTGTTTCTTTTAATTGTTTTAACTTTCACAGTTGCTCAATCTTCTCAGAAAGTGGTGGTCATAAAACCATCAGACCATAAGATATGGAAGCAGAATTAGTCCATTCGCCACATCAGGTCTTCCCAATATTTGATCATGGTTGATATAGTTCTCAAACCCATTCTCCTGCATATATCCGGAACCTTTGATCTCCTTATTAATCAAGAACCTATCTGTCCTCATCTTAAAAACACTCATTGACTTGGCTTCCACAGCCCTCTGCAGCAATCTGTTCCACAAATTAACCACCTTCTGGCTGAAGAAATTCCTCCTCATTTCACTTCTAAAGGATCATCGCCCTCAGGTCCTCGTCTCACTTTCTAGTGGAAACATCTTCTCCACATCTACTCTATCCAGTCTTCTGTAAGTTTCAATCAAATCCCTCCTCATACTTCTAAAGTTCAATAGAGTTTCTGGGTAATCCAGAAGGGAGGCAGGAAAAAATCGTGGCTGTGAGAGCTGCTCCTTTTTTGAGGCATTTTCCATGTTGGAGCTGATTTCCTAGAATCCTAGGAGCAATAATTACTGTTTTGTAAGCTGCTGCATTGTTTTGGAGATTTGGGAAAGGAAAAGATCAAAACAACAGTGCTTTAAAAAGGGAGAAAGGGAGGCAAAGGCAGTGACCACATGGTGGGAATTGAATCAACGGAGAAAGAAACCAACACTGCTGTCTAACCCAGCAGTGAACATTCACAGCTACTGCCTCTGCTGTTTGATTTCAAGCACATCTATGACTCTATGGCTCTATGAGTACACACCCCGAGTCCTCAACTCATCCTTGCATGACATGCCTTTCAAACCTGGGATTATTTTGCAAACTCCTCTGGGTCACTTGACCTCCCCCACACCCAACTCAATGCCAGCACATTTTTTCTTAGATATGGGGCCCAAAATTGCTCACAACATTCTAAACACAGTTTAACTAGAACCTTATACAGCCACAGTAGTGCATCATGGCACTTGTATTCTAGCCCTCTTGAAATGAATGTCAACATTGTATTTGTCCTCCCTACTGCCAACTGAACCTGCATGTTAACCTTAAGAGAATCCTGAATTAGGACTTCTAAGTCACTTTGTGCTTCAGATTTCCATATCTATTTTCTATTTAGAAAATAATCCATACCTCTATTCTTCCTACCAATGTGCATAACCTCACACTGTCCCTTATTGTATTCCATTTGCCACTTCATTACCCACTATCCTAGCATGTCTAAGACTTTGAGCAGCTTCCTTGCTGCCTCAAAACTGCCTGCAACTTCACCCATCTTTGTATCATCTACAAATGTAGCAACAATACCATCAGTCCCATCAGCCAGATCATTAATGTGCAACATGAATAGTTGTGATCCCAACATCAATCCCTGAGACCTCCACTAGTCCCCTGCTGCCATCTTGAAAAAGAACCCTTTGTCTCCAAACTCTGCATTCTGCCAGTCAGTCAATCCTCTACCCATTCCAGTACCTCGTCCCGAACAGCATGGACACGTCTTATTTTGTAGTCTCCTGTGTAGCACTTTGTCAAAGGCCTTCTGGAAATCCAAATAGCTCATGTCCACTGACTCTCCTTAGTCTAACTCTTCAAAAATTCCAACAGATTTTCCAGGAATGACTTAACCTTGGCAAATCCATGCTGACTCTGCCCTATTTTACCATGCATTTCCATGAACTCTGCAATTTGATCCTTAATAATGCAACTAAAATCTTACCGGTGACTGATGTCAGGCTAACTGGATTATAGTTTCCTGTCATCTTCCTCCCTCCCTTCTTAAATAAGGATGTTACATTATCCATTTTCCAGTTGTCTGGGACCCTCACTGACTGCAGTGATTCCTGAATTCCTCTACAATCTCCTCAGCTTTCCTCTTCAAAACCCTGGGTTGCAGCCTATCTGATCCAGGTCACTTTCCACCTCCAAATCTTTCACCTTCCCCATCACTTTCTCCTTAATGATGGCCACTACACTCACCTCTACCCCTAACTCTCTTGAAGTTTTGGTATGCTACTGGCGTAGTAAAAGATCTAAACAGTTCCTTCGCCATGTCTTTGACTAAAATAATGTAAGTCTGTGGAGCTGAGGACAGATATGAAGACTGTACAGTAATGCTCAATAGAAGAGTGGATTTCATGGGAGAGCAATAGCTAGAGAAATAATCAATAATGCAGGGGTATTAATAATTGTGGACATTTCCAGAAGAGAATGGTTTAAGGTTGAGTTCAAATCACTGTGGAGCTACAGATGGATATGGCTGGTAAATTGAGTTTCAATGAATACCAGAAGGGAATTAAATCAGAATGAAAGTGAGCAAAGCAAAGGAAACAAACAGAAATGAAGGAGAAATAATGGAAATCTTTCAAGGCAGCCATACATGGAAAATAACTGCTGGTAAGTTAAACAATACAAGTAATAAGCAAAATTCTACAGATAGTGGTAATCAATAGATAAATGAACTCTGAAATATAATGCGCCTGCAGTTGAAAGCCCCTTTCAAATGCCTTATCTTCACATACAACAGTCAGCACCATCAAGAAAGGAACTTAATGAGATCAACATTCTTAAGGTGTTGAGTGGAGTGTACATTCTGACAGATGGAAGTAATTGATTTTTCTGGTGTAATGTAATTGAAGGAGGACATTCGTGGTCTCAAAATAAATTGCAATTCAATTTGGTTCCAGCCTTTTAATCACCTATTATATTCATTATTTATTATAAAAAGTATGCACTTGATAGAGTAGGAGACACAGCTCTGTCAATAACTAGTGATTAGCTTCTCCAAAACTTCATTACAGAATTATACATTCAGTGCCAAATTGAGTCATTCAACAGTTGCAGCTGTTATCTTTCCATTGCCAGCCCTCTGATGTTAACTGGGCTGCAAGTGGGGTATAAGCAGATTAGAATTAGCCACGAAATCCTGATATAAAGGAAGAGAGAAAATGGATCATTTTTCTTGCAAGGAACCTCTCCTTGAAATGGTACATCTTGGATCTGGATAGGATTCCGAGGTAACGTTCACAGTGTAATGCCAAACTTTACAATTGGTACCTATAAAATTGAAGTGCTGTTGAAAACATGGAATATAGGAAATACAAGAACAAAGTTATGGTACTTGGTTAATCAACACCTTGAGCCTGTCCCTCAACTCGATCGTTGACACCCAATCAGCCCACCATTTCATCCTTGATACATTTACCTACCACAAAATCACTCGTCTCCGGTTGGAAAATTTCAATTGGCTGAGCATCCACAGATTTGGGGATACAAATTTGTAAAGATCTCATTCCTGATTTCAACAGTCTAACTTCAATTTTGCAATTAATGTGTTTGTTTCTGGCCTCCCCCCACAAATAAATTTGCTTCTCTGTATTTATATGAGATATTTTTATTCAACCTGTTCAGGTGTGTTGTGATACACATCTTGAAACCCCTGGATCAAACATAGGGACACTACCACTGCACCACAAGAACCGTAAAATGTCTCAGTTAGATCACTACCAACCTTCTAAACGTAAGGTGGTTTATGCAGCATTATGCTTTAATTTATCCTTTTAAGAACATAAGAATATAATAAGAACATAAAAACTAGGAGCAGGAGTAGGCCATCTGGCCCCTCGAGCCTGCCCTGCCATTCAATAAGATCATGGCTGATCTTTTTGAGACTCAGCTCCACTTACCCACCCACTCACCATAACGCTTAATTCCTTTACTGTTCAAAAATTTATCTAGCCTTACCTTAAACACATTCAGTGAGGTAGCTTCAACCTCTTCACTGGGCAGGGAATTCCGCAGGTTCACAACCCTTTGGTGAAGAAATTCCTCCTGACTTCAGTCCTACATCTGCTTCCCTTTATTTTGAAGCTTTGCCCCCTAGTCCTAGTTTCACCTGCTAGTGGAAACAACCTCCCTGCTTTCACCTTATCTATTCCCTTCCTAATCTTATATGTTTCTAGAAGATCTCCCCTCATTCTTCTGAATTCTAATGAGTATAATCCCAGTCTACTCAGTGTCTCCTCATAATCCAACCCTCTCAAATCTGGAATCAACCAAGTGAATCTCCTCTGCACCCCCTCCAGTGCTAATATATCTCTTCTCAAGTAAGGAGACCAAAACTGCACACAGTACTCCAGGTGTGGCCTCACCAGGACCTTATACAGCTGCAGCATAGCCTCCCTGTTTTTAAACTCCATCCCTCTAGCAATGGCAGACAAAATTCCATTTGCCTTTTTAATTACCTGCTGCACCTGCAATCCTACTTTTAGAGATTCATGCACAAGGACACCCAAGTCCCTCCGCACAGGAGGGTGCTGCAATTTTTTACCATTTAAAACATAGTCCATTTTGCTGTTATTCCTACCAAAATGGATGACCTCACACTTATCAACACTGTACTCCATCTGCCAGACCTTTGCCCATTCACTTAGACTATCTATATCCCTCTGCAGACTTTCAGTGTCTTTTCTGCACACTTTGCTCTACCACTCATCTAAGTGACATCTGTAAATTTTGACACACCACACTTAGTCCCCAACTCCAAATCATCTATGTAAATTGTAAACAATTGCGGTCCCAACACTGATCCCTGAGGGTCACCACTAACCACTGACCGCCAACCAGAAAAACACTCATTTACCACTACACTTTGTTTTCTACGAGTCAACCAATCCTCTTTCCATGCTAATACATTACCTATAATACAGTGCAACTTTATCTTACGTAGCAGCCTTTGGTGTGGCACCTTTTTCAAATGCCTTCTGGAAATCCAGGTACACCACATCTCCAGGTTTCCCATTGTCCATCATGCAAGTAATGTCTTCAAAGAATTCCACCAAATTAGTTAAACATGACCTACCCTTCATGAACCCATGCTGAGTGTTCCTAATGGAACAATTTATATCCAAATGTCTGGCTATTTCTTCCTTAAAGATGGATTCAAGCATTTTCCCACTACCGAAGTTAAGCTAACTGGCCTATAGTTACCTGCTTTTTGTCTACTTCCTTTTTTTAAACAGTGGTGTCACGTTGACTGTTTTCCAATCTGCAGAAACCACCCTAGAGTCCAGTGAATTTTGGTACATAATTACTAGTGCACTTGCTATTTCACCCATCACCTCTTTTAGTACCCTGGGATGCATTTCATCAGGGCCAGAAGACTTGTCTACCTTTAGCCCCATTAGCTTTCCCAGCACTGCCTCCTTAGTGATAATGATAGTTTCTAGGTCCTCACTTGCTATAACCTTCTTGCCATCAGTTTTCGGCATGTTATTTGTATCTTCCACTGTGAAGCCCAACACAAAATAACTGTTTAATGTCTCGGCTATTTCCTCATTCCCAGTTATTAAATTGGCCCTCTCATCCTCTAAAGGACCAATGTTTACTTTGGCCACCCTTTTACAATTTACATATTTATAAAAACTTTTGCTGCCTGTTTTCATATTCTGAGCTAGTTTAGTCTCATAATCTATCTTACTTTTCTTTATAACTTTTTTTGTGGCTTTCTGTTGGCTTTTAAAGATTTTCCAGTCTACTAGTTTCCCACTATTCTTTGCTTTTTGTATGTGTTTTTTCAATCTGATATTTTCCTTTATTTCCTTAGACATCCATGGCCGACTATCTCTTTTCCTACAGTTCTTCCTTATCACTGGAATATACTTCTGCTGAGCACTGTGAAAAATTGTTTTGAAAGTCCTCCACTGTCCCTCAATTGACCCACCATAAAGTTTTTGTTCCCATTCTACCTTAGCTAACTCCTCCCTAATCCCATCATAGTCTCCTTTGTTTAAGCACAGGACATTGGTACTGGATTTAACCTTCTCACACTCCATCTGTATTTTAAATTCAACCATACTGTGATCACTCCTTCCAAGAGGATCCCTAACTGTGAGATCATTAATTATTCCTGTCTCATTACACAAAACTGGATCTAGGATAGCTTGCTCCCTTGTAGGTTCGATTACATATTGTTCAAGGAAATTATCGCGGATGCATTCTATGAGCCCCTCCTCAAGGCTGCCATGACCGACCTGGTTTGACCAATCGATATGTAGATTAAAATTCCCCATGATAATTGCTGTACCATTTTTACATGCATTAGCTATTTCTATGTTTATTGCCCGCCCCACCACGATGTCATTATTTGGTGGCCTATAGACCACACCTATCAGTGACTTCTTCTCCCTGCTATTCCTAATTTTCACCCAAAAGGATTCAACCTTTTGTTCAGTAAAGCCTATATCATCTCTCACTACCGCCCTGATATCATCCTTAAAAATCAGAGTGACACCACATCCCTTACCTTCTTCTCTGTCCTTCTGAACAGTTTGATACCCCTGGATATTTAACTCCCAGGCATGACCATCCTGCAACCATGTCTCTGTAATCATACCCATTTGCCATGATTTTCACAGTCAACTCATCCACCTTGTTTCGAATTCTCCAAGCATTCAGATAAAGTGCCCTTATGCCAGTTTTGTACCTTCTTTTTGAGTCCTATCATCTCCATTGCTAACAGCTCTTGAGTTCTCCTTTGCGTTAACTTTTTTCCTAATTTTCAATGGAGTTGAAGCTTCCTCATCATCTGTTAACCTGCTACTTTGCCTTCATAGAACATAGAACATAGAACAATACAGCGCAGAACAGGCCCTTCGGCCCTCGATGTTGCGCCGACCTGTGAACTAATCTAAGCCCACCCCCTACACTATCCCATCATCATCCATATGCTTATCCAAGGACTGTTTAAATGCCCCTAATGTGCCTGAGTTAACTACATTGGCAGGCAGAGCATCCATTAATTGTTATACTCCCTGTAAGCTCACTCCTCCCTTCCCCCCTACTTACTAGTTTAAAGTCCTATTGACCACCCTATTTACCCTTTTCACCAGAACACTGGACCTGGCCCTGTTCAGGTGGAGTCCATCCCGACGGTATAGTTCCCTCCTGTCCCAGAACTGATGCCAGTGCACCATGAAAAGGAAACCCTCTTTCCCACACCACTCTTTTAGCCACGTGTTTACTTCCCTGATCTTCGCCTCCCTATGCCAATTTGCATGTGGCTCGGGCAGCAATCCAGAAATTATGACCCTTGAAGACCTGTTTTTTCATTTTGTTCCTAGCTTTTCATAATCCCGAAACAGGTCTTTTTTCCTAGTCCTGCCTATGTTGTTGGTACCTACATGGACCACAACAACTGGATCCTCCGCCTCCCTCTCTAGTATCCTCTCAAGCCAGTCAGAGATGTCTCGCACCGGGCAGGCATCACACCATGCGGGACTCTCTATGCTGCTTGCAAAGGATACTGTCTATCCCCCTGATGATGGAATCCCCTACAACTGCAATCTGTCCTTTAGCTCTACCCTCTTGAATGGCTTCCTGAACTATGGTGCCATGGTCAGTTGACTCATCCTTCCTGCAGCCCTGTTCCTCATCCACGCAGGAAGCAAGTGCCTCATACTTGTGGGACAATGTCAAGGGCTGCGGCTGCTGTGTTCCTGTTTGCAGGGCCCCTCTACCTGCCTCACTGGCAGTCACACACTGCTGTCCCTGCCCGCAGATCGAATTAACATTAGTTAATCTACTAGGTGTGACTGCCTCCTGGAACACAGCATCCAGGTATCTCTCCACCTCCTGGATGTTGTGCAACGTTTGGAGTTCAGATTCCAACTCAAAGATCTGCTTTAATTTGACAGATTTTGCATAGTATGCCTGCCAGTGTCTTTTCTTTACTATCTAAATGCTAGCTTTTAGCGTACACATATGAATTTCTATATGAATTTCAAATAGAAAATGGGACTGAAGAAGTAATAATGGGGAACAAAGAAATGGCAGAGGAACTAAATAGGTTCTTTGCATTAGTCCTTACAGTGGAAGACACCAGTAGTTTATTGGGTCACACCTCAACCTCCTAAGCTCCAGTGAAAAAAGTCCCAGTCTTTCCAGTTTATTTTTAAATCTCAACTCCTCCATTCCCAGCAACATCCTGGTAAATCTTTTCTGAATTGTCTCCAATTAAATAATATCCTTCCTATAAAAAGGCGACAATCAGGGGTCAGAGGTGAGTGTCATGGCCATCACTAAGGAGGTGGTGCTTGAGAAGCTGAAAGATTGAAAGGTAGATAAATCACCAGAGCCAACGAACTGGATGCTAGAGTTCTGACAGAGATAGCTGAGGCGATCGTGGAAGCATTGATGGTGATCTTCCAGGAATCATTGGAGTCAGGGAGGGTCTCAAAGGACTGGGTCAATTGTGATGCTTATGGTCCCTCATGAATTCTGGTTAATTATCTTTTACATTATGTTTGTGAGGCAGAAGGGAAATTTCCACACAGACTAAGGGAAGAAAATGTGAGCAAACCATCATTAGAGCATATATAATACCCCTGTTTAAGAAGGGAGGAGAAGACAAGGAATTATAGGCTAGTTAGCCTCACCTCAGTCATTAGTAAGATTTTAGAATCCATTATTAAGGATAAGATTGTGGAGTACTTGGAAGTGCATGGCAAAATAGGGCAGAGTCGGCACGTCTGCATCAAAGGGAGGTCATACTTGACAAATCTGCTAGAATTGTTTAAGGAGTTAATGAGCAAGTTAGACAAAGGAGAGCCAGTGGACAAGTTCTATTTGGATTTGCAGAAGGCCTTTGACAAGGTGCCACACAGTAGGCTGCTAAATAAGATGAGTGTATGGTTCGGGACAAAGTACTGGCATGCTTAGAGGATAGGCTGCATGCCAGAAGACAGACAGTGGGGATAAAGGGGATTTTTCAGCATCGCTGCCGGTGAATAGTGGAGTTCTGCAAGGGTCAATGTTAGGACCACGGCTATTCATATTACATATTAATGATCTGGGCAAAAGAACATTGCATTGTTGCCAAGTTTGCAGATAACAGAAAGATAGATGGAGGAGTAGGTAGTGTTGAGGAAGCAGGGAGGCTGCAGAAGAATTGGTGGATGCTAAGAGATTGTGCAAAGAAGTGACAGATTGAAGACAATCCGGGAAAGTGTGAGGTTTTGCACTTTGTTAGGAAGAATAGAGGCTTTGAATATTTTCTAAATTGTGGAAGACTTTGATATCTGATGAACAAAGGGACTTGGGAGTCCAAGTTCAGGAGTCTCTTAAGGTTAAAATGCAGGCTCAGTTGGCAGATAGGAAAGCAAATATAATATTAGAATTTGTTTCAAGAGGGCCAGAATATAACAGCAGGGATGTACTGCTGAGGCTGTATATGGCTCTGGTCAGACCGCAGTTGGCTTATTGTGAGCAGTTTTGGGCCCCACGTCTATGGAAGGATACACTGGCCTTGGAGCGGTCCAGAGGAGGTTTAAAAAAATGATCATAGGCATGAAGGGCTTGTTAAATAAGAAGTAGTTGAGGACTCGGCATCTGTACTGAATGGAGATTAGAAAGTTCGGGGGAGTATCATTGAAATTTACAGAATACAAAAGGTCTGGATAGACTGGACGTGAAGAAGGTGTTTCCACTAGTAGGAAAGAGTAGGATCTAAGGACACAGCATCAGGGTGAAGACACAACTCTTTAGCAATGAGATGAAGAGGAATTTCTTCAACCAGACGGTGGTGAATGTGTGGAACTCATTGCCACAGAAGGTTGTGGAGGCCAAGTCATTGGGTATATTTAAGAAAAAGGATAGATAGGTTGTTGATCAGCAATGGGATCAATGGTAATGGATAGAAGGCAGAAGAACAGAGTTGAGAAACATTTCAGCCACAATCAAATGGCAGAGCAAACTTTATGGGTTGAATGGCCTCATTCGGATCCTATATCTTATGGTCTTACATCCCTTTAGAAGTTTAGTGCCCAGAGTAGACACAATACTCCAACTGAGGCCAAGCCATTGCATTATAAAGTTTGTCTTTCTCCAATCTGAAACATAGGCTGACACTTCCCTACATTAATCACCATCTGCTACAGTCTTACCATTTCAGTCTTCCGTATACAAATAGTTTGTATTTCTTAGCTTAGTGTTTGTAAAATGTAAATACATTTCTTCACAGAACCTGTGGATCTTAGGGGAACATCAATAGCCACATTCCCCCAATTAGAGAGGGTTCTTTTATTCTATCTTTTGCCACTCCAACAATTGTCATGTAAATGGTTATTTATAAGTCAGAACACAATGCAGGGAAATACACATAGCCATTCTTAAGACACAGAAAAAGTTCATATGCTGGATCTTTAAAATTTTACTACCTGTATGTGATTGCATTTATAATTATGAGCGTCTGTAAGTCAGAAGTTCATAAATCAGGGGCCTCTGTACCTTCAATTCCAAGCGCTTTCCCCCTCATGTGTATTTTTATTTATTACCTTCCAAACGATAAATCAATAGACTCTATGCTAGAGAATTCTTCAATATATTTGACCAGATTAGTCAGAATTAACAAATACTCCACCCATCTATGGTGATTCTTTATGATCAGCTAAGACCTGAACAAGTACAATCTGTCCCCACCATGCACATGTCCTCTGATGATGGTTTTCTCACATTTTTGTTCACTTAATCTGTGTAGAATTTTCCCTCTTGCCTTACAAACTGTTAAGGTAAGATATAATTAGCCGTTACCATGAGGGACCATAGGCATCACATTTGATTTAAGTGATTTCATCAAGCATGGGGCAAGGCAGGGAGGCTACCGACCATGAATTATCATAGCTACTACAGGGGTTAAACCCTGCTGATCTCATTCTGCAACATACTGTAGCTATCTGTTAAACTGGCTTAACCAACCAGGACAACCAGGTGACCTGTGACCAGTGGTGTTCTGCAACAATCGGTGCTGGGTCCACTGCATTTCATCATTTATATAGATGATCCGGATGTGATTATAGGAGGCATGGTTAGTAAGTTTGCAGATGACACCAAAACAGGTGGTGTTGTGGACAGTGAAGAACATTATCTCAGAATACAACAGGACCTGGATCAAATGGACCAATGGGTCAACAAGTGGCAGATGGACTTTAGTTTAGATAAACATAAGGTGTTGGATTTTGGTAAGGCAAACCAGGGTAGGACTTATACACTTAATGGTCGGGCCCTGCGAAGTGTTACCAAACAAAGAGACCTAGGGATGCAGGTACATAGTTCCTTAAAAGTGAAGTCGCAGGTAGGAAGGGTGGTGAAGAAGGCATTTTGCATGCTTGTCTTCATTTGTCAGAAAATTGAGTATAGGAGTTGGGAAGTCATGTTGCAGCTACACTGGACATTGGTGAGATCACTTTTAGAATACTGCATATAATTCTGGTCACCATTCTACAGGAAGGATGTTGTTAAACTTGAAAGGGTGCAGAAAAGATTTATAAGGATGTTGCCAGGACTGGCAGGCTTGAGCTATAGGGAGAGGTTGAATAGGCTGGGGCTTTCTCCCTGGAGCATTGGGGGCTGCAGAATGACCTTATAGAGGTTTACAAAATCATGAGAGTCATGGATAGGGTGAACAGCCAAGACCTTTTTCCCAGAGTAGAGGGCATAGGTTTAAAATGAGAGGGGAAAGATTTTAAAAAGACCTGAGGGGTAACTTTTTCAACAGATGGTACTGCGTGTGAGGAATGAGCTGTCGGAGGAAGTGGTGGAGGTGGGTTCAATTGGAACATTTAAAAGGCATCTGGATGGGTTTATGAATAGGAAGGGTTTGGAGGGAAATGGGCCAAATGCTGGCAAATGGAACTAAGTTAGATTGGGATATCTGGTTAGCGCGGAGGAGTTAGAGCTGTTTCTATGCGGTATGATTCTATGACTAGATACACCAGTGCCTCCAAAGCTACTGCGAATCTTTAATAACAAATGTGGTTTGATTTGATTCGATTTATTAATGTCACATGTACTGAGATACAATGAAAAGTATTGTTTTACTTGCTAACCAGATAAATCATACTTTACTTAAGTACATCAGGGTGATAGAACAGAATGCAGAATGCAGTGTTACAGCTACAGAGAAGGTGCTGAGAAAGATCAACTCTAACATATGAGAGGACCATTCATAAATCTAAAAACAGAGGGGAAGAAGCTGTTCTTAAATCTATTGGTACATGCTTTCAAGCTTTTGTATCCTCTGTCTGATGAGAGAGGATGGCAGACAGGATAACCATGGTGGGATGGTCTTTGATTATGTTGGCTACTTTCCCAAGGCAGTGGAAAGTGTAGATGGAGTCAATGCAAGGAAGGCTGTTTTGCATGATGGACTAGGCTGCATTAACAACTCTCTGCAGTTTCTTGCAGTCTTGAGCAGAGATCAATTGCCATACCATGCTGTGATGCATCTGGATAGAATGTTTTGTGTGGTGCATCCATAAAAATTGTTTGGAGTCATTGTGGATGTGCCGAATTTCCTTAGATTGTTAAGATGTAGTAACATTGATGTGATTTCTTGGCTGTAGCAACAACATGGATTGACCAGAATAGATCATTGGTAATATTTACTCATAGGAACTTGAAGCTCTCGATCAACTCTACCTCAGCACCATTGATGCAGACAGAACTGTGTCCTCCTCTCCACTTCCTGAAGTCAATGACCAGCTGTTTCATTTCACTGACATTAGGGGAGAGATTGTTGTCCATACCACTAAGCTGTCTATCTCCTTCCTGCACTCTGTCTCATCATTGTTGAGATCCAAACGACTAGGGTGGCGTCATCAGCATATTTGTAAATTGAGTTAGAGCTGAACTGATTGTGAGTGTATAAGGAGTATAGTAAGGGGCTAAATATGCAGCTTTGCAGGGCCCCAGTATTGATAATTATTGTGGAGGAGGTGTTAGCGCCTATTCTTACTGATTGTGGTCTGTGGGTCTGGAAGTTGAGGATCCAGTTGCAGAGGGGGAAGCAGAGTCCTAGGTCTTGGAGTCTGGAGATGAGTTTTGTTGGAATTATGGTGTTGAAGGCAGAGCTGAAGTCAATAAATATGAGTCCGACCTAGGTGTCCTTATTACCCAAGTGTTCTAGGGATGAGTGTAGGGCCAAGGAGACTGCATCTGCTGTGACCTATTGTGACGGTTAGCGAATTGTAGTGGATCAAGGCAGTCTGGGAGGCTGGAGTTGATGAGTGCCATTACTAACCTCTCGAAGCACTTCATAATGATGGGAGTCACAGCCACCAGGCAGTAATTGTTAAGGCATGTTGCCTGATTTTTCTTTGGCATTGGGATGATGATGGTCTTCTTGAAGCAGGTGGGAACTTCACATCCCAGTAAGGAGAGGTTAAAAATGTCTGCAAATATTTCTGCCAGCTGCACAGGATCTGAGTGCACAGATGGGGACTCCATCTGGGCCACTTGCTTCCCATGGGTTTATTCTCAAGAAGGCCGATCTGATGTCTGTGGTAGTGACTGTGGGTACAGGTGCACCCGAGGCTCTCGTCCAGGTGATATTATTTCACTGACTTTCTGTTCGAAATGTTGCTTTGAGCACATCAGGGATAGATGTATTGTTTTCAGTGATTCTACTCGACTTCAATTTGTAGCCCGTTATATCGTGTAAAGCCTTGCTGCAGTTCTTGTGTGTTTGTGTGGTTAGTCTGGGACGCTATGTTAGTCTGGCATCATCCCTTGGCACCCCTGATAGCTTTGTGAAGATTGTACCTAGATTTCACCTATTGTTCAGGGTCACCCGATTTGGACCCCTCATACTTGGACTTCAGTTGGGAATGCATCTTCTTTTTCATCCATGGCTTCCGGTTCGGGAACACCTGGATTAACTTCTTTGATACAAATTCTTCTGCATACTTACTGATGAAGTCTGTGATGGTCGTGGCATATTAATTTAGGTTGGCCGCTGAATTCTTGAATATGGAACAGTCCACTGATTCCAAGCAGTCACATAGGAGCTCATCCATTACCTCAGGCCACCACTGTGTGACTTTCTGTACCGGATCCTCATGTTTCAGATCCTGCTTGTAAATAGGGAGAAGAAGCACAGTGTTCTGAACTGATTTACTAAAATGCGGGTGCGGAATGGGGTGATAGGCGTCTTTATGGTTGTATAGCAATGGTCCAGGGTATTTGGGCATCTAGTGGGACAGGAGAAGTATTGGTGGTATGTTATAGCACACTCTTGATGTTGGCCTGGTTTGAAGTCACCGACTACGACGAACAAGGCCTCAGGGTGTTCCGTCTCAAGGCTATTTATAGCAGCAAATATTTCATCAAGTGCACTCTTCAATTTCACATGACGTGGGGTTGCCAGGGTCATCACGTCTGAGCACCAAGAGCTGTTGATTAGGAGGCAGACCCCTGCACCCTTTGCCTTGCTTGAGGACACCTTGTGGTCCTACATTTTAAAACCCATATTTTTATCCACTGACATGAAATATTGAATTCTTTGCTGAAATTGTGTCATAGACTTTTTTTTACATTCACGAGGAATCACACAATGCTTTGGTTTAATATCTCACTGTAGCGATTGTAACAAGGTCAGCTAGGTGGATCTTATAGAACCTGAGCTCCCTGACTGGGGCTATTAACATGGTTCAATCAGCGATCTCTGGCTGACCGATGTAAACAGTAGTGTCAGGGGTTCTGCTCATCTAGGAGCCTGCTCTATGTTAGTTGGATGTCACATACTATGCACATGTAAATAAAGGGTGACTTGGTGAGATACTGGCCTTCGTGGAGTTATTTCACTCATCTAAAAACAACACCTCAAATGTCATAGAGCTCCTTCAAAACTGCATCAGAGTGTCAGTGTTGAGTATGTCCTCATCTGGGGTTTGAATATGGTCTTTTTAATCAGAGATCAGCATTCTATCAAGGAGACAACATCAACTCATAACCCAAGCCAAGAT
The DNA here is from genome assembly GCA_024137785.1 of Ginglymostoma cirratum. Taxonomy (NCBI): domain Eukaryota; kingdom Metazoa; phylum Chordata; class Chondrichthyes; order Orectolobiformes; family Ginglymostomatidae; genus Ginglymostoma; species Ginglymostoma cirratum. The sequence continues at coordinate 3,195,769 of JAHRHZ010000053.1, read as the reverse complement.
GGAGTTATTCTGAGAGGTAATGGTCAATTAGCCATGACAGGTACAAAACCTCTATGAATACCCTGTTCAATAGCTACCAGAATTGGGGCCATGTATTTTTGGTCAAACAGTGTTATACACATATTCCATGCACGCTGAGCAGCAACATTGCTTTTTACAATATTGGTTGACCCGGGTAAACCTTTCTTAGCTTTTGAGATAAGTTCATCAGGGGAAAGTGGAAGCCACAGGCTTAGCTGTTGCTGCATGTTATCTCCAATAAAATGCAACAGGAACACATTCCAAATGCCAAGTTGATAAATAACTGGCTCAACTTTAAAGAATTCCTGTCAAATTACAGTTAAGCTTCGCTCGCAACTACACTGGCCAGTCTGTGTCAAATAGTTCGAGTTAGTATCATGGTTCATTCTTATGGTGAAAATTGTCATTTACAACTGATATCTCTATAGAGCGAGACATAGAAGAAAAACAACCAAACTTCGAAATAAATAGATACAAGGATATTCATAAAATAATAGTCTTCAGTACAGATGACTTTCCACGGAACAACCTGTTGATCATGGTCCTGGGGAGCACTATTTTGCAGCTGGCGTAATTAATGACCAAATGAAGTAATGTGTTATAAGGAATTTGTATTTGATTCAGAAAACAAAAATAAAACAATATTTATTAATATGATAAAATGTGGTGTCATGGTTATTGTGGTACAGGCTTGTATTAATTTACGAAATACCAAAGTTTGTTGGCACCAGGCTATTTATGAGGCATTTTATCAAAGGTGGGATGGAGGGTTGGCAGAACTATCCATCCATAAGCAAAGTGTAACAAATTAAGGATGCTTAAAGATAATTTACCTCAGCCTGAGTGCTGGAGACCAGCCAGCTGCTTCCCCATCTGCCTGCAGCAACAATGATAACTTCTCCACAATGGTAGCCTGGCTGTTGAAAACATTTATTGTTTAAAATTTACAAAAAGATACTTGAGATAGGGTACCTAAAAATGGAGGCATCCTCTTCTTTTTGTCTCCCGTCATTGTGCTGAAAATTTCAGCTTTTCTTCAATGTTCATGAGCCTCCTACTGATTACCCAGCTCTGAAGACCAGTCCATATCCTTAGGCATAACCCCCGATTTTCTGGCCACTAGTTGTACAATTTGAGGAAAATCACTGCTAGGGGAGTCTTGCGGCATTGTGGTAATGTGCCTACCTCTGAGCTAGGAGACCCAGTTTCAAGTCCTATCTGTTTCAGCGGTGTTAATATCTCTGAACAGGTTGATTGGGATAACATCAAAGTTCCTGCAGGATGACTGTTACTCACAGTTTGCAGTGTTGTGACATCTATTTGAGCCAAATGTTAGGATTCCACCTAAAACCCAAACTCCTTCCCTCACACTCTTGAATGGGAATGCCAAATAACCTAAAGAAACAGTTTCATCAGAATTTAACCTGTAAATTAAGAAAAATGGAAACCCACCTTTGACAGCAGAAAATAGTGAATGGTGCAAACTGTGATGTGTCTACCAAATAATCTATATAGCCTCTCTGGGCCTACTTCACAAAAACGTTTTCCAGCTGAACCACATAAGATCCCATCTTAGCCTATGATAACTGCGGAAAAAAATATTTGCGGAACAGGATCCCAAACCTGAAACTAAAGTCACCAGAAACAGGGAACAGCAAGGGAGGTAACACTGGGGCAGAAAAAAAAACCTTTCAGTGATACCATTGCAAGATCTTCCAATTCCCGTGGCAGGAAAAACAGTCCAACAGCAGCAAACTCTCCAAAGCCAGCATGAACATCCCTGGCATTGAAGTGATGATCCTTCAATGCCAGCTCTGCTGAATGGGAGATATCATTCGTATGTCTGACAACAGACCCCTGAAGCAACTGCTCGCCTTGGAACTGATCATGGCAGGAGATTTCAGGATATCAAGGGAAACCATTTAGGAAGATAGACAAAGCATTTCTAATGAGGTAAAATTGTAAAGTGAAAGGTCACCTTTTTTTTAGTCTAGGAATAGGTGTGAAAAAAACTATGTCAATGTGACATCAAAGCACTTGAAACATGCCAGTGCCTATCCCATTCTAGAATATCTTACCAGTTCATGTGTATAGTAATGTTTAATAAATACTTTAATGTTCCTCACATGATCATAGACCTGATTTTATTACACAAACCACCTCTCTGTCTCAGAATGGAGAAGGCTCATTCAAAAAGGCACTGAACATCAAGAAACTTCGCAGGCAAGTGATGTTGAAGCATCACAAACACCTCCCTGCAACTTATCTACCTGACTGTCCAAGCAACATCTGTCCCACAGAGTAAACAGACCATGTGTTGGACGTAGTAGCCATCTCAGAAACCAAAAGTAGCATGTGGGTAGATCATCCTCAATCCTGAAGGACTGTCTAAGAGACTCAATTCCATTGATATTAGTGATTTCCTCTCATGTGGTTAAGTAACCAGTGCAAAATCTGAGAAGCAGCAATTGTAAAAGACTGTGATTTACTGTCATTAAAATGGTACAATGTTCTTAGCTTTAGCACCTTTAGCAACAACTTGAATTATTCCTAAAATTCAGTAGAGCTTTGCAACCCCCTGAAAGCACTCTTGCATGTTCAGTGATAATTTATCTTGAAGTAAATGAGTGCTTTTGGTCTCCAGTTCTTACCATTTTACTCATTAACCTCTGGCACTACTTTGAAACACAACAGATTTAATACAGAGTTCTAAAAATAACTACCCATCACACCACACATTCCCCTCCCCCCACTGACTCTCAGCTTTAAATTTATTAAGTTTGAAGTCATTACTTATATTTGCATAATTGACATCATTATCTGTCGGCCTGCTCGGCTCAGGCTGACAGTCATTAAAAGATCATTATAAACAAGGCTGTAATGAGTTCATGAGGCCAAATGGCTGCATTTTAATCACCAGAGAATGATAAGCTGATGGTGGCCTAAGGGAGAGGGCTCTTGTAACTGGCAGAGTTAATGAACAAATCAGGTTAGGAAAATTCACCACCTGTGCCCAAGTATACCATGTAATTGCAACTGTAATTTGGAGAAGTCGAACCAGAATAGATGCGTATATCATTACTGAAGTTGCGGATCACCAGTATGGAACAGAAACAACTGGAGCCACAGGGACACTGTACACCTTTATCAGAACTGTTGGAATGAATACAGAAGGATTTTCCTTCCCTTTGGTAACTTGTTTATTATTGGCTTCTCAACTATGCAATTTATCCTTGTTTACAGTTGAGAAGGTAAACAGATGATTGGTTCTTCTGGAAAACTGAGAAAATCACACAACAAAATGAGAAGATGCTTTATCAAAGTTCAGGTTTGGGTTAATGCAGAGGCACAGTGTGGAAAGATTTTAGGTGCAGCCAGCTTATGTCATATCTGATTTTTCCCTTGTTACACCTTTGGCCAAGGACTAATGTAAATTGTGTAAGATATGAAAAGGCTGAATCTTAACATGAGATTGGAGTAAAGTGGTAGAGAGTAAAAATCCACTACTGATATCAGAATAATGGAACACCCACTTTTGTCTTTAGGAATAACATTAGCAAATGTGAGGGAAACGCAAAGGATTTGGCAGCATCTGTGGAGAGAGAAATAAAGTTAATATTTTGAGTTCAGTTTGACTGGAAAATAATGAGGAGCAAGTGGAACAGATGGTGAGGATATCCATAACAAAGGACAAAGGCATTGATAATTGTGGTAAAAGAAGGATAGATATGTAAAATAGAAGTGAATGTGAGTTGTGAAAAGGAGAAAATGGATCCGCTCTATTGACAGCAAAACCAACAAGACCCAAACAAGACATGGCCAGGGGAGGATGATGGAGTACAAAGTTATGCTCTGAAATTGTTGAACACAATATAACATACTTGAGGATAAAGTACCTAAGCAGACGATGAGACACTCCTGACGAGAGTTTCTAGTCCCTGAGTTACTCTTCTATAGAATCCCTACCGTGTGGAAACAGCCCATTCAGCCCAACAAGTCTATATCGACCCTCTGAAGTGCATTTCTACTCCTCCCCCTATCCTAACCATGCATTTCCCATGGCCAGTGCATAATCCACCTAATTTACACATCATTGGACTGTGGGAGGAAACCGGACCACTTTCAGAAACCCACAGAGACGTGCAAACTCTACACAGACGATTGCTTGAGGGTGGATTCGAACCTGGTGCTGTGACACAGCAGTGCTAACCACTGTGCTACCCCTATGGTTGTTGTGGCCATTGTATTTATACAGCTGGCCCAGTTCATTTTCTCATCAACGTAACCTCCAAAACATTGATAGTAAGGGACTTAGTGATGGTGATATCATTAACAATTAAGTGATAATGGTTAAATTCTCTCCTTTTGGTTAGTGCCTTACAGTGGTGTGGTGAGAATATTATTTGGAACATTTCAGTAAACAAAGTTTTATTCTTGGTAGTCAGTTTGGAAATTGTTCAAATGCTGTGAAAGTGTCTTTCAATGGTCACTCAATATTATGACTTAGTGAAATGGGGAGACATGGGCCCACTGAAAGCTGGGTATCATTTCGGACTGTTTCTGTGCTCCTACGGGTCTGTGTTATGATGTACATTTCAGTGGCAATGAATGTTGCTGTTCCTGCTTGTTTACTTGAAGTCCTGAGTTTCTGACATAGATCTTCATTTAACTGAACATTCCTAATCTCAACTCAGATCTGTGGACACATGGGGCATAATATCCCACGAGGTGGTGCAGAAATGCATCCATTTCTCATTCTACCTAATCATTAAAACATTGTAGCTCAAAGCTTGATGCAGCTTGATGGACAGCTTGTCACCATTTTGAACAATTGCTAGCAAGCTCTTCTCAGTCACTAATGTCAGTTCTGTCATGCTTCATAGAGGCTTAAGGACTGCCCTTGGAGTGTTTTCTTTGTCCTTCTCAGGAATGTTGGCCATTTGAGGGTCCTAGAGAACTGAACTTATTCTTTTTCTTTAGGGGCCATCCCAAAATTGTGACCATTCCAATGAAATTGATTTTGCATTGTTGAGTTCGGGGCAATGGTGGCACGGTTCTAATGTCACTGGACAAGCAAGCCAAAGGCTCAAGTTAATGCTGTGCATGTTACAAACCCTTCCATAGTATCTGGTGAAAGTTGAATTCAATCAACAATCTAGAATATAAAGCAAATCTTAGTAATGGTCACCATAATTATGACTACCCTCAATTGTGTTAAGAACCCAACTCACTCACTCATGTCCTTAAGGAAGGATATCTCTTCTCCTGACCTGATCTTGCCTATACGTGACTCCAGACCCACAACATTGAAGTTGAATCTTAAGTTGTCTCTGAAATGGCTCTGGCAAACCACTCAAATCAAGGGTAATTTGGGATAGGCAATAAATTGCTGGCCTTGCCAGTGACAACCACATCGCCTGAAACTTGTGAAGCTAGTTTCAAAGCTTGCTCATCTTTCCTGTTATTAAATTAGTGAGGATGCTGCTGATGGAACTCGGATTTCCAAGGTGTCTCATATGTCAAGGGTAGAAAAGTTATAGTTTTCCTCTTCCAATCATTAACTTTTATGTTATCAAAACCAAGGGATGTTAATAATCAAGTTTTAGAAGTGAATTGAACAATGTGTTCATGTCTTTTATAGCTTTCTTTTAATCAAAAGTTGTTGTACGTCTTGTTCTGAGCATTCTATAAATAGTCTTTGGCCTTCACTATTTCTTCCCAACTCTGCGGTGTGATTTAACAGTATATGTTTCTGTGCCAATCACACTACTCCACTTTTCCATCAGTTTTGCAGCTTCATGCTATGCCCACTCTGCTTAGCTTCTTGCATTTTGTATTTCCTCTTTTAGGTGCTCTGGTTGTTCTCCAGCAGTCTGTTATTGGTCTCCAATAGATCATTGGTTGACCATGTTATAGTGTCACGCTGCATCCAAAGTTCACTAATTTGTTGTCTGAACTCAGCACTTTCTTTTATTTTTCAATTTCTTCTATTTGATGCATTTGAATTCTATTGAATTTTTGAGCTGAGGTTTGGGAACTGTCTCTTAGATGCCCCCTCTTCTAGCTGTACAACATGCAGTTTTTCTGCTACCTGCTCTTTTTCAGCTTGTCACATAAATGTTCTGTACATTCATAATTCTTTCCAAGTCAGTGACTTTCTTACTTAGTCTTAATTTTTCATCTTGAAATGCTGTAAGTTTCTGGAAATCTTCTATAACTCTCTGAACTTTCTGAATTGGCTCTCTTTTCTGTCAGCTCCTTGAGTCTCGCAATATGTGCTTTGAGAATTTCAATATCTTACTGCAATCATTCCCTTAGCTTTGCTGGTTGTCTGTCATAATGATAAAATTGACCCAATCAATTCTGTGATTCTGGCAATCACTATATTGCTTCTGATCAGAGGACACTTTTCAATAAGAGTACAACTTCATTCCTCAGCAGCCTACCTTAACTCTTGCCTTACAGAGATAAGTTGCAGGTCTTCATAGCTGTACACCTGAGCTCATTGATCTGCATTAACTCCTGGTCCAACAATACCTCAGTTTAAAATCTTAATTCTTGTTTACAAAACCTTTCAAATGTTGTCCCTCCTAAATCTCCTCCAATAACTGCCAACCCCTCTTCAAATCCTCCAAGATACCCACATTCTCCTAATTCTGATCTCATGAGCATTCCCAATTTTAATTTCAACATTTCTGCCTGTGCCTTCAACTGCTTTGTCCCTAAGCTCTGGAATTCCCTTCCTAACCTCCACTACATTTCTACTGTGTTTTAAGATGTTCCCTAAACCTTAACTCATTAACTAAACTCTTGGCCATTTAACCTAATGTGGCTTGGTGGCAAATTTAGCTTTATAACACTTCTGTCAGGTACAATAGAGCATTCTATGAATTCAGAGCACTATATCAATACAAGTTGTTCTTGATGTGTAAGAATAATAGTAGGTAAACTGAAACATGTAAGTGTGGCTGTAATCGTGTGTGTGTGTGTGTGTGTGTGTGTGTGTGTGCATGTGTGCATGTGTGCGTGTGTGTGCGTGTGTGCGTGTGTGTGTGTGTGTGTGTGTGTGTGTGTGTGCGTGTGTGCATGTGTGCGTGTGTGTGCGTGTGTGCGTGTGTGTGTGTGCGTGTGTGAAGGCGTGGGATAGTCAGTTGCGTGTGTTAAATTATATTGCTAACAGCGTTAACTGCTGAATCTAACTGCATCGCAAAGGCATGCAGCGATTGTTTTGGTTTTCAAGAGTTGAAATCCATCTAACAGAGTGTGAAAGAAAGGCAATATGTCTTTATTTTACATTCTATTGAATTCATAAAGCATGGTGTATATTAATAGCAGAGCTGTGGTACCTATTACTCAGTACTAGTTCCCTGTATTCAATCTGAATCTGGCTGTCTGAACACAGTGCTTTCTAAAATGAAAGCATTTCAAATCACGTATATTGTTCTGCATAAGGTCACCCCCAAATGTTACACCTAATAAACTTGAAAAATTTGTAATTCTTGTATAAGACAAGGGCTAACATTACAGAGTTTCTATTCAATGGAATTCTCATCTTCATGTCAGTTGCCATTCATAAATGTATCTACTCTGTTTGTTTTATTTCATCGAGAGCCTTCCAAGTTATTCTTGCTCCATTCCTAAAATGCTAGAATGTTTAAATGACAGCTCTCCCTTTGGACTTCAGTCTTGGCCTCTGCCATTGTACCTTCCCTGTATTTATTCAGCTGGGCTGTCTCAAATTTCAAATCATTCATTGAGGACCTGGGTTGAAATCAGGAGTCAATTGGGAAAGTTGCTATTTAAGTATCGCAGTGTTGGAAAGAACAAAGTATTAACATCTGAAATGAACACGCGCCAATAAAAAAGGAAGCATGGAAAATATGAATTACATACATGCTCACTCTTCACATTTCCCCCCAGACACAACTTTCTAGCCTTATATACACATGTATACTTATTGCAGGACCCAGTCCAGAGTCAAGGTTGAAGCGTAGAAGTAACAAGCAATGTAACACAAAATATATTAAAAGGCATTTTTAACATTTTAAAGCATTCCATAGCATTTCATAGGAGCAACAATAACATTATATTTTGTATTTAGCCAATGAAAATCCTGAATGCAAGAAATAGCCTTTTTACTTACTGAGTTTATGACAGTCTGACACTTATTTTGCAGAGTGGGCAGTCCTCAGTCTTATGCAGCATTTATTCTGTCCATTCACAATTTTATAAAAGGGTTTGTGATAAAACCCCAGCCAGGGAGATTGGCTGCACAGGGATTCTACACTGTCCTGAACCTACTTAGCCAGGATAACTCTCACCATGGTAATTGAGAACCTACTTTTCAACAGAAGGGATTTGTCACAAGGTTATGATGGAGAATAAGTGATGTCAGCATGGATGGTTTTAATCAGCTTGTTGGTTTTCTTTGGTTGTTGAATGTATGGGTGATTGATACTTGTGAGAACAGAAGGCGAGGGAGGATAGTTGCAGTTACGATGTACATTGTGACATTCAATTGACCATCAATAAGATGCCAGACAGGTGCACAGTATTCTGCTCTAGACTATCATAGGGCTAAGGTCCAGATTTATTATAAAATAAATATGATTTCAAGCCAGATAAGAAGATTTAGGTCAGATGACCAAATCCATGGTCAAAGCGTTTATTTTGAAAAGTCATCTTTAAAGACAAATGTGAGATATATAGGCAAAGAGCTAGATCAAGAGTATTCTGGAGCTCAGATACAGAGCTCTAGTTTGCAATTTTCTTGATTTTAAAGCTGCTTGAATCCCTCCCAGATTCCTCATTCTAGTCACTGGACTTGTTTATGGGGATGTGAATGAAGAGACAGTGTAAGGTGTTTAAGGGCAAAAGAATCTTTGTGTTTATTTAGACAAAGTAGGTAATTATAATACAAGAAATTGGTGAGTCAGTAAATTCAAAGAAGTTAATACAATGAATGCACAGTAACACACTAGTCCTCAATGGATGGATGTAGCGAGCAGGTTTTCACCTCAATTTGTGACTGAGGATTTGCGGCTTTGGTGGAGTCAGTGATTGATTGGGTTTGTCAGTGTCTGGTTTGGATGATCACAGCTGATGGGTGATGTTCTTGCCGTTAGTGTTCTCGAGTCAAATAGAAGCTTGTTCAGCTGGTTCAACTTCGGATCTCTTGGTTGGCTTCCCTCTCTCAGATGGATTTTGTTCTGATGAGGCCCTTGGTTTGGTTTCCCTGTTCCCAGTGTTTGGTTCAGCATCTGTGGTTCTTGATTCCAAAATGGCTTGCTGGGCAGGGTTGATGGGGTGGGGGTCAAGAGAGGCCCCTGGGGAGTCTGTTCATGCAGAAGATTGTTGTTGAAAAGGCCCCTCGGTGAGATCGTGTCAGTCAGTTATAGGCCACATTATGTTCGTGCCAAATCTGTAGTTTTCATTGTACTCTTGATGCTCTCTTCTGAGGTGAATTGGCTTTCTGATGGTTAGAGTATGTGTGAATGCGTTTTGATCAAGGCTGAATGTCAAGTATCTCTGTCGGTCCCATACTGTGTGTGCTGTGTAGCCTGAGGTTGAAAGCTGTCTCAGGCTAGGGTCGGTTGCTTTTGGTCAATTTTCTTTAGAGAGGAGGCGTAACTTGGGGTTCCAGGCTGAACAATAGTCTCAAACAGCAATCTCCATTCCAGGCCTACTGGTTGTGTTGTGTATTTCCAGCTGACTCAGTCCAGCTATCCCTTTTCTTTTAAAATTTTTGAACGTCCAGGGTTTTGTCCATATGTTTTTTAAGATTGTGGATTTTTGCTCAATCTTACACAGGGACTAGGCAACTGAAGGCACAGCTGCCATTGATGATGTGATTATAAAGTCAGGGATGCACAAGAGACCAGAATTGTTGGCGTGCAGATAGCTCAGAGCATTATGAGCCTGAAAGTATGAAAGAAAGAGGGTGGGGTGAGGCTATGGATGGAGTTAAAAACAAGGATGAAAATTTTAAAATCAAAGCATTGCTTGACTGGGAGCCATTGGCTGTAAACACAGGACTGACAGGGAAACAAGACTTGGTGCAAGATAAGACAGAGTAGAGTTTTGGATGACCTCAATTTTACAAGGGCTGAATTGGCGAGGTCAGCCAAATGTACATTACAATTATCTAGTTCTATAAGATAACAAAGACATAAGTGAGGATTGTCAGAGCAGGTGACCTGATAGGGTATGAAATCTGATCATTGTTACAGAGGTGGAAATAGACGGTCTTCTTGCTCAGAAACTCACTGTGACACCAAGGCTTTGAACAAACTGGTTTTAATTGCCGGCAGTGAGAGGAATGGAAAAGCTAACTAGAGAATCAGGATGTAGATTTAAAGGGTAGGGAATGGTGTAATGCTAATGTTAGTGGACTATAATCCAAAACCCCAGACTAATGTCTGAGAATCTGGGTGTAAATATTACAGCAGATGGTGAAGTTTGAATTTTTTGAATAACCCTTAGGAAAGGGAATCGACAATCCTTTACTCATCCACTTGTCTCTTGTTTCTTATGAGTTTACAACAATTGTGTTACAAATTCTCCCTGCAGTTAGGGATCAATAAACACATTGTTTATGTTAATTCAAGAAAGATTAGGTTAATTTGATCTCGGTGAAAGTTACGCAACGGTATGGATCCTTTACAAATTGACTTTGCTGCAACCCTTCATCCTTCCTCATCCATAGTTTAATACTTTGGGACATCCCCTTTGGAATTATAATGAATTATGGAATCTCTTCCAGGGTCATAATAAAATGGTCATCTTATGTTGTCCCACAGAGCTTGATGACAATGGAGAGGGGCTGGGGCAGAACTAAGGGAGGAGGCAAATATGCTGGAAACAATTCAGAAATTTACCAGATTACACATGGAATGAGATAAGTTATCTCATGAGGAAATATTGGAGAAGCAAAGCTCGGACCCATGGGAGTTTAGAAGAGTTAGAAGATCAAGAGTCTTTGGAGCGCTTTTCCTCATGAGGTGATGGAAGCAGAGAATTCAAATACCTTTAATACAGTGGTAGATAGATCCTTGTTAATTAACAGGGTGAAAAATTACTGCATTAGTTGGAATAACCAGGGCAGCCACGATCCTACTTAACGGTGCAGCAGACTTGAGGGGCTGAATGGCTGAATGCTCCTATTTCATATGTTTGTATAAGCTTGGGTGCATCAATGGGCCTGTAAAAGAGATATTCCATCACAACCTTCCCACCAGTCGTGCCAGGAATGAGTCTGATAGATATGAAACCTGGTACCCTTTTCTGCACACCCAGTGAAAATCTGTCATGAGTTTGGATGAGGCCCTTAAGTACAGCAATTAATTGGTCACTTAAGGGCATTGATTGGCCAAAGGGCAGGGCTAATGCCTTCTCATCAAATTATGGTGGATGGGCCAGTGCACCATGCCCCCCATGATTTAATTAAGTGATCACCCCAAATGCCTGGCAACCAAGCTCAGCAAGGAGTAAAATTCCGTGTAAATTAGAATGTACAAAGTGTTTAAGAGGGTAATGCCCAACGGCACAATGCTGAAGATACTGGTGCAGTTGTGTTTAAAGTAAAACAAAGTAACTGTTGGGACCCTTAAGTTATTTAAAGTTCAGTCCCAGTTACTCATTGCACAGCAACATGTGCTCAAGAAGTGATGGGTTAAGTCCTAATAGTTCGACACTCCTGCACACCCTTCACTTTGCACTTGAAGTTAACACCTGACTGACACTGTACTTGAAATCCTTCAGTGGAAAGAAGCATTTTCAGTAAGAATTCCTCCCACTATCATTAGTGCCACTTCATTACATGTAATTGGAGCATATTCTGGCACTATGTCACTGAAGTAACTATTCAGCAGAAATAAAAGTCAAGAAACCACTGTTGCAAATGCTAATTGAGATAAGTATTTCTCTTTTCAATTTTATCCCACACCGTCAATTTATGTTGCAACATTTTGAACATTTCAAGCGGATGTATTTAATGATACTTTGTATTGAGAATCAGCTGCAGGCAGTGCTGCTGCAGATGCTGTTTTGGAAACTCACCTTGCACAGTATTATAAACAACCAACTGTGAGCAACAAGTGTGGATCTGGAAAAGCACAACAGGTCAGACAGGGAAGTCAACTTTTCGGTCTTTCCCTGTTCCTTGGATGCTGTCTGACCTGCTGTGCTTTTCCAGCTCCACATTTATTGACTCTAGCTTCCAGCATCTACAGTCCTTACAGTCTCCAACTGTGAATAGCTACTTTGATGACTTATATTTAGGATCTTACAGAAGCAGAATTGCTTTTTTGAATAGACATTGCTCTGTGGCAGCAATAAGAACTTGGTTAACACATCTTAAATTGCCCTCTGCTATTTGCACATACCAAGCAGCAATGAATTGTGCTGCCATCTTACTTTTCCCATTGATTCTGCATTTGAAATGGGTTACCAATTCTCCCATGGACAGTTTACAGTAACATCAAATTTGAATTCATGAATCCAGGAATGAAGCCTGTTTAGCTTATTGTTCATGCACATGTTTGGAACAACACAATACTGACCCCTTCTCATATATGTAGTGAAAACTTACTGTGTTGGAGAGAGATGCAAACCAATCCGAAGAAGATTCATACTGGACTCAAAACGATAACTCTGTTTCTCTCTCCACAGATACTGCCAGACCTGCTGAGTTTCTCCAACACTTTTTTTGTTTTATCTAGGCCACTCCTTGCACAGGTGAAGAACAATGTTTATTAATGATATAGTGTATTTGTATAACTAGATAGGAGAGGGCAATCTTAGAATCTTTCAGTGTTAGATCCAGTTCCAGATGCCATTTGTCAGCAGCTGTATGTCACATGTTGACATATGATAATGGGACGTACCCATTACCATAAAATACACCATGTATCCTAACACTTGGATCATGACAGCCAACTTTTCACAATATGAACTCTGTACCTTTGAGGAATTACCCATGTCACTTGACAAAATTCTTCAAATCATAAAAAATGTAGTTAACTGTAAGGAGGAAAATAGGCCGACAGATATCTTTGGAATCTAAGAGGTTTTATGAGCACAGAAATGGAGAGCATGCAGCTAAAATTAACAAGCCTCAAACACAATTTAAGGGAATTTTAATTTATTTTAGAATTCTGAATACACGGTTGTAAATTATTGGTTGATGGCCCAGTTAACACCTCTAAGAATACAGCTTTGATGAATACCCAATTAGGAACAAGATGAGGATAATGTGTACTGAGAAAACTGAGTTGTGGAGTATAATTTGTTCAGAGATGGTCTCAAAGGCACCAAGACAGAGTTTCGGAAAATAAACTCCTTTCTTCAGAGGTGACAGAAGAGAGATTATCTCTGGGAAAGGAGATCAATGACAACTTCCATTCACTTCATACATTGAAGATTGAAGAGATTTTGCATTGGGGTCTAAGACTCACACATTCCACAGCATAGTTGAGTGCTGACAGGACTCCTTCAAAAAATAATAGTTCAACTGATAAACCTTCAACCATGGCCATGAGTTTAGTTTTCCTGTTTTCCAGTGCACTCTTTACCAGGACTTTTGACTGACACAAAATAGTTGGCTATAAATTTCTTCTAAATCATACAACTTATACATGAATTAACCTCTGAATGTAGCTTAGTGACACTAATACAATGTAGCTAAACTCTTACATAATCTTCTGTCCTGTTCACTCCCTGTTACTGAAGCCAGGGTGAAGGCAGCCTGCTCATTCCCAATGCCCTGGCCAATCAGTTATCTATGGCTATCATTCTCTGGTATGCACAGTGGTAATGTTGGTCATGGGGGCAGGAATCTGCAGTGTATCTATCCGCAGTGTACATGCTGCCATATTTCAGATTGGCGCTCATACTTAAATAAGCTGCTTGAGTTCAATCTTAGACCCATCCACTACCCTTAATTAGACAGTAGATATTTGACATTCCTCAACATTCTGAACCTTAAGAAACAAATCATAATGTTGCGCCCAGAACAGTTTGCTTGAGTAACACCATATGCAACACTGGTGTGTCATGCCTGGAACATGTACTATCCATAGGATGCAATGAAATATCTTTGCAAGGTTTTTCCAACAGCAACTACAAGCATCAAGAAAGACAACAGCATCAGCTTTGTGTGAATGCTATGTCCAAATGTTCTGCACTGTATCACACATCATCCTGAATTTGATTAAGTTGCCATATCTTCATTGCCTCTGCGTCAAATCCATGGAACTGCCTACCTAATCACAAAGGACCCATAATCATTGGATTTCAGAAAAATGAGAGGTGATCTTATTGGAACGCATAAGATCCTGAGAAGACTTGTTAGGATAAATCCAAAGGGGATGTTTCTTCTTGTGGGGATGCTTAGAATTAGAGGACACAGTTTAAAAAGTAGAGGTCTGAGGGGGACAGATGTTTTCAGACTGACGGGAGGAGCATTTTCTTTTCTCTCGGAGGGTCATTAATCTTTGGAATTCACTCCCAAGCAAGCAGTGGAAGCTGTGTTATTGGATATATTCAAGGCTGAGTTAAACAGATATTGAATGGTCATGAGAGTCAATGGTTACTGGGGAAGACAGCAAATTGGGATTGAGGCTGTAGCCTTTTCCACCATAATATTATTGAACAGTAGAACAGGTTCAAAGGCCTGTATGGAAGACTGGACAGGCTAGGTATGTGTCCTCTGGAGTTTCGAAAAGTGAGAGGTAACTTGATTGAAAGTTCCTGAGGGATCTTTGTAGGACGGGTGTGGAGAGGGTGTTTCTTACGGCAGATTCTACAAATGGGGAGTCATTGTTACTAGCAAGGTTTTCTTATTTAAAACAAGGATTAGAGGTTTTTTTTTGTTCTCTCAAGGGTCATGAGTCTTTGAAACTATTTTCAAAGAATCACAACATATCATGGCATAGAAGGAAATAATTCAGGCCATTGTTCCTACACCGGCTCTTCAAACAAATATCATTAGCTAGTTGCAATCTCCTGATTTTTCCCCATATTCTATGCATTGTATTTCTATTCAAACAGTCATCCAATGCCTCCTTGAATGCCTCAATTGAACCAGCCTCCACCATGTTTGCAGGCAGTTCATTCCATCCCCTAACTACTTGTTGCATTGAAAACATTTCTTCTCCCTCCAACCTTGTTTTGTTTGCACATCACTTCAAATCTTCCTGAAAAGCTGATGGAAGCAGACTTCTCGAATACTCTGAAGGCAGAAGTAGGTAGATTTGTGTTAAACAACGGGGTGAAAGGTATTCAGGGGTAGAAGGGAATGAAGATTTGTGGTTACTATCCTAATTTTACTGACTAGTGGAGCAGTCTAGAGGGGCTGAATGACCTATTCCTTATTTGTTTGTTCATTTTTTTGTATTCATCCACAGGATGAGGTCATCACTGGCTAGGCAGCATTTATTGCCCATCCCTAATTACCCAGAGAGCAGTTCAGAGTCAACCACATTGCTGTGGGTCTGGAGTCACATGTAGGACAGACCATGTAAGGATGGCAGTTTCCTTTCCTAGAGGACATTGATGAACCAGATGGGTTTTTGAACAATCGACAATAGATTCATGACCATCATTGGATTCTTAACTTTACATATTTATTGGATTCAAATTCTACCATCTGCCATGGCAGGATTTGAACCCATGTTCTCAGAATATTATCTGGGTCTCTGGATTAACAGTCCATCGATAACATCACTAGGCCACTGCCTCCCCAAAATGCAGTTTAATGTAACATCACAATGTAAAGCACAAAAGGTTGTCAAAAACTCTGGAATCAAAAGATGTCTTTTCTGAAGTTAAACACTACAGTTCCACAACATCAGGGGTTAAATAATTCATAGATGATTGGGATAAAATTGGGACTTGTAATTTTATTTACATGGCCAGAAAGAAACAGAATGAAAAGGAACATCTCCTATTTTGGCCAATGTCCATCTTCAAAGGTGGGATCATTAACTAGATTCACATTTAGATGCCTGTGGTTAGATTTCTTCTGCTTTGCTCCTAAATAACTTCCAAGTTCCAAACTCAAAACAGGGGTGGAGTGGTTTTAGATGGAATGGTTTGCATAACTCTTTCCCAGTCCTGAGTCTGAAACGTGTTTTCCCCATGTTGGTCTATGATTTTTCTAATGTCAGAGTCTCCCTGGAAGGGAAACAGAAATTTAAATTACTTGCAAATCATTGCCAAATGAACCTGCATCCAGATTTCCTCTCATAGTGCCAGGTGCACATTAGGAACAGGGCAGCTTCTGTTTCCTCAGCTGACAATTAGGCACAGTCTGTGTTTTGGTTCAGACCAAAGCCCTGTCACAGTCAATGATGAACCATGGTAGACAATTAAACAATGGACGTGAAGAGTGCACTCCATTTTGTTCTGATGGGGGAAAAACAGATAAGACTGAAGAAGTTGTTTCACTTCAGAGCACTCCCTTCTCTGAGTTCAAAGATTGGATTCAAGTCACACTCCAAAGAAGGCTGACGCTCAGGTGACTGGAACAAGAACACCCTGCAGATGTAACACAAGCAAGAGACATCAGGAACTGCAAATCCCACTGTCTGGAACTGCTGATCAATCGGATTAGCATTCCCAACAGTCCCGGTGGTGCCAGAGCTCAGTAATTGGCGCTCTCTAGACTGCACAAAGCAAGAGGTGGCATATTGGCTGCTTTGGCTGCCTACCTATGAAAGCAGGGGTGGCAGGACTGTCAGTAAACCCAGGGGACTGGGTGGCACGGTGGGTCAGTGGTTACCACTGCTGGCTCACAGCACCACAGACCCAGGCTTGATTCCACCCCCTGGTGACTGTCTGTGCGGAGTTTGCACATTCTCCCCGCATCTGTGTTGGTTTCCTCCAGGTGCTCCAGTTTCCTCCCACAGTCCAAAGATTTGCAAATTAGGTGGATTGGCCATGCTAAATTGCCCATAGTGTTCAGGGAGATGGATCTGGGTAGGATGCTCTGAGGGTTAGTGTGCTCTTGTTGGGCCAAAGGGCCTGTGTCCACACTATAAGGATTCTATGATCTATGAGTAGCAGCAACAGCAAGCTAGCGTGAAGAATGAGGAGCAGCCAGCTTAGGGAGAGGTTGCAGCCATAGGAAATTCAGGATGCATGTCGGGAACAGGAGGCCAAGAGATTTCAGGCCCAGATTCCATTTCCAGGGCAAGGGTCCATGCGTCCCAGGCCATGATGATGGTAATATATCAGATGCTGAGGGTTGCACGAGTGGGAGACCATCCTCTCCCAGTGGAACTGCTGAACTTCTGTGTGACAGGGTCCTTCCAGGGAGCAATGGGTGACCTGTGTCGCATCTCTCAGCTGTGCCCCCACAAATGGATCCAAGCAGAGACCACGCAACTTTATTTCAATCCCTTCATAATGACAAGGTCAGTGCTGCAAATATATAGATATGTGATTTTTGGCACCTGCAAGTGAAAAACAAAAGATTCCTTTATACAGAAATGAACTTGTTTATTTGACAAATGTCCTGATACATTGGCCTGTAAGAATTTTACTCCATAGAAACTTCATGCCATTGTGACTTCCATAATTATTGGAGGACCCATTTGAATACTTAACATTTTAAACAGCAATTGGAGCTGCAATTTGGTTGTTGCGAACGCTGTGGACCAGAGTGACTCAGAAAGTGGTAATTCTCAAAACACAGACCTTTGCCGTTGCTGACAGCAAAACAAACCACAGGAAGGTTTTGGAACTGAAGATTTACCCTCTAGAATTGATCTTTCAATTCACGCAATACCATGGAAAGAACTGACTGTATTTGCATCATCCTAAATTTTGTTAAGGCCTGCAACTTGTTTTCCATAGGACGAGCTCAAATTGAGGAAAGTATTTAAACAAGAGCTCATTATTGAGGAATAAAGGAAGTACTGTGTTCAATGTAGAAGCAAGAAATTCTCACTTCCAAATATTTAAAGTTTAAATGTTCCAGGGGGCTGATTTGCACTTCATCGCTTGGATAACAAGCTAATGGAGTGAATCGACCATGTGTTGTAGAATCCTGATTGATTCTAAAGTTGGATCAGCTATTTCCACGTCATGTACCCATGATACCGGTCTGAAAATCTCATTTGCCTATATTTATCTTTTAAATGTGACTCATATGTGCATGTACTGCAACCTCAATTTTTTTCAAACTGCTTTTGAAATGTCTCGGTGCCAAGCCTCTGGATTCTGAATTTCTGTTGTGCATACCATTAGTGAAGTCTAGCATCCTCCGTTGTAAAATCACAACTTACTTCCTGTGACCATTCACTCACAGAAGTTATTCTCAACCTTTCCTTCCCTCAGAAAATGAATTAATAACATTAGTAACTTGTTCCAGTCTAGTGGCTTTTGCTATTTGTAAGAGCTGGCTTGTTTTACATATGTCTACATTGCACTCTATTTAAGCAAGTTGATCACCTGTAGTGGTTACGCAACAAACTTAATTTATAATAATTCTTTGCCTGCTGTCTAATATTACATTCAGTCAGCAGCTGTGACACCAGACTTTAAAAGGTCAAAAGACGCATTCTGTCCCATTGGACCCATTAGTTGGTTTGACGTCTGATTTCTTTCTCAACATTCTAAATTTCATGGCACACCATGAGTGGAAATTATGCATTACTGCATTCAAATAGCTTTAGTCCCATATCACTTACAGGGAAATCTATTCCTATACAATTAGGTAATGTCAGTATTGAATGCAAAGAGGCAAATTTAGAGTCTCACCCCTCAAATAGCCCACCCAGTAGGCAGCGCATTACTTTGAACTGAAAGGTACCAAAATGAGGAGAAACTTCATTGTCTTCGCTGTTCTTTTTTACTGAAACAGAGCAGAAGGTAAAGATAAATGTACAAATATGACATCACGAAGAAACATATTCAAGTAAGCAAAATAAAACAGAAGAAAAAACATTTGAAGAATTTAGAATTCTATTCACAAACATTTGCTGAAAATTATTAGCATCAGAGGCCTTAGGATAAGATTTAAGGAGTGCAGAATTGAGATCTCATAATCCCAAATGTGCAAGTCAAAGGCACCTACAATCCATAGATTTATAAATGATGCTCGTATTATGTTGTTAGATGAACATTTTTTTATGCTTGTACAGTTATCCCTCAATTAACACTCCTAATATGTTCTCATAAAGCAGCACGCTGACTACTAACATGATAAACAAAAATCCTATTTCCATAAGAAACCATGCAATATGAGTGTATTATGTTTTTGACATATAATTTAAAAATAAAAACCCATTGGCTGCCTTGAGCCTAACCTGCTCAAAAACTCATCTTATTAAATTTTCCTTACTCTAAATTAGTTACTACTTACTACTGAACTTCTTCACTCCTCCTCTCCTGACCTTCCTACTCTCAGCCTTTCCTTCTCATTACTTGCCTACTCCAAACTGCCAGTTCACTTCTTCCATTCTCCAACCTCCTGCTTGCTGCTTCCCTTAACCGTTTTGATCCATCTTGCTCTCCACTTCCTGTACCTCAACTTCTGTCCTGAACAATAACTTAGAGAGGGCCAGAAAGATGAAGGAAGCAAATAAGGTAGAGAGAGGGACTGTGATTGTGAGGTTGGGGAGGGAGCTGTTGAGTGCCGACTAGTAGCAAGCTAGAGAGTTAATGAGTGAGAGGGTCAGAGGTTGGAAAGTGAGAGTTTGGCAAGTGGATAAGTCAGTGAGCAGGATTTGTGAGCAGGACAGTCTGGGCTGTGAGGGTTGATGAGCAGGAAGGCTGTGACGAGGGGAGAGAGTTAGAGTTAGCGTGTAGAAGAAGCAGCAAGCATGAGGGTGGGGAAAGGAGGGTCAGAGGAATTGGATACTAGGAGGGCCTTGGTAAACAAGAAGGCCAGGGCAGGAAGCAGAGAAAGAGAGATTGTTTAAAGACTGTGCATTCTCAGATAGCCATGATAAAATGAAAATGGGGGCAATGCTTTTCTGGGAACTTACTTAAATCATGCTAATATGAAAATATGCTGTTAAGCTGTGCTTCAATCAGGAATACCTATATAACAAATCTCTGTATCTCGTATTTTAATAGAGCTGTTAAACTCTTTCAAGTAAATAGTTAACCATCTATGCTGAAATTCCTTGATAAAGGTATTTAATATGAATATTCTAAGAATCATTATGGTAAATTATAACTACCAAAGTCTAAATTAGGAAGGAATTGGAAATATAATTAATGCACAATGCACTTCCCAGGACCCTAACATGTACGGGAGACACAAACTGAGTAATTCAATGCATACCATCGTACCTAATGTCCTAATGGATTCAAAGAAGGTGATATCCAATAAATTAAGGTTATTGTGCACGATATATCAAGAATAATGTTCTTGCCCCTCCCTGACACAGATGCAGAGGGTTGGATCATTTAGTCCAGAGAAACTGGGAGCAGGGATAGTTAGTATATTAGTCACATTGACCTGTGTGTGCAGGGCACAATTTCAAAGCTTTGAGTTGACACAAAAATGAAAAGAATTGTGAACTGTGGGGACAAGAATGCTAAATTGCAAAAAGGCATAGATGGTGGAATAGACAGACATGAGGCAGATGAAATTTAATGCCAAGAACTGTGAAGTGATAGATTTTGGCAGAAAGAATGAGAAAGGTGTTATAAAGCAAAGGATAAGATTCCAAAGGGGGATACAAGAGGGATCTGAGTTAGATGGTGCAAATAGTTGAAGATGGCAAGTTTAGTTAAGAAAACGTTTAACAACACATAAGGAAACCTAGATAACAAGCATGGGGCTGGATGAACACAGCAGGTCAAGCATAAGGAAACCTGCAGGGTTTTATTTAAAAGTAGAAGCATAGA
>JAHRHZ010000053.1:3081543-3174876 GCA_024137785.1 Ginglymostoma cirratum | reverse complement strand
AAGCATAAGGAAACCTGCAGGGTTTTATTTAAAAGTAGAAGCATAGAGTACAAATGCAATGACAGGATTCTATGCCCAATTGTGGGTAGAACGCTTTAGTAAGGATGTAAATATACAGGGTGCAGAAAAGATTTAAGAGAATGGCTCCAGGATGAGTGACTTCAGTTCAATGGATAGATTAAAGAAATTGGAACTCTTTTCCTTGGGGAAGATTCAAAGGAGACTTGATATCAGTCTTCAAAATCATGGGGATTGTACAGAATGCATCAGGAGAAACAGTTTCCATTTGTGAAAGGATCAAGAATGAGAGACCATAGATTTAATGTAATTTGAAAAGGAGCAAAGACAAATTGAGGATGTTTGTTCACACAGCAAGTGATTAGATCTGTAAGGCACTAGATGAGAATGTGGGAAAGCAGATTCATGCATGCTATTCAAAGTGAAATTAAATCATTACCTGCAAATTGTACATTTGATGGACAAATTGATTCCCACGTTTCCTACATTGTAGCAGTGACTACATTTCAAAGATTTCCTAATTGACCACAAAGTGCTTTGGGATATCCAGGGGTCAGCAAAAAGTGCATATAAATGTTCACCCTATCTCTAAATTCTGATCCATCTTTTGATGTTGATCCAAACCAGGCAAGGCTAATTATTCATCCCAAGGACTGTTTATTCCTCATTCATGTCTTAATAAACCTCTCCTTTTTTGCAGAAAATTTGTTTGTTATGTGAATATTATTGTAGGTCTGCTGAAGAATAGTTTTGCATCTTCAAAGATAATTAGCAAAGTATGATTGGTGATTAGTGTAGCTAGACAGAAACTTTAAAAAAAATCATGGAATAAGAAAATACTGTGGTGCACTTTAATTCCAACAGACAAATTGTACTATGTTAGAAATCCCTACATATTTACTTCATTCTTCTGTGAGAGAAATTACTTCTTTAAAGAAATCTCAAGTGGCTAATTGAGAAGGACACCCTGAAGTTAGGAAGGAACATGAGAGAATTTCAGAGGTTCAGTAAATCAGCAACACTCAGATGGATTTCATCACAGGAAAGTGTCATGTGATTAATTTTGGACAAGAAAGAATAAATCTTAGCGTGACTTACTAATCACCAATACTTCTCAGCCAGTTATTCTTGGAGATATGACGTGCATTCTTTAGCAAGCAGTTACCTGGATAGACTGGAGAAGATGTGGTTATATTTCTTTAGAAAAGAAAAGGGCTAAGAAGGCATTTGAGTGAGCTCTTTAAAATCATGAATGGGTTTAGTCAGAGAAAGAAGCTGCTCTAAGAGCAGAGGAACCTTGATGCTTACGTCAAAAATCATTGAAGGTGACAGGACAGATTGAGAGCATTTGCACCTCTTGAACTTTAAGAAGAAGTGCATACACTCTAAAAGAAAAGAAGTTATGCTAAACCTGTATAAAATGTGGGCTTGGTTTCAAACTGGACATTTGTGTCCAATTTTGGACAGCACATATGAAGAAGGATGTGAGGGCATTGGAGAAATTGCCTACTTTAATATGGAAACAGGTCAGGGATAGGCAGAGAAGATTTCAGACAGGCCTGTCATTTTAGTTTACAAGCTCCCTATCCACCCTCAAAGACACTTTTCGACCATAAAATTCATCATATCCTGTTGTTTGGTTGAGTTATTAAAACAGTAGCATGTCAGGTGAATATAAAAGAATCATATAACTCTGTTTAAAGAAGAAGAGAGGTATTATCCCTGGTGTCCCGGACATTGTTTATCATCAGTCAATATCATAAGAACAGACTGTTTGGTCATTTTCTCAGTGCTACTGTGAGATTGCTTTGTGCAAAGTGTCTGCTGTGTTTCCTATATTACAACAGTAACTGCACTTCAAAGATTCATGACTGGCTGCAAAGTGCTTTGGGATGTGGCGAGATTGTGAAAGATGCAAGTTGCAATCCACTTCTAACATCTGGGCCCAAGTGATCGCAGACAAGAAGATACTTGAATTGCTTTTTTGGTAATCTAACGGGAACTTCCAAGGTTTGATCACTAGTTGTACTGAGTTGTATTATCTACTTGAGGGCAATTATTAAACAGCAGTTGTGCTGACAAAAATGATCTGATTCAAGATATCGTAATTGATAGCTTGGGTAAAAATATCTGTGCACTTTAAATGCCAGTAATACCCCTCTAGACGGGTAATATATTCATTAACAGTGTTTGAAAACTGGCTGTGGTATAAGACGGTTAATGCCTGAGAAGGTTAACTGGTGTTATGTGTTTATCCATCAGGATATAGAAGATTGTCCCTGGGCGGAGCTGTTTGCACAAAATACTGGAGAGATGGGGAGAACTAGTATAGAGAATAGAAAGTTAACAGATGAAGTTGGAGTAAGGCAAAAAACAATGAAATCTATATCAGGGTTAACGTGCAAGTACGTAAATGCAGGAATATAGTAAACAAGACTGCACACAAGTGCAGAATGCCGTGTGAAAATTCAATTTTATGGCAATAACAGAGACCTAGTTCAGGAAGTGCAGGACAGGGTGTTAAATATTCCTGGCTACAAGATGTTCAGAAAGTATCAAAAGGAAGGAGAGAGGAGACATGGTGCATTGATTAAGGAAGGCATTTTATAGCTGGAAAGACGCTACAGATGGTTTGAAGTCAGAATCAATTTGTCTAGAGTTAAGGAACAAAAAGGATGCAATTCCCTTGTTCACTATAATTAATAGATGACCAATTAGTGGGAAAGACACAGAGGAACAAATCTACAGAGAAGTTAAAGAGAGATGCCAACATTATAGTGTAGTTACAACTGGGACTTCAACTACCTGAATGTAGAAATGGGCAGTGATAGCATTAAGGGCTGAGAGGAACCATCCCAAATTGTGTTCAAGAAAATCTCTTACAGCAGTATGGGTCTAGTCCAACCAGAAGGGATGCAATGTTGGTCCTCTTTTTAGAAATAAGTGAACTATGTAGATCAAGTGGCAGTGGAGGCATAGTTAAGAGGCAGTGATCATTGTATTGTAAGGCATAAGATGATTAAAGGAAGGGACAATAAGCAATCTAGGTAAGAATAATTATCTGGGGGAGAGTGGGTGCAATAGGGCAAGAACAGAGCTGGGTTAGATAGACTGAAATCAACAATTAATAGGAAAAAACTATAAATAAACAACAGACTACCATCAAAGAGGAGATAAATTTAGTTCAGTCAAGGTATAGTCCCTCAAAACAGGAGAGGCCAAGCACATTCAAGAGTTCCTAGATGAAAAAGGAGATAGAAATTTGTACTTATTTACAGGTGACAGTTAGAAAATGTTAAGAAGACCAAGAGGAATGCAAGATATTCAGCAGTGAGATGAATAAATAAATAAGAGAAGTAAAAGTGATTATGAGAAAAGACTGGCAGTCAACATAAAGGGAATCCCAAACTCTCTATCGTCACATCAATAGTAACAGGATTGTAAAGAGTAGGGCTGATTAAAGAACAAAAAGAGGATTTAGATGAGGAGGCATATGGTGCTTTGCCATTCAATGTGGTCATACCTGATCTTCAAATCTACCTTTCCACCTACTCCCCATGTCCAATGATTCCTCGAGAGGCCAAAGGTCTGCCTATCTCAGCTTTAATATTCAATGATGGAGTAGCCACACTCTCTAAAATTCCAAATAATCACAACACTTTGCATAAAATAAATTGTCCTCATTTTAGTTCTAAATAATCACCACCTTATCTTGAGACTGTGGTGTGCTGTTCTAGATATTCCAGTCAGGAAAACAGCCTCTCAGTGTTTACCTTATTTTGGCTCTTCAGAATCTTATATATCTCATTGGGATCACCTAACCTTCTTCAAAAGTCTGGACGGTACAGACTAAAGTTACTCAGCCTCTTAACACAGGATAGCCAGGGACTAATGTAGAGAATATTTGCTATGCCATCTACAATACAATTCTATCTTTCCTGAAAAGTGGACTTAGCCGCCTTGCAAAAATAGTCATGTTATTTGCCTTCCTCAGGTCCCGTGGTACCTATATGCAATTTTTTTTTGTCACTTGTGTGAATCTTCTGAACACCATTATTTAACACTTAAAAATATTCTGCTTTTATAATCTAACCCCTCAAATGAATAACTCCTTCACATTTCCCCACATTATAAGACCATTAGACCATAAGAAATGGATACAGGAGTAGGCCGTTTGGCCCCTCAAGTTTTGTCCACCATTCAAAAGGAACATGGTTAATCTAAGGGAATCTAATGGGGAACATGAAGGGTTTAGGCCCGAAACGTCAAGTTTTCCTGCTCCTATGATGCTGCTTGACCTGCTGTGTTCATCCAGCCCCATGCTTGTTATCTCGGATTCTCCAGCATCTGCAGTACCTTATATCTATGGTTAATCTAACATTCCTCACTTTCACTTTCCCACCCTTTTGCCTAACTTTTGATTCCCTTAATGATCAAGAATCAATCTATTTCAGCCTTAAATATAGACAAAGACTCTGCCCCCACAGCTCTATGTGGCAAGGAGTTCCAAAGACTCACAAAGACTCTGAAAGAAGAAATTCCTCCTCATGTTTGTCTTAAATTGGCATCCTTTTATTCTGAGACTATGGTCACTGGTCCTAGATGCTCTTTGGAGGGGAAACGTCCTCTCAGCATTTACTCTATCAAGCCCTTAAGAATCCTTTCTGATTCAAAGAGATAACCTCTCATTCTTCAGGGCGGCACAGTGGCTCAGTGGTTAGCACTGCAGCCTCACAGCGCCAGGGCTCGGGTTCAGTTCCAGCCTCGGGTGACTGTCTGTGCAGAGTTTGCACATTCTCCCTGTGTCTACGTGGTTTCCTCTGGGTGCTCTGGTTTCCTCCCACAGTCCAAAGATGTGCAGGCTAGGCGGATGGACCATGCTAAATTGCCCATAGTGTTCAGGGGTGTGTGGGTTATAGGGGCATGGGTCTGGGTGGGATGCTCCCAGGGTCAGTGTGGACTTGTTGGGCCGAAGGGCCTGTTTCCACACTGTAGGGATTCTAATAAAAAATTTTTTTCTAATAAAGCCCAGTGAGCAGAGTCCCAATAGAGCCCCAACCTGTTTAGCCGTTGACCAAAAGACATGCCTGCATACCAGGGATCATCCTAGAGAGCCTTCTCTGAACTATCTTCTATGTAATAATATCTTTCCTGAGATAAGGGGACCAAAACTGCTTAATCTACTCCCGATGTGCTCTCACCAGCACCTTGTTACAGTAAGACTGTCTTACTCTTATATTTCAATCCCTTTGAAATAAGGGCCAACATTCCATAACTCTTCCTGATTACTTGCTGCCCCTGTGAGCGAGCTTTCTGTATTTCATGATCAAATACCCCTAAGTTCCTTTATGTTGTAGCTTTCTTCAGTCTTTCTCAATTTAAATAATACTCTGTTCTTTTGTTCTGCCTTTCAAAATGAACAACTTCACATTTTTCCATATTCTACTGCATTTGCCAACTTTTTTGCCCACTTACTGAACCTATCAATATCTCCCTGTAACCTATTTATATTCCCCTCGCAACCTGCCTTTTCACCTATTTTTATCATTCTACAAGTTTACAGTGCCAGCACTGATCCTTGTGGAACACCACTGGTCATAGGTCACCAACCCAAAAAAATGCACTTTATATCCACTAACTGAGCCAATTGTCTATCCATGTCAATATATACTATCAACCACACCATGAGCTCTTGCCTTATGACTTAATCTTTTGTGAAGTACCTTGTCAATTCACCATCTATCACTTTGTTTCTAACGCACATACACAGCCTACATCCCTTTGCAGCATTTTTGTCCTCCTCACATTGAGGAGTCATCCATTGAAGACAGAGATGAGAAGGAATTTCTTCCCTCCGAGAATAGTCAATCTGGAATTGTTTATCAGAAAGGGCTGTCAGGCCTGGGTCATTAAGCATACTGGAAGCGACACACTCCAAGTGGGAGGGTTAAGTGACTGAAAGGAGGAGTGCAGTAAGCATCAGTCACAGGCTTTAAGAACATTACTCACAGGCCCATGCAATATTCAGCACACAAGAAGACAGGTTGCTTTCTCCCAGGCCATCCTGCAACATTGATACTCTCCATATGATATCTTCTTTCCCTCCCTCCAACTAGATATTAGCATAGACCCTGGTTCTGGAACTAGAGTGCAGGGAAGTGCTCAACCCTTGGCCCTGGAGGTTTGGTGGGGAGACCCCGGGGCCATATATATACGGGCCAGACATGCAATGGGACATCTTTCCAGACACAAGTTGACAGACCTGGGCTTGAAATTCCAAGGGCCAGAGGAGGCAGGCAGGATGGAAATGCAGGACTCAACCACTTCTGCATATTGAGTGGAAAGTGTCTGCAGATAGCAGCCCTTGAGGATACTGTGCCTATCTCCCCATGGCAGTCACCACCCTGTGTATGGAGGCAGCTGGATGGTCACATGATTCACTGCATTGCTGCAGCTTCTGAGCAATTAGGACCATTACATCCTATCTGCCTGTCTGCTTGCTGCTTCCCCTCTCCAATCATTTAGTGCCAGCTCAAAATCAGGCTAAATGTTTTCCTTCTTTGTTATAACCAACCTGTGATTCTATAACACCTACTCTACTTCCCCTGTCATTTATCTTTACAAGGGCAGAAGATCGATGTCTACCCGAGATAAAAGGTACTGCAGGTGCTGGAGAATCCGAGATAACAAGGCGTGGGGCTGGATGAACACAGCAGGGCAAGCAGCATCATAGGAGCAGGAAAACTTGATGTTTCGGGCCTAGACCCTTCATCAGAAATGGGGGAGGGGAAGAGGGTTCCGAAATAAATAGGGAGAGAGGGGGAGGCGGATAGAGGATGGATAGAGGAGAGGATAGGTGGAGAGGAGGCAGACAAGTCGAAGAGGCGGGGATGGAGCCAGTAAAGGTGAGTGTGGGTAGGGGGGTAGGGAGGAGATAGGTCAGTCCAGGGAGGACGGACAGGTCAAGGGGGCGGGATGATGTTAGTAGATAGGAGATGGGGGTTACCCTTTTGGTTTCTCCGTTGGCTTCATCCAAGGTTTCAGTCACACTTCCTCAGAGAAACAGATTTACCCCGTTGTTCTTCCAATTTAACAATAGAACCATAGACCGATACAGCACAGAAAGGGGACATTTGGTCCACCTTGTCCACGCTAAACCAAATATGTCCTTTCTAATCCTATCTTGCAGCACATTGCCCATAGCCCTGCAGCTTACAGCACTTATGGTGCAGATGCAGATACTTTTTAAAAGAGTTTAGGGTCTCTGACTCCACCAAGCAGCAAATTCAAGATACGCACCACCCTTTGAGTAAAAAGAATTTTTCTTCGTATCCTTTCTAATCCTTCTGCCATTTAGTTTGTATCTGCGAACCCTAGTTTTTGAACTCACTACCAAAGGAAACAGGTTCAACCTGTCTACTCTATCTTTGCATTTCACAATTTGTGTACATCAATCAAACCACCCCTCAGCCTTCACTGTTCTAAGGAAAACAACCTCAACCTCTCCAATCTTTCCTCGTAGCTACAATTCTCCAGGCCTGGCACACTCTAATAAATTGTCTCTGCACTCTCTCCAGAGCAATTACATCCTTCCTGTAACGTGGCAACCAGAAATGCACGCAATACTCCAGTTGTGGCCTTACCAGTGTTTTATGCACAGATGTGTGTACTATGGAGTCTACTTCATACTGGAGAAATTGAAAAGGAGAACGGGTGAAGCTCCTTATTTCAGCTTGCAAGCATAACCCTGAGCTTCTGGTCACCTGTCATTTTAATTCTCCCCCTTGTTTCTAATTGACCTTTCTGTCCTCAACCTCCTAAATTATTCAAATGGAATTCAGAGAATGCGTGGCGTATTGCACATTATTTTTTGATTAGGCACTTTATAGCGTTCTCAATTCAATGTTGAGCTCAATAGTTTCAGATCATAAACACTGCTCTCATTAGCAGCTTTTGATAATGACTTTGCATCAGCAATTTACAGCTTCTCCAGGCTCAGGGTTTGGTTCTTTCCTTGTCGCACCCTAATTTGCCTTATGTTGTCACGCTTGTACATCACTATCAGTTACTGAATATAGTTCCTAATGTCATGTGCTTATGGGCTGTCTGTGTAGACACTAAGTGCAATTTCCCATCATCTGACAGCACTTTACAGACACAGACAAGGTTCCATAATTGAAGGCCTGTTCTGCAGCTTGCCGCCCCATGTGCAAACAAAGGGGACAATGCACGTGTCATTGGATACTGGTAACACTTTTGACCCTCGTTGTTCAATATATGTGCAAAGGTGTAACTATCAAAGAGTGGTGCAATGGGGTGCAAATACAGAGAGCATCAATGTTGTAGGATGGCTCGGGAGTAGACAGCCTGTGTTCCTGTGTGCTGTACATTGCATGGGCCTGTAAGTAGTATTCTTACGGCCTGTGACTGATGCTTACTGCACTCCTCCTTTCAGTCACTTAACCCTCCCACTTGGAGTGTGTCGCCTCCAATATACTTAATTTACCTTATTTTGCCACACCTTTTTATCATGTAATCACATTTGCCTTTTTACAGTCTTTCTCCCTTCCACCCCTCACCCTTCTCCCTGCCCCTGCACTTGCTTAGAACCTATTGCCCTTTGCCAGGAAGGGAAATGGCCTGAAAAATTGGACTGGATTTTGCCTGTAGAGTGGCCGCGAACATGGCAGAATAACATATCAGGCAGGCCCCCAGTTTGTTTCCACCTCTGAATACTGATGCTGCTTGTGGTGGTGATAGCGGTAGTTGGGGGAGAGGGGGAGTGCCTGTCAACTACCAGCCTGGCAATGTAAATCCAATTAAAGGAGATTATGAATTGATTATGTTGTGTTTCTATGACCATCAACATGACTCCAAGATGGAATTTGCCTCCCTAATGCCAGGATCCAGGATGTCTCAGAACATCGACAAGACAATCTTCTGAGAGAGAGAGAGAGTGAACAGCCAGAGGTTATGGTCCATGCTGGTAACAATGACTTCAGAAGGAAGGGGTAGTCAGATTTTAGGGAGCTAGGTAGACAGTTAGTAAGCAGGACCTCAAATGTGATAATCTCTGGATAACTCCCAATGCCAGGTACAGTAAATAGAAAATTCGAAGGATAAGGCAGTAAATGTGTGACTAGAAAGATGCTGCAAGAGGGAAGGCATTAGATTCCTGGAGCAATGGATTTGGTTCTGGGGAAGATTGCACTTGTACAAGCCAGATAGATAGCACCTGAACAGGACTGAGTTCTTTGCAGGGTGTTTTATGAGTGCTGTTAGAAAGGCATTAAATAATTGACAGAGGTGTCAAAGAAGCGTTTTCACGAAATACTAGAGATGCAACTGACACCGACAGGGACAATAGCAAGTTGGGTTAAATCAGAGCAAGGAAGCCAAAAACGAAGTCTAAATCAAAGTTACCGTGCATGTTTACGGATGCACAGAGTCTAGTAAATAAGATTGGGGCTAGGGGTTTACAGGCACTGATCACCATGTAGAATTTTGATTTCGTGGCTACACAGATACTTGGCTCAAGGAAAGACAAAACTGGGTGTTATGTATTCCTGAGAACAAAGTCATCAGAAATGATAGAAGAGGAAGGAAAGGAGGATGGGTGACTGTATGGTCATGAGAATATTGCAGTGCTGGAGAAAAAGGATCCAAGTGCAGAATTGATTTGGCTAGAATTAAGGAACAAAATGGGTACGATTACTTTGCTAGGTCTATGACCACCACCAACTAGTGGAAAGGATGCAGAGGAACCAATCTACAGAGAAATTATAGAGAGATTGAACATTATAGGTGAGTTACAACAGATTTCAATAGCTCAGATATTGACTGGGATGTTTGTAGTGTATGGAATATCAAGGGGCAAATTTTCCTGGACTGCCTGCAGGAAGCGTTCTATAGCAGTATGTTCTTATGGCCTGTGACTGATGCTTACTGCGCTCCCCCTTTCAGTCACTTAACGCTCCCACTTGGAGTGTGTCGCCTCCAGAAAGGATACGCTGTTGGACTTGGATCATGGAAATGAGATAGGCAAAGTGGATCAAGTGTCAGTGAACATTTAGGAGACAGCGACCATTGAATTGAAAAGTTCAAGATGGTGAGGAATGATATGCAACAATCTAGAGTGACAAAAATTAATTGGTGGAGAGAGATTTGGGTCAGCCAAGGACAGAGCAGGGCAGGATTGACTGGAATGAGAGGTTAAAAGGGAAAACATAGGTTTTGGATAAGGTGAGATAAGGCAAAATTACTTCTCTCAAAGGGTCATGAATCTATGGAATTCACTACCCCAGAGTGCTGTAGATGCTGGGACATTGAGGAAATCTTATTGGGGGGCAATAGGTAGACTTTTAATTAGTCTTGGTTTGAAGCTTCATCGAGAGCAGGTGTGAAAGAGGAGTTGAGGCCAAGATGGGATCAGCAATGATCATAACAAATGGCAGAGCAGGTTCGATGGGCTGAATTGCCTATCCCTGCTCCTAGTTCTTATGTTTTCATGTTCTTATATAACTGATCATCTTCAAAGAGGAGGTTGTTAGATTAAAGTCAAGGTGTAGTCCTTAAATGTAAAAGCGATAACAAACAAATCCAGAGCTTTCTACACGACAAAGGTGATAGAAATAAAGATAAAGAAGAAAAAGTGAATGTATGGCAAGAGTCAGGTAGAAAATAACATTGAGAGGAATATCAAAGGCACAAAGGGAGATGGAAATGCAAAAAGAGGAGCTATGAGATAAGACAACATAAAGAGATGTCCCAAAGTCTTCTATGGATGTCCAAATGGTAAAAGGGTGATGAAAGGAGTCGTCGAGCTGAACAGAGACCAGAAAAGGAGATTTACACCTGGAGGCAGGAGGCATGGCTGAAGTGTTCAATGAATACTTTGCATCTGTCTTTACCAAAGAGAGAGAAATGATAACCTGGCTGTGATTGAACATAATCACTGGAAGGGTTCAAAATTAAAAGGTAGAGGTATGGGTAATAAAAATTGACAAGACACACAGACCAGATGAGATGTGTTCAAGGATTTTGAAGGAAGTAGAAGTGCAAATTGCAAAGGGACACTGCTAATAGTCTTTCAGTGTTCCCTGACTCAGGGGTAGGTGTCAGGATACTTGAAACTTGCAGACATTGCAGATTTATTCGAGAAATGTTGTAAGGATAAGCCCAGCAATTACAGCCCAATCAGTCTACCCTCAATGACAGAAAAGCCTGTACAGACAATTATTGAGGATAGAGTTAGATATTGCCACACAACACACCTGTAAGGAAAGTTGTAGATCATGGAATGAGAGGGCCAGTAGCAACATGGATGCAAAATTGGCCGACTGATAGGAAACAGAGTAATAGTCAATGGCTATTTTTCAGGCTGAAGGCAGGTTTGTAATTGAATCACCAGGTGTTGGCTTTGGGACCCTTGCTGGTCCTGATTTATATTAATTATCTGGATCTTCATGTGCAAGGGGCAATTTCAAAGTTTGCAGATGACGCTAAACATGGAAGAATTTTAAACTGAAAGGAGGAGAGTGTGGAACTCCAGAAGGTATAGACAAGTTGTTCTGTGGAAGGGTCACCAGATCTGAAACGTTAACTCACAGACGCTGCCAGACCTGCTGAGCTTTTCCAGCAACTTTGTTTTTGTTCATAGATAAGTTGGAGTTGGCAGATGGGAGCAGATAGTGTGAGGTGATGTATGTTGGTAGGAAAAACACTGTAAAACATTATAACATTTGGCGTACAATTCTAAGTAGGGTGCAAGAGCGGAGGGATCTGGGTGTAAATGTGTACAGATCATTGAAGGTGACAGAACCGGTAGAGAAGCAATAAGTAAACCATTCAATATCCTTGGCTTTATTAATAAGGGGATACAGTACAAGAGGAATCAGGTGGTACTGAATTTGTATAAGACATCTGTCAGACCTCAGCTGAAATATTGTACAGTTCTGGCCATCACATTATAGAAAGTATGTGACTGCATTGGAGAGATTGCAGAAATGGTTTCCAAGAAGAGTTTCAGGTATGGGGAGCTTTGTTTACGTGGATATATTTTAAAATGGGACTGTTTTCTTTGCCGATAAGAAGACTAAGAGAAGACCTGATGGAGATTTTCAAAATTATGCCTGGGCTGGATAGTGTAAGCAGGAGAAACTGTTCCTCGTCATAAAAGGAACAAGAATAAGCAGGTATAGATTTAAAGTCATCTGATAAAGAAACAAGATTGAAGTGAGGAAAAAGTTTTTTGTTCAACAAGTTGTTACAATACGGAGTGTACTGCCTTAGAAGGTAGTGGAGGTACATTCAATTGAGATATTCAGGAGGGCATTGGATTATTATATGGATAAAAATAATGTGCAGTGGTATGGGACAAAGCAGAAGATTGACACTACGTAATGATGCTCCTTTAATGAGTGAGTGCAAGCACAATGGGCCAAATGTCCTCCTTCTGCTTTGTACCACTTCTGTGATTCTGTGATTTTCCTGAGCCTTTCCAATCTTCCCCATGTTGTGTATGGCATGTCAGCTCATAGTAAGTTTAGTATACGGTGTAAAGACCCAAAGGATCCAGCTTCATATGACGGGCAAATAAACAGAAAATAATGGGAAACCTGTTGTCAACATTAGTCAAATTGCCTACCAATTCAAAATTCCCTCTGAAACCCCGCTGGAGATTAGGAAAATCATCTTGGTCATTCCTCAGCTTCCTCTTTTCTCTTTACAGAGTGTAGCATGAGATTTGAACACTTGGACAGCTCAAAGATCATGAAGCAAGGATTCTTCACTCTGTTGGCATCAGGTCAATACAAACAGGAAGAGAAATTAAGGATAAACAAGAACTACCATAGAATCCCTACAGTGTGGGAACAGGCCATTCAGCCTAACAAGTCCACACTGCCCCTCTGAAGAGCTTCGCACCCAGACTCATTCCCCTACCCCTGCATTTGCCTCAAGTCTAACCTAACTTAAACAGCCCTGGGCACAATGGGCAATTTAGCATGACCAATCCACCTACCCTGCACATCTTTGGACTGTGGGAGGAAACTGGAGCACCCAGAGGAAACCCACACTGACACAGGGAGAATTTGAAAACTCCACATAGACTGTTGCCCAAGGCTGGCATTGAACCCAGGTCCCTGGTGCTGTGAGGCAGCAGTGCTAACCACTGAGCCACCATGCCGTCCTATACTTTATTTACATGGAACAACCATGTGAGATTGAGAAATTCCTTTGACTCCCCTCTCTCCACCAAGGACAGATTTTTGTTTCCAGTGAGAGTCCAGCCAACTGTTCCAGTTTCACTCTCTTACTATTGCCACCTGCTGATGGAGGCCCCATTATAAGTGGTTCCATCTTGCACCCAGTCACCAGTTGCTCACCAACTGCACACACTGAATGTTGCTAGCCTCCCTCACATGCCTGCTTCGAATCGACCATCTGCCCTATGTTGGCTACTTACTGTCCCTAATACGATATTGAATGGTGGTCTACTACACCTTTTATAAACTAAAAACAAATAAAACAAGGTGTATCACTAAATTGCTGGAAAAGATCAGTGGGTCTGGCAGCATCTGTGAAGGAAAAAACAGAGTTAACGTTTCCGGTCTGGTGTCTGGGTCCAGTGACCCTTCCTCAGAGCTGTTCTGAGGAAGGGTCAGCGGACCCGAAACGTTAATTCTGCTTTTTTCTTCACAGATGCTGCCAGACCTACTGAGCTTTTCCAGCAACTTTGTTTTTGTTCCTGACGGTTATTTTAGTTTTTATTAAGGTGTATCACTAAATTGTCTGAGATCTGGACCTGGAAATTTCATTTCAGTTATCATTTTCTCGTGAAATATTAAACAAAGCCTCATCTACACTTTCTGGGGAATGTTAAAGTTCACAAAATACTGTTTCAAGGAACAAGTGGGTAGAAAAAACTCCAAGAATGCTGGACAAACTCAGCAAGTTGACAGCATCTGTGGAGAGAGAAACTGAGTTAACATTTCAGCGCCAGCATCATTGAAATTCTCCTAAACACACTTTAAGATCTCTGGCCCCTGACTGTCCTTTATCTGCACACATAACACTGTCACCATATACTTTCATATGCTCTCCCTCAGATCCTTTGCAAGCTCTGTCTACTCTTTCATGTGCTGGATCTCCACATATACGCAAACTATCTGTGCAACTACAGACTTCCTTATTTCTCTTTCTCTTTCTGTAGAAGAAGAACTGACATACCAGACTCAAAACATTAACTCTAGGATAGAATAGCAATTTATTACCATGTATTTTTGCAAAAAAAAGTGAAAAGATTTATAAGTTGCCACACCACAGCACCTAAATTATTGACAGAAATCATAAATAAGAAGAGAAAAAAGTAAAAGTTCATCACAGTTCAATTAATGCCTCCTCAGTTTGGGGCATGTTGTAAAACTGGGCCGAGACTGCTCCACCACGCCAAGATGAGGCCTTCACGCTGGTCCAATGGAAGACAAGGAAGCTGTCTCCAAAGCCGGAACAAGACTTCTGCGCTGGGGCTAGACCTTCACACCAGGCTGGTGGAATACCGGAAGGCACTGAAGAAGAACTCCATGACAGGATGAGACCTCCACTCCAGGACCTTCTGAGTTTGTACAGCCATTCTCTGTGTTTCTTCCAGATTAGTAGCATCAAAGTATTTTGTGTTTATTAGAGCAGACTGGAAGCTGATTCTCCTGGACAATACTAATCCCTGAAGAAACATAATTGGAAACAGATTTGCGGTCATTATCACATTTCTGTTGGTAGAGCAGTCCTCCGTACAAACTGCATGCCCGCTACAAATCAACATGATTTCACTTCAGAAGAATCTAATTGATCCGTAAGTCTTCTGGGCATTTTGTAGTTGTGAAAAGTGATGTAAATGGTCACTTTTCTTTCTTTTTCCATTCACAGCAGACAGTAAAGGAGCAAACACTCTGTAAAACCAAACAAAGAACACCATCCAGTTCAATAGAAAAGTATTACAGCCAGAATGTAACTTTGGATGAAGAGAAAAGAGTTCTTATTGTTTTGATTGTGTTAATCATATTCCGTGAGTTATACTGACTTGATATACTATTAACACATGCACATCGTTCTGCTAATGGCTCTTGGATTTGATATGAATTATTTCCCATTAAAGTCAATGAATTTTATTAATTATATCTCCATATTATTTAAATTAAGTGCTTGCCAAATTATTTAATGAAATCTTCATTATGCTGAGTTAATATTACAATATTTATTGATTACATTTCCAAAATGCAATTATTAATGTTTAAAATGTCACAGAACATCTCTGTAATACACTTTTATTTAAATGTCATTAATTTTATTTGGTGTATATATATTTACACTATTGATTAAAATTCCACAGCATAATTAGAATTAATTTTCTAGTGTCACAGTAATTGTGTGTAATGTATGGTAACAGTTCAATCTTTACATATCTTGATAAGTACTCTACTGTTAGTCTATGCAACTGCAGCCTGCCCATGCAGGGAGAGAGATGAGAGAGCCTGTAGGGTGCACAGATAGTTTGTGAAAATGTGGATAGCCAACATATGGAAGAGTAGAGATAACTTGTGAATAATCAGAGAAGGAGCATGTGAAAGTGTATGGAGAGAAAGAGCTGTATGCAAAGATTAGGGGCAGACAGCAGCCAGAGTTTCTACAGTGTGTTCAGGAGAATTTCTGACATTAGTAAATTTAATATGCAATGAGGGATGACATATTCATGGACCTGACTCTTGCAAATGCATTGGGTCATGTGAATTAAATATCAGTACAAAAATACTTAGATGACAGTGATCAGTGTATCAAAAGTTCCATGTTGATACAATGGAAAAGGTGTAATCCAGAAGAAGAATTAATTAGAGGAGAGCCAAGTTAAATGGGGTGTAAAAGTGTTTGGCTTAGAAAAATTGGAAGCAAAAGTTGACAAGCAAAACTAGAACTGAACAATGGTCTGCCTATAAAGAAGAGATAGCTTGGGTACTGTCCAAAGGAACAAAAGCTAAGACACACAAAACCAAAGCTTCCAAGAAATGGAAAGAAAATAGACTTGAAAAATAGAGAGATCAGTATGAAGCAGAGAAAAAAGATGTCAGGTGGATAATACAATTGAGGTTCAAGGTGAATGTAAAGGGTCCAGATGGAAATTGAAGAAAAGCAAATAGAGAAGCAAAGAGAAAACATAAGGAGAGAAAAGCAATGAATATGAAAGGAATCCAAAGATCTTCTATAGGTATATAAATGGTAAAAGAGTGGTAAACAGTGCAATTGATTTGAGTCAAAAATCAAATTTACAAATGGAGACAGGGAATATGGCTAAAGTATTAAATTAATCCTTTACATCTCTTTTTACAAAGGAAAAATGTTGCCGTGGTGAAGAAGGAGGCACTTAAATTATTTATTTGATCGAGTATTGGTCAGACTGAATTTTGGATTGGACAGTTGCATGTATATTTTATATAAGCCATTTAGGACCAGGCAAACTGCATCCAATGACACTAAGGAATGTAAGGGTTGAAACAGTGGAGGATATGGTCATACATGTTCCACCCTTCTTCTAAAAATGGTGTAAGTATAAACCAAACAACTTCAGACCAGCCAAGTTAACAACAGGGGTGAGACAGTATTCAGAAACAACAATTCAAGACAAAATTGATCAGTCTTTTGGGCAAATCAGGGTTAATTAAAGTAAACTATCATGGTTTTGTCCAAGGAAGATCATGTTTAATTAACTTACTTAAGACTTTTCATGAGGTAATGAGAAGGTTAATGAGGGTAATGCTGTTGACCTGGTCTATACAGAATTTCAAACAGTTTTTGTTAAAGATCCATACAACAGACACACAAGTATAGCTAGAACTCATCGAATGAGAGAGACAGCAGCAACATGAATATGAAAGTATCTGAGTGTCAGAAAACAAAGTGAGGTGGTTATGCGTTACATAGGAAAGTACAAAATAAGAGCAGAATTTGGATCTTTGATCCTTCTCCATCATTCAAAAAGACCAGATCTATTTACTTTTCGAACTCCACATTTTTATGAACCTACAAAAATTCTGCCAACAAGAATCTATCTACCTGCCTTTTAAGAATATTTAAGATCCAACCTCCAACATCTTTTGAGTGAAAGAGTTCCAAATTTGTACAACCCTCTGCGTGAAAAAGTTTTCATTTCTGTCTTGAAAGGGTGACCTCTGATTTTATGAAATCACAGGCGCTAGACTCACACACAAGTGAAAACATCCTTCCCGCATCCATCTTATCAAGGCTAATTAGGATCTTTTATCCTTCATTTAAGTCATTATCTACTCTTCTAAAATCCATTGCTCTTCTAAACTCCCTTGGAAACAAACCCAATCTGTCTAACCTTTCCTCATAAGATAACACATGCATTTCAGACATTAATTGAATAAGCCTCCTTTGAACAGTTGTTATTACATCATTGAACAGGTCTCAGAAGGATATGATGTCTTTAAAACATCTAGATGACATAAGAACATGTAAAACTTTAGTATAATAAGGGTCTCCATCCTACTGTCTGTACAGTCAGTTAATCAGTTAAGCAGCCAATGAGTAAGTCAGCCAGTCAGCTATGAACATAATAATATGACAACATAAATAACATAGAACTCAGACTCTATCTAAGTCTGAGATGTCGTATTCGTGCATTGGTTAGTTATTAATGCATCTGCCAATCAGAAGACGAACCATTTATACATACTTTCTGTTTTCTGCCAACCACCTAGTCTTCAATCCATGCTAAAATAGTCTCTCAAAGCCATGAGCTACTATGTTACTCAATAGCCTTTTATGTGATGCCTCATCAAGTACATTTTGGAAATCTAAGTACAATACATGAATAGAGTCCCCTTTGGCCCAATGCATGTTACTCATTCAAAGAATTCTAATAAATTGTGTTTTCCATTTCACAAAACCATGCCAACTATACCCAATTACCTTAAGTCTTTTTCCAAAAGCCCATCCATAACCTTCTTAATGGTTGAATCTAATGCCTTCCACAAGGCAGACATCAAGGTAGCTGGCATGCAATTCTTGTCTTCTGCTTCACTTCATTCTTGAGTCGAAGAGTTGTCATTGTCTCTTTTCTTATGAACACACAATATTATTCAACCATGTCTCCATAATTGATATCAATCATATTGATTTACTTTAATGAGTGTTATCAATTTGTTTATGTCATTGCAGTCAGATGCAGAGACTTTGCTGTTTGGTAACATCTAGTCTTAAATGTTGGTATATTTTTAGCTTTATCCTCTTAGTCCCATCCTGCCATACACTGTCCTTCATTTTCCATATTGCTATTTATCACTCTAACCCTTGCTTTGTTATGTTATCTAAGCTTGGTCCCTCACCACCATTGTCTAGTTTAAAGCCCTCTACCATACAATATGAGGTTAATAAAGCTTCCAGCACAAGTAATAGGACACAGAGTATGGAAAGGGTCAGGAATCTAACTTCAGTCTTAGCAGATGAGGAGACAACTATGGGAAGGGGGACAGTCAACACAAGGCTGGGGGTGTTGTACTTAAATGCATGCAGTATGTGAAACAGGGTAGATGAGCCTGTTGCACAGATTAAAATTGTCAAGTATAATGTTGTATCACAGAGACATTGTTGCAAAGGATCCCGGCTGGGAACTAAACATCCAAGGGTCATGTCCTATTGAATGCAGAAGCAGAGAGGGCAGGGATGCCTTGCTAGTAAGGAATGAAATTAAATTGATAACAAGAAGTGATGTAGAGTCGGAAGGCGTAGTATCTGTAAGGGTAGAGTGAGGAATCACAGTGAAAAAGACCCCGATGGGAGTTGTGTACAGGCGTTCTAGCAGTATTCAGGATGTAGGAAAGAAAACAAATCAGGCGACAGAAAAGGCATGTAAGAAAGGCACTATGACATTAATCATGGGGCTGCAGTATTCAGGTGGATTGGGAAAATCAGGTTGGCAGTAGGTCTCAAGAAAAGGAATTTATGGATGTCTATGAGATAGTTTTTTGGAGCTGCTGTTGGTCGAGCCCAGTAGGGAACAGGCAGTTCTGGATATGATGATCTGTAATGAGGCAGACTTGATGAGGGAGCTGAAGGTGAAGGAACCCCGGGGGCAGTAACCATAATATGATAGAATTGCCCCTGCAGTTTGAGAGGGACAAGCTGGAATCAGATATAACAGTATCACAATTGAGTAAAGACAACTGCAATAAAATAAGGGAGGAGCTGGTCAGAATTGATTGGGAAGGGAACCTAGGAGGGAAAATGGTGGAGCAGGAGTTTCTGGGGATAATTCAGGAGGCACAGCAGAAATTCATCACAAGGAAGAAGAAATATACTAAGGTGAGGACAGGGCAACCATAGCTGACAAGGGAAGTTAGGAACAGCAGAAAAGCAAAAGAAAAATCATACAATGTGATGAAAATGAGAGGGAAGCAAGGAATGGGAAGCCTTTAAAAACCAGCAGAAGATAACTAAAAACAAAGGAAGGAAAAGATGAAATATAAGGGTAATCTAGCTGGTAATAGAAGATTACAAGAGTTTTTTTTCCACATTTCTAAAAGGCAACAGTTGACATTGGACTGCTGAAAAAGGAGACTGAAGAAGTAGTAAATGGGAACAAAATAATGGTGGAGGAACTGAATGGATAGCTACTGAATAGGTAGAAGAAACCAGCATCATACAAGAACTTCAAGACAGTCAGGAAATAGAGGTGAGTGTAGTAGCCATTGCAAAGGAGAAAGTGCTGCAGAAACTGAAAGATCTGAAGGTGGATACACCCAGATGAGATAGACTACTGAGCTCTGAAACATTTAGCTGAGGAAATTGTGAAAGTATTTGTAGTGATCTTTCAGGAAACATTGGAGTCAGAGAGAATCCCAGAGGACCAGAAAATGGACAATGTTACACACCTGTTTAAGAAGGGAAGAATGCAAAGGACAGGAAACCGTAGGCTAATTAGCCTAACCTTGGTTATTGATAAGATTTTAAATCCATTATCAAAGATGAGATTGCAGAGAACTTGCAAGTGCATGGCAAGATAGGGCTGGGTCAGCATGGCTTCATCAAGGGGGTGTCATGCCTGAAAAATCTGTTAGAATTCTTTGAGGATGTAATGAGTAAGTTAGAGAAAGGTGAGCCGGTAAATGCGATCTATTTGGATTTCCAGAAGGCCTTTATCAAGGTGTTTCATAGGAGGCTGCTAAATAAAATATGGGCCCATGGTGTTAAGGGCAAAGTACTGGCATGAATAGAGGTTTGGCTGACTGGCAAACGGCACGGAGTGGGGATGAAGGTGTCTTTTTCAGGTTAGCAGCTGGTTACTAGTGGAGTTCTACAAACGTCCATGTTGGGCCCACAACCATTCACATTATACATTAACATTCTGTACAAAGAGGCCATTGTTGCTAGGTTTGCAGATGACACAAAGATAGATGGAGGGCCAGGTAGTGGTAATGAAGCAGGGAGGTTGCAGAAGGACTTGGACAGGCTAGGAGAGTGGACACTGAAGTGGCAACTGAAATGCAATGTGGGAAAGTGTGTGATTTTGCACTTTAGTAGGAAGAAGAGAGATGTACACTATTATCTAAATGGAGTAACACCTCAGAAATCCTAAGTGTCTGAGGAAGGGTCACCGGACCCAAAACGTTAACTCTGTTTTTCCCTTCACAGATGCTGCCAGACCTGCTGAGCTTTTCCAGCAACTTTGTTTTTGTTCCTAAGAGCCCTAGTTCAGGGTTCTCTTAAGTTTAACATGCCAATTGAGTTGACAGTTAGGAATGCAAGTGTAATGTTCACAATAATTTCAAGAAGGCCAGAAATCAGGAACGGGATTATACTCCTGAGGCTGTATAAGGCTCTAGTCTGACCACTATTGGAATATCAGGAGCAGTTCTGGATCCTGTATCTAAAGAAGGATGCGCTGGCATCGGAGAGGAGGTTCACAAGAATGATCCCAGGGATGACGGTCTTGTCATATGGGAAGCGCTTGAGGATTCTGAGTCTGCACTCAATGAGTTTAGAAGGATGTGGGTGATGTGATTGAAAACTTACAGAATACCAAGAGGCCTGGATAGAGTGGACGTGGAGATGATGTTTCCACTAGCTGAAAATGCTAGGACCTGAGGCCACAGCTTCAGAGTGAAGAGACAATACTTTAGAATTGGGATAAGGAGGAATTTCTCAGCAAGATGGTAGCTAACTTGTGGAATAGAAGACTGTGGAGGTCAAGTATTTGAATGAATTAAGTCAGAGATAGATAAGGATATGCAGAGAATGCAGGAGAATGAGTTGAGAAACTATTAGCCATAATTGAATGATGGAAAGACTCAATTGGCCAAATGGCCTAATTTTGCCCCTACGTCTTATGGAAACCTTAACCACATACCGTATACTCACCAAAGAGCTATAGTCTTCCCCTCAGAAGGGTTATAATCATTTGAAAACTACCAGCACTTTGTCACTGTCCTCTCCTTTTGCTCACTCTTTTAACTAATATTAACTGCCACTGGGTTGTTTTTCATATCAGAAGAATGTTTGTTACTGGAATTGGCCAGGAGTTGCTATTAAGACATCTGCTCTTCCAGAGTGACCTAGAGTTTGGAGCATAGGTCATAGTTTGGTAACTTCCCAGCAACACAAAACCTGGAAGTACAGTGAGCTATACCATAGTGTTAAACTTCAAAAGGACATAGAGAGTTTGATGGAAATGGGCGTACAAGTGAAAGCTGAAGTTTAATGCATAGGAGTGTGGTGCGATATATTTTGTTTTGCGGAGGAATGTGCAGAGACAATCCAAAATAAAGGATACAATTCTAAAGGATGTGCAGGAGCAGAGGGACCTAGGAATATGTGCACAGATCATTAAAAGTAGAAGACCAGGTTGAGAATGCAACTAATGCAACATACGAGATCTTGGGCTTTATAATTATGGGCATTGAGTGTAAAAGCAAGAAGTTATGTTAAATCTGTATAAAACACAGGTTTGGGATCCACTGCACTATAGTGTTCAGTTTTGGGCACATCATTGGAAGGGTATGACAGTAAATAGAGATGGTGCAGAAGAGATTTACGAAAATAGTTCGAGGAACAAGGAACTGTAGTTACATAGAGAGTCTCGAGAGGTTAGGATTATTCTCTTTGGAGGAGAGAACATTGCAAGGTGATTTCATAGAGATTTTCATAACCATGAGGCAATTGTACAGACCGAGATAAAGAAAATCCAATTGGTGGACAGATCAAGAACCAGACAGTTCCGACAATGGTGACATAAG
This sequence comes from Ginglymostoma cirratum, assembly GCA_024137785.1. NCBI lineage: Eukaryota > Metazoa > Chordata > Chondrichthyes > Orectolobiformes > Ginglymostomatidae > Ginglymostoma > Ginglymostoma cirratum. The sequence goes on along the minus strand of JAHRHZ010000053.1, from coordinate 3,152,554 downwards.
GAAGGACTGTTTTCATACAGTGAAAAGTTACAATCTGGAATGTACCTCAGACAGTGTGATGAAAGCAAATTCAATCATGGTGTTCAAAAGAGAATTGGGTTATCATCTAAAAAGGAAACAAAATGCAGGCAGATGGGGTAAAGGTGGAGAAATGACAGTAGATAAATTGCTCTCTGAATGAAATGGTCTCCTTCTATGCTCTAGCCATTTTCTGATTCCATGAGTCATTCTCATTGGAATAATGATTCATGCCTTGTTTGCCTCAGCTGTTCTAGCACCCTAGTGGGCTGCTTTCTGCCTCCCATCATGCCAAAATTTCACATCATCCAAATATCCACCACCTACACATTATAAAGACAAAATTATACTCTTCATACTTCATGTCTTTCTTCATTGATTTGTATTTCCTCCCTATCACCGAATGGATCAAATTTTAAATCTGCATCTTCCACTACAATTAATTCTATGCACTCAACCTCTTTAAACTTTCTAGATTTCTTACAGATCACATTGCTTCACTTGCCATCCTTTCTTTATGCCCTCCCTATCAATGAGTGAGAATTCAGTTCTATCATCTCTACTCTCTAGACTTCTCTCAGATCACTCTGTCTCTTTGTCTCTCATCATTAAAAGTCATCAATGGCATTTATTTAACCAAACTTACTGCCACTTCTCCCGAACTTCCTGTAAAACATTACACACTCTTCCTTTTGCTACTGTTGTTTCTTATTTGGCGTGTTTTCTTTTAATTATTCACTCATTGAACAAGGCCATTGCTGGCTGGACCAGCATTTACTACCTGTTCCTCGTTGCTCTTGAGAAGGTGGTGGTGTAAGTTGGTAGCATTTGGTATAGGTGTGATATTAATACAGCTGTACAGGAACATCCCCTTGACTGATCAATACTGGCAACCTTGGCAAGTCGCATGGCTTTGTGTCTTGTGTCAGAAGTACTCTGAGTCTTTATGTCTAGAAAGGTAATAAAGGCAAGGCAATGCAGAGATTTTGAGAGCATCTAAAAAGGCATAAAGTGAGAAAATAGGTAAGAAACCCTGAGATATATCTGATTCAATCAATGATTCAGGTTCCTTGGTAAAATTTTAAATCCATTGTCAAGGATGAGAGGTGCAGTTAGTCACTTCCCAAGGAGGCTACCCTGGGATGTTGAGGTCTGCTGTCCAAGATGGTGTCCCAGAGGAACAAAGAGCAAGCTTCCAGATACCCGCACTGACTTTCATGTCAGGAATTGTTGCCATCTATTTTCTCTTCAGCACAAGGGAGAAAAAAAAAAAATCATGGGCGAAATTAGGTACAAATGAGAAGTAACCACATGCAAATAGACCTCTCACTGTTCAAACCTTGGTTGGAAAATGCGACTTTTCCTTCTTCGATGTTGAGGATTTCATGTTTTTCTGAATTCTCATATTTTCCCATCTGACTAGTCATTCCTCATCTCATTCAGGCACTGGGAAATTTCAGCCCAAGGATCATTTAAACTGTGTTTACAACATCTGGAAAATTCTCATTCGATCCCAGCTGAATCCCAGGATAAGGCAGAAACCATATAAGGAGAAATTAAGGAACGTTAAAATTATGTTGGCTGCCGAAGTTATCCAGACTCAGTAGCATATCTGTCAAGGGTAGGAGGAATGTATTACCTCACTGCACTTATAACAGTGTCTATGCCACCATGCCAAAGAGTGGATTAAGAATGAAAAGAATGAGAGAGTTTGTGACTGAATTTGGGGAGGCATTAAGAATGAGTGCAGGAAGAAAGCCAAGGAGATTACATGATTAAATACAGGGAGGGTAAATTTGGCAACATGTGGAAAAGAAACTTGTAAATGGAGAGTATTGAAAGAGCACTTCATTTATCATAATCATATGTTATTTCTCTATACTGAACTGTATGAAAGTTAACATACTGCTAGAGAGTGAAGAAATCTTAGTACAGTTGTAAAGGCCTTTGGCAAACCCACCGTTAGAGTAATGTGTACAGTTTTGATCATCTTACCAAAGAAAAGATTTGTTAAACTTGGATGGAGAACAACAAAGGTTCCCTGGAATGATTCTTTGGATGAGGGTATTGCCTATAGGGAAAAATTGAGTTGGCTGGGCCTATAGTCCCTGGAATTTAAAAGAATGAGAAACGTTCTACAGAGAAGAATGATAAATACTGTGCGGAAAACTACCATAGCCTTGATGGGCCAAATGGCTTCCTTCCCTCCCTTCAAGACCCTGTGATCTATGACCATCTCATTAAAACGTATATGATTCTTTAGGTGCAGTTAGATGCTAGAAAAATATTATACCTGGCTGTGGAACCCAATATTAAGAGTCACAGATTCAGGTGAAAGAGTCATCCACTTGATCTGAGGAAAAAAAACTTCCTCACTGGAAGAATTTTGAATTTTTGGCATTCTTTATCCCATATGGCTGTGGATAGTCAGTCTTCAAGTATATTGAGAGTAATAGATTTTTAGATTTTAGGAATTAAGGGATAGTAGGATAGTGCAGGAAATTGAGAAACAAAGCTAACCAAGACAATATTGAAAGGGGAATGTCAGAGTAAGCAACTACAGAGAAAGGAACGATCTCAGCCCTTCCTAGAGGATACAGCTTAAGTTCTACTTTTACAGATTGTGAGCTCAACCTCTTGAGCAACACATTACAAACAATTAAAGCGGACAATACATTTGTCAAATATGCCAGCACGCCAATTATAAGACCCCTCTATAAAAAAGATTGTGATAAGCAAGGTAAACAACACCCACCCTGTATGAAGTGAAGTATGCAAATAGTTCTGAAACAGAATACCCAGTGGCTTCAACCAGGCCAACCTTAAGAACGTGCTACCAAAATGCCATCACCATGTATCCTGTCCTACTAGAAATCCAAACATCCTTGACCATTGCAATGCAACCATCAAAATACTTACCACTCCATCTCCCATCTGCAATTTGGAAAACCAGATCACAACGCCATGCTCCTCCTCCCAGCTTACAAGCAGGAATTGAAGCGTGGACCCAGTACAGAAAGTAGTGTAGTGTTGGTCTGAGGCAACAGAAAGGCTTCTACGGGACTGTTTAGAGTCAGTGGACTCGTCCATATTCAAGAACTCAGCGGCCAAGCTAAATGAGAATATCACCAGTGTCACAGACTTTCTTGGTATGTGTGTAGAAGATTGTGTACCGGAGAACTTAATCCGAATGTTCCCTTACAGGAAATCGTGGATGAACCGGGAGATCTACTCCCTATAGGAAGTCCAGGCTTGCAAGTCGGGCAATCCTGACCTCCACAGGAAATCTAGGTACGACCTTCGTAAGGCCATCAGAGATGCCAAGAGGCAATATCAAACTAAGCGTGAGCCCCAGACCAACCACCTGGACATCCATCATTTGTGGAGAGATAAAAGGTACTGCAGATGCTGGAGAATCCGAGATAACAAGCATGGGGCTGGATGAACACAACAGGTCAAGCAGCATCAGAGGAGCAGGAAAACTTGACGTTTTGGGCCTAAACCCTTCATCAGAAATGGGGGAGGGGAAGAGGGTTCTGAAATAAATAGGGAGAGAGGGGGAGGCGGATAGAGGATGGATAGAGGAGAGGATAGGTGGAGAGGAGGCAGACAAGTCGAAGAGGCGGGGATGGAGCCAGTAAAGGTGAGTGTAGGTAGTGGGGTAGGGAGGTGATAGGTCAGTCCAGGGAGGACGGACAGGTCAAGGGGGCGGGATGATGTTAGTAGATAGGAGATGGGGGTGTGGCTTGGGGTGAGAGGAAAAACAGGTTAGGGAGGTGGAGATGAGCTGGGCTGGTTTTGGGATGCGGTTGGGGGAGGGGAGATTTTGAAGCTTGTGAAATCCACATTGATGCCATTGGGCTGCAGGGTTCCCAGGCTGAATATGATTTGCTGTTCCTGCAGCCTTCGGGTGGCATCACTGTGGCATTGCAGGAGGCCAAGGATGGACATGTCATCTGAGGAATGGGAGGGGGAGTTGAAATGGTTCGTGACTGGGAGGTGCAGTTGTTTGTTGCGAACTGAGCGCAGGTGTTCTGCAAAGCGGTCCCCAAGCCTCCGCTTGGTTTCCCCGATGTAGAGGAGGCCACAACGGGTACAGCCGATGGAGTATACCACATTGGCAGATGTGCAGGTGAACCTCTGCCTGATGTGGGAAGTCTTCTTGGGGCCTGGGATTGGGGTGATGGAGGAGGTGTGGGGACAGGTGTAGCACTTCCTGCGGTTACAAGGAAAAGTGCCGGGTGTGGTGGGGCTGGAGGGGTGTGTGGAGCGGACAAGGCAGTCGCGGAGGGAGTGGTCCCTCCGGAAGGCAGATAAGGGTGGGGAGGGAAAGATGTCTTTGGTGGTGGAGTCTGACTGCAGATGGCGGAAGTGTCGGAGGATGATGCGCTCGATCCAGAGGTTGGTGGGGTGGTATGTGAGGACGAGGGGGATTCTTTTTTGGTTATTGTTGCGGGGACGGGGCGTGAGGGATGTGTTCCGGGAAATGTGGGAGACACGGTCGAGGGCGTTCTCGACCACTGTGGGGGAGAAGTTGCGGTCCTTGAAGAATGAGGACATTTGAGATGTGCGGGATTGGAATGTCTCATCCTGGGAGCAGATGCGGCGGAGGCGAAGGAATTGGGAATAGGGGATGGCATTTTTGCAGGAGGGTGGGTGGGAGGAGGTGTATTCCAGGTAGCTGTGGGAGTCAGTGGGCTTGAAATGGACATCTGTCTCTAGGTGGTTGCCCAAGATGGAGACAGAGAGGTCCAGGAAGGAGAGAGAAGTGTTGGTAAGCCTTACATGCCATAATGAGCTACAAAGCAAAGTCAAACAGGATTGGAGGCAACAATACATTCTTATCTGATGAGCTCCATGTATTTTACACTCACTTCAAACAGAAGGTCAGTGAAACATTATCACCTATCCCAACAGCCTCAGGTCACCTGTACCCATTGTCACCGCTGCAGATGTTAGATCAGCTTTCTTGAGAGTAAACCCACAGAAAGCAACTGGCCTGGACAGAGTCCTCAGATGTGCACTCAGATTCCATACGAACCAACTGGCAGGAGTATTCACAAACACCTTTAATCCATCCTTACTATGATCTGAAGTCCCCAGTTGCTTCAAGAAGACTAAACCCTTCTCAGTGCCAAAGAAAAATCATGCAGCGTGCCTCAATGCCTACCACCTGTTGCCTCTGACCACCATAATTATGAAGTGCTTCGAGAGGTTAGCCATGGCTCACATTAATATCCAACATATCAAATTGCCCTGATCCTTTACAATTCACCTACCGGCTTAACAGGTCCACAGCAGATACCATCTCCCTGGCCCTGCACTCATCCCTAGAATGTCTGGATAATAAGGGTACCTACATCAAGCTCCTACTTGTTGATCACAGTTCCACCTTCAACATCATAATTCCAAACAAACTTATCTCTAATGTCTGAGCCCTAGATCTCAGCTCCACCCTCTGTAACTGGGTCCTTAACTTCCTGACCCATAGAACGCAATCAGCCCCCTACCATACTCCTTATACTCTCACAACTGTGTGGCCAAATTCTGCCAACTCCTTTTACAAGTTCTCTGATGACATCACTGCTGTAAGTTGGATCTCAAACAGTGACAAAACAGAATATAAGGAAGACATTGAGTGCTTAGCAGCAAGATGTAAAGACAACAATCTCTCCATTAACATCAGAAACTGAAGGAGCTGGTCATTGATGTCAGGAAGCAGTGTGGACAGCATGCTCCTGTTTATATCTATGTAGCTGTGGTGGAGATGGTCAACAGCGTCAAATTCCTGGGAGTGGTGATCATTAACAATCTGTCCTGGTCCACTCACGTCCATGCGATGGTCAAGTAAGCACAATAATGTTGTGGGATAACAAGGTGTAGAGCTGGATGAACATAGCAGGTCAAGCAGCATCAGAGGAGCAGAAATGTTGTGCTCTCTCTCCATGGATGCTGTCTGATCCGTTGTGACCTCCAGTATTTGTTATTTTCAGTACCGATTCCAGCATCTACAGCAATTCCCCTCCCCCATTTCTGATGAAGGGTTTAGGCCCGAAACGTCAAGTTTTCCTGCTCCTATGATGCTGCTTGACCTGCTGTGTTCATCCAGCCCCATGCTTGTTATCCCTTGCTCCTACTGTCTCTACTTTGTCAGGAGGCTAAGGAAATTAAGCACATCCACAATTTTCATAGATGCATCATAGAAAGCATCCTGAGATAACAAGGTGTAGAGCTGGATGAACACAGCAGGACAAGCAGCATCAGAGGAGCAGGAAGGCTGATGTTTCGGGCCTCGACCCTTCTTCAGAAATGGGAGAGGGGAAGAGGGCTCTGAAATAAATAGGGAGAGGGGGGAAGGCGGATAGAAGATGGATAGAGGAGAACATAGGTGGAGAGGAGACAGACAGGTCAAAGAGGCGGGGATGGAGCCAGTAAAGATGAGTGTAGGTGGGGAGGTAGGGAGGAGATAGGTCAGTCCAGGGCGGACGGACAGGTCAAGGGGGTGGGATGAGGTTAGTAGGTAGGAGATGGGTGTGGGGCTTGAGGTGGGAGGAGGGGATAGGTGGGAGGAAGGACAGGTTAGGGAGGCGGGGACAAGCTGGGCTGGTTTTGGCATGCGGCAGGAGGAGGGAAGATTTCGAAGCTTGTGAACAATTGATACCATTGGGCTGCAGGGTTCCCAAGCGGAATATGAGTTGCTGTTCCTGCAACCTTCGGATAGCATTGTTGTGGCACTGCAGGAGGCCCAGGATGGACATGTCATCTGAGGAATGGGAGGGGGAGTTGAAATGGTTTGCGACTGGGAGGTGCAGTTGATTAGTGCGAACCGAGCGCATGTGTTCTGCAAAGCGGTCCCCAAGCCTCCACTTGGTTTCTCCAATGTATAGGAGGCCACAATGGGAACAGCGGATGCAGTATACCACATTAGCAGATGTGCAGGTGAACATCTGCTTGATGTGGAAAGTCTTCTTGGGGCCTGGGATGGGGATGAGGAGGGAGGTGTAGGGGCAGGTGTAGCACTTCCTGCGGTTGCAAGGAAAATTGCCCAGTGTGTTGGGGCTGGAGGGGAGTGTGGAGCAGACAAGGCAGTCACGGAGAGAGTGGTCCCTCCAGAAAGCAGATAAGGGTTGCGAGGGAAAAACGTCTTTGGTGGTGGGGTCGGACTGCAGATGGCGGAAGTGTCAGAGGATGATGCGTTGGATCCAGAGGTTGGTGGTGTGGTGCATGAGGACGAGGGGGATTCTGTTTCGGCTTTTATTACGGGGAGGGGGTGTGAGGGATGAGTTATGGGAAATGCGGGAGACACAGTCGAGGGAAGTCCAGTCCCTATACACCTGCATTCCCCATACAGATGGCCTAAAGGCCCTCCGCTTCTTCCTGACCCGCAGGCTCGACCAGTCCCCGTCCACTGACACCCTCATCCGCTGAGCCGAACTCGTCCTCACCCTCAACAAATTCTCTTTCAATTCCTCCCACTTCCTACAGACAAAGGGGGTGGCCATGGGTACCTGCATGGGCCCAAGCTATGCCTGCCTCTTTGTAGGTTACGTGGAACAATCCCTCTTCCATACCTACACTGGCCCTAAACCCCACCTCTTCCTCTGTTATATCGATGACTGTATCGGCGCCGCCTCATGCTCAAACAGTTCATCCACTTCACTAACACCTTCCACCCCAACCTGAAGTTCACCTGGACCATCTCTGATACCTCTCTCTCTCTTTCCTGGACCTCTCTGTTTCCATCTCTGGCAACCACCTGGAAACCAATATCTATTTCAAGTCTACTGACTCCCACAGCTACATAGAATACACCTCCTTTCACCCACTTTCCTGCAAGAATGCCACCCCCTCTTCCTAATCCCTTCGCCTCTGCTGCATCTGCTCCCAAGATGAGAAATTCCATTCCTGGACATCCCAGACATGCTTGTTTTTCAAGGACCGCAACTTCCCCCCCGTAGTGGTCGAGAAAGCCCTCGACCATGTCTCCCGCATTTCCTGCAACTCATCCCTCACACTCCCCCTCCCCGCAATAACAACAAAAGCAGAATCCCCCTCCTCCTCACGTACCACCCCGCCAACCTCTGGATTCAATGCATCATTCTCCGCCACTTCCGCCATCAGCAATCTGACCCCACTGCTCAGGACATTTTTCTCTCCCCACCCTTATCTGCCTTCCGGAGGGACCACTTTCTCTGTGACTCCGTTGTCAGCTCCACACTCCCCACTAGCCCACCAACCCGGCACCTTTCCCTGCAACCGCAGGAAGTGCTACACCTGCCCCTACACCTCCCCCCTGACCCCCATCTCAAGCCCCAAGGAAACCTTCCACATTAAACAGATGTTCACCTGCACATCTGCTAACGTGGTGTACTGTATCCGCTGTTCCCGTTGTGGCCTCCTCTACATCGGAGAAACCAAGCGGAGGCTCGGGGACCGTTTTGCAGAGCACCTACGCTCGGTTCGGACTAAACAACTGCACCTCCCAGTCGCGAACCATTTCAACTCCCCCTCCCATTCCTCAGACGACATGTCCATCCTGGGCCTCCTGCAGTGCCACAACGATGCCACCCGAAGGTTACAGGAACAGCAATTCATATTCCGCTTGGGAACCCTGCAGCTCAATGGTATCAATGTGGACTTCACTAGCTTCAAAATCTCCCCTCCCCCGACTGCATCCCAAAACCAGCCCAGCTCGTCTCCGCCTCCCTAACCTGTTCTTCCTCCCACCTATCCCCTCCTCCCACCTCAAGCCCCACCCCCATCTCCTACCTATTAACCTCATCCCACCCCCTTGACCTGTCCGTCCGCCCTGGACTGACCTATCTCCTCCCTACCTCCCCACCTACACTCATCTTTACTGCCTCCATCCCCGCCTCCTTGACCTGTCTGTCTCCTCTCCACCTATCTTCTCCTCTATCCATCTTCTATCCGCCTTCCCCTCTCTCCCTATTTATTTCAGAACCCCCTTCCCCTCCCCCATTTCTGAAGAAGGGTCTAGGCCCGAAACATCAGCCTTCCTGCTCCTCTTGGCCTGCTGAGTTCATCCAGCTCTACACCTTGTTATCTCAGATTTTCCAGCATCTGCAGTTCTTACTATCATAGAAAGCATCCTGCCTGGATGCATCACACCATGGCATGGCAACTGCTTTTCCCAAGACCGCAAGAAACTACAGAGAGTTGTGAACATGGCTAAATCAATCATGCAAACCAACCTTCCATCTATTGACTCCACCTATACTGCTGCGTCAGGAAAGCTGCCAACATAATCAAAAACCACTTGCACCCCAGTTATACTCTCTTCCACCCTCTGCTGTCGAGCAGAAGATACAAAGGTTTGATTAGACATACAAATAGATTCAAAAACAGCTTCTTCCCTTGTGTTATTGAACTTTTGGATGGACTTCTCAAAAGTTAATTCTGATCCCTCTCTCTGCACCATCTCTGCAGCTGTAACATTATATTCTGCACTCTGTTCTGCTACCCTGATACATTTCGTATTGTACGAACTGCCTGTATAGTACTCAAAATGACACTTTCTTTGTGTCTCCATACATGTAACAACAGCATGGTGGCTCAGCGGTTAGCACTGCTGCCTCACAGCACCAGGGACCTGGGTTTGATTCCACCCTTGGGCAACTGTCTGTGTGGAGTTTGCACATTCGCCCTGTATCTGTGTGGGTTTCCTCTCACAGTCCAAAGATATGCAGGCTAGGTGGATTGACCATGCTAAATTGCCCACAGTGTTCAGGGATGTGTAGTTTAGGTGGGTTATAGGGGGATGGGTCTGGATGGGATGATCAAAGAGTCAGTGTAGACTTGTTGGGCCAGAGGACATGTTTCCACACTGTAGGGGTTCTATGATCATAAATCAATATATTTTATATTTTATTTGATGTATTGTCATCACATGTACCTAAATACAGTGAAAAATATTGTTTTGCATGCAATACAGGCAGATCATAACATACAAGGACATACAGATAATAAAGTACTTAGACAGAGTGAGGCATACAAGGTTACGGCTGTACAAGGGGTGCACAAAAGCAAGTTCAACATTAGATTTGAAATTGGAGAGGTCCTTTCAGCAGTCTAATAACAGCGGGGAAGAAGCTGTTCTTGAACCTATTGGTATGTTTGTTTAAACTTCTATGTCTTCTGCCTGTTAGAAGAGGTTTTCACACTGATCCCACAGACCTGAAGATTGCACACCCCACTTTTGTTGCCGGAAGCCTTATTTTTTATCCCAATCCATCTTTGTGAATCTGTAATTGTTAAAGGATATAATCTTTCTTCAGTGAGCACAAACTGCTGGTTAGAACATTTGAGAACCATATCTACATAATAGAGTACTATTTGAGAAAGGATTATCAGTAACCACTTAAAACAGAAATTCCTTTCTTTGGTAGTTTTAAATTTAAGCTGAAACTCTATTTATCTAAATACATAGGTTTTTGGAAAGTTAACAAAAGTCTTGATAGATTTAGCAAATAGTGAAGAAAGCCTTCCAGAATGCAAAGTGGTAGTATCATTAATTTTAAATGTTAAGAAGCAATGCACCATATAGTATTTGCAGTAAATATTCATTTAACTGGGTTAAAAAGATGACTGAAGACAGATAATGACAGAGACATTGTGAGACAAAAGCCACTTGGTGTCTGGAGTAAGCTGAAGTCAGAGAGTGTTGATTACAAGCCTCTGCAGAGAACAGCCATCGACGAAGTGAATTCCCTTGAAAATTTTAGTTTCAGTAGATATTTATACAGCAGTTTCAGGAGGTTGTGCCTATTTCCATAATCATGCTTATGTCCCTTGAATATTCATGCTTTTCCTACACACACAGATAATATAAAGAGATGAACAATTTTGATGTTATGAACTCGAGGAACCCTTTGCTTCCACATTAGAACTTTTAACAAATAAATCTCAGAAATGACCCTAGTGCATCACCAAATAGGTGATCATTGCCTAAGGCTCTGAGATGCATGATGCCAGTGAAAAATCTATATGGACATTTCTCCAGGCAAATGGGGAGCACTCCTTCACACTCCTGGTTTTTATGTTGTCGATGGCGGATGGGCTTTGGGGAGTCAGGAGGTGAGTTACTCGCTGCAGGATTCCTTACCTCTGACCTGCTTGTGTATTTCTATGGCTGTCTCAGCTCATTTATGCTGTCAATGGTAAACCTCAGGATGTTCACAGCAAATGTCAATGATCAGTGATGATAATGACACTGAATGTGAAGAGGCAAAGGTTAGATTGTACTGAATTAATACTGTCTGCCTGAGGTTCTGGAAGTGCTGGTGGCTTGTCATTTAAAGTGGATGGGATCAATAATAGGTGGTGCTGTGTAATGAAATGGCCTTAGTTTTGATTTTGAGTATCATAGCCAGACCTCTGGCTCGCGGTCAGGGGTACTTTCCTTCTTTGACTGAAGTGTAAGAGGAATGTAGAGCAAAGTCAGGAAAGGGATAGCTGTTGACAGCAGGGTTGGGGAAGGGTGAGACTGGGAGAAGAAGGAAAAGAACAGTCTCAGCAGGAGATTGGACCAGACTCTGGATACTTTTGATAGAAGGCTGGAAACTATGCAAGTGTAAATGACTGAACTGTTGTGAACCAACTACATTATTTATTAATACAGACCTAAGCAGCACTTCACTAGAAACTTCTTGCCTCAGATTTCCTTTCCATGGATCTGACAGTATCTGACATCACTGATGATGTGCTCTAGCAAACAGCAATACAGCGATTAAACCCTTACAAACACTTCCAGGATTTTCCAAGAGCAATGCTTTTATTTAAATCTACATCCATAGCAGTGTGTGCAATCATTTGGTTTAGGTAAGAAGTATTCACCACTATTTGCCCCTCTTGCAGGTAGATTGCTGAATCCAGAGGGAGAAAACGCCAAAAGTCGTTATTGGCTATGAACTGACCTGGCCCATTCATTTCTTTGCTTCAGAATCTGTCCAGTCCAGCGGCACCTGTAACATCTCTCAGTTTGCTTTATGAGGTATGTGATCAACCCTCTTCATGTCAGGAAAGGCAGGTTCAGTGTCTTTCCTCTGAGCAGAGAGAAACAGCAGGAGCATCCATGTGCCCACATCAGGATAGCATGATTCGCCCTGGTGCAGGGTGCCATCAGCTACAGGTGAACATCACATTGTTCACATCACATCTCAATGCTGAAATGAACCTCTAGCACAAACAGTTCCATATCCAAAGTGCGTTATTGAACGTTCAAAATGCATCAAGGCGGTAGGTGAATTCACCTCTGAAAGTACCTAAAATGCTGGGGAAAATACAAATATAGGAGTGAACAACATGAAAAATCACCCCTGGAAGTAAAATGGACAGAATGAGTGAAGAATGCTTTGTCCAATCACAGGCTGGTTCACTCCTGCATTTGTTACTGTTAGTTTCAAGAGCTTAATACCTGGCTCATGCCTCCATTGTGGAGCCCAATATCTCAGCTCACGTATGGTAAGGGCTGTGCTGGCACACAACAGAGACTATTGGTGTTCTCTGACAGTATTATCTCGGTCTGGAACCCCAGAACCTTGTTACATATGCCCAGATTCATCATGGCCTACAGTTTCCTGAAAAAGCTCATTGTGAAGAGGGCACAACGCTTGCTAATGGGAATATTGACAAGGAGGAAGAATGCATGCAGCTAGTACATGGCTTTTCCAGCTGATTGTCTGCGATTGTCCCATTCATCAATCGTTATACCACTCAAATTCTACAACAGATGCAGCTTTCTTATTGATGGTTTGAAAGGTTATGGAGAGCGGCCAGGAAAGTGGAGTTGAGGTCGAGATGAGATCAGCCATGATTGTATTAAATGACAGAGCAGGTTCAAGGGGCTAAGTTGCCTTTCCTGCTTTTAGTTCTTATGTTCTTATATTCTTACAATCTGTCTCACTGGTCATCATCCTGACCTTTTGGTTACTACTCTGAAATAAAAGCGAAAGGACCATTTCAAAACAACTTTATCCAACAAACCATCCAAAATCCCATACGAAAACAAAAATTCAGTCTTTCACATTCCCTTACTGGCTGCCTTTGTCTGATCTAATGCTCATAGGCCATGATGCCCCAGTAGCTGCGGCTTGACTGGTGAAAGACTGCTGTCTTTCAACCTGGCGCACTGTAAACTATGGGGCAGGACATTCTGCCTGGAGGGTGTCAATTTATCACCTTGGCATGGATGGCAGCAGACTTGGCTGGCTCTTAGGGACAACAAAGCCCCCAAAGTGTGGCAGCTCTCAGTGGAGGACAAATGCTATCATCTAGACAGAGATCCATGCACCACAGGTGCTCAGAGCAGGTAGAACAGTGACAAGTGGTTGGGAGTCTGGGATTCCTCAACCATTCTAATAATCTTTTTTGGGCACGTTATGGGATGCCTGTAAACTCTGCAACTCTGCTAGCCATGATGGTCGCAGAGTAAGTCAAGTTGACAACAATTTTAGAACTTGTGACCTCAGTCTGACCTTCTGCCGTGTCATGCAGGTGTTCGATGCCCTTTGCTTGTCCCGTAGTGGAAGCTGGAATTTCAGCTGACAGATTTTGGTCACGGTTTGATCCACAAGTGCCGTCACTGAGCTGGCCGCCACTTCCATGATGAAGAGAATTCGTTCCAAGCTCTTCACGAAGACCTGAGCCAAATGCAATTAATATCTTTCACGGCCCTTGACAGTAACAGCAGGCTTTTTTGGCAGGTCTGACAATGAATCAAGTATTTCATTATGCATTAAAATAAAACGAAGAACTGCGGATGCCGGAGATCTGAAACCAAAGCAGAAATTGCTGGTTAAACTCAGCAGGCCTGGCAGCATCCATGTGGAGAAAGTAGAATTAATGTGATGAGGAGTCATCGAACTTGAAATGCCAACTCTGCTTTCTTTCCACAGGTGCAGCCAGATTTGCTGAGTTTCACAGCAATTTCTGTTTTTATTTCATTGTGCATATACTTTATCTTTTCCCACTACAAAACCTCATCAAAGTCCTCATCTGTACCCTCTGCAGCAGAGCTGTACGTGACCAACCTCTTTCCAACAATCTACTTGCCTCATATCCTGGCGGAAGTCATTTCTGTCCAGTGTGCCGAGCGTTCAGACCCCACATACGTGTAGAGTTCTAAATTATGTACGGTGCCAATATCTGCAATTGTGAGTTCAAGCGGCACTGTTTCTTTAACATTAGTTTCTACTCCTCAGGTACTCCACACTCCAGGTGTGGGTTTCTTAAAGAAAAATAACATAAGGATAAATTTACAGTGAGCAGGAAAAGCCAGAGGCCCATCAGGCAATCTGCAGGTAATAGATAAAAACATTGCGGCTTTAGGAAAAAAAGGGATATAACCAAGGTGGATTGTACCATCATATTCTATGTTTCCAACCCTATCACTACTGAGGCCTCAGTCTTGGTCACACTAATGATTGCCAATGCCGTATTCCCCGTACTTGAAGGCACATAGCCATGTCTTCACATGGCCAATTAGATGCTGCTGCCTCAGTTTGTGTCCCAACTTGTCTTGTGACATGGGGGAGGTGTGCCAGTGAGACTAGGTTGCAATAGGTTTGCATGATAGAAAGGCATGCAAAAATGGGAAAGCAGAATATTATTTAAATGGCTGAAATTTGAAACAGGAGAATGTTAGTGAAGACCTGATGTCCTTGTGCACCAGCCTCTTAAAATAAACATGCATGTTCAGCAGGCAATAAAGAAAATGTTGGCCTTCATGAAGAGAAGATCTGACTACTGAAACAAGGATATCTTGCTGCGATTGGACAGGGCATTGATGAGGCCACACCTAGGATATTGTGTGTAGTTTGGTCACCTTACCTGAGAAAGGATGTTCCTGCCAGAGAAGACTGCAGTGTAAGTTTATCAGATTGATTTGTGTGATGGCAAGCCTGGTGTACGAGGACAGAGTGAGTCAGTTATGATCGTATTCGTTGGAGTTTAGAAGAAAGAAAGGTATGAGGTTCTACCAGGACTACACAGGGGTTAGATGTGGGAAATATATACCAGATGGTGGGGGAGTCTAGCAACAGAGGTAACCTTCTAAGGGGTAAATCATTTAGGATTGAGATGAAGAGAAATTTCTTCACCCAGAGAATGGTGAGCCTGTGCAATTCATTGGTTGAAGCAAAAATATATTTTTTCTACAAGGAGGTAGATATAGCTCTTGTGGCTAAGGGAAGGAAGGGATATTTGGGGATGGCAGGATTAAAACATTGAGATCGATGATCAGCCATGGTCATGTTGAATGGCTAAGCAGTCTCAGGGGGTTGAAAGGCCTGCTCCTGCTCCTATCTTCAATGTTTCTATACAATGTGTCTCCGTTATAGTTGAATAGCTGAGCGGACCAATTGAGCAATGACTGAGTTTTATAGCAGTGCTACATTTGTGAGGTGACATGAATTTTACGTGTTTTGAATAAATGGGTGCTGGTTAATCGTATGCCATGATTTCCCACATCCGCTATCAAGTGTTATCCAATTCTTTCCTTATTGATTCTGATTGCATGAGTTATTCAACCAAGCTATTCAGTCCTAGAATATGACGGTCTTCTTGAAAATTGCTTCAGCTATACTAATCTGACAAGATTTGGCCATTTGTTTTTAGTAATCTAGGTTGTACGCTAGTATAGATCAACACAAAATGATACTGTCTGGGATTCGTATCCAACTATTGTACTAATATATACCTGCAAATCCTTTCCCGGTATACCGGAGCAACTCATTATTCCTCATTAAATTAACCCCACTTTCCGTTACAGTGACACTGCCTTCTGCCATTCTTTACTCCATCTGATCACCATTTTTTCTGTTTACCCAAAGTCCTTCTCTTCAATTTGTTCCTCCTATCTCATCTCCCAAGCCTCCCATTACTTCTTTCCATCCTCCTGCTTGTTTTGTTGTTTGTCCTATAAAATGGATGAGGAACACACCAGAAATGTGGGTCATTGTCAGTTCCTGTAATGGGGCAATTCGGAATATATAGCATTCAGATATACTTTCAGTTGAGTGATGTATTGTGAACTTGCTTAGCAATTTAAGAGGTTCAGCAGAGGCATGTTCACGGTGTATAGTGGGACTGAAATAGATTTTGAAATATAACATGTTGTGTGTAACTCACCAAACATTTCAGTCACATTAATGCATTTGAAACTGCTGGCTTTCTTTCTGTTGACTCGTTCCAATTTATCTTAATGCCTTCTGCTTCTTTGAACCATATGAGAAGCAACAGGTGGTGGTTAGAATTGTCACCTTGCATTGCTCAGGGGCAAGACAGAAGTAAGATTTTACTTTGCAATACAAGTTTTAGAAAATCAGAATGGAAGGTTGGTAGTGACCCTTGGGGTGGAGTCACCAACACAGTCAATTCCAATTTGTTCACTCCTTAGTTGATCTCTCTGCCACCATTCAATAACCTTGGGGCATAACATGAAAATGTTTAGATAAACTTCTTCTTATTTCTCTTTCCCTGGTTTGGTTTCTTTCTTACGTTCTAGGGGCCAATCTATTATGTTGTCATATAGCCAACTGTGTGAGTATCATTCATTAAAAATGGAGCCCAATATGCAATCAAAATTCCAGTTGTGGTTCCCACAAAGCCCAATACAATTGTAGGAAGTTTCTTTAATTTTGCAGTCTATTCCAGTTACCAATATGTCCTTTGCCAGTCTGATGTATTCCTGTACATACACTTTAAAGAACTCCTTTCTCCCCAACCTCAGGAAATGTTACTTCTGAGATATACACCACAACCATTTATAACATAGAACATAGAACAGTACAGCACAGGAATGAGCCCTTTGACCCACAATGTTGTTCCAAACATGATGCCAAATTAAACTAATCCCTTCTGCCTGCCCATGGTCCATATCGCTCCATTCTTTGCATATTCATGTGCTTATATAAAAGTCCCTTAAACTCCCCTACCATGTCTGCTTCCACCATCACCCCTGGCAGTGCATTCCAGACTTATGTTGTAGACTTGCTCGCTAAGCTGATGTGTTTGATTGCAGGTGTGTCGTCACCCTGCTAGGTAAAATCGTCAGTGCGCCTCTGGTGAAACGTTGGTGTTCTCTCCCGTTTGTTATTTATACACCTCGGTTTGCTAGGGTGTTTGGTATTACTTCTGGTTCTGTTTCTCAGTGGTTTGTATATCAGGTCTAGTTCAGTGTGTTTGTTGAATGAGGTTTGGTTGGAATGCCCGTCCTCCAGGAAGTCCCTGGCATGTCTCTGTTTGGCTTGTGCTATTATGGATTTGTTGTCCTAGTCTTTTCTGTGTGTATTGAGCCAAGTGAGAATTGGTCATGTCTCTTGATGGCTAATTGGTGTTCATGTATCCTTATTGTCAGTTTTCCTCCAGTTTGGCCTATGTAATGTTTCTCACAGCCTTCGCGTGGTATTTTGTACACTACGTTTGTTTTATTGGTTGTGGGTATGGGATCCTTTACATTCATCAGTAGCTGTCGCAGGGTGGTTGTAGGTTTGTGGGCTACCCTGATACCTAGGGGTCTGAGTAGTCTTGTGGTCATCTCTGATATGTCTCTGATATACGATAGGGTGACTGGTGCGTCTGGCCGTGTTGTGTCTTCTTGCTGTGGTCTGTTGCAGAGGTAATGGCAGATTGTGCTTTTTGGATATCCATTCCTTTTTAAAACTCCATATATGTGCTCCTTTTCTACTTTGCACAATTCCAGGTTGCTGCAGTGTTTTGTGGCCCGTTTGAATAATGTCCTGATGCAGCTCCGTTTATGGGTATTGGGGTGGTTGCTCAAGTAATTAAGTATCTGGTCCTTACGCGTGGTCTTCCTGTGAATGCTAATCTGGAGTTCCCCGTGGTTCATACATTCTACCATTATATCCAGGAAGGGTAGTCAGTTATTGTTCTCTTCTTCTTTTATGAATTTTATACCGTGAGGATGTTGTTTGTGTGTTAGTGGGTTTCCTCTAGTTTTGTACTTTTGATAATCACGAAGATGTTATCTACCTGGCAGACCCAGAGTTTGAGTTGTATAGTGGGGAGTGCTGTTCATTCTAACCTTTTCATTACCGCTTCTGCAATCAGTCCTGATATTGGGGATCCCACTGGTGTTCCATTGACTTGTTTGAATATACAGTCGTTGAAGGTGAAGTGGGTTGTGAGGCACAGATCCAGTAGTTCCAGGGTGCTGTCCTTGTTGATGCTATTGGTGTCATGGGATACCTGCCTTCCTGATTTGTCCAGCAGTGTGGCAGTTGTCTCTTTGGATAGGTCGATGTTAATGGATCTGAGTAGTGCTGTTATGTTGAAGGATATCATTGTCTTGTCCTATCCTATCCTGGTATCCTTGATGATATTGAGGAATTCTTGGGAGGAGTGGATGGGGTGCGTAGTGTTTTCAACTATGTATTTCAGTTTCCAGACTCCTACCACTCTCTGTGTTAAAAACATGCCCATCACAGCTCCTTTCAACTTTCCCCCTTTCACCTTAAATGCATGCTCCCTAGTATTAGACATTTCAGCTCTGGGAACTCGTGTTGAGTAAAAAGGTCATGAACAGATCATCTATTTTAGGCAATGATTTAGGAATACATGTTGAAAAACATTCTGTTCTTATTCAAATAATTTCATGATACTTTTCATGTTTACCAGGAAAAACAGACTGTTTAGCATTTTATCTAAAAGAACTCACGTCCAGCAGAGTAGTACTTCACATCAATTTGATACTGCTATGTCAGACCTTGAAACTACAATCTCCAAATTTAAGAATGCTAACATGAAGCCAAGTGTGACAGAAACTGTGGGCAGGAGGGATCAACGTGCAGAGACAAAAGAATAATTTTGAGAATTTAGGAAGACAGTAGTTGGGAGCTTTGTAACCGAGGACCAGAGGGACAGGAGAACGTGCAGTAGACTAGAGCTGAACTAGTGAAAATGCATGGCCAGGGAAACATAAATATGCCTTAGTTTGGAGCTAACCTGATTTTGGAGCATTCTGCTCTTCAATGTTTTTGTTGTGGTTGATCTGTTTTCTCAACTTATCCATAGAGGGCAACACACTGGTTTTAAACTGCTGCCTTGCGTTAAACAAATGGTGCAATTCAATGGTAATGGAAACAGTTGAATCTTTAAACCAGTTAACAGCAGGGAGGCCAAGTGTCCACTATTGGCATGGATTAGCCCTTATCGTTACTGTTTGCTATATAACTTTTGTCTCTTCTTCTGAGAATGTATTGTGAGTGCCAGCCACCAGGGAGTGGGGTTTATGATGACTGTCCTCACATTCGGCCCCAGTGGTCACCACGACCAACACTATCACCAGGCCTCACCCCACACCACAGTCAAAATGCGCTTTCTTTTCCTCTTTTCATTCCAAAAACTGGTCACACTGATGATCAGTTTGAACAAACTCAGCTAAGTGGATTTGTTCCCCTTCGCGTCACGATATTCTGACTGCCACCTACATTAAGGTCACAGAATTAAATGTAGATAAAGAAGGCTGCTATGTCTATCAAACTAAAGTGCCTATGTTTCAGCTCACTACAGCAAAAATCAATTCCAAATTTCCCCCTCCCTCAACTTTGGTAGGCAACCTGAGTCAGTATTAACACATTTCTGCAATCTTGAAGCTGAAATGTCTTTATAAAAATATTATGTCTGTTATATAGACAGGGTTTTTTTTAACAATTGATGGAATTCTAATGATCATGTCACAGTAGTCCAGCATATTTTTTATTTATCTCCAAAATAAAGAATTAACTAAATCATCCCTAATGTGCCGATCTTCATAGGATTAAATATACATCATTCTGCTTCATGTAACATAAGTTTTTTTTGTGTTTGTGGATTACACCGAATGGAGACTGCAGGAGATTCCTGTGCAATTTCATTTGCAGCTTCTCTGAACACCTAAGCATTATGACAGATTAATTTACTTTTCTAAAGTTTAGAAAAGCAGAAGAGTTCTCCCTGAGGCTTTGGCCAATATTTATCCATCAACCAATATTACTAAATGAACAGAATCACTCGATTTAGTCAGTATAGCTTACATCTGTGGAAACGTTACAAAATAAAGACAACATGTTATCCTACTGGGTTGGACTCTTTTATTTAACTGAAACAGTGTGTCTGTTCATGCAAATAATCCAAACAGGAAATTTCTACAAATTTAGTTTGTTACATTTTTCCCTCAGCGTCATCAAAGATGCTTTGATCTGAGATATAAGGAATGTTTGGCACATTAATCTAAGGCTGTGAACTCCAGGGCGGATTTATTCCCATTTATTTCCATATCCTTTTTCTAGTTTCAGTCAAGATCAGGCTGGGCTAAGATCAAGAATTTTCCTCTCCAATTTAATGCGAACCACAACATGAGATGAACCCTCTGAGTTAGTTGTGGACTGTGATTAGTATTCAGTTTTCTTTTGGAATTAAGTTTGTGAAATGCGATTGCTGCAGGGGTGTTCATTACCAGATGAAGGAAGCTAAATTAACAGCTAGAAGGTGAAAATCCTTCCATACGGATATGGGAAGATTAAGGAATAGTAACAAACTTGGCTTGACAACAGCAACTTGTATTCATATAATATCTTTCAATAAGCTTTGTAAAACTCTTCATAGCATGGTTATCAAACAAAAGAAAGAGTTACAGAAAGAGGTATAAGTCTAGACAATCGCCCATTTGTTGCTATCAGACAGCTCTTATCTACGTCAAATTACAAGATGGAAAGGAATAGGTTGTGCTCCCAACTATCATCCTAGACAGATGGATGATCATTTCTGTGGTTGCTATTTATTTCATAATTTGTATGAACATATCTGAACACAAATGCCATTCCATAGGGGCGAGATTAGTACTCGTGTGAAGACAGACATTTTACGGGCTCTCATGCAGTGCAAGCCTAATGCAGTCTACTCATTTAATGTGCAAATTAAGAACATATAGCAGTCTTAGGCCAGGCATTGAGCAATTAAGAATCATGCAGTCATGAAAGAATGGAATCACTGCTCAAGTATCATGCAATTGTTTTTGATGGGTAGCTTTTTAATTGTGTTTCTCAGTGCAAAATCAGTGTAGACATAGTCATAGGTCAGACCACATTGAAAGTTATTGTTAACTTCTTATAACTTCTCTTGGATTTCGATTAGCCACATACCAGTCTTGTGATCTTGACAATGAAGACAAACCAAGAAGTCCCCAATTTGATGGTACTATTGTTGTTCTTTGTTTCTTCAAGATAGAATATCAAGGTCCACTTGGTTTCCAGTTCTTTATTTGCTCCAGTGATGATACCTTTTCAAGGAAGATTCATATGTCTGACTACTCACAATTAGTCTTTCTCATAACATCAGCTGATTTCCACACTAAAAAAAAGACAGAATTTTCTAAGCCATGTTGTTGTGTCATGCCTCACCGTAGACCATAAGATGTAGGAGCAGAGTTAGACCATTTGGCCCATTGACTGTGCTCCACCATTCGATCATGGCTGATATATATCTCAACCCCATTTTCCTGCCTTTTCCCCGTAACTCTTGATTTCTTTTATCTATCACTGTCTTAAATACACTCAATAACTTGGCCTTCACAGCCTTCTGCAGTGATGAGTTCTACAGGTTCATCACCCTCTGGCTGAATTCCTCCTCATCTCAGTTCTAAAGAGTCATCCCTTCATTCTGAGGCAGTGCCCTCGGGTCCTAGTCTTTCCAACGAATGGAAATGTCTTCTCCACATTCACTATATCAATGTCTGTCAGTATTCTGTAACTTTCAATCAGATGCCCATTCGTCCTTCTAAACTCCATTGATAATAGACCTAGAGTCCTCAACTGCTCCTCATATGACAGGTTCATTATGCCCAGGATCATTCTTGCAAACCTTCTCTGGACCCCCTCCACGGCCAGCATATCTTTCCTTAGATACAGGTCACAAAACTGCTCAGACTTCCAAATGTTGTCTAACCAGAGCCTTATACAGCCTCAGCAGTACATCTCTACTCCTGTTTTCTAGCTCTGTTGGAATGACTGCTAACATTACATTCATAGTCAGTACCTCAGAGACTTGCTCATATTATCATCACTATACAATCTAAAGGTATAAAAGTCTTATACTCCTTCTTACCCCAGGAAAGCATGAACTTGAAGCATGATGTACTTCTGAAATCATTCTGATCAAATGTGAATTAATGTTGTGTGCAATAGCTGTTGGATTTGTCAGTGCCATTATATCAATGCCCAGTTTCTTCTTTCGCATGGGATAACACAAGCATTGATGCTTCAGATAAAATAATCTGCAAGAGGCAGAATCATATCAGAGGTATAAGTAGACTTCATTGAGTGTAGCATTTCCAAGTGCTGGAAAATGATGTTGAATTGGGTTCTGATCTCATCCAGACCTCTTCCAGCTTTTTCCAGATGGGTTCCAAAGTCTTACTGGAAAATCCCAGTAGGCCATGGAAAACAAGGTTATTAAAAAGGTCAGTAAGAGCCTTTCCCTCCATCACATACGTTTTGCACCATTTCTGAATCTCATCAGGGTCATTGAGGTGAGTGCACAGTGCAAAAGGAATCTTTAAAGAAAATGACAGGCTGAAAGCCTTTGAATAGTTGGGCTAAAAGAGATCCACCCATAGCAATTAAGATACTGTTGTTCAAAGCACATCTCATCTCAAAGAGTGTGTTCAGGTGATTGTCAGCTTCTTGGCAGATATGTCACTTGTCTAGCACTTCACCCATTTCCGCCGAATTTCTCTGCTGCCAGCTTTCACTATGGCATGGGAGCAGCTTATGGTGCTTCACTCTTCCCCACTGCTGAGCTGCAAGATCAGAGGCCACACAACCATAACACCAACTGCCTTCTCCACAGGCCACGGGGGATGGACAGAGATCCCACTGAAAGGAGGTAAGGCAACAACAGATGGTTGATGAGGATAGGATCAGCTCACCTGAGATGTCTGAGCACCAGGCCTCAGAATGATCAGGCTCTCACATCAGGTCACCACTGACATCTGCAGCCTCCTAGAGTGAGATACTTTTCCCAGTGGAGAAAGAGAGCATACATTGCCAGTGGCTGACAAGGATCCTGTCATGTATTAAACAGTAGCCTCCACTTTCAGCTCTCTGCCTCTCACAAAGTTGTGTGCTCCTTCCTCCGGCACAGAGAGGGAGCAGAGAGCAAAGAATCATGGTAATGGCATGCAATGAGAGGAAAGAAGGACACTGCTTATGAAGGATCCCAGTAAAACATGGGTGCAAGAAGATGAGTGCAAATGTTAGCTGTGCAGATGGAAGTGTAAGGTGCCTGTGGAGAGAGGAGTGTGTAGATCTGCACAGTACATTGACCTGGAATGCTCTTGGGAATGCTGGGTAGGTCAAAATGTGGGAGTTGGCATCTTTTACATCCTCTTGGGATCCAGGATCCTCTTGATACACTGTCTCCAGGTTTCAGGGCATAGCTTTTACTGACAGACACTGGCCCCATCCTGGCCGTTTCCATCATGGCTGCTTATTTGGCGAGATTATCATCTCACTCCTATCCTGGGGAGAGCTCATTGATCCTGCACCATCATGTAAGTTGATCAGAGATGTGACATGAGAGTTCTTAGAGGCTGGCACGTATTGCATGTCTATGTCCATGGATGTGGAGTGTGTATGAATGGTGCCCATGGAACACGCTGTGAGATGTTGATGCCTGGTGTCAAATAAGAAGGTCCTTTAGAATAAGCAATGAGCTGAAATGACCAGGTACCTCTCTGATGTCCATGCCAAGCTTTCTCGTTTGCTAAGATAGGAAGCTGTATGCTCGAGAGGTGATTGAGCCATGAACAAGGCTTTTAGCAAGCAATAATTGGCAACTCACTGCTGCCTAAGAGGAATTAGCCACCCACCCCTCTTGTCAAAAGCATAAAAGGTAGAGTGAGACTCCTGATTTCAAGATCAGCCTGTCAGATTTCTCATCAATTTGACACAAGTCTCACCATTGCTCAGTTGCTCAGTTCCCAAGAAGATTTGGTCCAGTGTCTCATTAAATTCAAATAATACAAAGATCTCTGAAATGAGAATGGAAACCCACTTGACTGATAAGGAACCAAACATAGGGAGTGGACTTTGCAAATTAGCACTTCCAAAACAAAATTTTGTACACTGGGTGCACAGATCAGACATTCAAGTGTTAAAGTGCTGCCAAATGACTTACTCCGTGCAAGGAGCCCTAGTTTGTAAAAACACTGGTGTGGTAGCCATTAGCACCATTCACTACTGTTTACAAGATAACAAGATATTACTTGTGGTTTTCCTGGTATTGTCCAAAACAGGCAATAACAAGAGGCAGAAATGATTGGAATAGTTACATACTTTTCAAGCAATGTTCATACTGTTAGTCCTTAACATGAGTACTGCTCTACAATTTGTGCATTCGAAGGGGTTTGTGTTTGCCTATTCACAAGGGTAATGAATCCTGTGTTACAATGAATTTTGTTTTATATATCTCTTGGTATAAAGCCAGGAGAACAAAGCATTATATCAATGCAGGTAATATAGAATTCAGCTGGAGATTCATGGTATCTAAAAGTTTGCATTCCAAACATTCACCAGATCTAAAATTTGATGGAGATTGTCCATATAGATTTCATGTACATTCTTAGATATAAAGGGGAATAAATGAAAGTGCATATCTTGCACTGTTGATAGAGGCTCTCATTTGTGATGGCTGTTTCAGAATTCCATATAAATCTAATGCATTTAATTTTATTGCAATCTTAGATTTCTCCATTAGGATGTAACTGTCAGATCTGACATTTTAATTCATACCTTTTAGTGGCCCACTCCTAGCAATTAGCCAGCCATGTTATTATGCTCAAATTATTTATTCACTTCACAGTAGCTCAGATTCGGTCGTATTTGTAAAAATTAAAATAGTCTAAGACTTCTGAAAAGGGTCAATTACCATTGGATTGTCAAACTGCTTCTATTTTTCTGCAATCTGCGATTTCCAGGTTAGGCCACGCTGAAATATGAAGAATATTTTGGAGTCGATCTTTGAACTTGAGGATCATCAGGAAGAATCCAACACAGGTCACCTTTTTATAATAATGGCACTAGCTGCTGCAACATGATAAGGTCATTCATTTAATAACACGCTGAAAAGCTGTGGGACATTTATGTAGCTTTTTAGTGTGCTTAAGGATGAACATGAGTGAGGTAAGTGGGCAGACAGGGTTAGCATGACTGGGATGCTGTGGTGGTCAGAAGGTAAGTAGTATGTTTGTGTCAGGTTGAATGGGGGCTGGGGAGAGATTGGAGGGGTCAGGAGTTGTGTAGCGAGGTCAAGTGGAGGTCCCGCAGGTATGAGTTGGAGGGTTAGGAGTATCAGGCGGTGTCGAGAGAGTTGGAGGGTTGTGAGGGCTGAGGAGAAAGATGATCAGGAAATTGGCATGAGTTGGGAGGGTCAGGGGATGTCAAGAGGGAGTGTTAAACAAGCTGTGGAGGAGGTGTGAATGCGGTTAAAGGTAGATTGTAGATCTAAGCTTAAGCCAGCGGATCGGGGAGGGAGTTGAAAGATCAGGGGATTTGAAGTACCAGTGCACAGTTAGAGGGTCAGGCGATGTGGCTCGAGGGGCGAGGCAGTGGAATTGGAGGAGAGTGAAGTTTGAAGCTCATGGGTAGAAGGAGTTAAAGGGTGACAGAGAGACCAGGAGGGGCATTGGATGATCAAGGTGGCACAAGGGGTTGAGAGTTAGAAGGGTTGGGGGTCAGGGTTGTCACAAGGGGGTAAAAGTGGAGTTCAACGGTCAGCAGGATCCTAGGGAGTAATAGAAGGATTGAGGAGTAGGAGAAGTCAAGTCTTAAATTGGCGGAATATCAAAGGGTTGGTTCAGATAGCCAGTGGGGGTCAGGGGAAAATTGGTGGGGGGGTGTAGATTGTATAATTGCCTGTTGAAAGTTTAATCATGTGACCTACCTACTGGGATAGGTCTGGTCTTCAACAACAGGAAGACTGGAAATTCTCAGCCATTCCATTAAGTCATTAATTCAAGGCAATTGTTCAATGTTCATTGGGCTCCAGTATCTACACAATCTAATTCTGATATTCAAAGATAATTCCTCCACTGAATAATAATCCAATCATCTTGCCTTTTAATATGTCGTTCTTCATGTCTTACTATCCCACAATGATATTGGTAAAATTAAGGAGATATGGATTTTGGGAATAAAAGGTTGTGGTGGATTGAAAGATTTTATCCCTATTCTAAGTGTACATACTTTACAAAGAATGAGTTTATGATTTTGGCCACATTTTTACAGAGAAATTCTTCCTTTTCCCTTTGCATCTTTTCAACTATATCACCTTAAAAGTGCAAAAGGATTATTTTGCCTCTCTCAGGAATCCTGGAAGTGCTCAGTCTTGTAGATGGATGCCTTTAACCTCCACTGAAATGTCCTATTAGCCTGTACACCTAATGAAAGATGTGAAAATTTTGCATGATTTGACAATGTGTTACGCTCTATGACCATATTTATTACCAAATTTAACAAGGCAGTTGGCACTGACAAATAGTCAATCCATGTGTATAGATCATGGTGAGGGCAAATTGTCTTTATCTGTTCATGTTGTCACTGCCATATATCTGTCAGACCTAATTCTCCAGCTAACTCATCTATCACTGACCAGGATTTAGAAGGGCAGGTCATTCAACTAAAAGCATCGGTAATGATCTAGAAGCAACTCGAAATCAGCTTTCAAGATTGGTCCCAAATACATTTGAATTTATTGGGGCACATTGTATCAAGAAAGTTGCAATATCTCTTTTCTTGTGCTCCTCTATTTATGGCATATTAAAACTTTACTCTGAGCCACCTCAGAAACTGTCTCAGTTCAGGCAGAGGAATGAAATAAATAGTTGTCTGGGCAGGAGGAGTAAAACTTGATTTTATATTTATGTACTTTCCCTTTATTACAAATACTTGCAATAATAATTATAAAAGCATGTTTTAGAGGTATGCTATATTGGGAAATTCAAACGTTGACATTTGTTGCATATTCCCTGTAACAGATTTCCTTCTCCTATCCTGTGTTCAGTGTAATATTGTGCGTATTATTGTCACTCAGTTTAATCCCCATGTAAACTCTTAACTTCTGCCTGTGTCACTATGTTTTTCTTTTCATTTTCACATCTCATCACAAGAAGAAGGATATTATTAAGGAAGGAGTATTATTAAGCTGCAGAGGGTTCAGAAGAGATTTACCAGGATGTTGCTGGGAATGGAGAGTTTGACTTATAAGGAGAGGCTGGATAGGCTGGGACTTTTTTCAGTGGAGTGTAGGAGGTTGAGAGGTGACCTTATAGAGGTTTATAAAATCATGAGGGGTATAGATAAGGTAATGCCAGGTTTCTTTTCCCTAGGCTGGGGGATTTCAAGACTCGAGGGCATATTTTTAAGGTGAGAGGGGAAAAATTTAAAAAAGATGTGAGGGGATTTTTGTTTTTATACGGACAGTGATTTGTGTGTGGAATGAACCTCCAGCAGAAGTGGTGGATGCGGATACAGTTAAAACATTTAAAAGACATTTAGATAACGACACGAATAAGAAATGTATAAGACCATAAGACATAGGAGCAGAAATTAGGCCATTCGGCCCATCAGGTCTGCTCTGCCATTCAATCATGGCTGATAAGTCCCTCAACTCCATTCACTCGCGTGGTGGGATATGGGCCAAGCATAGGCAAGTGGGATTAGTTTAGTTTGGGATTATGGTCAATATGGACTGGTTGGACCAAAAGGTCTGTTTCTGTGTTTGACTGTTGAGTATGACTGTTTGACTCTGTAAGAGGTGCTATGTGTATCCTAAAGATAATCCTAAATTGTACCTTTCTTATAATCCTAAATTTACCTTTCTTAACCTTCCATGGGTCATAGAAAGCTAATATCCAAGTTCAGCAGGTAAGAGGGAAGTCAATTGAATGTTGGTCTTCATTTCAAAGGAAATGGAGTAAAAACGTTGAGAGGTTTTGTGCACAGTTTTTAACCTCTTAACTAAGGAAATATATATTGGCAGTCCAGAAAAAGGCAACAAGAAATTAATTGAAAAAGTACACAATTGGAGGAGGGTAAATTGAGTTGAAGATGAATCTAATCCAGATATATTTGAATCAAGGATTGACAAGTAAAACCATTACTGAGCAATAGGTGACCATCAAAGAAAGGATAGCTTAGTTACAGGCGAGACACATTCCACAGTGGACAATTTTGAAAAGAGTTCCCTGAATGACTAAGATTGAAGGGATTATAATAAACTCAGGCAGGAGGCTTGTCATGAATTTCAGCCTCATTATAAAGCACAGAACCAAGCTGAATTCAGAAAATAGAGAGGAGATTTAAAAAAAATTAGAAAGCTAAAGCCCATGTGTGGGAATATATCAATGGGTGCCATAAAACTGGGCTAAAAATCTGATATACATATGCAAATAGTGTCACAGTCAAAGTGGAAATAAGGGTGAATATAAATTATCATTGTTTTTTCTGATTTAAATCTGAGATAACAAGGTATTGTTTGAATTACTGCTTTGTCTTGCTACTCACATCAATTACTGGGTATGCAAAAGAGTGCTCCCTAAAACCCTGTTATCTTTTGGATTCCAACTTTTGAAATAAACCCACAGAAAAACCCCTGAGGATGAAATCCAGAATAAGGCACTCCTCAATTTTCCAATCATACAGGCCTGCATTCAGGAAATTAAGGAAGACAGGACCATAGATGAGATAAATTCAAAATTAAACATTTTAGGTCAACCCAGAGGTATTAAAAATCAATGTGTGAGATTTTCAACTTCCAGGAAGTTAGTGTCAACAATAACAGTTTCCTCGATGAGCTGGGCTTAGTTGTTTTTCATTCTTGCAGGCTTTTTTTGAACCAGCAACTTGGAGACAGAGATGGAGGGTCTGAGGCAGGCTGCAAACTCAGCCTGGAGTTCTGTGAATTCTCTGGAGGTCAAACAGCAACTTCTGTTTCAGTGATCAGAAGGTAGTTCACTTTATCTACCTTTTTAGAAGTTCCATTGAGAGGTGACAAGGTAATTGTAAAAACATTGACACTCATTCTAAAATAATTGACGTTGATGCTTTTCTTTTTCCAGAGCTGGCTGGAAGCAGATGGTTCATCTTCAGATCCCTTGTGTCAACTTTAGTTGCAATGTTTATTCCATGCAGAGGTTCAGGAGCTTCTGGAAATATGATCATGTGATTAGCCACAGGCTCTTTATGAGTTCAGCTACTGGCCCATTTCTAAAATAAACAGGATTTAAATATGAAAATGTAAAAGAGAATAAAGTGTGCTTTGGGATTTCTTCACATTCTTTATGGCCATGTTGATAGTACATCAGTAGAAAAAGGAAAAAAAAAACTTAAGGTCAAAATGGAGATCTTCATGTGAAAGCACAGGGGTGGCTGAAATACTAAATAAATATTTTACATCAGTCCTTACTAAGGAAGAGGATACCGTCAATGTCACAACATTTTACAAAACTTAATAGGGTAAACATAGATACAGAAGATAACTTAAAATGTTGGGTGAGATTATAGTAGAATGTCAGCTGTTCAGACAAGATACAGGCTATACTGCAGAGAAAAGCAAAGGTGAAACATACATACAGCATGTCTGGCCACAATCATTCTGTCCTTCCCAGAGGTGGCAATGGTGTAGAGGTCAGGAGCACTTCAAATGTTTCACTCCCATTCACAAAAATATCCAAAAGGGATAGATATTTTCTCATCAACCTGTTCAGAGATGCTACTCCACACTCTGGAGCAGGTAGGACTTGAACCTGGGTCTCCCAATCCAGAAGCAGGGACACTACGAAACACAAGTTTCCATCAAATTAGTGGAGCTGCAGGACAAAAATATTAAAATTCAGTCCAATAAGCATTAACAAAATGATGACTGATTTTTTTCCCAGAAACAAATCACGGTTTCTCAATGCAATCTGCACTAACTGTTCAAATTGGGAAGTTAAATTAGTCAACTGAGTGAAACGTGACTGGTGAGAGTAAAGAGCACGTTATTGGAAAGGGATAAACTAAGAAAGTACAGGACAGCCAACCAAGCATCAGTAGTGGCAATAATCAAGGTGAAAATTAATTAGTGTTGGAGAAGTATGGGTTAATAAATGAATACTGTCAGGGATTTGATATTGGAAAATCAAGTTTGACTAATGCAATTGTATTCTTCAAAGTACGGAAGTATATATAGACTTTCAAAATGCACTTACTATATATTGTACCTGTTAACAAGATTAAAGCTGATTGGCTGCAGGAATACAAATTTGGTTAAGGTACAGACAGGAAGTAATGGTGAATGGTAGTTTATTAGATTGATGGGAATTGGATTACCCATGGATCTGTCTTAAGGCTACAGCTCATTTTAGGCATATCTTAACAACTTACACTTGGATTTACAGAATTTAATTTCAAAAGATGAAGGTGAGTTTCTGCCAAAGACAAATCTCTAGAAAGTGGTGAGGAAGCTGGTAATAGTTTTTAGGAGGAACTCTTATGAAATGGACACACAGATGGCAGATAAAATATAATGCTGAGAAGTGTGAATCAATTAATTTCCATAGAAGGAGTGGGAAGGTCCTTAAATAGGTGGTAGTAAATAGTTAAGAAGACTGTTAAAAATTATACAGGAGGGATCCTTGACATTATAAATAAGGGCATGAAGTTCAAGGGAGTTACATTAAGCCATTAAAAAATACTGATCAGGCCTCAGTTGGAGGGAAATTGTAGTCGATTCTAGATGTAATCTTTGTGGAAGAACGTCAAGACCTTGAAGAGAGTGCAGAGGAGATTTACGAGAATGAGCACAGAACTGCAGGACTTCAGTTATATAGGGAGGCGAGAGAATCCAGTATTGTACCTCTTAGCTCAGAAAAGTTAAAGCAAATTCTACTCGTGTTCAACATCTTGAAGGGCTTTAATAAAGTGAAGAAGAAGGTGCTGGCAGAAGTGCCAGTAACCATAAAATAAGGATTTAAGGTAGCTGGCAAAGGAATGTGAGATGACATGAAATAAAAGAACGCTTCACACAGTGAGGTAAAATGACTTGGAAAGTATTGCCTGAAAAGATGCAAGGGTATTCTGCAGTAACAAAAGAAAATCATGTAAATAATTAGAAAGGAAACACTAGAAATGGTCTGCAAGCATGGTGAGCCAATATTGGAAGGAGGGCAAAGATTGTTCCTTGCTACTTTTAGAAGTTACCTGATGTGTTTATTACTACAAGCACTTCAGATCAGGAGATTCTTCCAGTTACATTTGAAGGTGTATAAACACTTTGCACTTAATTTCAGAATGTTCCAGGCTGCTTAGCAGGGTTCTCCTAGAGGTTGCAAACTCTGTAAGGAAATGAGAGGCTCTTTTTGGAACTTCCAAAAGTTCAACACCACATAACACAGTTTGTGGACAGTAATACAATTTTCTTCTGGTCTTTTTAACGGGGACCCTGCCCTCAGAAAAGGCCCATGCGCATTTTGCATCCAAAGCCTTCCTGGAAGAAGGCCAGACAAAAATGACTCAGTGTCAGGAAGGCTGAGGAAAATTGTTTTTCAGCTCAATAAGAAACAATATCTACTTTTTACAACCCCTTCACACTTCCATTGGCAGATGAAAATCTGATGCCATATCCAGATGATGTACATTATTAAAATGTGGTTGGGCAGAGTTTAGCTGTTCAAGATGTAAATCTACCTGGTATATCACAAGTGCATTAAACATTGTTTTCTTTGCTGATTCAGTAAGATGGCTGATTTTCATTATGGAGTGCTATTGTTCAAGAAAAGGACTTAAAAGGCATAACATTAAGTTTCTGCCTCTGTAATGTATGTTTTGCAAGTCCAATGACCAGTGAAAGGGCAAAGCTTCCCCCTAAAGAAGGTTTATTATATTATTCAAATGACATTGGATAACGCAATAAAACATTCGGTATTCTTATTCAGGTTGTCACCCGCGCAGCAGCCTCACAACCAGGCCTTGACCATACCAGATAATTATCCGGACAAATGGAATCAAATATTCAAAGCACAAACATCTTGGAAGTTAACGGCCTCACCTTTCTTGTTTCAATCAAGTGCCTGTTTGGTGAACGATTTTCCAATTTGACACCCAAAACAAATTTTGTGCATTGAAACTGGAGCCATAAAGTCTATACCATATCCAAATATTTGCCAAATTGCCCGAGAAGCTGATATTAGATTTTTATAAACTTTGGTGTCAATAGCATTTTTTTTGGGTCCAATGTCATGACCGATATTAATGGGCTTCCCAATGGGAATCTCCTGATCTGAAGTGCTTTTAAGAATAAAAGACTTCGCTGAACATGACAGGCAACTTCTAAAAGTAGCAAAGAAAAGTTTTTGCCCTTCTCACTATACCTCCTCAGCAGGGTTGCAGGCTGGGGTGACCATTTCATGTTACGGCATTATGAGAGGAACATAGGAACATTAAGAACTGGAACAGGCCTCCAACTGTTTCATAACTCGATTAGATCATAGCTTTCAGTTCTTCAACTCCAGTTGTCTTTGTTCCATAAACCATGATGAGGATGGGGAAATTGAGAAGCTAGATTGCAGGAATATAGAATTAGAGCCCACAGAAAACATTTATTTCCAGTCAATAGGATTTATTGACCTTCTAGAGTTTACTTAGAATTTTTTCATGAGTTAATGCCTCAGAAGATGATCCTTGATCCCAGTTGCAAAATTATACTTATAGCTGGTGGAAAATATGCCGCCCATTCAATAGGGAAAACATCATTGTCAGTAAGAGCTAAAGTTATCACTGCATTGATTTTCTTGTGTTGGCTTCCTTCCAAGCAGTATCAGATTACTCCTACCGTAGGACTTAAAGCAGATGTTTGCCTCTGTGAAAAGGTTACAACTGTCCTTTTCAAGCAGGCTAAGCAGGGAGCTATCTAGTTCTAATAACTAACAGAGTGAAACACATGATGGAACTATGACACTGAATATCTCATAAGCTAATTGCCTGATGAAAGGTAATGGATTTCATTCAAATAACATGTATCTAAAGTGCAAAGTCACTACATCATAATACGCATTACTTTGTCAATTTGGATCATGTTTCATATTGGATCAGACCACCTAACAAATAGAATAGTTGAATGGAGATCAGAGTTTTCCAGTCTAGCTATCATTTTTAATTTAGTATGGAATCTGAAGGCACAGGGTCAGTTAAAAATTATAATGAGACCCATGCCAATACAAAAATACAGTCGAGTAGATTACATTCTGAAGTCTCATTTTCGGAAGCTAATTCTTAAAACTGAAGTGAATGTGATAGTGATGAAGAAGATAAAGAAGTTCTTTCTTTTGTTCATCAAAAGGAAAAAAGAGGAGAACAGTCAATCATCAGTAAAGTGATGGAAGATATCATCAATATTGCTATCAAGCAGCATATACTCAGCACTAACCTGCTCAGTGACGCCCAGTTTGGGTTCCACGAGGCCACTCAGCTCCTTACCTCATTACAGCCTTGGTTCAAACATGGAAAAAAGAGCTGAATTCCACGGGTGAGGTGAGAGTGACAGTCCTCGATATCAAGACTGCATTCGACCAAATGTGGCATCAAGAAGCCCTAACAAAACTGGAATCAATGGGTATCAGGGTCAAACTCTCTGGTGGTTGGAGTCATACCTGACACATAGGAAAAATGGTCATGGTTGTTAGAGGTCAATCATCTCAGCTCCAGGACATCTCTGCAGAAGTTTCTCAGGGTAGTGTCCTAGGTCTAACCATCTTCAGCTGCTTCACCAATGACCTTCCCTCCATCATAAGGTCAGAAATGGGGATGTTCACTAATGATTGCACAATGTTCAGCACCATTCATGACTCCTCAGACACTGTAGCAGTCCATGTTCAAATGCAACAAGATCTGGACAACATGCAGGCTTGGGCTGACAAGTGGCAAGTGACATTCATGCCACACAAATGCCAGGCTATGACGATCACCAAAAAGAGACAAGCTACCATCGTCCCTTGCCATGCAATGGTGTTACCATCACTGAATCCCCCAATATCAACATCCTGGGTGTTATCATTGACCAGGGACTCAACTGGATTCACCACATAAACACAGCGGCTTCAAGAATTTGCCAGAAGGTGGGAATACTGCGGTGAGTAACTCACCTCCTGACTCCTCAAAGCCTGTCCACCATCTACAAGTCACAAGTCAGGAGTCCGATGGAATACTCCCCGCTTGCCTGGATGAGTGCAAACTCAACAACTCTCAAGAAGCTTGACACCGCCCAGGACAAAGCAGCCCGCTTGATTGGCGCAATCAACAAGCATCAACTCCCTCCACCACTGATGCTGAGTAGCAGCAGTGTATACTATCTACGAGATGCACTGCAGAAATTCACCAAAGCTCCTCAGTCTGCACCTTCCGAACCCATAAAAACCAAAAGAACTGTGGATGCTGTAAATCAGGAACTAAAACAAAGTTGCTGGAAAAGCTCAGCAAGTCTGGCAGCATCTGTGAAGGAGAAAACACATTCAGTAATATTGACAGACCATGTAATTTTTCTTCCAATCCACTCATCATTTCCAAAAATTTCGTTAAGTTTTGCATTCCCTATTGTTTCTGTAACTTTCCTCCATGTCACAGAAAGACATATTCAGATGCCATCATCCAATTTCATGAGATTGCAAGCAGTTGCAGAAGATCTGAAGACTGATTGGTGAAATAGGATTTACTTTTTAACTCAAAATTGAGCCAAAAGGATCCAATAATTTCTGGCTAATTAATTGCAACTATTTCTTATTGCCATGAATAGCATCTGTGCCACCTACCTTACAAGCTGTGGACCCTAATAGACTTTACTTATGAGCTACTCCCTGATTGATGCAAGGTAGAAAGTTGGTCAAGATACGTCTTCAACATTTGAGAAACACGGTGATTCATCTCAGTAGGGCTTCTGTCCCCACAGGACCCATTTCACATTGTCATTCTCTTACACTTGCATCAGGTTTTCTGACCGTAAATCCAAAGCTCCATAAGGCATACTGTCACCATCATAAAAAGGTAACACAATCTGTTCCCATTCCTTGCAACTCACTGTTTGTTATAGGCTCAGATTTGATGACAGACCAGATAGCCCCAACAATTCTTGAAAATTGTTCTGTTCGGTTTCGCCTTCAAAAAGTCAACCGAAGCACTGTTAACTGCCAATCCAGAAGCCATTAATGTCCTTTGAGCTTCTACCAAGGTCTGTGTTGCCATAGTAACATTCTGCACTTTCCTTCTCTCCAATGCATTTAGAATGCCATGAGAAGCTCCTCTCAGTGTTTTGCAAATGTTCATCTCAACCATGGGTATGGAAACCATTTCTATTGTCAGTCCATATAATCTCCGCTCCCTAACAATAGCTCTGTAGAAGACCAGCCTTTGGTTGTGTTACACAAGGAGAGTTATTACTTCACTCTCAACACAAAATTGCTTTGCTGTTGCCATTTTCTACTCCCACTATAGTTTATATTTATTTAAAATCACACCACATAGTTAATTCCAAGAAACCTCAGGTGTTAGTTATAGAATCAAGGATTTTTTTTATTCATTCATAGACTGTGGACAACATTGGCTAGACTAGCATTTATTGTCCATGGCTAATTTCCCTAGAAAAGTTGTTGATGAGCAGTCTCTTGCACCTGATGTGTAGCTACACGTACAAGACTGGAAGGGAGTGTTTTGGCACAATGATAGTGAAGAAGTGACAATATATTTCCAAGTCAAAATGGTGTGTGGCTTGGAGATCAATTTGCAGATGATGTTGTTCCAAATGTTAAGTTGCTTTTTAAAATAGTTTTCCTACCTCTCGACATGGGCTTTCCTTGTCCTTCTAGGTAGCAGGGAGCACACGTTTAGAAGGTATTGTCTAAGGAGGCTTTGTGCAAAGGCAGTGTGACTGGGCAGTAATCCAGAGCTTTAGGCTAATGTTCTTAGGGGTTTGAACCCCGACATAGTATAATCATGAAATTTGAATTCAGTTAATAAATCTGCAATCCAAAGCTATTTGAATAGTAACCATGAATCAATGTCAGTAGTCACAAAAGCCCATCTGCTTCACTAATGTACTCCAGGAAAGGATGTGACGTCTTTATGTGGCCTAGCATATAAGACTCAGACACAGTGCGAAATGGCTGACTCTTAAATGCCCTCTGATAATGCCTGGCAAGCCACTCAGTTGTATCTAGCTGTAGCAAACTCTAAGGTAGTTGCATGACTCACCAATGGGAGGAGAATTCAGCTTCTCACTTTGATATAAATCTGTTCAAATGTAAAAGGGTTTATTCTGTAAAGTTTTGCTCACAGCCTCACTTGATACAAAAGTTTCAACCACACCCCCACTATGATCCCATGTGCAGCTTAAACAGAAAATCATCTAAAAAAAACCACAAAATCCAACACTTCAAGAATTGATGATGTTCCAGATCCTAAGTGAGCCAAGCCAACTGTAAGAGTAGATTGCAATTCAGCTCCCATGTCAGTTGAATCAACATGCAGACCAAGCTGTTAGCCAGCCCATATGTTAGTTGTACGAACCAACAGAGCGGCTGGAAAACAGCCCCATGTTATCTGAACTAATAGAGGAAAAGTTGAGCTGAAAATTACCTACAGTGAGTCACCTCTGATGGAATTGTAATTACCGGCTCTTAATTCATTGCTGCATGAGTAAATCTTAAAACAGGAGCTGCAGCCAGCAGTTCAAATTAGATCAATAGTTTTTAACCCTTTCCTCATCTTAAAGCCATTGAGCCTGAGATTACATCATTAGATACAAGGGCATGAATGTTTAATGCCCTCATCTCTGAAATTCCTCTCTGCATTATTTATTTTCAAAGCATTGCCTATTTATTTGCCACATCAAAGTTTCTCTGCCCAGGAAGTGGACTATCAGAAAAATGCATCATATACTGTTGTCATAGGTGACCTTAACTTGAAAGATCAAGATGTAGATTAGTTTGATAGAGATATAAATTAACAAAGGTGAAAAGACATTTGAAGGAATAGTAGCTACACTGTAGGACAGAGTACACAGGAAGAAATAAATGGAGGTATGCATGAAATGTGTTACAATATTCATGGGTAACTTTAATTCACATGAAGATTGAGAGAATCTGATTGCAGCAGTGAAAATGAGAAATTAGTTTCTAGATATTTTCAGATCAAATTTGTGGAATGCAAGAGCCAACTATGGAGAAGGCTGCCCTAACCTGATCCAAGAGACAGGATGAGTCAATAATTGCACTGTAAAGGAGCCTTTAGGTAAACAATAATCACACATGATAGAATTTTAAGTTCACTTTGAAAAGTGAAGCATGAGTCCCTGACTGGTGTTTCAAACCTAAATAAAGGTAACTATGCAGATATAAATGCAGAGATGGGTCTCCACTCTCTGAGTGAAGACATTTCTCCTCATCTTAGTCCTAAACAGCCTACTCCATATCCTTAAACATTGTCCCCTGGTTCTGGATTGTCCCGTCATTGGGAACATCCACCTTACATTTACCCTGTCTAATCATGTTACAAATTGAGAGGTTTCTATGCCCTCATTCTTTTAAAAATTGTCTATTTGATATAGTCCTAACTGATACAGTATCCAGTCATGAGATAAAAGGTACTGCAGATGCTGGAGAATCCTAGATAACACTCCGCGACTCCCTTGTCCGCTCCACACTCCCCTCCAGCCCCACCACACCCGGCACTTTTCCCTGCAATCGCAGGAAGTGCTACACCTGTCCCCACACCTCCTCCCTCACCCCAATCCCAGGCCCCAAGAAGACTTTCCACATCAGGCAGATGTTCACCTGCACATCTGCCAATGTGGTATACTGCATCCGCTGTACCCGTTGTGGCTTCCTCTACATCGGGGAAACCAAGCGGAGGCTTGGGGATCGCTTTGCAGAACACCTGCGCTCAGTTCGCAACAAACAACTGCATCTCCCAGTCGCGAACCATTTCAACTCCCCCTCCCATTCCTCAGATGACATGTCCATCCTGGGCCTCCTGCAATGCCACAGTGATGCCACCCGAAGGCTGCAGGAACAGCAAATCATATTCAGCCTGGGAACCCTGCAGCCCAATGGCATCAATGTGGATTTCACAAGCTTCAAAATCTCCCGTCCCCCAACCGCATCCCAAAACCAGCCCAGCTCATCTCCACCTCCCTAACCTGTTTTTCCTCTCACCTATCCCCTCCTCCCACCTCAAGCCACACCCCCATCTCCTATCTACTAACATCATCCCGCCCCCTTGACCTGTCCGTCCTCCCTGGACTGACCTATCTCCTCCCTACCCCCGTACCTACACTCACCTTTACTGGCTCCATCTCTGCCTCTTCGACTTGTCTGCCTCCTCTCCACCTATCCTCTCCTCTATCCATCCTCTATCCGCCTCCCCCTCTCTCCCTATTTATTTCAGAACCCTCTTCCCCTCCCCCATTTCTGATGAAGGGTTTAGGCCCGAAACGTCAAGTTTTCCTGCTCCTATGATGCTGCTTGACCTGCTGTGTTCATCCAGCCCCACGCTTGTTATCTCAGTATTGAGATAACAGTATCTCAGTATCTCATGCTCACCATTCAGTAGATATCCAGAGTTCACTGGCAACCCTTGTTCCGCACCATCTTTAAAAGCCCATAATGCACCTGGATAAGTGTTGTCAGTTCAGAGCTATTGTACACAGTTGCTGATATTTGCCCTGGATATGGTAGTTAGGGGAAATTCCATGCTCTACTTTGCAGGCAGTGTCTTGGAAGTCCTGCTGGATGGGTGGTGCCAATGTGGGACTTCCTCTTCCCCTCAGGACCATCATGCCAGCCTGCTCTGAGATGGCTACCCGGGTTAAAGTACTCTCAGCTGTCAAAAGAATGCACAGCAATGTAGGAAGCAGGTCAATGTCTGTCTTCACTCCACCAAGATAAGTTCCACTACCTTCTTTCTGAATCCTCACATTCAATCTACATCTGCCTCTGCACCTACTTCCCAAGGTTCATACTCTACTACTCTCACTACTGCCTGATTATTCACTCATTTGCTCTCGTCTATCCCAAACCTCCAACACCATTAATCCTGCATACTCTCTGCATTGCCTACTCACTTGCTTGTGACACTTCCCAATACACACCAAAATTAATAACTGTGCCACCCACTTTTGTCTTCCACAATAATTGCCTCTGTTGCATTCAATGAAGAAAACAGGCTACAATAGGACATAAAAACTCAAAATAAATGGTATAATGCTCATCATTCGGCCTTAAGAAGGAGTGTGATATAGTTCTCAGGGTTAACCAGATCAAAATATTTTGGAAGGAAGCAGAAACAGATTTTGAATTGGATGATTAACCATGATCATATTTAATGACAAAGCAAGCTCGAAGGGCTGAATAGCCTACTCCCACCCCTATTTTCTCTGTTTCTATTTAGCTCCTCACCCTTTATAAGGAGAGGATCCTGACTCGGGCTGTTCCTGGAATGCCCTCGATGGCATCAGAATCTGATTTTGAATTACTGTGGTGGGAAACCCTGAGCAAGAATGATAAGCTTCTTTGCTTTGTGTCTTCATTAAATCGAGAGGCAATAGCGGCAATATGAGCATGGTATCTCTAGCTGTGATGGCGAAGCGAAAAGAGGCAAGGGAATGCAAATTATCATGACAGTGAGCAAGTAACCCAGAGATGCATGCAGACTGGTCTAGCCCTTGAGTTAGAGATAGTAGGAACTGCAGATGCTGGAGAATCTGAGATAACAAGGTGTAGAGCTGGATGAACACAGCAGGCCAAACAGCATCAGAGGAGCAGGAAAGCTGACGTTTCAGGTCTAGACCCTTCTTTCTGAATAAGGGTCTAGGCCCGAAACGTCAGCCTTCCTGCTCCTCTGATGCTGCTTGGCCTGCTGTGTTCATCCAGCTCTACACCTTGTCATCTCTAGCCCTTGAGTTGTCTGCAAGTCCCTGAGGACACAATGACATTACGCAGTATTATGATGATTGCTGCCAGTGTAGCTCAAAGTGACTTGGAAGTGGATGGGAGATGTTCCATGGGGGTTCTTAGAGTCTAACACATAATGGATACTGCTGAGCGCTGAGATGTTTGTACCAAGTATCTAAGTAGAGGTCCAGAAGAGCAAACAGTAAATGGAGTTAGCCAATTACTGCCCTATTGTACACTATCGATCATGACAAAGTGTTGAAAGTGATCTTCAACAGTGTTATCAAATTGTACAAGCTCAGTAATAACTTATTGACGAACAAACAGCTTGATTTCTACCGTCCAGTCATTACACCCTTGATCAAAGTATAGACAAAAGTCCTGAACTCCAAAGGTGAGGTGCAAGTGAATACCCTTGATATCGAGTTTCTATTCACTATGTATATAATCAATGAGCCCTAACAAAACTAGATCAAAGTAGATTGGAGGGAAATGTTGCACTCCAAATATTCCCGGCACAAGGAAAGCTCACAGAATCATAGAATCCCTACAGAGTGGAAGCAGGCTATTCAGCCCATCAAGTCCATGCCTACCCTTTCAAGAGTATCTCATCACCACCACCCACCTCGCCCCCCAACCTTACCCCTGTAACCCTGCATTTCCCATACCCAATCTACTTAGCCTACACATCTCCGCACACTATGGACAATTTGACACATTGACAATCCATCTAATCTGCACACCTTTGGACTGTGGGAGAAAATCAGAGCACCCGGGGGAAACCCACACAGACACAGGTAGAATGTTCAAACTCCACACAGACAGTCACCTGAGGCTGTAAGGCAGCAGTGCAACCATTGAGCCACCATGCTGCCCACAAGATGGTTATAAGATAATCAACTCAGTCCTAGCAGGAAATCGCTGTAGAAATTTCCAGGCCCAACCATTTTTATCTGCTTCATCATTGACCTGCCAACTATCATAAGACCAAAAGTGAGGATGCTCACTAATGATTGCACAGTGTGCGACATCAATAACAACTCCTCAGGTACTGAAGCATTGTGTCTATCTGCAACACAATCTGTACAAGGTACATACTAGAAATGAAGAGTGACAAGTTACATCCACACCAACAAGTTAGAATTACACCATCATCCCTTGAATAGCATAACCATCAATGAATCCCCACTATTATCATGCTGGTGACTATCATTGACTGTAAACTAGTCTACAAACACTATACAAATACTGTAGCTGCAAGCTCAAAGGTTTCTCCCCAAAACCCTCCCATCATTGCAAGTGAGGAGTGTGATGGAATACTCTCCACTTACCTGGATGGATGCAGCCCCAACAACAATCAAGCAGTTCAACATCATCCTGAACAAAGCATTTCCCTCAGTTGACCCATTCACCACTTTTAACAGTTACCGCCTTCACTACCTTCAGTTCACAGTTGCAGCAGTGAATACAGACAATAAATGCCCTCTAGCAACAGGCTCTTTTGGCAGCTCCTTTCAAACTTACAATCTCTACCACCTGTAAGGACAAAGGTAGCGGGTGTATGAGAAAATCACCACATGACAGTTCCTCTCTGAGTCACACACCATTCTGTACCACTGCTACTCCTTCAAGATCACTAGTTCAAAATCTTGTATTGCCATCCCTGACAGCATTTGGAATGTCC
The DNA here is from genome assembly GCA_024137785.1 of Ginglymostoma cirratum. Taxonomy (NCBI): domain Eukaryota; kingdom Metazoa; phylum Chordata; class Chondrichthyes; order Orectolobiformes; family Ginglymostomatidae; genus Ginglymostoma; species Ginglymostoma cirratum. The sequence continues at coordinate 3,110,864 of JAHRHZ010000053.1, read as the reverse complement.
TTACTCTGCGTGGACAGCAGCAGTTCAAGAAGGTTGCTCACTGCCACCTTCTCCAGGTTAATTAGAGAAAGGCAATAAATGTTGGCCTAGCCAGCGATGCTCACATTCCCCAAATTGTGAAAAAAAAAGCGATAGAGCAATCTACTGACGTGCCGAAACAATGACTCCATTGCTCTGGGGAAACTGTGTAATATTTAGAAACAGGTGTCACGATCCATCACTATCTGCTTCTCGCCATCATTGGGGATGGTTGTACAGTGTACAGGGATTCATGGCAATGGCTAAACAATACAGTATCAGGAACCGGAACATGAAGATGAAGATGAGGAGAAAGAGGACACAACCTAACCCATGGCAGTCTCAGTTGAGTGCAAGGGTAACATCAATTCCCTATTCACTAACAGTCCAACACTTCAACTACCCTCTGTCCTGGACCATCATTGCTTCTGTCAGAAAGACAACATTCATCCTGCCACCCCTACTGATCTTCCAGTGCCATTGCTGTTTCCAGACAGTCAGCCATCCCAGCCTGCTACTGTTCTTACAAGGATGGTGCGAGTATGAAATTATATGAGTGGTGTTGTGCCTTCAGCATCATTGGAGTCTTGCTGTTCCTCCACTGCTGCTATTCTTGGATACCTGCAAAGAGAAAGGCAGCAGGATGGTGGGGAGAGTTGCAAGTAATAGTCTTAAGTTTACAAAATCTGCAGCTGGCAAATCAAATGACATTGGGGAATAAGGGAGAATTGGAACTGGAGAATTAGAATCTGATATGAGGACAGAGTCAGCCTTTGATGACTTCAGCCTTATAATAGTGACCAGCAGCTCCTCCATCAGGGTCAGGTGCACCTATCGTGTTCTAGATAGCTCAAGTTGTCCTCATTTGAACAGCACTGTACTGTGTAACTGAGCGAGTGTCCTATGCTTTAATGGTATGGCTGATATGGTTGAATACCTGGCAGTGTGTGCCAGCTGCATTATATGAGTTTGATGCTCTCAGAAATGCTAACTTCTGTGATAGTGTGGTGAAACATATGTATGCTGGATATGATCTCTGATTTCTGGAGATTGTTGGTCTATGGGTCATCGGGGTGTGATGATCTAGTATTGGCTGAAGACTTTAGTGTAGCTGATAGGATTTGCCATTTGAAGATGTATTCACTGCCTCACAGCCTCAGGTGACTTTCTATATGGAGTTTGCAGGTTCTCCCCGTGTCTATGTGGGTTTCCTTCAGGTGCTCCGGGTTCTTTGTGCAGTCCAAATATGTGCAAGTTAGTCCGATTGGCCATGCTAAATTGCCCATAGTGTCTGGGATGTGCAGGCTATGTGAATTAACTGTGGGAAATGCAGTGTTACAAGCACAGTGTTGGGAGATGTGTCTGCCTGGGATGCTCCTCAGAGGGTTGGTGTGGACTTGATGAGCCGAACAGCCTGCTTCCACACTGTAGGGATTCTATGAGCAGTGTATCCAAGTCCTCAATCTACCATATAACTGTCTAGCTTACTAGTCTGCCTTAATTATGTTGCAATCCTTCTCATTACTCAATAGATTTCTGAATTTTGTGTAATGTCCACTTTGAATATATGTCCTGCTTGCAAGCCCATATCATTAATATGTATCAAAGTGTGCAGTATTTGAACAGCATCACACAGGGAACACTGCTACCTACCTCCGCTGGTCTGAAAAAAAGAAACTATTCACCATGACTGTTTTCTAATCCTTAACCAATTTTGCATCCACACTGCCACTGGCCCTCATCCCATAGGCTTCAATTTCACTAACAAAGTCTACCTTGTGGAACTTTATCAAACATCACATCAAGCATATTATCTCTATCTGCATGTTCCATTGCTTCAAAGAACTCAAGTTAGTCAAATATGATTTGCCGTTAACAAATCCCTGTTGGTTTTCAATGATTTAATGATACGTTTCCAAGCGTCTCTAAAAGTTTCCTCAGGCACTGATGTTAGGTTGATTGGCTGTAATTGCCACCATTATCTCTTCTCTTTATGAGCATAGTTGTAATATTGGCAAACATCCAGCATCACTCCAGGGCCTAAGGATGAATTGGACAATTCTGCCCAGTGACTTATCTATTTTCACTCTTACCTCCCTCAGCAATCTGGAATGCATCTCATGCACGCCTGATTACCTTTCTATTTATGCTAAACATATGAATGAAGAATTTGAACTCTGCGAAATGGAACACCAGCTTACACATTATCAGTTGCTGTAAAAATGGCAATCATCACATACACCACCTACTTTATATTTAAATTTGGAATTAAATCATCATGTCCATCCTAGAGCGAAAGAGGTTAATATCTAGTCAAACGTCTATGAACAACAGATATCCAATAGAATTTCCATTATCAAGAGAGGATGTCAATGCAAGTGAAGAAATTCTGGCACAACCACAAATGATATCTTGCATCAGGATGATGGCACCTCAAAGGGCACAAGTATTCCCAAGATCTGAACGCAAACAAGAAAAGCTTCCTCTCAAGGATCAAGACCCAAGGATTTTAGGGATGAATTTTAAATGGACAGGGCTACACTGTCCTATCTTGGAAATAATTCAGAGCTAATTCCAGAGATCTACTCTGATCCTACATGTCTGTCAAGGAAAAGAATGCTAACTGGGAAGGGAATGAGAGAAACACATCTCTGGCCTATCGTATTCATTTGGTTTGATGTGAGTATTTGTCCTGGCAGAGGTGAGGGGGAAGAAAATCTCAGTAGAGGTAAGAAACAGTGAGACTGTTTGGGTCTTGATAATCAAATCTTATGAGATAATTTGCTGCAATTCTACTTATTTTGTATGTAATCACAGTGCAGAGTTTATCTCTTCATAACCTGCTAACATGCTGTAGTACATCAAGGAGGAGGAAAGTCCAAGATAATAAAAGTATTTATTTGGGAAATGGTGAAATGCAAGTGCCAATTCCATGTCTTGCACAGCCATGAAAAGATTGGCACTTTCAAATGACATTCTATACTAATAAAATGAGACCTTCAATCTGAACATCTACTTGTGCATCTTTATCTCATTAGACTTGATATCATTACCCGTCAAAGCTTGATTTCAGCCTTGAAAGTTCCAATTGTCCAAGCATCTACAAATTTTTTTGCAGAGAGAGATTCAGACATTTACTATCCTTCAGTGAAAAAACAACCTACTTTCAATTTTAAAGTTATGTCTCCTTGTTCTGAGAGGAACTATGATAGATTTGGAGAAACTATCAAAATATATTAAGATTTTAAGCACCTCAATTAGATTACTATTCAATCTACACTTGCAAGGGCCTATAAACCAAGGTGGTGCAGAATTTAAACTTCGAAGCATTGGTATCATTCTGGTCAATTGACATTTCATTATTTCAATATCAATATATCCTTTGTAAGGTGGCAACCTAAACTGAAATACTGCTCTAGATGAGGTTGTACTGTCTGCAATAAGCATTCCATTTGATTTTGGGTGGAATTTTCCCATTGCAAGCTAGAGAGTTTCCTGAAGAAAAATCTGTGGCCCACTTTGGTCAGAAAACCTGCCAGATCTTACGTCAACAAGTCAGCTGGGAGACTGTCACTAGGCTTTCTGCCAGAATTTGAAATGCTTACTCGGATGTCCGTCTCACTTGGAGCCAGCTATTTCAATACTTGTCAGTTCCCTTGGATCCCAAGATGGAGGATATGCTGGAAAAGATAGATATTGTTGGAAATAGGAGTCCTCTTTAAAACTGAATCCTTTTCAGTATTTCATACTTAATATTTTCTTTGCAGCCTGAGCAGTAAATAGCCTTCTACAAATATAAAAAGAAATCTCTAGTATGTGAAAACAAAAGACAGGTCATAAGAATCACTAAGATTATAACTAATGTCAAAGATTTAATGGGTACCAACTCTGCACTATCATGATTTTTTATTCAGAAAATAAGATTTTCTTTAGTATGAATGACAAACTAACCCTTAGATTCAGGTGGCCAATAGTTTTCTTGGCATCATGGGTAACTAGCCCATGGTGGTTAGCCAAAAGGGGTTAGACAGGTGATTGACACAGCATAGATAACCAACACCCAAAATAAGGCATATCAAAGGAGTAGATGGGACAAGAGACAGAGAGAGAGGGGATGAGGGAAATGAACCACCACCTTCTTGGGAGAAGACCGGGAGTTCTTCAACATCAGTCAAAGATGGGCTAAAGACTACATCAAAGATTGCACAGCATCAGGAATGAACATTCCGCCATTTCAAAACTACTCGCACGACTCCTCAATTCTAAAGAACCGTCTCAGGATTAGTAAAGCATTCTCATCTGTCATGAGTAATACATTTCCTTTTGTTGTCTAATTAAAAAGTGCATCATATCTAAACTGAAATTTGTGTACAAATGGCTGACTGCTTGTATGAGACAACTGTGATCACAAACTTCACAAAATCAACAGTACCAATATGTCTTTTGCCTCCATCAGGATGTCTTTACCCAATGCAGAAATGCTTACATTATCCCTAATAGCATATGAAACTAGGACCTGGGTAACGTGATATTAATAGATCCAACAACATTTATTTTTGTTCACTAATACATACTAATATCATGTTGACAGGCACATCCCTGTCTGGGCTAACATTAAACTGTGCAGTTAGAAAAAATATCATGCTTCCATCATTGCGTCATACTTCAAGTGACCCCAATTAAGATGAAGTATGAGACATTTATACCTTCAAGTCTCAATGATAATATCATGAACATGTCTATTAAGGGTAGGTTGACATACTTACTGTTATGTGAAATGTACAAGCAGGTAGTGTTGATAAGGAACATGGGGTTGAGTGTTGCAGGAACAGTGAAGCAGGGGTTTCAGAAATGAAGACAGGCGGGTCACATCCTGCCCAAGGTTGATTCTCTTGGACATATGTCCCTTGCATAAACTGGTGCCGATCTAGGGAGTTCCAACCTCACACCAAATTTACAGCTATTGCCTGTGCTGGTTAGTTTATCAGTCGGTAGACGTGGGCTGAAGTAGTTATAGCCCTAGGTGGGATAAGGCATTTAGCAGCTGTTAATTGACAACTTAAGGCAGTAGGGCAGCGAGGTCTATCATGGGCTTCTTCCTCCTCCACCACCCCAATTTGAGTTCAATTTCTGAGGTGGCAGAAAGGAGATGGGATTTTTCCCAATGTCAACCCATCCCGTTGCTTGCCCTTGCCACCACTTTCCCTGCCATTTTATACAGGGGAAAATTCCACATGTTACATTGGATACTATGAATTTGGAAAGAAGGAGGGAACTAAAGAAGGAAATTTCTTAATCCTCAAAGGGGAGATGGTGGTATCAATGGAATGGTTAGCAAACCAGAACCCCAGTTAATGCTCTAGGGACATAAGTTTCAATCTTGCCTTGGCAGATGGTGAAATTTGGACTCAACCTGGAACTATAAGCTATACTAATGACGACCATGTAACCAATGTTGTTTGTCATAAAAATCCAACTGATTCACTAGTCATCTATAGGGAAGGAAGTCTATTATCCTTACTTAGTCTAGCTCACATGTGACTTTTGATTGAAAGAAGTTGATTCTTGTCCTTTGAGCTATTAAGTGTGGATAATAAATACTGGTCTAGCCATCAATGGCCACATCCCATGAATGAATATAAAAGCAGTATATAGTATTGACTTTCAACTTGCTCAGGAAATAAGTTATCAAATTCAGAAACACCTGCTTAGAGTTATAGAATCATCAAATGGAGGAGAAGGAGGCCATTTGGCCCATTAAGTACATACCTACTCTCCATGCAACAATCTAGTATGTCCCATGGCCAAGTTCTTTTTTTCCCCCCATACTTGCCAATATCTGGAAAAGCCTGACCTACTCACCTGAAACATAGGAGTACTCAATCCTGTGCCTGTCAAAAATATCTGATTACAGCAATAAAAGATAAAATTAGGTAATAAAGCATTAAGCACTCACTTTTTGGAAGCCAGGAAAATGCCTTGTGGTAATCAGTCATTTTATACAAGTGAGCAGAGTGAATGATATACCTTCCCCTTAGGAATGTTACACAATCATGTTCATCTCTTATTTTCATAGATTTGAATATTTTACTGGTGGAGTGTTATAGGGATCACATTTACTCATCGGTCACAATTACTTACAATATATATCGATGTATTGCATGAGGAAGTGAATGTACAATCACCAAGTTTGGAACTGACAAAAATAGGTGGAAGGACTATAGAAACGGGAGTGGGCCATTCAGCCCATTGAGCCTGTTTCAACATTCAATGAAATCCTAGCTGATCTGTGGTCTAACTCCGTATAGCTCCCCTTGGCACAAATCCCTTAATATCTTTGATTAACAAAAATGTATGTATCTCAGATTTAAAATTGGCAACTGATCCAGCATTCACTGCCATTTGTGGAAGAGAGTTCTAGACATCTACCACCCTTTGTATGTATACGTGCTTCCTAACAGCTCTCCTGTACGGCTTGGCCCTAATTCTCAGACTATGTCTCCTAGTTCTAGAATCCCTTATCAGTGGAAATAATTTATCTTTATCCAGCCTGTCTTTTCCTGTTAATATCTTGAAGATTTTGATCAGGTCACTACTTAACCTTCTAAATTCCAGAGAAAACAGGCTGAATTTATATAATCTCTTCTCATAACTTAACCCCTGATTTCCATGTATCATTTTTGTAAACATACATTGCATTCCCTCCAAAGCTAATATATCTGTCTTAAGGTAAATCATGAGGATGACATGAACAGCCTGAAAATGGATGTAGGCTAAATGACTGCATGATGGAATATGATGTGGGAAAATGTGAGGTTATACGCTTTTGCCAGAAGAATAGAGCAGTTGAATTTTATTAAAATAGATAAAAACTACAGAATACTGCAGCACAGTGATATGGAAGCCCTTGTTCATAAATCAGAAAAAAAGGCATCAAAGTTCGGGGGTAATAAGGATGGTAAAGAATTGGGGCTGTAATTTCATCTAGTGTAGAATATAAAAATAGGGAGGTTTTGCTAAAACTACACAAGGCACTAGTCAGATCACAGCTTGAGTATTGTGAGCAGTTTTCATCCCCATATCTAAGGAAAGATTTATTGACATTTGAGACAGTTCAGAGAAGATTCATTAAGTTGATCCTGGGTGTGGAGGGAATTTCTTACAAGGAGAGGTTGACGAGATTGGGCTTGTAGTCACCGGAGTTTAGTAATGGGAGAAAAGATATTACTGAAACATATGTGATTCTTAGAGCACTTGACAGGATGGATGTGAGGAGGCTTCCCTAGTGGGAGATTCTAAGACCAGACAGCATAATCTCAGAGACAGCAATTGACTATTTAAGGTAGAGATGAGGAGACATTTTTCTGTAAAAGAGCAATGAATTTGCGGAACTCTTTACTGCAGAAGTAGGGCTGGAATACTAAATATATTCAAGGCTGAGAGAGACAGATTTTTAATCAGTAAGGAAATCAAGAGCTATAATGATAAAGCAAGAAAATGGATTTGAGGATTATGAGATCAGCCATTTCCTCATTGAATGGCAGAGCTGACTCAGTGGGCTAAATGGCCTACTTTTGCTCATGTGGTTTATGGTCTTTTGGTTAAGTAAGACTAAGGTATAGTAATCAACTCTTGAGTGGGAATTCACTGGTTTGGAGATTTACCTGTTTTTCTGATCCTCAATTGGTGAGGACATTGGATAAGCAATATTTAAAAATCAATTTTTTTCAAACTGAGGGGGAAGAGCTAGGAAGTGAGACTAATTAGGTAACTCTTTAATATAATCAATATTGGCACAATGGGCTAATGGCTTCACTAAATGCTATATGTTTCTGTGATTCTACTCAATTAGAAAACCTAGCTGTTTACAAAAAGCTCACTACACCTTATAAACTAGGTATTATACTCCTGTATTTTGGTACCAAATGCATATTCTAACATTACTATGGCTTAGGTCCCAAGAGAGGTCTGGAGCACAAGGATCATTTTTACCCCTTACCTTTAATTTGGAACAACCTTTAGCTTCAGAGCAGCAGCAGGACAAAACCAGACAGTAACCGTAGGCAAACAATTCAAAACAACGAGACATAGTAAGAAGCATTTATTATAAAACATCAAAAATGGCTGGCAGATACAGCATGGCAATTAAATCAAGCCTTATAAGTTTATCAGAACCCTTTGATTCAATTAGTGTTTTGTGGCCTGCTTTCAGCTAGCTGTTACTTTCCATTTAATTACCGCATTACAGCTCTGTAACACTCAGCATGCAGCTTCTTACCTATTGTAATTTTGCAAATATGTTCTAGCTTGCATTACAATTTGAAAAATCATCAGTAACAGTCCCAACATATGATAAATTGTAATTTAAGGCATTGATGAGATTCTATTTTGATGCTGCAGAAGGACTGTCAAAACAAAATACAGTTCAAACTGGGTGGAAGGATGTAACAGCTGAGGTTCAGTGTGGAGTGTGGGGAATGTAGATGAAGAAGTGTGGAAAGGAGAGGATAAGAATGCAAGGGATGTAAAGTGGTTGAGAATTAGGGAGAGAATGAACAAGGCATGTGGGTATGAGAGAGAGGAAGAGAGGGAGGTGGGGAAGGGCTATAAAGTGCTCTGAAAGGTAATGAATGGTGCTCAATAAATAAAAGTCCTTTTTAGTGAAGGAAATACGTGGTTGGAGAGCATTGAATTGAGAAAGGTTTAGAGACCATATGGACATAGGAAATAGAAATAAGATTAGGCCATTCAGCCTATCAAAACTATATCAAGATAATTACTGAACTGGGTCAATGACTGATCCTCCTCATTACAGTATTAAATGGCCTACCCCTTGCTTTAGGAGTAGATTCATGAGATCAGGGAAACGTCCTTCCAGCTCCTCAGGCTGGTAATGAGCTCAATGTAGGAGGGGAAGGATCACATTCTCATAGCTCCTGTTGGAATTATTTATTTCTTCTTTATTCATTCACGGGATGAGAGCGTCGCTGGCTAGGCACCGTTTATTGCCCATCCCCAACTGCCCAGAGGACAGTTAAGAGTCAACCACATTGCTGTGGGTCTGGAGTCACATGTAGACCTGACCAGGTAAGGATGGCAGTTTTCTTCCCTAAAAGACATTAGTGAACCAGATGGGTATTTTCCTGACAATAGATTCTCGGTCATCGTTAGATTCTTAATTCCAGATATATATTGAGTTCAAATACCACCATTAGCCATTGCAGGATTTGAACCCAGGTCCCCAGAACATTATCTGGGTCTCTGGATTAATGCTCCAGTGATAATACCACTTGGCCATCACCTCCCCAGTGAGAGTCAGGTGATGATCAGGATGCATATTTTAAAAGACAGTAATAACAAAGTCCAAGAATATAATTAGTGTTTCAGTTGCTGATCAGAAAGATTAGTCAAACACATCTGGGAAGGGAAAATAGGTTCTGATAGTGACATCCAAAGTCATGTTACAAGGAAGGTCCTTAACAATATCAGCAACATCTATTGGTTTAATAGGGCCAAGGTGATTCTAATAGGGGGCAATGTGGTAACAGACACCTGTATTACTCTCCTCTCTCCCTATCGCTCTCTCTCACCTTTGAAAGTTTGTGTTGTCTTTAACGGGCTTTGCATATAAATTTAGCAATTATTCAACATGAGTGACTTACTGCCGGTGGTTAATAGATTAAAAAATATCGCGGTGATGGGGAGAAAAAGCATTCAGTTGTATGTAAGAGCATTTCTGGATATAAGAAGAAAACAGACCATTACATGAAGGACTCTTGTGGTGCAGTGGTAATATTCCTGCTTTTGGTCTGGGAGGACGAGGTTCAAATCCCATTCCTCCTCAAGACATCTGTAATAATATCACAAAACAGCTTGATTATAAAATGGTTATAAAATAAAGATTCTTTGTGAGGAGAAGAAAAGTCCCTACCTTTGGTGTTATTGCATGGCTGTTAATGGGTTTTGCATTGTAAATTGAACAATTGAAAACATGGGTTGGTTAAAGGGTAAAAATTGGTGGTGGGGTTAGATGGTTGGTTGTGTGTGATAGCCCTTCTGGATATAAAAGATTAATGAAAAAGAATATGAGATATTAGCTGCCGGAGAATCTGAGACAACAAGGTGTAGCGCTGGATGAACACAACAGGCCAAGCAGCATCAGAGGAGCAGGAAGGCTGACATTTCATTTTCTGAAGAAGGATCCAGACCCGAAACATCAGCTTTCCTGCTTCTCTGATGCTGCTTGTGTTCATCCAGCTCTACACCTTATCTTTAAAAAAAAGAATAGACAGTTAAGCTAACAATTTGTCACTCAGACACTTTGGGGACTCTTGTGGTGCAGCAGTATTGTCTCCTCCTGAGGGCTAGGAGGCCTGAGTTCACATCCCACCTGCTCCAGAGATGCATAGATAACATCTCTGAACAGACTGATCAAAAATTGTTCATCACAGTAGTTAGAATGCTTTATTTCCCCCTCCAACTCCATTTTAATTTAACCCCCTCCCTTTCTTCCTATTTTTGGTATTGCAGCATTGCTCCTGCTGGGTAATCGGTCAATTAATCTGTGACATGGGTGATTTGGTGGAGGTTTATAGAAAAACTGTTGTTTATTGGGGTTAGTGGGGTTGTAATAGTGATATCAGTGGACTAGTAATTCTGATTCCAGGCTAATATTCTGCGGACCTGGGTTTGAATCTCATCTTGGGAGATAAAGAGGATGGATTCGATGAGAATCTGGTATTAGTGGTGGCCGTATAACCATCATTGTAAAAGGCCATGTGGCTTCTTTACATTTAGGGAAGGAAATATAATATCTGGTCTGACCTACACACAAATCCAAATCCAGAGAAGTATTGTTGACTATTATCTGGGCAGTTGGTGTGGGCAATAAATGCTGGCCTGGCCAGCAATGCCTACATCCCATAAGCTTTTTGTTTTAAAGGGTTGCTGATTAAATGTATGTTTGTTATGCCATATTCAATTTGTAAATTGGGCTGATATTTGTAAATTAACTCGGTATTCGAGTATAAGAGTAACTTACGGTGATACTATCAATTTAGAATACACCAATGTTTTCAGCTCACCCAATTTTAATGAGAAAAATAGAATGTGAGCAAACATTTGGCTGAGGAATTTTCCAGGGACACTAATTTCTTTTTCCACTGGGCTTTTCCTGGTTGGTGATGTGGTTATGGAGGGCAATATGACTCGAAAGAATGTGGTACTAAAAGGCCTCCAATTTTCCTTCTGTCTGGAGAAGATGAGGAAACCAGACCAATCCGAGTTCATGCCATCTTATGGCCAAATGCACCACCAGAAAAAACTTGTATTTTTAACACCACTTGCATTTATAATATAAATTGTAAAATAATTTACTCAAATTTATTAATGCAGAAAAACATGCCCAGGCTCTTTCATGGGGTGAGGGCAAGAGAAATGAACATCACACCAAAGACAGGTGTCAGGAGGGGTAGCTGCAAACAAAAGGTAGATAAAATCATAACGGGCATGGATAGGGTGACTAGTCAGGGTCATTTTCCTGGGCGGAGGAGTCTAGAACTAGAGCACATAGGCTGAAGGTGAGAGGGGAAAGATTTAAAAGGGATCTGAGGGGCAACTTTTTTAATGAACTGCCAGAGGAAGTGGTAGAGGTTGGTACAATTACAACATTTAAAAGGCATCTGGATGAGTATATGAGTAGGAAGGGTTTAGAGGGAAATTGGCAAAATGCTGGCAAATGCGACTAGATTAATTTAGGATACCCCATTGGCATGGACAAATTGGACCAAAGATTCTGTTTCCATGCTGTACAGCGCTGTGACTCTATGATCTTCAAAAGAAGTAATTTTTAAAATGGATTTTAACAGAGGAAGGTCAAATGGAAAGACAGATGGCTTTGGAGAGAAATTTCCAGAGGATAGGCCTAGCTGTCTGAAGGCACAGCCCAATAATACAGCAAATTTGAGGATGTGGGCAATATCTTCAAGAGGCCTGAGTCATAGGCACAGAGAATTTAGTAGGGTTATTCTGGCATATATTAAAGAGCTAGGAAAGGGCAAGAAAATGAATAATTCTAAAACTATAAATAAAGATATTTAAAATTGACACACTGCCTGTTTGAGAGGGGAAGCTGGTGCTGAGGTGGAACTCTGTGTTTGTGAATTAGATACAGGCAATAGAGTTCTGATGGTGAAGCCAGTAAGGGATTCCAAACCCCTTCGCAATCATTTTCATGTTGGACAAATTTGTATTTCGAAAATGATCATGAGTAACATTGTGCACTAACTTTTAACTTCATAACGGCTGTTTTGAAAGAGTTAAGATTAAACTAGCTGGCTGAACATCTGGTTTGTGATGCAGAATGATGCCAACAATGCAGTTCCCAAAATGGCTGAGGTTACCGTGAAGGAACAAAAACAGAATTTGCTGGAAAAGCTCAGCAGGTCTGGCATCATCTCTGAAGAAAAATTAGAGTTAATGTTTTGGGTCCAGTGACCCTGCCTCAGAACACAGTCAAAGAAGAGTTCAACATCACTTCATATCCGAAACTCGTTAAGGTGGGAATGCAGAGACCTTAGCGGAGTACAGAACATTCAGCATCAGAGAGTGGAGGGTTGAGTGGGATGGTGCACACCCAACAGGAGTGGGGTTAGGGGAGGAGCTGGAGTCAGAGGGAAGGGGAGGGGAGGAATGTTCCAGAGGGCCATGGTTATCTCTGAGTTGTTGCATCTTGATGCCTGAAAGGAAAAGAAAAAAGTTTCTTGTTAGCGTGAAGGATGACCCAGAGGATGAAGTGGAACAGAGAAACCATGCATGCCTGAGCCAGTGTGTTGTGGTGTTGTTAGAGAGAAAGATCGAGAATGTGCATGTGATGCTGCATGGCACTGAATGTCAATCTCAGGATGCAGCGAGAGCATGGGGAGGATTCAGAGCATGAGGGAAGAAACTTTAGTTGGAATCCACGTGGGGTGAGTCTGAGCCGGAAGCAGTCACTGAGGAATGTGATATGGCTGTGGAAATGAGCTTTAGCAAATACTTGGTCAAACACTAGGAGTAAGAGTGAAATAACATTCTGAGGAAGGGTCACTGGACCTGAAACGTTAACTCTGATTTTTGTTCACAGATGCTGCCAGACGTGCTGAGATTTTCCACCAACTTCTGGTTTTGTTCCCGATATACGGCATTCACAGTTCTTTCTGTTTTTATTTATCATGAAGGATTCTCCTTCTCAACGTCTCCCCCTGCCTGAAATGTGGTGACCCTCAGGTTAAACCACTACCAATTGTTTTTCTCTCTCTGTCTATCTATCTATCTCTCTCTCTCTCTCTTTCTCTCTCTAATAACAGAACAACTTTACAGTCTGTTGTTTTACAAGCAAGGACACAAAGAGCAATGGTGTTTTGAATTATATCAATGTCACTCTGCTGTACAAGAACGGGAGGCAGGTCAGTTAGCACTCGAAGGCTCAAGTCAAAAAATGATGAAGACAAGGAATGCCACAGCAGCTGATGGAAAAAGGCAGGGAAACACTACAAAGGTGGAAGCAATTAGTCCTTGTGATAAGAGAAAATATGGACTAGAAGTTCAGTTCAAAGTTGACAAGCAGACTGATTCAGCCAAAAAGATTGGCCAGAGATCACAGTAAAGTCAGAATTGAGTGTTTGTGACAGGAGCTGAGGCAACATGTTATTGACATTTCCATCTTTTAATTGTTGGAAATTAAGTAAAGATTTTAACAACATAGGACCATTTGGGTTGAGGGAAGTGCTGGAGAGGTTGAGATTGTTGTCAATAGCACAAATGTGGAAATTGATTCAATTGCGTAGAATAAAGTTTTTACAAAATATGAAACTGAAGCTATTTGAAGGATGTGTAAAACTATAGGCACTGACAAGTGCTTGATACAACATTGGTTTATTCGAGCTTCTGATCATTACAATCGATAGTAATGTGAACAAAGAGGTTACTGTGGAAAAGTTTAACTTTCTTAAACCACTTCCAAATGTAGCTTCTTTTTTTTGAGAAATGAAGTGTGTGCCCCTAGAACCTGACATGTTTCTATATGGTCCACGACAGCATCCAATGTTCCTATGCATTCCCAAGTAGGGAATAAATCATATCTATTTTAGGAGATGCCCTTCTGCTGAACCATCACCTTAGAGTCAAGACAGTCCTGACTATACCAATCTGATAGTTCTGTCTCCCATGTATTCTTACATTTGGCGCCTCAGAGTAAAATTGCCAAATTAGTGCTAATCAGTGTCAAATTTCACAATGTGTTTATATCTCGTCTCCTAAACTAGATTTAGACTGACAAAACAGATTTTACATTTGAATTTTCAATATTGATCAGATGTATCTCCTCTTAAGAGGAATAATTTATTAAGTCTAAGCTAGATTTAAACCTCTGTCCAACCGAAGAGCTAAGAACATGTAGTTACTTGTTAAACACTTGCATAGTAAATATCTTTGTCTCCTCCAGGTATTGACTGCTCTTGTATTGTAGCATGCAACAGAACAGGATCACAGAATTGTGCAGAAAGAGGACATTCAGGCCATTGTGCAATGCACTGGCTGACTGGTCGTATTGGCTTAGATTCATACAAGTTAACAGCACAATAGGAGATCCTTTGGCCCATCATCAAACACCTACACACTCTTGTCCCATTATCCAGCACTAAGTCTTGCATGCTACGGTGCTTATCTGAACATTTCTTCAATGTTATAATGGTTCCCACCTTTACTACTATTTCAGGCATTAATTTCCAGATATTCAACACTCTCTCGGTGAAAAAAATTTCTTTTAATCCCCTCCAATCTTCCTGACCTTTAGCTTAAATCTGTGGCCCACCTTCCCACCCCCAGTTATTGATTCCTCTAATAAGGGGGATATTTTCTTCCTGGTTACCCTATCTATGCCCCTCACAACTTTGTATCTCTCAGTCAGATTCCTCCCTCTGCTTGAAGGAAAACAATGCCAGCCCGTGTAATCACTATTTGTAGCTGAAACAGTCCAGACTTGACAGCATCCTGGTGAATCTCATCTGAATCTTCTGTAGTTTATTTTTATTCATTAATGGGACATAGGCATTGCTCTGGGTCAATAGTTATTGTCCATCCCTAGATGAGAAGGTAATGGTGAGCTGCCTTTTTGAGCCACTACAGTCCATTTGCTGTAGGTAGACCCACAATGCCATTAGGCAGGGAGTCCCAGAATTTTGACCCAGTGACACTGAAGGAGTGGCGATAAATTTCCAAGTCATAATGGTCAGTGGCTTGGAGGAGAACTTGCAGGCAGTAGTGGTATTCCCATGTTCCTGCTGCCCTTATTCCTCTGGATGGAAGTTGTTGTGGGTTTGGACAGTGATGGACAATAGAAGATCAAAAAGAGCCATGCATCATCTTTTCTCAGTGGCCCATTGCAGAAAATGTAACTGAGATCCATTATTATTAAAATATTGTCAAATAATGGTCGAAAGGTGTGCTAATTAGTGTTTGCAAAAGAAAATTTGACTGTGGTTAATCCCAATTGAATCCTTACCCTAGATGGGTATTTTCAACTTAGTTCAAGCGTGTAAAACATGATAGCAAATCGGACCTTCTTTCATATTTCTCCAGATTTTCAATTCCCATTGAAGTATGTGAAAATAAAAATCATGTGAAATGCAGAATAGGCTTCCAGGTGGCTATCAACCATTTTATGGTAGTGCACAATCAAAATGACTGCAAGTCTCTCTATATGTTCACTATATAGAAGACACGACAAGGTGGTCCTAAATAAAAATAACTACTGCAAGGATGAGTTCATGTTAAATTCACTTAACTCAAGTGGACCAAGCCCAACAGTAGCCATGCCAACTTCCCAGCTGAAATAAGCTAAATCAGCACCAACTTGATGCAGCAAATTAGACCTTTCTTTTTTTAAATGAATTGGCCCAACTCTTCATAACTTACCCAACTTCAAAACTACAAAACACAAGTCAGGAGTATGATGAAATACTCACCACTTACCTGGATAGATACAACTCCATCAGCACTCAAGAAAATTGACACCATTCGGGGCAAATCAGTCCACATTATTGGCACCATTTACACAAATATTCACTCCCTCCATGACCAATGCTCAGCAGTAGCACTGTATAGCATCTACAATAAAAGCTAATTACTGCATGCTGGCAGTATGAAATAAAAACAGGAAGTTTCAGAGAAATTCAGTACATCTAGTAACGTTGGAATGTATTATAAATCCCAAATAGTCTCCAGGCAATTACAGAGCAGATGTGAGGTCAATTCACAAGGATGTGTAAAAATAATGATTTTTTAAAAAAAAATTCACTTGTGAGACCTGGACATCGCTGGCTAGGCAGCATTTATTGTTCGTCCTTAGTTGCCCTTGAGGAGGTGGTGGTGAGCTGCCTTCTTAGACCGCTGCAGTACATGTGCTGTAGGTAAACGCACAATGCCCTTCGGGAGGGAATTCCAGGATCTTGAGCCAGTGACAGTGATATATTTTCAAGTCAGGATGGTCAGTGGCTTGAAGGGAAATTTGCAGGTAGTGGTGTGCCCATGTATCTGATGCCCTTGTCCTTCTAGATTGAAGTGGTTGTGAGTTTGAAAGGTGCTGTCTAAGAATTTTTGGTAAATTTCTGCAGTGCATCTTGTAAGTAGTAGACACTGCTATGACTGTGCATTGGCGGTGGAGGGAGTGGATGCTGTGGGTGTGATGCCAGTCGGGCGGGCTGCTTTGTCTTGGATGGTGTCAAGATTCTTCAGTGCTGATAGAGCTGTACTTATCCAAACAAGCATTCCATCAGACTCCTGACTTGTGGATGGTGGACAAGCTTTGGGGATTCAGGAGGTGAGATACTTGCCACAGTATTCCTAGCCTCTGACCTCTTCTTGTAGTCACAGTATTACTGTCGTGAGTCCAGTTGAATTTCTGATCAATGGTAAGCCCCCAGAATGTTGATTGTGGGGATTTCAGTGAAGATAACACCAATGAATATTAAAGGTTAATGGTTAGATTAGTTCTTATTAAAGGCAATCATTGTCTGGCATTTGTGTGATGTGAAAGTGACTTACCACTTCTCAACACAAGCCTGGATACTGTCCAAATCTTATTTACATTTGAACATGGACTTTTTCCTGTGTCTGAGGAGTGACAAATGGTGCTGAACATTAATGATTGCACAATGAAGATCCCCAATTCTGACCTTATGATGGAGGACACGTCATTGATGAAGTAGGTAAAGATGTTTGATTAGAGGCAGCTGTTTCAGGGTAAATCCACATCAGACAAGTAGCAGTATTTCAAACGGCAGTTGAAAAGAGCTCAGGAGTGGCATATTCCTGCGAGAATTATGGATAGTTATGACAAGTTACATGAACCTTGGATGACTAGGGATGTTATGACCATGGTCTAAAAGAAAGAGAAAGCATATGTAAAGTCTAGGAGGATGGGAACTGATAAAGCCCTTGAAGTATATAAGGAAAGTAGGAAGAAACTTAACAAGGAATTAAAAGTGTTAAAAGGAGTCATGAAAAGCCATTAGCAAACAGCATTAAGGAGAATCCCAAGGCTTTTGATGCATATATAAAAGCAAGAGGACAGACAGGGAAAGGGTGGACCCACTCAAGGACAAAGGAGGGAACCTATGTGTGGAGCCAGAAGAGGTAAGTGAGGTCCTAAATGAATACTTTGCGTTGGTATTCACCAAAGAAAAGGAATTGGTGAAGGATAATCTCAGGGAAGGGAATGTCAAATTTCTAAGACAAATTCCTATTAAAATGTAAGAGGTGGTGTGCATCTTAAAAAGTATTGAGGTAGATAAGTCCCAGAGTCCTCATGGGATCTAACCCAGAATATTGAGGGGTGCAAGAGAACAAATTGCTGGAGTATTGACAGACATCTTTGTATCCTCGTTGGCCACAGATGAGGTCCCAGAGGACTGGAGAATAGCCAAAATTGTTGCATTGTTTAAGAAGGGTAGCAGGGATAATCCTGGAAATTACAGGCTTGCGACCCTCAGTTTGGTGGTGAAGAAATTATTGGAAAAGATTCTCAGGGACAAGGTCCCTACACATTTAGAAGCAAATGGATTTGTTGGTGATAGACAGCATGGTTTTGTCCAGGGGAGATCGTGCCTCACTAGCTTGATCGAGTTTTTTTGAGGAGCTGACGAAATGAATGATAAGGGAAAAATGGTTGAGTCATCTAGATAGACTTCAGTAAAGCCTTTGACAAGGTCCCTCATGGCAGACTGGTACAAAAGGTGCAGTTGTTTATCTCAATGAATGCTGTCTGTGAGACACCAAGTTGTCTTGGTCATGAACTACTCACACAAGTGGCAGCAGGGCAATTCTAAACTGCGCTTCCAATTATACTACAAGTTTAGTCCAACGCCACTTTCCAGAAAGTGCTCAAGTACGGATAACAAGATAACAGAATAAGAATGACCCAAGAAAAGTGTCAATTAGCAATCAATCACAGTCTTGAAGAGCTGGGTTTCCCTTTTGATCAACAAATGTGGGTGTGCCTGCATGGCAACGATTGCAGCGGATTGAGAAAATAGCTCATCAGCTCTTGTTTTTTAAAGTGGGGGGGGCATGGTGGCTCAGTGGTTAGCACTGCTGCCTTACAGCACCAGGGACCCAGGTTCAATTCCACCCTAAGGCAACTATCTGTGTTGAGTTTGCACATCCTCCTCATGTCTGCATGGGTTTCCTCCAGGTGCTCTAATTTCCTCCCACAGTCCAAAGGTGGATTGGTCATGCTAAATTGCCTGTAGTTTTCAGGGATATGTAGCTTAGGTGGGTTATGGGTGGGATGCTCTAAGTGTCAGTACAGACTTGTTGGGCCAAAGGCCCTGTTTCCACACTGTAGGGATTCTAATCTATGAAACAAGACAGCATGGGGGTATCAGGGGGTTTCAAAGTGGATAAATTCCCAGACACAAATGCATTATCTCCCACAGCACATTGAGATATGCAGGAGGAAGTAACAGAGGCCCTGAACAAAAAACTTTTAATTCATCTCTGGCCTTAGGGGAAGTGGCAGAGCCTGGAGGACAGTTGACATGGTTCCACTTTACAAGCAAGGTAATAGAGGTAGACCAGAGAGCTATAGATCTGTGACTCTCACATCAGTGGTAAGGAAACTATTGAAGAAAATAGTGAAAGACAAAACTAATTTCCCCTTAGAGGGAGATCTGCAGTTCCTACTATCTCTCCTCTTAGAGGGCCAAGGTTTGAACATGGATAGTCAGCGTGGCTTTGTCAGAGGGAGGCTGTAACAAATTTGACAAAATATTTCAAGGAGGTGACCAAATGTGTAGATGAGGATGGGGCGGTTGATGTCATTTATATGGGTTTAACAAGGCCTTGTCAAAGTTGAGTAGGAAACTGATAAAGAAAATAAAATCACATGGGATGTAATGTAAGTTGGCAAGTTAAGCCAAAATTGGCATATTGACAGGAGTCAAAGTTGTGGTAGAATACTATTTGCATTGCATGGGAGGATAGTTGAGGCAAGTAACCTCACGACCTTTAAAAAGTACTTGGATGAAAATAACAGAACATTCAAGGCTGTGGGCCTAGTGCAGGAAAGTGGGGCTCATGTAGGTAGTAGTGTATTTAATGGGCTGAAGGATCTATTCTGCACTGTGTGATTATCTGATTCTTCTGTGGAGAGAGAAATAGTTTTTTTTTTAAGTCCAGTAATACTCCTCTTCAAAACTGCAAGGAGCTGGAAAATTGTCCTTTTTAAACAGTTGGTGACAGTGGGAGAGGAGGAACAAGTGAAACAGATAATGAAAGAGCTCTGAGCAAAAGGCAAAGACAGGAACAAAGGTGATAAAGGAGTGATAAAAATGTAAAATAGGTGTGAAAATGAAGAAAGGGGATGGCTCTGCTGAGAACAAAGCTAACAAAGAAAAATGAAGTACAGATGTCATAATTTAAAACTGTAGAACTCAGTGCTGAGTCCTAGAAGCTGTAAGGCACCTCAGCAGAAAATGTGGATTTGTTTCTCCAGTTTGCATTGAACTTCATTAGATTACTGTAGAAGGCCAAGAATGGCAAGTGGAAGTTTGCCATTTCAATAAAACAGTGCTGCCATACTAATAGTTCCATCTCCTTTACAGAGTTTACAGAATAAGATATAATGTAGAAAAATATGAACTTATCCACTTTGGTTGGAAGAGCAGATTTCAAAGTATTTCTTCAGAGATAAAAGGTACTGCAGATGCTGGAGAATCCGAGATAACAAGCATGGGGCTGGATGAACACAGCAGGTCAAGCAGCATCATAGGAGCAGGAAAACTTGACGTTTCGGGCCTAGACCCTTCATCAGAAATGGGGGAGGGGAAGAGGGTTCTGAAGGTGAGTGTAGGTGGGGGGGTAGGGAGGAGATAGGTCAGTCCAGGGAGGACGGACAGGTCAAGGGGGCGGGATGATGTTAGTAGATAGGAGATGGGGGTGTGGCTTGAGGTGAGAGGAAAAACAGGTTAGGGAGGTGGAGATGAGCTGGGCTGGTTTCTTGATTGGTGAAAGGTTGCATTTTCAGGTTAGGAACCTGGATGTCCCTTATCAATTAGTCACTAAAGGCTAACCTGAAGGTATAGGATAGTGCAAAGGCTATGGGCCCTGACAAAACTCTGGCAACAGTACTGAAGACTTCTGCTCCAGAACCTGCCACACCCCAGTAAATCTGTTCCAGTACAGTTACAACATTGGCATCTGCCCAACAACGTGGGAAATTGTCTAGGTATATCCTGTACAAAACAAGCTGGTCAAATCCAATCCACCCTGTCAGTCCACTCTCTATCATCAGTAAAAATGATGGAAGGCATCATAAACAGTGCTATCAAGCAGTACCTACTCAGCAATAACCTGTGCAGAAACAAAAAATAAAAGTTGCTGGAAAAGCTCAGCAGGTCTGGCAGCATCTGTGGAGAGATTTCAGAGCTAACATTTCAGGTCGCGTGACCCTTCCTCAGAACTGGGCTCATTGACGCTCAGTTTGGGTTCCACAAGGGGCACTCAGCTCCTGACCTCATTATAGCCTTGATTACAACATGGACAAAACAGCTGAATTCCAGAGGTAAGGCGAGAGTGACAGCCCTTGACATCAAGGCTGCATTCAACCGAGGCATCAAGGAACTCTAGGAAAACTTCACTCAGTTGGTGTCAGGTGCAAACTCTCTACTGGTTGGATTCACAGCTGTCACAGAGGAAGATAGTTGTAGTTGTTGGACGTCAGTCTTCTCAGCTACAGGATAACTCTGCAGGAGTCCCTCAGGTTAGTGTCCTAGGCCCACCATCTTAAGCTGCTTCATCAATGGCCTTCTCTCTATCATAAGGTCAGAAGTGGGAATGTTCAGCAATCAGTCACAACATCTCAAATACTGAAGCAGTCCATGATCAAACACAACAAGACCTGGACAATATCAAGGCTTGATCTGACAAGTGACCAGTAACACTCACTCCACACAAATGTCAGGCAATGGCCATCTCTAATAAAAGTCTATCTAACCACTGCCTCTTGACATTCAGTGGTATTATTATCAATGCTGATTTTTTTTTAAAAAATCACTTCTCACTATCCCCACCACTGCCCACACCTTTCCCTGAAACAGCAGGAAGTGCTACACCTACCTTACACCACCCTCCTCATCTCCATCCAAGGCACCAAACAAACCTTTCACATCAGACAGATGTTCACCTGCACATGCATCAACGTGGTCTATTGCATCCGCTGTTCCTGATGTGGCCTTCTCTACATCGGTGAGATCAAGCAGAGGCTCGGAGACCGTTTTGTGGAGCATCTCTGCTCTGTTCATGACAAATGACAACACCTTCCAGTTGCAAACAATTTCAACTCCCCCTCCCACTCCCTGGGTGACGTGTCCATCATGAGCCTCCTCCAGTGTCACAATGATTCCACCCGGACACTGGAGGAGTAGCACCTCTTATTCCATCTCGGGAGTCTACAGCCCGATGACCTAAATGTGGATTTTACCAGTTTCAAACCTCCCCAACCCCAACCTCATCCCATGTCCAACCCTCTCTCTCATCCCCGCCTCCTTGACCTGACACAACCTGTACATCTTCTTTCCTACCTATCTGTCCCTCCCACTTCACTGACCAATCCCCACCACTGCCTACCTGCACTCACCTATCACCATCCCACCTACCTTCCCTACCCCCACCCATCCTCTCTATTTATTTCTGTGCTCCCTTCCCCCTCCCCGTTTTTGAATAAGGGTCCTGACCCGAAATGTTAACTTTCCTGCTCCTCTGATGCTGCCTGGCCTGCTGTGCTCCTCCAGCTCCACACTGTTATCTCTGACTCCAGCATCAGCAGTTCTTACTACCTTTGATGAAATGATGGCCTTTATTGCAAGAACATTTGAACACAGGAGTAGAGAAGACTTGCCTGAATGGTACAGGAGCTTGGTTAGGCCACAGCTGGCAGTTCTGGTCTCCTCATCTCAAGGAAGATATTTTTGTGATTGGGGAAGTTCAACAAAGGCTCACCAGACTGGTTCCTGGGATGGTGGGACTGTCCTATGACAAGAGATTGGGCAAATAGGTTGTGTATTCTCCAGTGTTTCAAAAAAAAATGACAGATGATCTCAGTGAAACCTACAAAATACTTAATGTGATAGACAAAACAGGTGTAGATAAGATGTTTCTGCCGGTTAGAAGTCTAGAATCAGTGGTACAGTTTAAGAATGAGGGGGACTGAGATTGCAAGCTTTTTTTTAAAAAAACGCTTATGAATCTTTGGAATAGTCTCCCTTAGATGGCTTTGGATGCTCAGTCATTAAGTATGTTTAAAGTAGAGGTTGGTAAACTCTTGATTATCAATGGCATAGAGGGTTATGGGGGTCAAATTGGTAAATGACATTGAAGGGTTCAATTTGCCATAAACAAAGTAAAATGGTGGAGCAGGCTTGATGGGTTGAATGGCCTACTCCTATTCTTATGTTCCTAAAACCTCTCCTAAACTTGCATACATTCCACCCTTAATCTTTCTGATCTAAGGAGGGCATTCCCAGCTGCTCTAACCTCTCATGTAGCTCAAGTTCCAATTCCCTGTCAACTTTCTTCTTGTTCTCCCGATCCTCTCAAGGACTTTGCTTTTGCTCTTGTGTACGGGGTCTAGAATTGGACTCCATCAGTGGCCTAATGAGTAACTTAAGATCTTTCATAACCTTTTGCTTTAATAAACTAACAGACAAAAGAATAAATATGATGCAGTTGTCTAATGACATTTTTTTTCCCATTATAAGCGTACTGACTTGTGCATCTCCATTCTACAGAATCTTATTAATCTGCACAAGGAATCGAAATCCTAGCCCTTTAGAATTGTAAAAGATACTAGGAATAGACGCAGATCCTTGCAGTGTCTGTTTCTTGTCAGCAGCTTTGACAAGCTTCGATTACTTCTCATTAAAAGTGCATTGACTTTGAAACGTTGTTACAGGAAAGCGATGTTACTTTTTAAAAAAAAGCTGTTTTTCATGAAGACCAGCTCTTACACGATTTGCTTCCATGAGCATCACTTAAATCCCACAGCATGCATGTCACAATAGCTTCAATTATGGGCCTGTGATGGCTGCTGACGCCACTGCATGTGGCTTCTCGTTCATTAAATTTTGCAGCTGAATAAGTCGCCTGCTTTCTCTCCCCAAAACCATTCCCCCTCCCCCGCCACCGTTCTCAATATCTTTGACTAGTCTTGCTTCCAATGACTTATGCTGACCCGACATACTCAGTGTTTCGCACCTGCTCGCGGCTATTAGTGAAGTCACTGAAATGATAAAAACCAGTGAGCATGGGAATTCAATGGTGCTTTCCTTTGCTCCAGCTCTCTCCACACTTTCAAGCAGATC
This sequence comes from Ginglymostoma cirratum, assembly GCA_024137785.1. NCBI lineage: Eukaryota > Metazoa > Chordata > Chondrichthyes > Orectolobiformes > Ginglymostomatidae > Ginglymostoma > Ginglymostoma cirratum. Next base: position 3,086,949 of record JAHRHZ010000053.1, on the reverse strand, counting down.
ACACCTCCCATCCCTTACGCTCCCTCTTGCAAGAAATACAAAACCATTGTATCACCAAGCCTTCTGCAGCAAATTTTTTCAAAAGAAAATCAGACCAGTCACTGTGTCACCATAATCCTGTTTTATGGGAAGAACGTGAGCCTATAGACATATCTTAAATCCCCATTATGCCGTGGAGTGGAAAAAGGAAGCATAAATTGTTTCTTAATTTTTATATCCTTTTGTTGAATTCTTATCATCATCCCTTGAAGTGAGGAACAACCAAACAAATGTATTTATTGAAGTTCTTCTGTACATATTTATGACAAACTTTATTGAAGCTCAAGGACAGATGACAGACACGTTTTGCAAAGTCAAACAACAAAAGGTCAAAGTAAAATTCAAGCAGGGATGGGCAGTTCATGCTTGAGTTCTGGTATTTTGCTTTGTTGCTGATGAAATTTCATTAAAATATCTTAAAATATTTGTAAACTTACAAAAGTTTATACCAAAAAGAAACCTCCCTTCTGATTTCAGTAAAATTGTGGAAGAAAATGATGGACTCATGCTGACAATTATTAATTATTGCAAAAACCCACCTGGGTTATAAATGTCCATTTAAGGGAGGAAATCTACCATCTTTATGTGGCGAATATGTAACTCCAGACCTACAACAATGAGGTTGACTCTTAATTGACCTCTGGGCAATTAAGGATGGGAAATAAACAAACATTGTCCTAGTCAGCAATGCCTATATCCCAGAAATAAATTTAAATACTACACCCTCCCTCCTCAGGTAAGCTGAGACCAATTGTCACAGCTCCAATCACCATTCTAACTATGATGGACATACTGCAAAGAAAGGTCTTAATTTTTGAATGCTTTTGCTGCAGTATGACAGATTCCAGACTGATAGTTACATGACATTATGACATGTGATATTCTGGTATAAAAAGGTATCTGCGTCACCTACATTTACTCTGTCATGTAGCCAGTGTTGTCAGTTAGCTATATACATGTGTCACGTACAGTTACATGGATAAACACAGAATCCAAATTACCTGTACAGGTCTATGATATTTGTTAATAAACCTCATGTTGTCTGTCTCATTAGAACCTGGCTATTTGCGCTACATTTTACACTGGTTAACATTTAGAGAACAAGAAAAGTATTATGGTGTCAGCAATTGGACTCGAAAACCTAATTGTGGCCACTAGTTAACAGCAGTTTGTGAGCAGTAATGACAAAAAAAATGTGGCAACAGTGTAGCAATTGCGAAATATGTTTTCCCAACAGTTATCCATCAATCTGTCTGAGTTCAGAGCTGACATTATAACCACAACCAAGAGTAAAGTGCTACAACTAAACCAAAAGTGACTAATCTGTACTTGAGAAGTATTGTATTTCTACTTCCCTCTTACTTGTTCTAAAATGAGGCTGCTTTCAAACACAATTTCTTCTTTAAAAAGGCAATTCAGATGTAGTAAAGACAATCCCAACCTTAAAAAAGGGAAACAATGATTGAAAAGATTTAAAGGACAACTACATATAGTTTAATAAAAGAGTAAAAAAGCTGACATATAATACAGAATTCCAGATTCCTTTATTGGAATTTTGAACAGCCAAAGTGACAAATAAGTATATAACCATGGATTGGTATTTCATTGCCATTTTTGTCAGAATCACAGTTAATTAAAGAAAGAATCAATCTTTATAGATCTTTACTTATAGATTACTAATGAAGAACAACAAGCAGACAAACTCCTTCTTGCAGGTGAGACTTGAACCTGGGTCTCTTGGTCCAGAATAGGGACACTGCCTCTGTTCCGCAAGAGGGCCCCCATCACTTTAATTTTATAATAGATAATCTCAGAATATTTAACTGGGGAGTCAGAGGTGAGATTTTCTGGGGTGTGTAACCTTCTTGGAAACCTACACTTTCTTGGAACAAAGGAGAAATTGAAATCTTGAACTTTGGCCAAAAGCTTTTGAATTTAGTTGCTCAAGGTAAGGGTTTCAGGAATGTGGAGCAAAGGGTTGAGGTTCAGATTATCTGAGGTCTAAATGAATCACACAACAGACTTGAAAGGTTGAATGGCCTACTCTTGCTTCTACCTCGTGTCCAGTTGATGAGAGCTATTTAGAGAGTAAAACAAAATTCTCAAATGAAGCTTAGAGACAGACTGTCACTGAAAGAGGATCATTTCATTTTACAAACCTGCATTTCGGCAAGGGAGATTTTCCATTTCCACAATACAAAACCAGATATTTGGACTGCACATATATTATCAATAATTGTTGCCAGGGGTAAAAGTGCCCTGTTGGCTGAATGAATACAGAAAGTTACTTCTAATAACCAAATAAAATCATGGGGTGGACTATTTTCTCTTAACTCCCATTTGCATGATTAATGGTGGATAAGCAGTAATGGTTAAGCAGTTCAATGAATCCATTCAATAGTAGCATGTATCTGCTTCATTTCCAATTTGAGGAAATGTCTATCTCCTGGATTCAGCTGAGATTCCTTAATTAAGGATCATTTGCTAAGGACTGGGGATAATTCTGGATCATTGACACTGAATCAAAGAAGAGTATGACAGCAGAATCAATGAGAAGGTGATATCATTTGACATATCTAGTCATATTTCATTTTTATAAGTACAAGAAAATACAGCTTGTACCAGTTCCCCAGTGGTTAAAAGTGTGAATTTTCCACAGGCATGGTGCCGAGCCATATTCAGTCACAAAAGTCTCCATGATTTCAGTATTTTGTTTGAGTGAAGAGAAAGAATCAGGCATAGCTCACATTGATCATAATAACAAAGCGCAAACAAGTTAAAGAAAACACAGCTGAGTGAGTGACATTCTGTCAACAACATGCAAGAAGCTCGGCACTGTTCGGGACACAATGGCAATCTTAATTGGCACTCTGCGTTGCCCCCCCCATCACCTCCCCCCAACCAACCCACCATTGTAAATATTCATTAGCTCCAGCACTGATGTACCACGGCAACAATACGTACCATCTACAATACGCACAGCAACAACTCATTCTGGCTCCTTCGACAGCACTTTCTAAACCTTTACTACCGAGAGAGATAAGAGGCACATTGGAGCATCACACCTGCCAATCCATTCTAAGTGACACACAATCCCAAGTGTAACGATATCACTGTTCCTTTATTGTCACCGGGCGAAAATCCTGGACCTCCTTCCCCAACAGCACTGCGGGAGTCACTTTTCCACATGGAGTGCGGTGACTCAATAAGATCCCTTTTCTCAACATTAGTTATGAATGAGTAATAAATATTAGCTTTATCAATGACACTCATCTGGGGAAAAAAATGAAACATGCTATTCAGTGCATGTTGGTGACAGAGCTGGATTGTTCTAAACTTGATGCCCACAGAACTTAACAGCGTTCAGATAAAATGGAGGAAGAAAAATCTACTGGCTAGATCAGTAATATCATTAACTCCACTATTTCAGCTTGTTAAATATTTGACCTACAGGATTGATCGCTTCCTATGGTTGTTCACATCTAGAGCCAGAAAAGTTCACAATACATAAGGATCCCATGTTGCCTATTATATCTTTCTTCAAGCACTCCAAAGTCAATTTCCACGTTCCACTTTCCATTTCTAGCTAAACATTTCCTGCTTCAATTTTTCTCCAGTAATCTGTTATTCATTCATAGGGCATGGACTTCACTGGCTGGGTCAGCATTTATTGACCACCTCTCTCTCGCTTGCGAAGATGGTGTTGAGTTGCCTTCTTAAACTGAAGGTCATTTGGTGTAGGCACCTCCACAATGCTGTTAGGGAAGGTGTTTCAGGATTTTAACCCAATGTCACTGAAAGAACTGTGATATATTTCCAAGCCAAGATGGGAAGTAGCTTGGAGGGGTACTAGTAGGTGGTGGTGTTTCCATGTTCATGCTTTTGTCATTCCAGATGGTAATTCCATGGGTTTGGAAGATGCTGTCTAATTACATAGATGGTACACACTGTCGCTGCTGAATATCGACGGTGAATGGAGTGGATATTTTGGATGCGCCACCAATCATGTTGGCTGCTTTACCCAGGATGGAGTCAAGTTCTTGCATGTCGTTGGAGCTGCACTCATCTAGGCAAGTGAGTAGTATTCTACCGTACCCCTGACTAATGCCTTGTAAATGGTGGTCAGGCTTTGGGGAGTCAGGAGGTGAGTTATTTGCTATGGGAGCTTTAGCCTTTGGCCTGTTCTTGTAGTCATAGTATTTGTACATTTAGCCAACGTTTTCAATAGTAATCCCTGGGATATTAACCGTGGGGGATTCAGTGATCGTAGCGCCATTGAGTATCAAGGATTTATAGCTATATTCTCCTTTATCAGAGATTGCCATTGTCTGGCATTTGTGTAGTGCAAATATTATTTGCTACATGCCAGGTTGAAACCTAGATATTGTCCAGATCTTGCTGTTGTGGACTGCTCCAGAATCTGAGGAGTTCACTAATGGTGCAGAACATTATGCAAACATCAGCCAATATCTCCAACTCTCACCTCATAACAGATGCCAAATGGCACATTTCTGTGTTGCAGTCAAGCAATTAATACATCAGAGCAGTTTTGCTTAGCTGTTGATCTGATCCAGGAACACTAAGCACACCATTGTGCAGAGGAAGAAAAATATATAATAGGAAAAAAAAGTGTGTCAGAGTGGGAAAGGAGAAAGACAGATGGAAAGGAGAAATAGAGATAGACAGAGTGGGAAAGTTAGTGCTACTCACTTTCAAATGAGTCAGAGAGCAAAATGTACAAAGAGGATGAGACATATTAAGCGGAGTTTCAGAAGTGCTGTAGGTGATACAGTAGCCACTGAAGTCTGTACTGAAATAAGATTGGTGAGTGTTATCTAATTTGAATTTCTAAGTTATTTATTTTATATTCAGTCATTTCTTTTTTCCCCTAAGTTATTTCAGCTAGGAACACACAGTACCATGTGCACATACAATATTTTCTCTGGGATAAATAATATCTGAAGGAATCCAACTCTGGCTTTAATTTTAATTCCTGCAGGAAACTATGGTTCACTTCCGGCTTTCTCAGTTGAATTCATGATTTTCAGGATCACAAGCACAAGAATAAATGAGGACTTACTTAGATTCTTTCTTCTTTCTGGGTACCACTAGGAGTCTAGGCGACCCAGTGAAATCTGGTTGCCCCTTCCTGGTTGGTTGCTGACAGTTTGCTCCTGGACCAGTCATATCCTTTGAAAATACTTCAGCACCATCTGCAATAAAAAAAGAACTTTGAGATTAAAGATAAAAGGTACTGCAGATGCTGGAGAATCCGAGATGACAAGGCGTGGGGCTGGATGAACACAGCAGGCCAAGCAGCATCATAGGAGCAGGAAAACTTGACGTTTCGGGCCTAGACCCTTCATC
>JAHRHZ010000053.1:3051018-3071543 GCA_024137785.1 Ginglymostoma cirratum | reverse complement strand
AAACGTCAAGTTTTCCTGCTCCTATGATGCTGCTTGACCTGCTGTGTTCATCCAGCCCCATGCTTGTTATCTCTTAACTGTAACCTTCTAGTCTGTACAAATTAGAATCCCACCACTAACCACATTCAGAATCTGAACCATTCAGGGCTAGCATTTTAAATAAGTCCCTTTTTATTGACAATTTGGAATTAAAACATGTTCTGAGTCCACCAAAATTTAACATGAAGCTAAATATCTTCCAAAATTTTAGGTTTCAGAGAAGTAAATGGCTTCATACAAGGGCGAGTTATTATTTAGTTACTTTTGTAAAATGGGAGACTGAAAGAAGTTAATATAATTTATGGAAATTATACTGAAAATGTAGGGTAATTCTTCTGAAAGTGGGAGGATCAAGATGTGTAAAGCAGGAAATTACTATAATAAAGAGCACTGAACCAATTAATACTGCTGAGTACCTGAAAGCTTTGCAGTTAAAAATTGTAACATCATCCCCCACAAAGATTCTGAATAACAGATTTAATGATGAAAGAATACTTAGCCTGTTATTGCAATATTTACATTTGTATGCTTAAACCAAAGGTGTTCGTGAATCATAAGGCTATGACAGAACCTTTTCATCTTAATAAAAAGTAATTGATAGGCAGAACAATTTCTGAGATCCAACTTCTGCTTTTTTGCCATCAGCAAAATTGCCTAAGGAAGCATTCCAGATGTGGCCACCATATTTAGTCCGCCATCAAATTAAGGGCAGACTCCTGAGTCTGCAAACCCAACCAGAGAGCATGCAGCCTTACAAAGATGATAGCCACACCCCCAGGGCTAGCTGCTGTTACTACTGGAGGAAGAATGCAGGTGTATCTCAGTCTTGAGGGACCCTCTGAAGTGGTTTGAATTATTATAAAACCCCATGAACAATTCTAAAAGGTTTGAATGGGTCATGGTGAGGAGCACATTATACAAGCAAATGTTGGATTCAGGGTAGCAGTGGAGAGTCACAGTCAGAGTTAAATTTCATTTTGCATCAGTATTTCTTGTCATCCAGGAGCCTATCACAGAGGCTGTCTGGTGAGGGGAGAAGCTGCAGAATCTGGGAACCATGAAAGGATAAAAGAATTCTCGCAGCCACGTAGATACTTGGCAGAAATGTGTATTATCCACTTTCACTGATTACATTACAGTTGCACTTTAATGGAGCAAAAACTTGGCTTGGCTTCAGTATTACACGTCCAATCTCTATGACCCCTCTGAACCTACAGAAACTCTTCTTTCAGTCTTTGGTGCGATTTTGGGTATCCCTGGTATGGACAAGCCAAGCATATCTTTTCCATTCTTAATTGTGATTAAGAAATTGGCTTTTTAGTCCATTTTAAGGGCAGTTAAGATTCAACCTCATTTCTGTGGGCCCAGAGTCACATGTAGGGCAGATCAGATAAAGACAGCAAATTTCTTTCTTCAAGTGGACATTAATGAACCAGAGATAGTAAGAACTGCCGATGCTGGAGTCAGAGATAACACAGCAGGCCAGGCAGCATCAGAGGAGCAGGAAAGTTGACATTTCGGGTCGGGACCCTTCTTCATAAAATTTTCAGAAACGTCAACTTTCCTACTCCTCTGATGCTGCCTGGCCTGCTGTGTTCCTCCAGCTCCACACTGCGTTATTAATGAACCAGATGAGTCTTTATGACAATGGTAACCACTTCCTCAAGAATAATTAGGAATGGGCAATAAATACTGGCTTTGCGACTGACACCCATATCCCTTCAAAGAGCACTTTATAAACCTGCACCTTGAGTATAGTGCACATTTTTGGTCTTCATCTCTAGCAATGGATATGCTTGCATTGGAAGTAATGCAGTAAAGGTTCTTTAGATTGGTTCCTTACGATGACAGGCTGAATAAATTTTGCCTAAGTTCCACGGCACTTAGAAAAATGAGAGATGATTTTCTTTTTATTTGATTCATGGAACAAGGATATTGCTGGCTGGGCCAGTATTTATTATCTATTCCAAGTTGCTGTTGGAGAAGGTGGTGGTGATCTGCCTTCTTGAAATGTTACAGTCCATGTGCTGTAGATAGATCCATAATGCCATTAGGAAGATTTAATTGAAACATGCAAGATTTTAAAGAGATTTGACACTGAGTAATGATTTCTCCTGCTGGGGAATCTAGAACACAAGGGTACAGCCTCAGGATAAGGAGTCCATAATTAAGATTGTTTTGTGGAGAAATTTCTATGCTCAAGAATTATGAATCTTAGACATTTTCTACTCTCAGGGTTTGGGATGATCTGTCATTGTACATATTTAAGACAGAGCAATAGATTTTCCATCTGTCAGGGAACTAAGGGATGCAAAAGTGGACAATTTAGAGGGATTGAGACCTGCAATGATTATATTCAATGGTGAAGTAGGCTTGAGGGAGAAAATAGTCCACTTCTGCTCCTACTTCTGATCTTCTTAGCATATGTAGACATAAATCAGGGAAGTCTCACAAGCGTAAGGGTAAGAGTATTCACAGTGGTTTCCAAGGCATCTTAATACAAGAGTCACTAAGTATTTGCCCCATACCCTCCACAAAAAAACAGCAATTTTAATTCAAAGCAACTGTTTCCATCATCAATGGTGTTTTAGCGCGCATGACCACAGGCTTGTTGGTTTGCTGAATAAGACGTTAGTACCTGAAAAGTCTGTGGGTGAAGCGAGAGCAATGTGTCACTCTTCAAAAATCCTATTTAAAAATAGGGCTCAGCCTAAAGATTTTCACTGACTGTCATGAATGTTTCTGAACTATCTTCCTGAAAAGATGATGGTAGCAGAGATCTTAGGTATTTTTAAGGCAGAGGTAGTTAGATTCTTATTAATTGAAGGGTTAATATGTTATCTGGGCTGGTGAGAATGCAGATCTGACATTACAATCAGATCATCCATGATCCTATTGAATAGTGAAGCAGACTCAGATGTTGAATGGCCTCCTCTCACAAGCGGAACACATGTATCTCAGGTGTTATACAACTAGCTATTATGTAATATGTAAAAAAATTTATTGTTCATCAAGATTGAGTCTTTCTTTTGATGAATATTGTATCTTGGCATATTGCGAAGTTGGGTAGAGTACTTGTGGGTTGGGAGACAGGACATTAGAATTTGGTGTTTGTGAAATATCGATGTTTATAAAATGATAGGTGGGAAAGCAGTGTGTGGTCCCATTAAAAGATGATGAGCTTTTTTCTAGGCTTGGAAATTTAGAAAAAAGTGTCTGTGGGCAGCCTGTAGGTTTGCAGGTTCACAGACCACCTAAATTATGACATTTGTATCAAAAGGCTGGATGGTTAGCAAGCCAAGCTGCAGTTTTGTTTTGTTTTGTTATCAAGACAACAAGTTTTGATTTAGCCAATTAGTTTAAACCATGCACTTAGATACTAAAAACCAATTAAATTTAAATCTGAGATAATGGGAACTGCAGATGCTGGAGAATCCGAGATAACAAGGTGTGGAGCTGGATGAACACAGCAGGCCAAGCAGCATCATAGGTGCAGGAAAGCTTGACGTTTCGGGCCTAGACCCTTCATCAGAAATCTGATGGTTTTAACAATTTAGGACCAATGCTATTGTAAGAAATATTGATATGTCATCAAGGGTATAGAAAAGAGGGCAGGTGGAAAATCAACAAAGAGCCAACTGTCATCTGCCAAGAGAACAGGTCTTAGCTCTGAAAGAAAGAATCACAGCCCCTCACAAAATTCTCTATGCCTTAAAATAAGATCTATCAAAATTAACGGTACTTAAGGCACAACCAGTTAATATTCCTGACAAAAGAATTCGATGGAGAAAGTGTTCCTGACAGAAGGATTCACAGAGAAGGCGCTCCTGACAGAAGATCAATGGAGAAGACACAGGGCATTCCAAAAGGAACAACCTGGCTATAATTTCAAGACACTGAGTTTTTTTTTATTTTGGTCAATATATGTGGGACTTGTATTTGTTGGAATGGCATACCATTAGAATGTTGTTTCATTCAAGAATAATTAGTAGTTAGAACAGAATTGCTCAGTTTGTTAATATTTCAGTTAATTTTTTCACTATTAGAGTTGGAGAAATGAATTGTTACTTGTGGGTTATAGAGCAAGTGTCAGGATCTTATTTCATTTAACCACTCCTTTATACCAGATTGGGTGTAAGAGGCAGGTTATAGCACTTTTCACATTTCTTTTAACAGATTATAGGATGAGGTGAGCCTCTCTGGTGTTTCAGTTTTAGTTATCAAAGGGGCATCAACCTCTGCTTTATAACAGGCATCCTTCCCCAAATAATATTAGCAGCTTAGGTTGGTGTCACCAAGAAGGATTGGTAGCAGTGCAAACACCCAAGGCATCCTAAATGGTTCTGACAGAAGCCAATTTGTACCAGAATTTCCACCCCATCGTACTGTGCATATTAGGTCATTTACACTTTGCAGTGAGTTTCCATTGTGCACTTACCTTTACCAGTCTGAAACTCAGTGTGTAATCTGTGCAGTGTCAGAAAAGAGACTGCATGCTTAAAAAGGCTCTTATTTGCATTTCTCAGTGCTTAAATGGCTTCTTCACAAGATCCATGTGGGTTACATTCTGCACTTGCATGCAGCTCTGGGGGGACGCTGGAAGAGGGCAGGATTACAATGGGACTCTGACCCCTCCAATATCGGTTCCCAGGACTTTCTCACCAGCATTCACTGGACCACATTTCTCAACTAAGTTGGAATATTTCGCTGGTAGTTTGCTTCAGTCATTAAGTTGAGACCAGTGAAAAAAATCAGCTATGAAGGTTCCAATTTTAAAAGCTGATGTTTCTTTTCCTGGAAGGGATTCCAGCCTCTGCTTGCCTCACCGAGGGACCATTTCTTTCAATTCATTTCTGATGGATGCTTAGTTTAAAAGCATCTCCTGGTCGTTGCAAGGCGATTTGGCTTGGATTGTCTGAGGAAATCAGTAATCAACCACAGCTGCACCAGTAATAACTGAAAAGTAAAACTCCTGTGGATGGGTTCACCCCCATGTGATCCACATGATACAGCTTACTGATTTTAACCAGGTTTGCATTTCATCAGCTGGGAATGCTTTGGCTAAATAGATCCCTCCTGACTGAAAACCTCACACTCAGCATTTGTCTATTATTGACAGCTTCAGACCATCAGCACTGACATGATATTCAGGTTTTATTTTGACACTGATGGAGTGTCGAACAGAGAAAATAATCTCCTGAAGAAATGGGAAATAAGTCCAGTTTGCTGATTATTTATAGACTGAAAATAACACTAAATGTTCTCTGAAAAAAAAAATAAGCTCCAGCCTACAACCATATGTTGTGCCTGTTGAGAATATGTTTGAACATAACACCTCTGGTAATTTATTGTGCAAGTGCTCCTGGCATTGTTTTATCGACCTGTGAGATTGCCAAAGACTGTAAAGTCTCTTTCTTGTTTTTCTTCTCAAAGTTTTATTTTTTATTGTGTCATATTTTCACACAAGAATACAATGTATAGTTCACCCTTTTCTAGATAAGCTCTTGTGCCAGGGCATTACCTAATATCTCTTGAGAATAGAATGACAATATTATTTGGTTGAAGATTTAATGTCCCGAAATTTGAGAGTGAAATTTGGGCAGTAGACATGAACTCCAGACAGATGACGTCATGTGCTCTGTCCCAAATCACAGAAATGGGACAAATTCCACAGCTAGGGCCAGGTGACCCACACATCAGGACAGCCTGTCTCAACAGCCAGCAGGAAAACTGGACAAATTCCATTGCAAACAGTGGGGTCAGGGAGGGGCCAAAAAACAAAAGAATGGAAAATTTGTAAAAATTCTCTTTTTTTTTGCCTTTTTTTTCCTAATCAACCTGTTCAGAAATGCTATAACACACCTATGGAGCATGTGAGTCTTGAACCTAGGCCCCTGTTGCAGGAACAAAAACAGAAGTTGTTGGAAAACCTCAGCAGGTCTAGCAGCATCTGTGAAGAGAAATCAGAGTAAAAGTTTTGGGTCTAGTGATCCTTCCTCAGAACTGAGAAACCCGAAACGTTAGCCTTCACCGATGCTGCCAGACCTGCTGAGCTTTTCCAGCAACTTCAGGTTTTGTTATGATTTACAGCATCTGCAGTTCTTTTGGCTTTTTTCTCTGTTCCAGGGGCAGGAACACTACCACTCCACCACAAAAGGGCCAATCTAAACAATGCCTCACCAAAAACAAGCATTCAGTTTCATCTAGGAATGATTATCTCCCCTCACTAGCGCAGTTTTGTGACTTTACTGGCAATGCTCAAGTTGAATTAGTACTAAGGCATGGCTACTGGAATTTTTCGGCAAGCTTGCGGCCTCCATTCAAACATTAGGCTTTCAGTGCATCATGGATTAAAAATTGACGCTCATGATACTACCACAGGGTTGCTTTAAGAAGGCTTATTCTTTATTCATTCACAGGATGAGAGCATTGTTGGCTAAGCAGTATTTATTGCCCATTGGGCAGTTAAGAGTCAACTACATTGCTATATAGCCTGGACCAGGTAAGGATGGCAGTTTCCTTCCCTGCAGGATGTTAATGAACCTGATGGATTTTTCTGACAATTGACAACAGATTCATGGTCATCATTAGACTCTTAATTCCAGATATTCATTGAATTCAAATTCTACCATCTGCCATGGCAGGATTTGAACCTGGGTCCCCAGAATATTATCTGGGTTAATAGTCCAGTGATAATACCACTAGGCCATAGAATCCCCTGGGGTCTTGTTGTCTGCTAACAACAACATCTGGTCCTCTTTCTACACACAGAGGCTACAGGCAGCATTCAGGAGCAGATAACAATACTGGAGACATTAGACACAATAGGGTGACTCGGTGGCTCAGCGATTATCACTGCTATCTCACAGTGCCGGGGGCCTGAGTTTGATTCCACCCTCGGGTGACTGTCTGTGAGGAGTTTGCATGTTCTCCCCATGTCTGCTTGGGTTTCTGCTGGGTGTTCTGGTTTTTTTCCCACAATGCAAAGATGTGCAGGCTCAGTGGATTGGCCATGCTAAATTTCCCATAGTGTTCAGGGATTTGTGGATCAGGTGTGTTAGCCTTGGGAAATACAGGATTACAGGGTAAGGAGATGGTTCTGTGTGGGATGCTCTTCGGAGTGTTAGTGTGAACTTGTTGGGCCAATAGGGACAGTTTCCACACTGTAGAGATTCTATGAATGAATGGCACAACCATTCAGTTGAGCTGGGTACAAGAGCATGTTGCTTACCACAGTTCAGAGTTAAACAAATTCCAGCCTGTTCGATGTTGGTGGATTATTTTGAGCAAAATTTAGGTAGCCCCACTCCCCACTGCAAGGACATCCTCTTCACTTAGAGTAATTCAGTGCATCTCTTTGTTGTTCCCTCTTTAACACTAAAGGTTGTCATAACATGGATCAGAAAGTACCACAGATGGCTTTAATTTGTAATTCCATTTATGAGGGTTGACACGGCCATAAACAGTCATGAATGTCAATTAAATGGCTGCGTGGAGAAACGGATCCATGGAATATCAAGGCTATGGATGTAAAGGGAAATTCAAACCACAGCTCTCCAAAGGTGCTTCGAGACAATCGAAGCAGATTGGACTGTGATGTCTTGTGTCGATAAAGATAAAAAGAGGCTGATGACTCCCTGCTCAACAACAAGCACAACAAACCACCTCCTGCAGACTATGTCACAAACCACAGACACGTTTTGTGTTTTCCCCTTTTTTAAGAATACACAGGAGCTGGATTTAAAAAGACAGTTTCAACTCTACAGGAGTGGCCTAGTGGGACTGAATGCTTTCATGTGTACCAACTAGTTGTTAACATTCTGTGGCTGAAACAGTCAAAGAGCTGTCCCCTAGTAATCCCTGTGTTTCAGGTAAAGACCACCTCCTTCTTCAAAGGCTGTAAACCCAACAAAAGGAAACAAGAACACTAACAGGACACTCTCTCACCTTGAAGGCTGGAAATCAATCACTGTTGAAAAGAATCAGAACTACAGAATCTCAACAAATCTGCAAAATAAAAGATCATGAAGCCAATCTTTCAACTGCCAATGTCAATGCTGATTGTAACCTCCACTGCAATGGCTACAATTTTCATCCACTCTTCACAAACAATTCAGAGACTGATCTGAGTTTTTTTTTTAACTGTTACCCCTTTGGACCAAGTCTTATCTATGCATGAATGTGCATTGTTCTACGAATCCTTCTCATGTTTCAGAATCAATAAACTCACTCCTTGTTAATTCAAAAATGTCCAGGTAAATTGTCTCCTTTTAAAACAGGAGTTAATTTGGGTCTGGAAGAACGATATCTACAGAGGAAGAGATCGTTTTAATAATTAACCTTATTCTAACCAGTCAAGGAGATGAGTGAATAAAGAAGGGGAGCTAGCTCATCCCACCTCACCTGAGACTTTAACAATTCAAAGTATGATCTGGAAACATATACTGGGGATCCTCAGGGATCTGGTCATAACAAGCTCATAACCCGTGGCCATTCCTATCATGTGAGACAGAAAAAGCAAAAAGGTTCTATTTGAACATTGGCCTTTACACCCAACCTGGAATCGATTCTCAGCTTACATTCACACATTGCTGCTATCAGCAAGGTCAACACCATGATTGAGAAGAAACTCAACCTCAAATTTGCCCTCCCTAACCCAGGAACACACTACCCCCAATCATTGATCTGGTTCAGAGTAGCTAACTTTTCAACACTGAAAATAATAAGACTTATGCTTTTCTGATTGGCATAGTTCAGTGAATTCTTGACTTGTAGCAACATTCATGAGGCAATTCAGGAAGTGAGCGCAAACAATTTTCAAGCATAACTCATTAAACTCAACGCAAATCATTCCATATATGTAGACTCAGTTACTAATAAATTTCAACTTAGATCTTAACACTTTTTTAAAACAGGGAGAACACTCACTGCCATGACAAAGAAGGGTGACCAAACCCGAATCTTTAACTCTGATTTGTCTTCACAGATGCTGCCAGACCTGCTGAGCTTTTCCAGCAATTCCTGCTTTTGTTTCTCATTTATAGTTACTGCTGTTCTTTCTTTTGTATTTAGATATTACCCTTTTTGTGATTGATGGTATGATTTTGTGGTCAGAAACATCACCACTGCTGACACAATAACATAAGTTGATGGTATTTAAGTCTCCTTTTGATAGTCTGAGCAGTGTAGAAATCTATCCCCCATTAAATGCACCATGGGCCCCCTTTTCCTTTGAGAAAAAAACTTAGTCTTTTATTTATCACAAGTACTAATGTAACAAGCCCAAATTTATGCCAGGTATTTGTCAAAAGTTTCTATGAAGGGGAGGAAGACCGTAAAGGATTTCACCATGGCTTGACATTATGTAATTGCGTAAAGTGGGTGAGAGAGAGTGGAAAGTGTTGCGAAGTTTGGTGGAGTACATGTGGATTGGAAGGCAGGATACTAGAATTTGGTGTTTGTTAAATGTTGGTGTTTATAAAATGCTATGGGGAGGTCAGTGCGTGGTCCTTTCAAACGATGATGTGCTTTTCCTATGCTTAGGGATTCAAAAAAGGTGAGTTTCCAGGTGCACAGGCGCATCTGAATTGAAATATTTGTATTAAAACACTGTACTGTTAGCAGGCAAAGCAGCATTTTTGACATGACAACAGGTTTTTGAATTTGAGATAACAAGGTGCAGAGCTGGATGAACACAACAGGCCAGGCAGCGTCAGAGGAGCAGGAAAGCTGATGTTTCGCGTCTGGACCCTTCTTCAGAAAGGTTCTTCATTTTCAGTTCTTCAGTTTCTGAAGAAGGGTCCAGACCTGAAACGTCAGCTTTCCTGTTCCTCTGATGGTGCCTGGCCTGCTGTGTTCATCCAGCTCTACACCTTGTTATCTCAGATTCTCCAGCATCGGCAGTTCCTACTATCTCTGAGTGGCGTTTTTGTATTTAGTCAAATAATTTAAAATAGGCCCTTAGGTAGCAAAACCAATTAAATTTAAATCTGATGGTTTTGACAACAAAGGACCAATCTTATTGTAAGAAACTGATATGTCATCAAGGGTATAAAAGATGAGGGCATTTGGAAAATCGGGGGAGATCCAACCATCATCTGCCAAGAGAACAGCTCTTAGCTCTAAAACAAAGAATCACTGGCTCTCACAGAATTTTCTAAGCCTTAGAGTAAGCTCCATCTAAATTAAAGGTACCTAGCACAAAAAGAATTTGTCAGGGAAGGATTTCCTGACAGAAGAATTCACCGAAAAGGTGTTTCTGACAGAAGAGTTCGCCGAAGCCACAGAACATTCCAGAAGACATAAAGTGGTTGTAGTTTTGAGAGAGTAATTTCTATTTCTTTTAGTTTTACTTTATGTAAGTGAGCCTTGTACTTATTGGAGCTGCATACCATTAGAATCTTGTTTTATTCGGGAAGAGTTAGTAGTTAGAAGGGATTTATTCATATTGTTAATTTGTTCACACTAGGGTTAGATGAATAAATTGTTTCTTGTTGATTATACAGGGAATGTCAGTGGTTTATTTTATTTAACCACTCCTTAATAACAGACTGGATGCCTCATCCTATAATCTGTTAAAAGAGCATCCAGTCTGTTATTCTCACCCAGTCTTTGGGTGCTTTGGCTTTAGTCATCGGAGAAGGGTGTTGTCTTGATCTCCACTTTATAACAGATTGGGAGCTCTGGCCCAGGATCTGGACAGCTCAGGTCTGGGATTTGGGACAGGTTGGGACAGGATTGAAATGGAATTGGACGGATCTGAATGGATTTGGATGGATCTGGACAGATGTGGGCAGATTTAGGGTACAAAAGGACCCAGCAGACTTAAACAGACTTGGGGATTGGTGTCTTAGATCTTTAAATAAAACTGAAGTGTAAAGTGGAAAATCTGTTTAATTTCAGTTGCTTTTGTCAGTTAAATCACAAGTGGGAAAATGGCTCTTGACACTGCTACTCAGATTCTGCGTATGGAAGATGCTTCCCAAATTTGCCAAGAAAGCTCAGAAATACAGAAAAAGGAGAAACTTTTAGAATTAGCAGACAGGCCAGAATTGGGTTTAACTAGGGATAAGAAGAAAGCTGAATGCGTCACAGAGTTAGTCAAGCATTTAGGTATAACAGAGAAACCGTCAAGTGCAGTGGAGTTAGAAAAAAATTAAATTGCAAATAAGACAGCTGGAGTTAGAGAATGAAAAGGAACAGAAACAGTTTTATTTACTGTTACAAGCAGAGGAAAGACAAAAAGAGAAAGACAGAGAAGTTGCAAATTAGACAGGATAGCCAAATTAAAAATGATGGAAATGAAAGGAGGAGATAGGCTTAGTGAGGAGGAGGGTGATGACGAACAAACCCTTCATAGCCAAAGACCTGGTAGAGATATATACAAATATGTCAAAACATTACCAAAATTCAATGAAAAAGATGTTGAAGCCTTTTTCATTTCCTTTGAGAAATTGGCTAGCTGCTGAACTGGCCAGAAACTATGTGGTAATGTTTATTCAGACCAAGTTGGTAGGCAGGGCTAGTGAGGTGTTTGCAGCACTGTCAGAGGAGGTGTCAGGACAATATGAAGAAGTAAAACAGGTTATTTTGAATGTCTATGAATTGGCACCAGAAGCATAGAGACAATGGTTCATAAATTCAGGAAAGGAACCAGGTCAGACTTGTATCAAGTTTGAAAGAATTAAGCAGAGCAACTTTTATAGATGGATGAGAACATTACAGATTGAAAAGACATATATGGATCTTAGAGATATTATTCTGCTGGTGGAGTTCAAAAACACCTCCAAAAACAAAAGCAGTTAAAACAGCAAGAAGAGCTGCAGAGATAGTGGATGAATACATATTAGTGCAGAAATTAAAATCCAGCTTCTGACAGCAATTTCATTCCGTGAGGGGTAGAAGTTGGGAAAGAGGGAGATCCTTCAACGACATTCAAAAAGTAGATCACACTGGGAACAGTTTACCACATGCGAAAACAGAAACCCAAGAGGGTGGAAAAGAAGTGAAAAACCTCAGGTGTTTTCACTGCAAAAAGGTGGGACTCACAAAGTCACAGTGCTGATGAGTTAAGAAAGGCACTGGGAGGCCTGAAACATCAGCCTTCCTGTTCCTCTGATGCTGCTTGGCCTGCTGTGTTCATCCAGCTCTACACCTTGTTATCTTAAACCAATGGGATTAGTTCAGGTAGCGAAGAAAATCCCAAGAGAAGTCAAGGATCTACAGGAGAGTGCACAGCCTAGTGACAGGCTGGAAAGTAAGATAGTGCCCGATCTTTTCAAAGACTTCACCTGTGTGGGAGAGGTTTACTAAGTAGAAACAAGGATAGTAGGTAAATAAGTTAACATATTTAGAGATATGGGAGCTGGTCAGTCTTGACGAGTAAGAGATAAAAATATTTGCACTCCTTCTGAAATGATGCCTGAGACAGTGACAAGCTTTGGAATAAATGGAGAGAGAAATAACGTTCCCCTTTGTGAAATTCGGCTAGAACGTCCAATCAAGACTGGGGAAGTGTTAGTGGGAGTGATAGAAAAATTGGCTATTCCAGGAATACAGTTTGTTCTTGGAAACAATTTAACTGGATCAAAGGTGGGAGTGATGTCCATTGGAGTGGAAAGGCTGAAAGAAAACCAGGGAACTGAGGAGTTAAAAGGAAAATACCCTGGAATTTTTCGGGACAGTGGTGATAAGACCCCACAACCATAAGGTAAAACAAGAAAGGCAAACAAAAAGGAAAGATAGGGGAGTTGAGGTCCAGTTAGCTGACACTCTGTTTGATGAAATGGTAAAGGAAAAACCTAAGGAGGTACAGGATCAGGCAGAGGTGTCTAATTCTGAAAGATTAACAGTGTTACAACAAAAAGATGAAATGCTAAAGGATTTATATCATAAAGCCTACTCAGAAAAGGAATCAGAATGTATACTAGGATGCTATAACCTTAAGGATAAAAGCTTAAGGCAGAAATGGAGACCTTGGCAAGTTAACGCAGATGAGACATGAGCGGAAGTTCACCAGTTGTGTTGCTGAAAGAATACAGACAGGAAGTATTGCAGGTAGCACACAAATTATCTGTAGGAAGTCATCTACGAAAGAGGAAAACTCAGGCTAAGATACAAAAACATTTCTATTGGCCTGGAATACATAAGGATGTGGTTGAACTTTGCCATACTTTCATATGTGGCAGATGGTAGGAAAGCCACAAGCAGTAAAAAAGCCAGTAAATTTGTGCCAATTCCCAACTTAAAGAATATTTCACGAGAGTTAGGATGATTGTGTAGGTCTCCATGCTTAAACCAAAAGTGGGAGCCAGTATTTGTTAACCATAACGGATGTGTCTGCTAGGTTTCCAGAGATAATTTCATTATGAAATGTCAAGGCAAAAAAAGATTGTAGAAGAGTTGCTTGCTTTCATTACCCATTATGGACTACCCAAGGAAATTCAGTCAGACCATGGGTCCAATTTTACTGCCAAATTATTTAAGGAGGTCATGAATAATTTATAAATCAAACACATTAAATCCAGTGGGTACCACCCTGAATCCCAGGGAGTATTGGAAAGATGGCAACAGACCCTAAAGACAATGTTGAGGGTTTATTGCCAGGATTATTCAAATGATTGGGATAAAGGTTTCCCATTTATATTATTTGCTATTAGAGATGCTCCAAATGAATTGGCTCAGTTTACTGCATTTGAATTGATATTTGGGCATGAAGTAAGACGGCCTTTAAAATTAACTAAGGAAAAGTTAATAGGTCTGAAGTCGAAGATCTCACAGTTGGATTATATCTCTGAGGTCAGAGAAAGTTTAAATAGAGTAGGTAGATTACCTAGACAACATTTGAAGATGGCAACGCATACAATGAAGCAAAAAGCAGATAAGTAATCTAAAATTTGTGCATTTGCCAGTGGACATAAAGTATTGTTGCTGTTACCATTGGGAGGAGATCCCTTCAAAGCAACGTTTAGTGGTCTCTATCAGAGTGAGAAGAAGTCAAGTCAGGTGAATTATCTGGTAAAGATGCCAGACAGGGAAAAAAATATCGGGTATATCATGTAAACGTGTTGAACCATTATTATGATAGAGGAAGAGAACCAGAGAAATAGGTATTCATTACAGCCACTCAGAGTAAGGAATCAAACCTAGATGATATGGATTTTGATGTGCCTCAGAATAAATTGAATATTGAAGAAGTCAATGGGATAGGATAAGATAGTGATTTATCTGTCCCAGGAACAGAGAACTGAATTGAAAAACTTGTTCAGTTCAATGAGGACATATGTAGAAATAGAATAGGGAGGATGAATACCATTGTACATGAGGTTGACAAAGGGAATGCTGTTCCGATAAAACAACACCCCTACAGGCTTAATCCTATTGAAGCAATGCGGGTGCAGAAGGAAATAGAAGCGATGCTCCAAGAAGACATCATACAGCTGAGTCAAAGTGAGTGGTGTTTGCTGAATGTGTTGGTTCCCAAGCCTGTTGTAGTCAATGATTCTGCATAGATTATCAGAAGGTCAATGCTGTGACAAAATCTTAATCATACTCACTTCTAAGGACTGTGTGGAAAAAGTAGGACAAGCCACTTACATCACAAAGTTGGATTTACTTCGCAGTTACTGGCAAGTAGCTTTGTTGGAGAGAACGAAAGAAGTTTCTGATTCTCTAATCCCAAATGGGTTGTGTCAATTTAAAATAATGCACTTTGGAATGAAAAATACAGCAGCCACTTTTCAAAGACTTATGAACAGTGTTGTGGCAGGATTGACTAATTGTGACATCTATATAATTGACGTAGTGATCTTTAGCCATTCGTGGAAAGATCACACTGAGTATTTGGCAGAGCTCTTTGAGAGAATACAGAAGGCAAAGTTGGTTATAAATTTGGCATAAACAGAAGTTGTGAAGGCGGAAGTGACGTTCTTAGGGCACTACATTGAACATGGGCAGATGACGCCAAGGAACATGCAGGCAAAGGCCATCCAGGAATTTCCAAGATCATCCTTAAAGAAGGAAGTGCTACAGTTTTTAGGATTGAGTGGATTTTACAGGAAATTTGTACCAAACTTCAGCAGCTTGACGGCACTGCTAACAGATTTGTTAAAAAAAAATGAAATTTTGGTGGACAGAACAGTGCAAGGAGTCATTTGAGAATTTAAAAGCAATGCTAACCACTGCACCAGTTTTAGCCGCATCAAATTTCTTCAAACCCTTCAAAGTCGCATCGACACAAGTGATGTAGGTGTTGGAGCTGCGTTGTTATTGGAGGATGATTATGGAATTAAAATGTCAATCAGTTAGTTTTTCAAAAAAAAACTCAATATCCACCAGGGAAAATATTCAAACATTGAAAAAAATTTTTGAGTTTTGTACTGGCCTTACAAAATTTTCATGTCTATGTTGCAAACAATGCATCAGAGACATTTGTCAATACCGATCACAATTCTTTGACATTTCTGGAAAGATTTAAGGAGAAGAGCACCTGATTATTTCATTGGAGTATTATGTTACAAGCATTTAATTTACAGATTGTACATGTTTTGTGTCGTGAAAATGTTATTGAGGGTGCTTTATGGCGGGTTTAAAAGAAAAATGTTTATATAAGACAGAAATGGTAGTGTTCAATGTTGTATATCACGTAGAATTAGTATGGAATGTGTAGCTTTAGTTTAATGAGATTTGGATCTAGTAATAATGGTGTTAAGGTTTAGAAAAGAAAAATGAAGCTATCTTTTCATAACGATGGTTCTTTTTTAAGGGGGGAGGTGTTACGAAGTTGGGTAGTGTACTTGTAGATTGGAAGGCAGGATATTAGAATTTGGTGTTTGTAAAATGTTGGTATTTGTAAAATGCTATGGGGAGTGCAATGCATGGTGCTTTTAAAAGATGATGTGCTTTTTCTATGCTTAGAGATTGAAAAGGAATGTCTGTGGTTTGCAGGTGCACAGCGCATCTGAATTGAAACATTTGCATCAAAAGGCTGTACTGTTAGCAGGCAAGGCAGCATTTTTACCAAGAAAACAGGTTTTTGAATTTAGCCAATTAATTTAAAACAGGCCCTTAGGTACCAAAAGCCAATTAAATTTTAACTGATGATTTTAACAACATAAAGACTAATACCATTGTAAAAAATTAATATAACATCAAGGGTAATAAATGATGAGGGCATTTGGAAGATCGAGGGAGACCCAACCATCATCTGCCAAGAGAACAGCTCTCAGCTCTAAAAGAAAGAATAATTGGGGCTCTCACAGAATTCTCTAAGCCTTAGAGTAAGCTCCATCTAAATTAAACGTACCTACAGAACAAACAGTTAATGGTCCTGACAATAGAATTTGACAGAGAAGGTGTTCCTGACGGAAGGGTTTGTTGGAGAAGACACAAAACTTTCCATAAGAAATAACCTGGTTGTAATTTCGAGAGATTAAATTTTAACTTTTTTATTCTATTTTATGTAAGTTGGTCTTGTATTTATTGGAACAGCATACTACTAGAAGGGTTTTATTTGGGAAGAGTTAGTAGTTAGAAGGGATTTATTCAATTTGTTAATAGTTTAGTTAGATTGTTCACTGTTAGATCTATTCATTTATGGGATGTGGGTGTCGCTGGCTGGTCAGCATTTCTTGCCCATCCCTAGTTGCCCTTGAGAAGACGGTGGTGAGCTGCCTTCTTGAATCGCTACACTCCTCCTGCTGTGGGTTGACCCACAATGCTATTAGAGAGGGAATTCCAGGATTTTGACCCAGTGACAGTGAAGGAACAGTAATATATTTCCATGTGAGGATGGTGAGTGACTTGGAGGGTAGCTTGGAGAAGGTGGTGTTCCCATATATCTGATGCTGTTGTCCTTCTAGATGGAAGTGGTCGTGGGTTTGGAAGGTGCTGTCTGAGGATCTTTGGTGAATTTCTGCAGTGCTTATTGTAGATAGTACACACTGCTGCTACTGAGTGTCGGTGGAGGAGGGGGCGAATGCTTGAAGATATAATGCCAATCAAGCGGGCTGCTTCATCCTGAATGGTGTCAAGCTTCTTGAGTGTTGTTGGGACAATTGTTACTTGTTTGTTATAGTGTGAGTATCAGAGGTTTATTTTATTTAACCACTTCTTTATAACAGATTGGGAGATCTTTTAACAAATTATAGGGTGATGTGCGTCTTTTTGGATGTTTCAGTTTTTTGTTATCAGAGGAGTTTTGACCTCTGCTTTACAACAAAATCCTGCTTCATATTGCTTTTCATTTTTATTTCTATCCACATTCCTACTAAATATCAGGCAGTTCTATAAATATCACAATAAATTCATTCTCAAAAAGTATCCTTGAAATCTATTTTAAAGATGTCAAATGAACTCCACATCAACTGTCCCCTCTGTTCTTCACATATTGTCATATGATCTTTAACATTCTCTGGAAGCACCAGATGGGGCTTTCATCTCATATTGTTTGCTGGATAGTCAGCTTCAAGAATTTGTTTGTCAGTAATGTGTTGCACTAAACTAAAATTATGTTTTTGAGGCTGAAAGTGGGGCAGAAACTCACAATCCCAGAACACCATGGGCCAAATGGCTACCAACTGAGCCACCCTGAGAAAGGCACTGTCTCCTCATAGCCACTCTATATATTTTTCCGACTCCATTCTACCAGCAGAATTCAACATGTAAATAGGTACCAAATAACTCATGCATTTATTTGATTGGTAGCAGAAAACTACGTTTCATACTGAGAAGCACAATGGTATTGTTAAGCTTTTAGCTTGCTAAGATACGTTTGAGTTACTTCACCTCATCTACATGGGGCAGCAAGTCGTTGTACTGTACCAACACATTTATATAATCCTTTTACGCATGAAATGTTTGCTAGACTAACCAATGTTAGGACAGACAATTCCTAGTGGACTCAGTTAGCACACTGGCTGCTTGAACAATGACTGCACAGTCATTATCCTGTTATAGACAGTTTGCCTTGCATTTTTAGAGACTTGAGTTGTCAAATGAAATTGTGTGGAATATGTGATATGCATACAATTCTCAATGCTTGCACTTTCAGGGTTTCTATTGATTAAACTGCTGCAGCACTTTGGGTCAGTGACCATCAATTCATTGGCATCGATTTTGTTTAAGTAAGAACAAGAAATGCTTGTATGAATTGATTCACATTTCCTCCCCATCTCTTCTTATATCATAACGTATCAACGTAGAGCTACTATCAACTACAATTCACGATATAATGTCTATTCTCATTATTTTACAGCACATAGCATTAGCTTATTCCCTATTTCTTAGGAATATATTCCTTGCAGCAAATTAAGAGATAGCTAAATTTAGCCATCATTTTTGGGGTTAAATCATGACTAAGATTGACATAATTATTTCTGCATCATTTCTTCCTTTTTTTTGTCTTTACCCCAAATACGTATCTGTCTTTTCACCCTTCCTTCTTTCCAAAGATAGGGCAATGCATATCCATTGGATTGGTCCATGCCTTTGAACACATTATTGCAGTGGTGTGCCATTGTCTTTCACATTATTACAGGCCAGGAAACTCTCCAACTCTTACTAATACTCACATGGCATATTGGAAGGAATCATAGGCTGCTGATCAATGTGCTTCATCACATTATGACAGCATCCTCCTCGACCAACAAGTCTTGGTGTGAGACTTGAACCTGCAATTTCTGGCCCAGATTAGTCACACTACCATTGTGCCAGAATATCTCCTCAAAGAAGTAATCTACCGGATATCTATTGTGCAGGCTCAATATCTCAGTCAAGTTAAAGAGGAAAGCAGTGCCTGAATGAATATTGGAGGTTGGGGTGGTGGGTGGATGCGGAGAGGAGGGGTGGAAGGGGGCTATGTTTCCTAGACTTGAACTAAACCCTATTAAAATGTCACTCCTGACTTCATAGAATCCCTACAATGTAGAAACAAGCCATTCAGTCCACACCTACCCTCCAAAGAGCATCCCACAGAGACCCAGAACACTGCAACCCTCTTCCCTCTAACCCTGCATTTCCCATGGCTAATCCACTTAGCTTGCACACACTGGACACTATGGGCAACTTAGCATGACCAACTGACCTAACCTGCACATCTTTGAAATGTGGGAAGAAATCAGAACACCCGGAGGAAACCCATGCAGACATGAGGAGAACATAGAAACTCCATACAGACAGTCACCCAAAGGTGAAATCAAACCTGTGTCCCTGGTGCTGTGAAGCAGCAGTGCTAACAACTGAGCCACCCTGCCACTCCTTCGCTGAGTCATTGTGATACCCCTTTACTTGCTGACTGACATTCTTTCTGGGCCAAGCAATGCCTTGATTTTTCATTCTCATTTTCAAATCCTCAATGGCCTCATCCCACCCTAGTCTCTTTTGTAATTGCCTCCAATTACAAAATAGGTACCTGAAATCATCTAATTCTGGCATCTTGAATATGCCTTATTTTTACTTATCCTGCATCATTGGCAACTGTGTCTTCAGCCCTAAGTTCTGGAATTCCCCCCATCAAGCTTTACATCTTTCTACCTCTCTTTTTCGCGTTTAAGAAGCTCATTAAAATGTATTGTTCTGGCCAAGCTTTTGATGGCTGCCCTTTGGGGAAGTGACATGGGAAATTCTATTTATATTCATTGATGGGATCTAGGTGTCGCTGGCTGGACCAGCATTCATTGTTATTAAAGATTCTATAAGAATCCAAGTTACTGCTGAACGTTTTAGTGAAATTTGTAAAACCACTCCAATTATTTAGATGAAGCTGAGAATGAATATCAGCATTTTTGGACACATGTTGAAGTGGTACCTTCATGTTTAGTACTTTCAGTTGGACCAGAAACAAATTAATTCTTCCATTGCTCTGGACGTTATGCAATAATAGCCAACCATGTTTGTCAGAATACCACTGGCATTTAGAAAATGAGAAGAGAGGAATCAAAATGTCAAAATCATATCATACAAGCATTTCATTTTACACTTAGGCAGCTGATACATGGGAAGACGAGCACCTACAAATTCTCTTTCAAATCACATTCCGTCCTGATTTGGAATTATATCTCCATTCCTTCACTGTCATTCAGGTAAACTCCTAAGAATTCCTGCTGAAAAGTGTTGTAAACGTGCCTACATGGTATAGACTATAGTGGTTCAGGAAAGTGATTCACTATCACTTTATTGAGGACAATAGAGATTGGTAATAAATACTGCCCTTAATATTCTTACATGATGTTTTTTTAAAAACCCACATTTAAATATGGCATGTGGGAAATAAGTGGATGTCGCAAAAAGACAAGTTAATCATTGATAAGATAGTGATAGCCAAATCGTAGATAACAAGCATGGGGCTGGATGAACACGGCAGGTCAAGCAGCATGATAGGAGCAGGAAAACTTGACGTTTCGGGCCTAAACCCTTCATCAGAAATGGGGGAGGGGAAGAGGGTTCTGAAATAAATAGGGAGAGAGGGGGAGGCGGATAGAGGATGGATT
>JAHRHZ010000053.1:3023076-3050918 GCA_024137785.1 Ginglymostoma cirratum | reverse complement strand
AGGATAGGTGGAGAGGAGGCAGACAAGTCGAAGAAGCGGGGATGGAGACAGTGAAGGTGAGTGTAGGTAGGGGGGTAGGGAGGAGATAGGTCAGTCCAGGGAGGACGGACAGGTCAAGGGGGCGGGATGATGTTAGTAGATAGGAGATGGGGGTGGGGCGTGGGGAGAGGAAAAACAGATTAGGGAGGTGGAGATGAGCTGGGCTGGTTTTGGGATGCGGTTGGGGGAGGGGAGATTTTGAAGCTTGTGAAATCCACATTGATGCCATTGGGCTGCAGGGTTCCCAGGCTGAATATGATTTGCTGTTCCTGCAGCCTTCGGGTGGCATCACTGTGGCATTGCAGGAGGCCCAGGATGGACATGTCATCTGAGGAATGGGAGGGGGAGTTGAAATGGTTCGCGACGGGGAGGTGCAGTTGTTTGTTGCGAACTGAGCGCAGGTGTTCTGCAAAGCGGTCCCCAAGCCTCCGCTTGGTTTCCCCGATGTAGAGGAAGCCACAACGGGTACAGCGGATGCAGTATACCACATTGGCAGATGTGCAGGTGAACATCTGCCTGATGTGGACCCCATCTCCTATCTACTAACATCATCCCGCCCCCTTGACCTGTCCGTCCTCCCTGGACTGACCTATCTCCTCCCTACCCCCCCACCTACACTCATCTTTACTGGCTCCATCCCCGCCTCTTCGTCTTGTCTGCCTCCTCTCCACCTATCCTCTCCTCTATCCATCCTCTATCCGCCTCCCTCTCTCCCTATTTATTTCAGAACCCTCTTCCCCTCCCCCATTTCTGATGAAGGGTTTAGGCCCGAAACGTCAAGTTTTCCTGCTCCTATGATGCTGCTTGGCCTGCTGTGTTCATCCAGCCCCATGCTTGTTATCTCGGATTCTCCAGCATCTGCAGTACCTTTTATCTTGCCAAATCGTAGATCTGGTTCTTGCAATAAAATTTCATACCTAAGGATTGATTAAATAATGCAAGAGAACCCATATCTGTGTTGAGCTTAATAATCATCTTTTCCACTATCTGAGAGGAATGCATCACTCAAAAATGATAGTTAAATAACAGAGCTGAATCATTGATTTCTTTAGTATTGAATAATACTTTTAACAATTTTTTGTTTCCTGCCTTTCCTTGACGTAACAGTAGGTAAATTATAATTGTACTGCTGTAACTGAAGTCAAATTTGGAACAGTAAGAGTCAGACTATGGATGGCAGAACAAGAATGTGTTAACTGTGTGCCAAGTACAGGTAATGGGGTAGACACAGATCAAGCAAATCATCTTCATTCACTCCAAGTCTCATGTGTGTTTGCAATCTCACAATGATTTGTTCAACTGTCAGAATAGCATGTGGAACCATTTCTCCATTTACAATATTTGCAGCTCTTTTCAATAGGAAAGCTTCATTCTTCATGGCTCAAACATCAATCTGCAAAACCTGAGACCAAAATTTCTGAGTGGTTTCTCTGCCCATTGCATTCCTGAGTCAATACATTTCTGATAGGCCCGCATTTATTGCTCCTCCTTAACTGCCCTGCAGATGATGGGCTGGACAGCTGCCTTCTTGAACCGCTACAGGCCTTGCAGGTGTGGGGACACCCAAAGTGCTATTAGGAAGGAAGTTTCAGGAATTTGGCCCAGCAACAGTGAAGGATGGCAATGTAGTTCCATGTCAGGGTGATGCAAGACGTGATGGGGAACTTGCAGGTGGTGGTGTTCCAATGGATCCGCTTTCTTTGTTGTTCTAGTTGGTCGAGGGGACACTGGTTTTGAAGATGTTGTCTAAGGAGCTTTCATGAGTTATCTATAGGTCGTGCATACTGCTGTCATTGTGTCTTGGTGGTGATGAAAGTGAAGGTAAGTGTTGGAATGTCAGTCAAGTGGGCTGCATTGCCATGAATGTTGTCAAGCTTCTTGATTATCATTGAAGGTTTTGAGTGTTGTTGACGTTGTCTGCACCCAACCAAGAAAGTCTCTGCTACTTCCCTTCAGCTTGAACCTTATTTTCATTTGTAGTCTCAGCCCATTCAAATTCAACAGCGTTTGACAAGCATGGCCCCAATTTCACATAACAGAACTGGGGTGAACATGCATTTGGAAATTTTCTACCACTTCCTTTAAAAGGCACCAGGCTTGGGGGCAGCAAGTATGTAGAATATGGCTGTAAGAGGACTGACAACTGTTGTAACGAAAAGCTCAAGTAAGATTTGATGACACACTTGAAGAATGTCTTCGAGGCATATATTAGACAGAGGCACCCAAATAATGGAACTTGACATTTCAAAGAAACATCACACCTACATCACACTAGAGGTCGGTCTCCAATGATGTGTGGCAACTGACAGCTGTGACTGCAAAGTCTACAGCCTTCATTTGTGTGAACACCATGGGAGATTTTTCTTCATTGCGGGATTCAATGGAGTGTGTGGCAGCTTCACTGAAATGTGCATCAGCATCATATCTCAGAAACAACCAGAAGTCATTCATTACGTCTGCCTCCACAGAAGCAGACTGTAGTGACAGCAGGGAGCTAATTAGACAGTGGGCTTTGTATTGGTATTCACACACTATGGGGTCACACATTCGTGTCTCAGGGTTCTCATCATCTGAGAACTGCCAATAAACTAAGTGATCAAGGGATTCTCAGAACCTGGGCTCGGTTCAATTTCATTACAGAAAATCTCCAGAACAGAAGCAAGCCAGTCCGTTGAATTGATACACAGTGTCTTGTATGACACACTAACTTCCCCAACTCTTTACACTTGAAAGCCTCCCTTTCTCCCCATTCTAACACTTTTGTTGGCTCATGTACGCATCAACTTTCCTTTTCAAAGCGTCAACAATATTTGCTTCAGCTATTTCACATGGCAGAAAATGTTATCTACTCAATGCTCTATAACGAAAATCACATTGCATTCCTCATTCGGTTTAATCACTATCTTATATTTAAGCCTCCTTTCTTCCGGACTCGTCCACAAGAGGAAGCAGATTCCCTACATTCACCATATCTAACATAATCATCATTTTATAGACTTCCATCAAATGAGAAATGCAAGTAGTCACTGTGAAAGCTTGCTGGGCTCAATGTTACTGTGCGCTGGAAGCTGCTGGCAGAGGAATTGAAAATTTTCAGTAATCCTGTTCCTGTGCCTGCAGACCCCTGCCTGCCTCACAGGCATTTTGTCCACAATTGAAAGGAAGCATTGAGCAGCCTGCCTTCCTGTTATTAAGCAGCAAATTAATGGAAGTGCTCATTTCATCAGTACTGGGATTTTACCCACAGTCAGCAGCACACATCTTGGTGAGCAGTGTAAGTGCTACAGTAGGGCTAATGGCTGAGGCTATTGCTCCCATTCACACATCCTCCTCCCAACCCTGTGTTTTCTTGACCCTGCCCTGTTGATCCTGCCCTCTCCTTCCTGAATCTCTCCCCTACTAGCTGGGACTGGCCCCAGTAAGACCCCAGAAAGTCCAATTCATGGTATCACTTCTTTAGAACAGATTGCTCCAGCAAAGGCCACAGCTGCGAGTGGTACAGATAAAACAAACCGATGACAGCCATTTGATTAGCCAGCAAGTCTTGGAGACAGAACTTCCTTTCCAATGGAGGCAGCAGTCCCACCTCAATGGCTAATCATCTTCTCAATGTCTCAGGGCAAGCCAAACAAGTGTAGGTGATCACACCACCAATCTTTATATTGGGGATCTCTGTTCCCTCAAAAAAAAACAGACTACCGTTTCACCAGGTATTACCACATGCCTAGCATATAGCTAAGTACCACGTCTCAGTCTTGAGATGGCATCCTTTACAACTGTTATGTGGTAAAACATTGCCTCCTTGTTTCTCTCTACCTATGCGCAATCTTTAGCATCGTTGATCTTACTTGTCTGCTCTACCACCTCACCTTATTGGCCTGCTGCTTGACAGTGCCCTTGGCTAGGTTCATTCCTACCTATCAAAATAATTTTCTGCAATGTCTTTTCTTCCTGTTCTCATATTGTCAACCCTAGAGTCTTTAAATCGCTTCTATTTGGCCTTTTCCAAATTCTCATTTTCATTCCACTCCTTGCTGACATTATCTGAAGATATGTCAGAGCCATTGGTATGCTAATGACATCAATCAGCTCCTCCACTACCTTTGATATGTAACATTGCTTGTCTAATGCTCAGCATTAAATAACAAAAAATTCTTTGGAACATCAAAATCATTGCTATGGAACTCCAATGCAAACTCTGTTGCTTAGATTCCAACTCCCAGATTGAGCTAGACTGTTTGCAAAACTGCTATTCAGAGCTAAACTTTTGGTCTGATGTCCTTTGTATCACTAAGTCCTCTTAT
Organism: Ginglymostoma cirratum; assembly: GCA_024137785.1. NCBI lineage: Eukaryota > Metazoa > Chordata > Chondrichthyes > Orectolobiformes > Ginglymostomatidae > Ginglymostoma > Ginglymostoma cirratum. The sequence continues at coordinate 3,046,575 of JAHRHZ010000053.1, read as the reverse complement.
TTCTATCTTCATAACATTGCGATCTCTATCCTTGCCTCAGGATATCTTCTTCTATGCCTTTGTTAACTCCAGATTCGACCATTTCAATAGTCTCTTGGACTATTCACTTTATTGTATTCTTATGTAATGAACCTACACAGAGTGCAATGATGTTATGAAAGACATGAACTGGCCATCTTTGTGTCTGAGTTTCTTTCCTGATGCAGAGGGGAGGAAGTCTTACCTCCATCCTACCAAGAGGCAATATGAATGGTAGACAGTGCTCCCTTGGCAACTTCTATTGACCACTAGGCTGAGGATTGTTGGGAAGTTAGTGACAGTTTGGCAGAATGTAAAGAATCAGGCACCTCACATTATTCAGCTAATTTTGTTACAAAAAAACCACAGTGAAGGTTTACTGAGTCACTCTTACCTTTAAAATCAGACAAAATAATTACAAGGGATACATTAAAAAGTTAGGAACTCATAGTCCTGAGAATCATTCAGTTCATAGATTGAAAGAATAGACATGATTTCCAGGACAAATGAAACTCAAAAAGAAGTCAAGATTTGAAATAAGAATACCCTTGTATGGAAGTAAAATATTGCTCATGCAGATTGATGTGGAGGCATAAGCTTTGCTATGTAAGCCGAATAAGGTTTTCTGATGAAGGGTTTAGGCCCGAAACGTCAAGTTTTCCTGCTCCTATCATGCTGCTTGACCTGCTGTGTTCATCCAGCCCCATGCTTGTTATCTCAGCTTTGCTATGTAAACCTCTTTTGCCCAGCAAAAGATGGACAATTTAAAACAGTCATCACCAATTTGGAGGAACATTTCAATACCACTTGAGGTAGCAGAAAGTTAGAAATTTGGAACTAAAAATTACAAAAGTATCCAAATCGTTAGTGAGTACATTGTGTCTCTGAGGAATTTATAATTTCAGTACAACTTTGGCACATGTGTAGCCTATACATTACAAGACAGATGTGTCTGTGATTTGGAGGATAAATCAAATTTAATAAGCAAACAAAAATATAACACTTGAGCTATCATGCAAATTAATTTTACCATGGAGATGGCAACAAAAATGCAATGATGCTTATAAGTTTTGTTCTAGGCAAATATCCAGTCTAGCTTCTGTCAACTGTTGAAAGGCTGCAAGTTTAATCCTGAGCAAACTTGATCAGTAGAGAGCTGTTGCTAGTTGTTTATTGACTTTTTATCACTGTAATGAGAACCACACAACATAGGCATGTTAATATAGAAATCCCAAGTGCTTTATTTGCCAAATGATGAACACCATATTACAACTCTTGCAAAGCATAAGCCAAAGTAAGACAGAGGACTTGCTCCAATTGAGATAGAAAACAACAACATCGCAAGTGTGGAGTTTACAATCCTGAAGAGAATCCCAAGTGCTTCAGCAGAGAATATCTAGAGCTGTACAATATTTATGCCACAAATGATCATTTGAATGACAGACTTTTGTACACAGCTATTGTTAAACCAACAGAAAATCAATATTTGCATCAATACATCTGTAGATTTCCCTTTATATCTAGATACAGATGAGAGCATTTTCAGTTACAGGCCTTTAACTGAGAGCATAGCTTAACTGAACTCCTACACTGGAGTTAGAAAGTTGTGTACAACTGAGTATAATGTTCAATAATAAGCACACGTCCCTCAAATTGCCCAATGTTACACTGAGATATATGAACAAAGAATTCTAATGAATCAAGATTGGCATTGCTAGCTGAGGTTAGACTAGAAGCAAGTTTTCGAGTTATACCTTTCAAATAGCCATAGCAACATTTCCAAGAACAGCTGGGAAGATATGTTGTATGTGGAAGTGCAAGTTCAATCAGGCCTCATACAGAACAATATGCTGCAAGGCTAGTTCAACTTCTTTCTTTAAAAATCATCAGCAGGATGTGGGCATGGCTAACTCGGCCAGCATACATTGCCCATCTCTTATTGTTTTAGAGAAGGTGATGGTGATTTGCCTTTTGGAACCATTGTTGTCATAGAGCCATAGAGTCATACAGTGCGGAAACAGACCTTTTGGTCCAACCAGTCCATGCTGGACATAATCCCAAACTAAACTAGACTCACCTGCCTGTGGCAAGCTCATATCCCTCCAAACCTTTTCTATTCATGTAGTTATCCAAATGCCTTTTAAAAGTTCTAATTGTACCCACATACACCACTTCCTCAGGATGTTCATTCCACATGCAACCCACTCTCTGTGTGAATAATTTGCGTCTCATGCCTTTTTTAAATCTCTCTTCTCTCACCTTAAAAATGTGCCTCCTAGTCTTGAAATCCCCCATCCTCGGAAAAGACAACTCCAAAACAAGAACAGAACATGCTGTAAAAGTTCTGCAGGCCTGGCAGCATCTTTGAAGATAAATCAGAGGGATTTCCCTTCACACATGCTGCCAGACCTGCTGAGATTTTCCAGCAATTTCTGCTTTTGTTTCTGATCTACAGCATCTGCAGTTCTTTCAGTTTTTTTACCATTAACTCTATCTATAGCACTCTTTATTTTATAAAATTCTATAACGTCAACCTCCCAAGCTCCCGTGAAAAATGCCCCAGCCTATCCAGCTTTTCATTACAACTCAAACATTCCATAACTGGCAACATCCTGGTAAATCTCATCTGAACCCTCTCCAGCTTAATAATATCTTTCCTATAACTGGGCAACCAGCACTGGACATGATATTTCAGAAGAGGCCTCACCCTGTCCTGTACAACCCCAACATGACTTCCCAGTGCTGTCAGGGAGTTCCAAGAATTTGACCTGTTGACAGTAAAGAGGTGGCAGTATGGTTCTAAGAGAGGACAGTAAGGACTTGGAATGGAACTTGCAGGTGATGGTGCCCCTATAAATCTGCTGCTCTTGCTCTTCGATGTGCTAGAGGTTAGGAGGTGCTGTCAAAGGAGTTCTGGTAAGTTATCACAGTGCAATCTCAGGATATGCACTGCTTTATATTATGCAGGTCTCTTAATAGTACATAATGCATTGCCATTGCTGGTGCAAGTGGCAAAATCATATGGTACTGATCATCTACATCCAGAAAGGGCAGAGCTTTTCTTGTACATCAATGTTTGCAGTTGCAGTGATGTATCTAGTTGTTTCATGTAACTGAGGTGACAGCTACTCTGCAGGGTTCCCATTTTCCAAGGTTTTTGAGACTGCTGAACATTTGCTTTGGCTTCTAAAGCTCAGCTCTAGCATTGACTGGGCTGTTTTATCAAAGTGAAACTTGGCTTTATGCCACTTTCCCTCTATTTTGTCACTCACCTCTGTACCTACTTCAGTTTTCCACAGTTTCTTCACTGTTGGAAGAATAGTTTGGGTGTCGCATGACTGACTTTAAACTGGACTAATTTCCATGTCTTCTGCAGGTGGGGGTGGTATTTCTTCAGCGAAGAATTGCCACATACAGTAGATCATGAACTTCTAACATAACAAGGTGTAGAGCTGGATGAACACAGCAGGCCAAGCAGCATCAGAGGAGCAGGAAGGCTGACGTTTTGGGTCTGGACCCTTCTTCAGAAACTGGGGAGGGGAAGGGGATTCTGAAATAAGTAGAGAGAGAGGAGGAGGCAGATGGAAGGTGGCAAAAGGAGCAGATAAGTGGAGAGGTGACGGACAGGTCAAGGAGGCGGGGATGGAGCCAGTAAAGATGAGTGTAGGTAGGGAGTTAGGATGGGGATTTGTCAGTCAAGGGAAGACAGACAGGTCAAGGAGGCTGGGGTGAGGTTGGTAGGCAGGAGGTGAGGGTGGAGGTTGAGGTGAGAGGACCGGAGAGGAGGCAGGGACGAGCCGGGCTGGTTTTGGGATGTGGTCGGGAGAGGGGAGACTTTGAAGCTTGTGAAGTCCACATTGATACCATTGGGCTGCAGGGTTCCCAAGCGGAATATGAGCTGCTGTTCCTGCAACCTTCGGGTGGCATCGTTGTGGCACTGGAGGTGGCCCAGGATGGACATGTCGTCTAAGGAATAGGAGGGGGAGTTGAAGTGGATCGCGACTGGGAGGTGCAGTCGTTTGTCGTGAACCGAGCATAGGTGTTCCACAAAGCGGTCTCTAAGCCTCCGCTTGGTTTCCCCGATGTAGAGGAGGCCACATCGGGAACAGTGGATACAATATACCACATTAGCAGATGTGCAGGTGAACATCTGTTTAATGTGGAAGGTTTTCTTGGGGCTTGAGATAGGGGTCAGGGGGGAGGTGTAGGGGCAGGTGTAGCACTTCCTGCGGTTGCAGGGAAAGGTGCCGGGGTGGTGGGCTAGTGGGGAGTGTGGAGCTGACAACGGAGTCACAGAGAAAGTGGTCCCTCCGGAAGGCAGATAAGGGTGGGGAGAGAAAAATGTCCTGAGCAGTGGGGTCAGATTGCTGATGGCGGAAGTGGCGGAGAATGATGCATTGAATCCAGAGGTTGGCGGGGTGGTACGTGAGGAGGAGGGGGATTCTGCTTTTGTTGTTATTGCGGGGACGGGGTGTGAGGGATGAGTTGCAGGAAATGCGGGAGACATGGTCGAGGGCGTTCTCGACCACTACGGGGGGGAAGTTGCGGTCCTTGAAAAACAAGCATGTCTGGGATGTCCGGGAATGGAATTTCTCATCTTGGGAGCAGATGCAGCAGAGGCGAAGGGATTAGGAAGAGGGGATGGCATTCTTGCAGGAAAGTGGGTGAAAGGAGGTGTATTCTATGTAGCTGTGGGAGTCAGTAGACTTGAAATAGATGTTGCTTTCCAGGTGGTTGCCAGAGATGGAAACAGAGAGGTCCAGGAAAGAGAGAGAGAGGTATCAGAGATGGTCCAGGTGAACTTCAGGTTGGGGTGGAAGGTGTTAGTGAAGTGGATGAACTGTTTGAGCTCCTCGTGGGAGCATGAGGCGGCGCCGATACAGTCATCGATATAACAGAGGAAGAGGTGGGGTTTAGGGCCAGTGTAGGTGTGGAAGTGGGATTGTTCCACGTAACCTACAAAGAGGCAGGCATAGCTTGGGCCCATGCGGGTACCCATGGCCACCGTCTTTGTCTGTACGAAGTGGGAGGAATTAAAGGAGAAGTTGTTAAGGGTGAGGATGAGTTCAGCTAAGCGGATAAGGGTGACAGTGGAGGGGGAACTGGTCGGGCCTGCGGGACATGAAGAAGCGGAGGGCCTTTAGGCCATCTGTATGGGGAATGCAAGTATATAGGGACTGAACATCCATGGTATAGATAAGGTGCTGGGGGCCAGGGAATCAGAAGTTTTGGAGGAGGTAGAGGGCATAGGTGGGGAGTTCTTGGACCAGGGGGGAGAAAATGGAGTCGAGATAGTGGAGATAAGTTCGGTGGGGCAGGAGCAGACAGAGACAATGGGTTGACCAGGGCAGTCGGGCTTATGGATTTTGGGAAGGAGATAGAAACAGGCGGTGCAGGGTTAGGGAACGATGAGGTTGGAGGCTGTGGGTGGGAGGTCACCTGAGGTGATGAGGCTGTGGATGGTTTGGGAGATGACGTTTTGGTGGTCGGGGGTGGGGTCAAGATCAAGGGGGTGGTAGGAGGAGGTGTTGAAATGATGACAGTGTCAAAGGGAGGTGGTTGACTGACTCACCAAGCTGGCTTGTGTCAAGGAATCAGTGGTGGGTTATGCCTTTCTCACAATCTAATTAAGAACCAAAATCTCACAATGCAAAAGTGAAAGCCATTTTTGATGCATTGTCATACTTGTACAGTATATATGAATGTCTAAAATGTAAACAGTGGAACACCATTTGGCCCCTCAAGCCTACTCCAACATTCAGTAAGATCAAGATTGATCTGTTTGTGTTTCAAACTCCACTCCTGACAACACTTGATTCCTCTACCTAACAAGAATCTAACCACGTCTGTCTCAAAAATATTCAACGGGCCTACCTCCATTGCCTTCTGAGGAACTAAAAGTTCCAAAGTGGTACTCTAAGAGAAAAGAAATTTTCCTCATCTTTGACCTGAAACGGTGACCCCTAATTTGAACACATTACCCCTGAGTTCTGGATACACATACATGAGGTGCATATCCACTTAGTCAAGACAATTCAGCCTGGACAACCTGTCCTTATAAGGCAACTCTTTCATTCCAGGTATCAGTCTAGTGAACCTCCTCTAAACCACTGGCAATACATTTACATTTTTCCTTTGACAGGGAAACAAAAACTCCACACAATATTCAAGATATGGTCTCAACATTGCCTTGTATAACTGGAGCACAACATCCCTACTTTAATGTCCAATTTCACTCATCATAAAGAACAGTATCCCATTGGCCTCCTCAATCATCTGCATAATAAATTTTTATGACTTATGAGCTAGAATGCCTCAGAATTCTTCAGCTGTTCTCCATTTAAGTCATACTTTGCTTTCTTATTCCTCCTGCCAAAGTGATTAACTTCCCAATTTCCCACACAGTACTTCATCAGCCAGATTTTTGCCCAATCAATTAATTTGTCTGTGTTTGCCTGCAACATTCTTTCTGTCTTCTTCACAACATACATTCCTACCTGTCGTTTTGTTGTCAGAAAAATTATATACCATGCCTTCATTCCTCTCAGTTAAATCATTGTAGAATCATAGACTCATACAGCATGGATACAGACCTTTTTGTCTAACTTGTACACGCCACCAAATTAGTTCCACTTGCCTGCATTTGGCCCATATCCCTCTAAGCATTTCCTACTCGTGTCCCTGATGACATGTTTTTTAAATGTTGTAAATGTACCTGCATCTACCTCTTCCTTTGGCAGTTCATTCCACTTATGAACCACCCTTTGTGTGAAAAAGTTGCCCTCAGGTCCATTATATATCTTTCTCCTCGCACCTTAAAAATATACCACCTAGTTTTGAACACTCCCATCCTAGAGAAAAACTTGCGCAATTCATTCTCTCTATGCTAGTCATAATTTTATAAACCTCTATAAGGTTACCTCTCAACCTCCTATGCTCCAGTGAAAAATGTCCTACCCTATCCAGCCTCTCCTTATAACTCAAACCCTCCAGTCCCAGCAACATCCTGGTAAATCTTTTCGGAACCCTCTCCAATTTAATAATATCATTCCTACAGCAGAGCAACCAGAACTGTACACAGTACCCTCACTAAAGTCCTGTGTAACCTCAATATGACGTCTTAACTCCTATACTCAATGGTCCGAGCAATGAAGGCAAGCATGCTAAATGCCTTCTTAACCAGCCTCTCTACCTGTGGTGAAACTTTCAAAAACTATGTACCTGAACCCCTAGTCTCTCTGTCCATTTGTTTAACAACACTACCCAACAACACTACATCACTATCATTGACATTAATTGTAAAAGGTGAGATCGCAGCACAGAGCCCTGTAGAACTCTACTCATCACATCCTGCCAATCAGACAGCTATCTATTTATGCATATTCTCTGTTTCTGCCAGCCATCCCATCTTCTGACAATTCTACTGCGTTTACCCCCTACTGGCTGATTAGGCTGGGGCTATTTTCACTGGAGCATCAGAGGCTGAGAGGTGACCTTATAGAGGTTTATAAAATCATGAGGGGCATGGTTAGGGTGAATAGGCAAGATCTTTTTCCCGGGGTAGGGGAGTCCAAAACTAAAGGGCATGGTTTTAAGGTGAGAGGGAAAATATTTAAAAGAGACCTAAGGGGCAAATTTTTCATGGAGCGGGTGGTGCATGTATGGTAAGAGCTGCCAGAGGCAGTGGTGGAGACTGGTACAATTACAACATTTAAAAGACATCTGGATGCGTATATGAATAAGAAGGGTTTAGAGGAATACCTGCTGAGTACTGACAAATGAGACTAGATTAATTTAGGATATCTGGTTGGAATGGACAAGGTGGACAGAGGGATCTGTTTCCCGCTGTGCATCTCTATGATTCTGTAACCATCAGCTTTGATTTTGCACAATAGCCTTTGATTTTGCATCTTACCAAACACCTTTTAGTAATCCAAGTATAGTACATCTTCAGTGCCCCCCCCAACCTTTTCATCAGTGCATGTTATTCCTTCAAAAACCTTCAATAAATTGGTTAAATATGACTTAACTTTGATGAAACCATGCCTACTCTTCGTGACTTGTTGCATTAGGCACTCGGATGTAAGCTCTGAAAGTATAATCATTTTGAGGACTGCTGATTTTCTCATTACTGCAACTGAAAATGGAATTGGATTTCAGAAAGATACAGAATCCAAAACAGTCAAAACAGGTGTTGAACGTTTGCGGGGTTTCACCAGTGTAAAGATTTGCTAGCACGAGGGGACATAGCTTTAAATGAAGGGGTGATAGATGTAGGACAGATGTCAGAGGTAGATTCTTTACTCAGAGAGTAGTAAGGGCATGGAATGCACTGCCTGCAACAGTAGTAGACTCGCCAGCTTTAAGGACATTTAAATGGTCGTTGGATAAACATATGGATGATAATGGAATAGTGTAGGTTAGATGGGCTTCAGATTGCTTTCACAGGTCAGCACAACATCAAGGGTCGAAGGGCCTGTACTGCGCCATAGTGTTCTTTGTTCTATGTTCTATGTTCCATGTAACTGAAACCATTCCAGCACGGTCATCATGAGTCGACATTATCAATAGTGGGGTCACAGTTGGATGGTATCCAGTTCTTCTGAGAGATAGAATTTGGGCATGACTCTATGCTGAACGTAAGAAATAGTATGAGACACATAGCAAGAGGATTTAGTTTATCGGCCTGACTGAAACAGTGATCTAGAGAAAATGGGAAGCAAATGTACTATTGTCCAAAGCTGTAGAAATAAGCCGCTAATCATGATGGGCCTGTTCCTTTTGAAGAGTTCATGTAGACATTCTGGAAAGGAAAATGGCAATTTCTTGGAGTTTGTCCATTGTTACATGAAGTGCATTAATGTAAAGCATGTTAGTCAAAGTACCAACGCTGAATCAGCAATAGATAAATTACAGTCCATTTTTGCTGGTCATGACTTACCTCTGATAACAGCTGTCAAGTTCATTCTGCTCTGTTTGAATACTTCATGAAACAAAACAGCATCAAACATCCTATGATAACAAGGTGTAGAGCTGGGTGAACACAGCAGGCCAAGCAGCATCAGAGGAGCAGGAAGGCTGACGTTTCAGGCCTAGACCCTTCTTCAGCCTTCCTGCTCCTCTGATGCTGCCTGGCCTGCTGTGTTCATTCAGCTCCACACCTTGTTATCACAGATTCTCCAGCATCTGCAGTTCCTACTATCTCTATCAAACATCCTATCCCCTGTTTACTATCTGGATCAAGTGGAGAACAAGACCTGTTAGGATAGTCAAAGACACTCTCAAGAAACAAGTGTTGAATGGCTGTTTTAAGTTCAGTATGAAACAGCAGCTGGCTAATTCTTTGCTGAAGTGTAGAACAACTTCACACCCTTTGTGAAGAGAATTTAAAGAGCATTTAATGAGGAGAAGAGTTTTTTCAGTCTATCAAATTTGATTGCAAAAGTGGAACTTGAGCAATTTAGCTAAGATGTCAGTATGACCTGACCCTGACAAAAGGGAATGCAGCTTCATGTTGTATCAGAGATAAAAGGGTTTAGGCCTGAAAAGTCAAGTTTTCCTGCTCCTATGATGCTGCTTGACCTGCTGTGTTCATCCAGCCCCATGCTTGTTATCTCGCAGCTTCATGTTCATATTCTAAGCTCTTCTCAACCTTCCCTAGTCCCCTCAAAAGACTCACAAGCATGGTGCTGGAATGTAGCAGTGATTTGTGAAACAAATTGAAACTCCCTTGAAATTAACATAAAGGAGAGAAATTTGCGTGTGGATCAAATGATCCCAGGGAAGGATAGAACAAGATATGATACTACTGACTTGATCATGAGTTCATACTAAAGTGCAATTCAGTTCAGATTTTAGTGTGTGAAGTATCAGGTTCTGACAAATGTACTGCATTCTCACATGTATTGAACTGAAGCCAGTCAAAAATCTGACTCCAACAAAGCCAATAAGGAGATCAAGAAGGTTTCTTAGAATGGTTATTAAACTTCATTTTAAAATGTAAGTTGCAAGTAAAAAATGTTACGTTTAAACATAGATAACAAGCGTGGGGCTGGATGAACACAGCAGGTCAAGCAGCATCATAGGAGCAGGAAAACCTGACGTTTCGGGCCTAAACCCTTCATCAGAAATGGGGGAGGGGAAGAGGGTTCTGAAATAAATAGGGAGAGAGGGGGAGGCGGATAGAGGATGGATAGAGGAGAGGATAGGTGGAGAGGAGGCAGACAAGTCGAAGAGGCAGGGATAGAGCCAGTAAAGGTGAGTGTAGGTACGGGGGTAGGGAGGAGATAGGTCAGTCCAGGGAGGACGGACAGGTCAAGGGGGCGGGATGATGTTAGTAGATAGGAGATGGGGGTGTGGCTTGAGGTGGGAGGAGGGGATAGGTGAGAGGAAAAACGGGTTAGGGAGGTGGAGATGAGCTGGGCTGGTTTTGGGATGCGGTTGGGGGAGGGGAGATTTTGAAGCTTGTGAAATCCACATTGATACCATTGGGCTGCAGGGTTCCCAGGCTGAATATGATTTGCTGTTCCTGCAGCCTTCGGGTGGCATCACTGTGGCATTGCAGGAGGCCAAGGATGGACATGTCATCTGAGGAATGGGAGGGGGAGTTGAAATGGTTCGCGACTGGGAGGTGCAGTTGTTTGTTGCGAACTGAGCGCAGGTGTTCTGCAAAGCGGTCCCCAAGCCTCCGCTTGGTTTCCCCGATGTAGAGGAAGCCACAACGGGTACAGCGGATGCAGTATACCACATTGGCAGATGTGCAGGTGAACATCTGCTTGATGTGGAAAGTCTTCTTGGGGCCTGGGATTGGGGTGAGGGAGGAGGTGTGGGGGCAGGTGTAGCACTTCCTGCGGTTACAGGGAAAAGTGCCGGGTGTGGTGGGGCTGGAGGGGAGTGTGGAGCGGACAAGGGAGTCGCGGAGGGAGTGGTCCCTCCGGAAGGCAGATAAGGGTGGGGAGGGAAAGATGTCTTTGGTGGTGGGGTCTGACTGTAGATGGCGGAAGTGTCGGAGGATGATGCGTTGGATCCGGAGGTTGGTGGGGTGGTATGTGAGGACGAGGGGGATTCTTTTTTGATTATTGTTGCGGGGACGGGGCGTGAGGGATGTGTTCCGGGAAATGCGGGAGACACGGTCGAGGGCGTTCTCGACCACTGTGGGGGGGAAGTTGCGGTCCTTGAAGAATGAGGACATTTGAGATGTACGGGAGTGGAATGTCTCATCCTGGGAGCAGATGCGGTGGAGGCAAAGGAATTGGGAATAGGGGATGGCATTTTTGCAGGAGGGTGGGTGGGAGGAGGTGTATTCCAGGTAGCTGTGGGAGTCAGTGGGCTTGAAATGGACATCGGTTTCTAGGTGGTTGCCCGAGATGGAGACAGAGAGGTCCAGGAAGGAGAGAGAAGTGTTGGAGATGGTCCAGGTGAACTTCAGGTTGGGGTGGAAAGTGTTGGTGAAGTGGATGAACTGTTCGAGCTCCTCGTGGGAGCACGAGGCGGCACCAATGCAGTCATCAATGTAACGGAGGAAGAGGTGGGGTTTAGGGCCAGTGTAGGTACGGAAGAGGGATTGTTCCACGTAACCTACAAAGAGGCAGGCATAGCTTGGACCCATGCGGGTACCCATGGCCACCCCCTTTGTCTGTAGGAAGTGGGAGGAATTGAAAGAGAAGTTGTTGAGGGTGAGGACGAGTTCGGCTAAGCGGATGAGGGTGTCGGTGGAGGGGGATTGGTCAGTTCTGCGGGACAGGAAGAAGCGGAGGGCCTTTAGGCCATCAGCATGGGGAATACAGGTGTATACGGACTGGACGTCCATAATAAAAATTAGGTGTTGGGGACCGGGGAATTGGAAGTTCTGGAGGAGGTGGAGGGTGTGGGTGGTGTCACGGACGTAGGTAGGGAGTTCCTGGACCAAGGGGGTGAAAATGGAGTCTAGGTAGGTGGAGATGAGTTCGGTGGGGCAGGAGCAGGCGGAGACAATGGGTCGACCAGGGTTTAAACATGTTTATTGTGCACATTTTAAAGACATTTATTTGTTTTCCACTTTTGTAGTTAGGAAACAGTTTATATTTTTAAAAAGTGCTTTATTAAAATTAGGTGGCATAGTCATGCACTATTAAGATGCACAGTTTGCAATGGTGGAAGCTAACACATGAACTGGCTATCTTGATGTCTATCCCTGTTTGCCAGTGCCTACCAATGTACACCACCTGGCAATTTGCATAATCCAGAAATTTAAATTCATCTAAAGTTCTACTGATTCCCATTCACCCATCACCACTGGACTCGCCGAACAACCTTAACTCATGGTTCAGCAATATCTCAATATTAAAATTATCTTCCTTGTTTTCAACACTGTGGTCTGCCGTTAGTTAATAAAATTCTCATCTCTGAATCATGACAGTTCCAGATTCCAATCGCACTCTGGACCTTGAGTACAAAAATCAAGTCTAACACTTCAGAACAGTACTTCGGGAATGCTTTACTGTTGGACACACTGTCTTTCTGATGAAATGTTAAATCTGAACAGCTTTTCAGGTGAAAACAAACTATCCCATGACATTAATGAAAAGCAAAGCAGTTAAGTTATCCCCAGCGTTCTGTCAAATGTTTAAACCTTCAATGACAACACAAATGTAAATTATCTGATGATGATCATATTGTTGTTTGCAGGAGCATGCTGTGTTCAGACTCACTGCCTTTTTTTAACCAAGTTTACAATAACGAATACACTTCACTTGCTGAGAAGCAGTTTGAGATGTCTGTTGGTCATGAAAGGCACTATATAATCCAAGTCTATCTTTAATCTCCTTCAGCTCTGCAACTTTACAATGTATTTGTACTCCTCCAATTCTGGCTTCTTGCACATTCCCCAGTTTATTTCCTCCAGCACTGGTGGCCATATCTTCACTTACCTAAGCCTTAACCTCTAGAATCTATTTCCTAAACCTCCTTCTCTCACCCTTTTAAAACATTCCACACACCAAAAACATGGTCAAAGGAGTAGGCTGTCAGTCTTATTGCCCTGGACTATTGCGGTCAAAGTGGGGAAAAGCAATGCTACTTATTATTGATCTGGATGAAAGCCTTGTTGTCAGGTTTAGCCATCCATGTGCTATTAACTGTGTATTTGATGTTCGTGTTGACTGATGGAGATTTCCGTTACCATGCTGCAATGATATCATCAAGTTGTCTACACAGGAAATGAAAAGCATTAATTATCAAATCATCTCCCAAAAAATGTTACAGAGTGAAATAAAAACTGGGTCATTCACATGGTGTTAAGAAGAATTTGAAATATTAAGAACAAATCTTTAAGAAAATCTCAAAACCTTTAAAAATCTGAAAAATAATAATTTTGTACATTTATCAGTATTCCACACGTGTAACTTTTTATTTGAGAGCAAATCAGTTTTTTTTAGCAGTAGCTTTTATATAAATCACTGTTTAAAAAGCCAGCTCACCTCAATGAATAACGCAGGATTGTTTTTAATGGAATATGAAGGCAAAAGACAGGAAGATCTCTTCAAATCTGTTGGTTTAATTGATAGTCGCTCGGGGAATGGGAGATTCAGAGTGCAGCTCGTGGTGAAACGGCGAATGACGTACAGTATTGCAAATTCGGAATGTCTATGTTAATCTATACTGACAGTTCACTCTCAATAAGTTTTAGAGCAATACTTCTTTACGTGGCTTAAGGGCTCACTTAGTTTAACAACATTCATTTGAAGGCTCTTGGAATATTTTACTGTGTTAACGGCACCACAGGTATGTAAATTGTTGTCCTGGTTATGGGAAGCTACAGTAGGCTGCTTCAAGGTAAAGTTACAGCAATTTACTCAGAAGGATTACACAAGCTTCAGTTATGTGAAGGACAATTAAATTTTTTTTTGAAGTGATAGATTAAAAATTAGCTGCTCACCAGAAAATCCCGCCTGCATTTCAAATGATATCGTTGCCTATTTTGCATTTTCCTGAACATCAGCGTATTGTTTTGTATAATAACTTTGAATCAAAGTTGATACAAATTAACATACTTGCCCCTGAAGCCGAAGGGTCTATGTTCAAGGTACACTCCAGAGACTTGAGAGGTACAAGATCTAGTTTGAGATTCATGTTCCGGTTGAGGGAGTACTGCACTCTCATACACAGTATCACTAACTAAGTGTTAAACCTCTCCCCTCTCAGATAGATGTGAAAGTTTCAATGAAAGATGAGGGACTTTGACATTTTGGCCAATATTCTTCACTCAATTAACACCTAGAGCAAATTATTTGGTCATTATTACATTGCTATTTTAAGATTTACTTTGTTAAAATTGACTGCCACATTTCCTGAATAGCAATAGGATCAACATTTCAAAAATATTTCATTGGTTATAAAGTGCCTGATTTCTGAAAGGTGCAATATGAAAGCACATTATTTATTTCTTCTTTCTTTATTTTATCCTCTGATAATGCTTCTGTATAATATTAGTGTGTCAGCCTAGAATATATGCTCAAAGCTCTACTCTCAGAAATATAAAGTGCTCATCCTCAGCCAAGCTGACTTTAGAAAGGCTTCATGTTGCTGGTTCAGAACAGCATCCAAAAAGCCCTCAGGCCTGATCTGAGTGAAATATTATGCTAGCTTAATGTTTCTTTGATCTTTGAGGTGTTTCCAAATCCACCACAGAAGCATTTACACAGAAAGTGAAAATTCTCCATCTCCTAGGGCAGTGGTAGGATTGGAAATATGTCAGAGACCGGATTTATTGGGTCCTCGTTGGGCCCATTTCTTCATGGTATACCCAGGAATTTTACTCCCCTGCTTTAATGTGCTGGATAATGTAACCAACTAGCTAAATACATTGTGGCTGCCCTTGTTTGGGAAACAAAGCTGTGGCAATCTGATAAATTCAGATTGTTTATCATGCGACATTAGAACTAAATTCCTTCACCTTTTTCCTACAATGCCGTAAAAACAGATCAGAACACTGAAGTAGTACGGACAACATTAACTGTTAACTCCAAATGTGGTTTTAAAGAAATCTGTAACAGCCAATGAAATGAACAGAGATGTAAATTTAGTCACACTCTGGCAAATTCCCTTTTGATACCCATGGAAAGTTCCACCTGTCAAGTGTCAGGACAATGTCGGAGAGAGATGTAACAGTAACAGGGAAAGAGGAGTCTCACTATCTTCCGGCCCACTGTCTCAGCAGGAAGTCACCTCTTGCAGAATTTTAGTGACTTTGGCCTTACAGGAAAATGTGAAAAAAGGGATAAAAACCAATAGTTTATGTGTTAATGGCCTCACATTCTAGTGCACAGACTGTGATCAAAACGACAGCTCTGAGAACAACTATTAAATATCTGTGTAAGGCATGTAGAGAAAAAGGAAAAGGCTGTTTATCATTGCCTGACGACCAGTGCTGCCAGTCAGCTACTGATAAAAAAAAAGTCACGACACAGGTTTCAATCAAGTTACAAAGTCAAGAATCTCAAAATCAACTGGTTAACTACCAATATCAATACTCGCAGTAATATCCACTAAAACAGCCACAACATTCAACTATCCACTTTACATAAACAATTCAGGGACTAATCCATATGATTTAAAACTTTTATTTTTCTGGACTATGTTCATTGTACTGTGTTGCTATTTCTTCTCACATTCAGTAATAAATGAAAGCAATGGGCACAATCTTATATTGGCTTGAGGTGGGCTGTTTTTGGAAAACGAGCCCAACTCGTTCCCGCCTCTCTAACCTGTCCTTCCTCCCACCTCTCGACTCCACACACCTCAAGCCCCACCCCCATCTCCTACCTACTAACTTCATCCCGCCCCCTTGACCTGTCCGTCCTCCCTGGACTGACCTATCACCTCCCTAACTCCCCACCTACACTCACCTTTACTGGCTCCATGCCCGCCTCTTTGACCTGTCTGTCTCCTCCCCACCTATCCTCTCCTCTATCCATCTTCTATCCGCCTCCCCCTCTCTCCCTATTTATTTCAGAACCCCCTTCCCCTCTCTCATTTCTGAAGAAGGGTCTAGGCCCGAAACATCAGCCTTTCTGCTCCTCTGATGCTGCTTGACCTGCTGTGTTCATCCAGCTCTACACCTTGTTATCTCTTGCATCGCTGAACTGTTTGCTTCCTCTCTGAGTGCTCACTCACTTTGAGCAAACCTAGATATTCACAGCAACCCTGACTTGACTTTTTGTGCCTTGCCCCTCAGCAAAAGGTACCAGGATCTCAGTTCTTCTGTATTTCCATGCTGTTTAGCACAGACACAAAGGAAGGAATCTTGTTATGAATACCAGCAGTCCTCAGTCACATTAAGGGGGGAAATGCCTTCAGAATGGGGACCCGGACACAGGACAGCCTTTAACAACAGTCCAGCAGCTTGGACACAGTCACTCAGCCACTCAGTGTGATCAGAGTTAAGATTTTCTCTTGACAAGTGATCAGGAGTCAAGTACTAGGCAGCCCTCCACTAGTCCTGAGTCTTTCTGCCCCATTGTGGGCTGTGTTCCTCCTGGAATGAGATAGTGACAGGTATTAAGGGAGATGAACGCAAATGGTACAGCTGTTACTTTTGGAGCAAGTGGGTAAGTTTCCTGAGCGAGTGAGTGGGCAGCGCAGAGGATGGACAGTGTCAATAATGTGGGCAGTTAGCATGGATGACAATAAGTGAAGGAAGATGTTGAAATCAATTGTGAGAGTAGTAGAGCCTTGGTAGGAGGTGGGTATAGTAGCAGAGAAAAAGGGAGTTTGATACAGAGAGAAGATGTTGGCATTTAGACTCATGAGTGGAAAAGGACCTTCTTCATACATTGCTGTGCATTCCTCCAATTGGCTGAGACTGTATTGATCCTGGCATGACTTGGTGGCATGGCTTCTATGCCTGGTCCTAAAGGATGAGGACATCCCCCCTCTGCACCATCCTGTCCAGCAGGGCTTCCAGAACCATGCCCCAAAGCAGGACATCAATTTCTCCTTCTCTGCACAGTTTCAATGTCTAAGGCAAATGTGCAGGAAAGTTCGAGACTAACAGTGCCTGCCTAAATGAGCAACTATGTTGTTAAAGGTGCCAATCCATTCCAGGATATACTACCCATGGTAAGCTGTTCTTGGTTGGTCGTTAATGAAGTGAGTTTGGTCAACAGCGAGAAAATCCACTCGACCTCGAAGAGAGAAACCCTCTAAGAAATTTGATGAATCTGACACTTTGCCAAAGAAATGCAAATATCATCCCTTTTTTTTTTATTCATTTCAGAAAGGCTGGTTGAATCATTTCCTTTTAAAATATAAGTTCATTGGCATCTGGTAGAAGAGCCTCCACAAGAGAAGGGATCCTTTATTAAACTAACCTTGCGGCTGGGACAAGGACAGGTGAGTAAACAAGGGGAGCTTGTTTATCCCTTCTTACCAGGAGTTTAACAGTTTCAGGTGTCCCATCTGTTACTGGAACAAATTGAGGACTGGTCAACTGTTTTTGAACAATATCCCAGAGGACATCAAAAACAATACAATTCTTTGTTCAAGGAGTGTTCATAAGAAAATGATTTGCTTTTTTCAGTAAATTTTGCATTCATTTGCCTTTCTGGATTTCGACAGATTGATCTAAGAATGTCATTTCTTGAAGGTTTATTGTCATTACTAACTGGAGTTGAAAAGCTTTTTATCCTATTTTAATGTGAGTCCTGTATCTGGTCAGTTTGCTAAGATTACTTTTTTCTCTTCAGAAAACTGATTATTTGACGATTTCAATTGTTGCTGAAATCATCATTCGCCTATTCTTAAATTTAAAAAGAAGTCTTTGTCTCCCACTTGCACATTCAAAAAATAAGAACATAAAACTCTTTTTGGGTTTCTTGTGAAGTAATGCAAAGCTAGAAAAGAGATAGATGTGAGATCACAGAACGCCATGGAAACACTTCTCACTTTATAAATTCTCTATAAGCAAAGTTTTCAGATCATAAAACATCCTTATCTTCTTTTCAATAACAATGGTTTTTGACTCATCCTGAGCCTTCCTTGAAGTATTCCCTCAAAGAAATGTACCTCTGCACAAGTTACAGAAATTGTTAGCAAACCTGTCTTCTACTTGATGTACCCATGGCAACGCCACTAACCTGTTGATGAAAACAGTTATCAAAAAAAAGTATTATGTCTAAGTGCAAGTTTGGAGCAACTGGGGATTTAAATGCGAGCAGATAGATAAATCTTCGTCCACAAGTTGTCTGAAAAAGTATCTAGTGCAGTGAAGTAATTGCTGACAAGGATGAAACTGTAAAGAGACTCTAGACCCTCAGAGAAGGTAAAGCCTGGAAATAGCCAAATCGTTGAAGTGTATGATTACTGTCTTTGATATAAGATATAAGCAATTCGATCTGCAATCTTATAAGACCGTCAAAGAATATATAAGATTAGAAACAGGGCAGTGGAGTTAGGTCATAATGGATCTCTGACTTTTTTGTTAGAATGATAGAAATTTTCAGCACAGGAGGTGGTGATTTGACCATAGTGTCTGTGGCTGCACATTTCCAAGGGAATTTAAAATTAATCCCAATGACCTGTGCTGTCTCAACAGCCTGTACCTTCAATTATTTATCGAATTTTCTTTTTAAAAATGGAATTGTCTTTGCCTCAATCATATCCTCGAGCAAAACATTCCATTATTCATAAGAATTAAGGAAAGTTCTTCTAATCTCTCTCTTCAACTTTTTAGTGAAATCTATTAATTGTCAATTCCCCAGCTTTTACTGTCCAAACTGATGAAATGATATTTCCCCATTCAGTCTATTAATATTCTTCACCATCTCAAACATCTCAACTAAATGTTCTCTTAGTCATTACTCCACAGTAAAAGACATTCCAAGTATACCAAATCTCTGTCTTCCTAAATAGATGTGGAGTTGGCAGTGTTGGACTGGTGTGGACATGGTCAGAAATAACATGACACCAGATTATAGTCCAATAGGTTTACTTGAAAACACAAACTTTCACAGTTATACACTTCCTTCAAGTGTTAGTGAGAAAGGTAGTGGCAGACACAGAATTTATAAGTAAAAGATCAAAGGATCACATTATTGATGAGGGTGTATTAAATAAAC
This sequence comes from Ginglymostoma cirratum, assembly GCA_024137785.1. NCBI lineage: Eukaryota > Metazoa > Chordata > Chondrichthyes > Orectolobiformes > Ginglymostomatidae > Ginglymostoma > Ginglymostoma cirratum. Next base: position 3,027,463 of record JAHRHZ010000053.1, on the reverse strand, counting down.
CTAAGATGCTGTAAAATCTTCAATCAGTTAGAACATTTTAATTGATTAATATGTATGTGTAAATTACCAAATTCCTTTCAAGTCCCTGTCCTGTGAGAACTAAAGGCTTCATCAGTGTAAAGAAGAGATGGCATCTTAGGTCAGATATTGCATGTTAGATGTGAGACCTTGTTTAGAATCTGTTTGTGTTTGGTTTGGAGTCAGACTGGTTTTATTTTAAGTGTGTATGTGAGATAGAGTATGTGTGTCTGTGCAGGGAGAGAGAGACAGAAAGAGTGTGTGTGAGAGAGAGTGTGTATGTGGGAGAAAATGTGCATGCGTGTGGGAGAGTATGTGTGTGCGTGTCTGTGTGTGTGTGTGAGGGAGAGAGGGAGTGTGTATGTGCGTGTAGAGGTGTGTGTAAGAGACAGACAGTGTGTTTATGAGAGAGGATCTGTGTTGACTGTGTGTGTGTATGTGTGTGTGTGTGTGTGTGTGTGTAAAAGAGAGAGAGAGAGAGTGTATACAACACTATACAACACTGTCATGGTAACCTCTACCAGACATGTCAGATCTTTACCATGGATACTACCATCATACATGGGAACACCACCCACCATGTACATGGCAGATACTCATGTGACTTGACCAACATTGTCTATCTCATACGTTGCAGGCAAAGATGCCAAGGAATGGTATATTGGCGAAACCATGCAGGCACTACGACAACGGATGAATGGACACCGCGCAACAATGGCCAAACAGGGATGTTCTCTCCCAGTGGGGGACACTTCAGCGGTCAAGGACATTCAGCCTCAGATCTTCAGGTAAAAATCCTCCAAGGCAGACTTCGGGATACACAACAACGCAGAGACACCGATCAGTGGCTGATAGCCAAGTACGGTACCCATGAGGATGGCCTCAACTGGGATCTTGGGTTGATGTCGCACTACAGGTGAACCCACCACACTATACACTCTACACACTCATTCTCTCCCACACACACACTCGTTCTCTCTCCCTCCCCCCACACACATGTGCGCGCGCGTACACACACACACACACACACACACATATACACACACACGCACACACACACGTGAATCTATGGGGGGAATTTGTATTTGCAGATACATTCTATATTGTTCAAAAAGCACACAATTTATAGACAGTCAGTCTCTATTCAGAAATAAAACTAGTCTGACTCCAAACTAAAACACAAACAGATTCTAAACAAGGCCTCATAACTGACATGTATTGTCTGACCTAAGATGTCACCTCATCTTCACACTGATAAAACATTTAGTTCTCACAGGGCAGGGACTTGAAAGGAATTTGTGGATTTACATTTACATACTAATCAATTAAGTCTATCCTAAATAGACTTCCCTAACACTGACGGATGTTTCCATCAGCTTTAATGGCCATTTTATTAATATACTTTAAGCAGACCTTTTTTTAACTAATTCATGGAATGTGAGTGTTGCTGCGTGGGTCATTTATTTTCTATCATTAGTTGCTCTCAAGAAGGTGGTTATGAGCTGCCTTCTTGAACCACTGCAGTCCATGTGCTGTAGGTAGACCCGCAATGTCGTTAGGAAGTGAGTTCCAGGAAACCCTCAAGGAACGTAATATATTTCCAAATCACCACTTAAAGAGGAACTTGCAGGTGGTTGTGTTCCCTTGTATCTGCTGCTTTAGAGCTTCTGATTGGCAGTATTTGTGGGATTGGAACTTGCTGTCTAAGGAGCCTTGGTGAATTTCTGCAGTACATTTTATAGGTGATACACACGGCTGCTACTGAGCATCGGTGTGGAGCGAGTGAATATCTGCAAATGTGGCAGCAGTCAAGCGGGCTGATTTGTTCTAGATGGTCTCATGCTTCTTGAGTGCTTTTGAGACTGCACTCAAACAAACACTCATCCAGACTTTTGCTCATATTTATCACTATTTAGCTTTTCCACCCTGTGCCTCTACTTATAAAACTAATGTGGTTTTGGTCTTTTAAAGTCCCTTTTATCTACTCCGCTTACATTTTTAATAAAATTTGTGTTTGGATCCTCTGGTCTCAGTATGCAGTATCTTACCAGCTTCAAAAATGATCCGCTTTCTGGATCCCTTCTACCTTCACTGTACAGTGTACCCTCCATTCGAAATGGATCTTTTTGAGAATTTTACGATAAAGAAGTCTCATAGTTGTTTAGGCCATTTGAATAGATTATTACCCTCACAGTCATTAGTCCACAGTCTTGATTTTCCCCTTGTTTAGATCTCATTATCCTTGCTGCTCTTCCATTTAGAGGATGTTCCAGTTGTCCCCAGATTGCTGTGGGAGGCCATCTCCAAATAGCCCTACGCTTCAGTCTCAGCAGGGCATTGGCCTGGCTCTGGTTAAATACTGGTGACTCTTGATAATGGCCCATTTGGGAATGGGGCGGAGTGCCTTCAACTGATCTAATTATCTGTCTGCCTTTGGGAGAACAGGTACCAATTCACGTGGCAACTCAGTCCTGGAAGGATACAGAGGTAGAATAGCATCAGAGACCCAAAACAGCTTGCGCATTTTTTACATTTTGCTACATTCTTGCCTCCGAAACAATCTTCATGTGACGAGGAAGATGCATTCAGGGTCTTTCCATTGGAGTTTGAACTAATATTCCATATTTTTCCTTTTGCAGGGTATCTATTTTACCACAATGACTTGCATTTGCAGGGCACTGTTAGCACAATATAAAACAGTCCAAGAAACTTCAGAGGAGCTTTAACAAAAAAAAATGACACAGAGCCACAGAAGATGATTTTGAGTAGATAGCCATAAGCTTGGTCAAAGTGGCCCCTAGAATATCTTCTACAAACAAAGAACATTAGAAAGACTGGGTGGGCAGGTGGATTCATGAAGAAAATCCCAAGTTTTGGAACAAAAACAGAAATTTGTGAAAAATCTCAGCAGAACTGGCAGCATCTGTGGAGAGAAGGCAGAGTTAACATTTCGAGTCCAGTGACTCTTCTTAAGAACACAGAAGCAGTTCTGATGAAGTCAAAAAGTTAACTCAGCTTTCTCTCCACAGATGCTGACTTTACCCAGTAATTTATGTTTTTGCTTCTGATTTCCAGCAACCACAGCTTTTTTTGTCCAGAGTTTGGGACCTCTATACTGGAAGCTATGGCTGTTAACAGTGGAGGGGAAGCTGTGGTGTAGTGGTAGTGGCACTGTACCAGTAATCTAGCAACTCAGGCTAATTCTTTGCAGACATAATTTCAAACCAGACCATGATAGCTGGTGGAACTTCAGTTCGATTATTTATATCTGGAATTGGAAGTTCACCTCACAAGCAGTTTCACTAAACTACCATCAACCGTGTCCTTAGGAAGGCAAATCTACGCTTCTTATTAAGTCTGCCCTGTATGTGACTCCAGACCCACAGTAATGTGGTTGGCACTTATCAGTCATCAGAAATGGACTAGCAAGCCACCCAGTACTCACAGCCTATGAAAAATTATAACTATTAGAAAAGCATCATAATTCAAGAAGTACCATTGTCTAGAATGAGTAGAGGGCTGGAGGGTATTATGGAGATAGTGAAGGGCAAGAGAATGGACAGAATTAAAAATAAGCTTGTGAATTTTAAAACAGAGGCTTTGTTTGACTGAAAGACGATATAAGTCAGTGAGAATAGTGGTGATGGATAGATGGAATTAGGAAATAGACAGTAGAAATTTGGAATAAACACAGAGAATGCTGGAAAACTCCTCAAATGTGGAGAGAGGGAGAAACAGAGTTAACATACTGCCAAGCCTGCTGAATTTCTCAATCATTGCCTAGTTTTGTTTCAAATTTCCAGCATCTGAAGTATTTTGCCTTTATTTGAGCAGAGATTTAGATTTGCTTATGTTTGTGGAGTGGTTAAGCTAGGAATCCAAGCAAAGAACATTGGATAATCAAACCTAAAGGCAATAAAGCTCTCTTACCTATTGTAAACTACAATTGTCACCACACTTCAATTTGATGAACAACTTCCCGAAGTAATGCGCAGTTCTTTGTCACATCTTCCACTTTTGTGTTGCCATCAGGTTATGAGATAGAACATTCTCCAGCAGTATAACTGGCCAGTTTCTTTTTTAACACCTGTACAAACATGGGAATTAGGGAATAGGCCATTTGGCCCTTTGAGCTTACTCCATCATTCTATCAGATCATGTCTGATCTGACTGCGCCCTCCACGCTAAAATTCCTGCCTAAATTCCAGTAACATTAGATTCCTTTCTAAGTGAAGAATCTAGAACCTGCTGACCAGTATTAAGCTGAAGTCTGAGATAACAAGGTGTGGGCTGGATGAACACAGCAGGCCAAGCAGCATCATAGGAGCAGGAAAGCTTGATGTTTCGGGCCTAGACCCTTCATCAGAAA
>JAHRHZ010000053.1:2991589-3022676 GCA_024137785.1 Ginglymostoma cirratum | reverse complement strand
TGCAGTTCCTACTATCTCTTAAGCTGAAGTCTGTCTTGTTTTGCATAAGTGCAGAACCTGCACCTTATTACTTGTTTAAATTTCACACTTAAGAATCATCCAACCATTATGCACACATGGTAGTTGCAATGTGTTTAAGAAAATATAATTGTGGAAGTTGATAACGTAAATCATTCAAAACCATCAAAATAGATGCAAAGGAACACAAAATACAATATAGCTGATGAAGGGTCTAGGCCTGAAACGTCAAGTTTTCATGCTCCTATGATGCTGCTTGGCCTGCTGTGTTCATCCAGCCCCACGCCTTGTTATCTCATACAATATAGCTGTCAGGATTGAGAAAACATAAATATAATTTCAAAACTTGCCAGTAGCTAACAGAAATATAATTGTGGCTCCTGGTGTTTCTTAAGGTTTAGGAGTGAGTTTCCAGTCTGATCAGCATTGGTTTAAATGTACCAGCATCTCTTCCCTCCCCTTCCCTTCAGTCAGCAGGGTTTTGACAGAGGTTATGCTAAATGGACAATAATAACAAATTGTATTTATACAAATGAGCACAGTTACTTGAGGAAATTTGTGCATAAGATAAAAGCAGGACAAATTTTTTCATTCTTATTGTTGACCAAACTCTTGTGAGAATCAAACATTTCTTACTCACTTCACATAGAGTCAGAGAGTCATACAGCACAGAAACAGTCCCTTCAGCCCAACTTGTCCATACCAACCGAGTTTCTTGAACTGAACTAGTCCCATTTTCCTGCGTTTGATCATATCCCTCTGAACCTTTCCTATCCATGTACTTGTCCAAGTGTCTTCTAAATGTTGTATTTGTACTTACCTCTTCCACTTCCTCTGGCACTCATTCCATATACACACTTGCGTATTTTGTGAAAAAGTTGCCTCCCAGGACCCTTTTAAATCTCTACCGTCTCACCTTAAATGAATTGTATTTTTAAAAAACACGTCAGTGCTAAACTACCCTCAAGGCTGAATTTCCATTAAAGCAAAAAGCTCTTTTAGCAAGGTATCAAACTTGATACAGGTTGACATCAGAAGGTTATAGGCTCATATGATATGCTGGAGGCTTAAGCACATCACTTAGACAAACTACCCGGTGCAGTAGTAATGGGCCTTTAGCACTCTCGACCATTTCAGAGGGAAATTAAAAGACATCCTCATTTCTGTAGAGCTAGAGCGAAATGGAGCCCAGATCAGTTAGGGAGGGTAGATTTCCTTCCCTGAAGGAGATTAATAAACCAGATGGGTTTTTGCAACAGCCAGCAATGGTCGCCATTAAACTAGCTTTTAATTTCATATTTTACTGAATTCAAATTTCACTATCTGCTCTGGCAGAATTCAAACCTACATTCCCAGGACTTTAGGGTGGGTCTGTGGATTGTTAGTCCTGTGACATTATCACAACCCCACAATTAGCCAGTTGGCTGGGACGTACCATATTTCAAGTGAGATGCTAGCCTAACCAATTTCAACGTCCCTTTTAGAGTTTATAAAAATAGTTTTCTGAGAACAATGTCTGCAAAGTTGATTAGCTGGTTCAACAAATTTTGTTTTCGTTATCTTGCAATGTGAATCAATTATGTTACTCATACTGTGACTCCCATACTCAACTGAGGTACTGAGTATTCATCAAGGCTACAAATGAAGGAGTATCTAGTACTTGGGCAGTTTTAAACCACAGAAAATGTGGTGTAAATTGTCAACTTCAGAAATCTCTCAAAAATTAGAAGTTGGCATACTTTTATGAATACCTCATCATCACATATAATAATTCGCAAGATATCTGTCACCTCGCTATACACAATACAAGGAAAACTTTGCTTTAACATAGAACAGTACAGGAACAGGCCCTTTGGCCCATCTTTTCTGTACCGACCATGATGCTATTCTAAAGTAATCCCAGCACATGGTCCGTATCCCTCTGCTTCTAATAGTTAAGCAGGGGGTTGGGTGATGGGTGGAATCTTGCCCAATAAGAGCTGCCAACCTTTGAAAGGTCAGCATCTGTATTGAGTGGCAGGCTTAGGGGTGGCAGAGGGGAGTTTACTATGCCACCTAACTGAGACTATTGGCACTGGATCCCAAACCACTCATGACTAACGGCAGGATAGGGGTCATGGTATAGAGGTATTGGAATATAGAAAGGCATTGTCAGTAATGGAAAGACTCTCAACAAGCCTCTCTCTTCCTGATGTCAGTTCTTTAATCAAGCACTGAATATCTTTGAAGAAGAAACAGTCCGAAGAACCCAAAAGCCACACTCTAAAGATTTTCTTGGCTTGATCCACACATCGTAATTTGTTGGCCCATTACTTGGTTAAAACTACGGGCAGCAGGATGATTCCCTTAGGTGAACAGTATTTGGCTTTGTATCAGTGGCACCTCCTCTGTACAGGCCCCATGTTAGCAAATAGGCTGTTTTTTTTTTGTTGTTGCGTGTGCTAGATGTTTGCATTCTAATTGGGTCTCAAAGTTTTATCTCTAAAAATGTTTTATCAACTTTATTAAAGTAGACTTTGTCTTTCTACCTTTGGACTTTGATCTGTTACTCACTCCTGTAACTACTTCTGGCCTCAGTAGCATTTTAGTTTTTTGGAAAAGAAACCTGAGGAAATGTGACATTAGTTGATGGACTTGACTATTTTCCATGTCTTCAATTGTGAGCTTCTCCATTCTTGAGATTGCTTTGTACAAATCTGTGCTGAATCTAATCATTTTTGTCATGATTCCTTTGAAAATTGCTATCACTGCTTCAGACTTTCCATTTGACTAGGGTAGTGTGGAGATAGTAAGTAGAGCTGATTTACCACATTATTCACTAAGTAGTACCTAAACAATTCACTCATGAATTGAGCACCATTGCTATTCATCATATTGTTGGGTATGTCATTAGCAATTGAAGTGTGTTTCCAGGCATTCTATGATCTCATTGGTAGTCCTTGGCATAATGAGTTTAACTCCCAGTAGCTTGAATAGTCTTTTACTGCGACAAGATACTCACTAAACGTGAAGAGGTCTGTATCTTTGTCCATTATCTGTCTGGGATGTTACAAATCATTAGTTTGTTTAGCTTGATGTTCATTGTAAACAGTACATTGGCTGATATGGTCCTTAATCTGATTGCTCCTCTTTGATCAATAGGGGATTCTCTTCCATTCATCCGTATTGGTTTGATCCCTTCATATCTTATTTGATTTGCTTCAGCATCTCTTTTCTTAACTCTTAAGGAATGAGGTTTCTCTCCTTCCAGGCAAGATGCCATGCTGAATAATCACTTCATTTGCCTTAGGTTCACAGTAACTGATTTATCCTTAATAGTTCTAAGGCATGCTTCCATCACAACTTCATGTCGCACTTGGGTAGTTCACAAAATCTACTAATTGCTGAACAGCTGTCAAATTTGCTAGTTCCTGCAAATTTAAAGCCATTTAAGAGTCAGTACATGACCTATGTTCTGGACTTCAGTCATCTTCAGTTGTAGCCTTTTCTCTTGTTCTGCCTTAGGTTCATCTGATAATCTCACTCTAGCAGTCTCATTAGATTCTGATCATGGTTTGCAGGACCTTATTCTATCCTGCCTCCCCATCTACAGAGTAGCACATCATCCATGATCACTTCCATTTATGCTGTTCCAGATCAGTAGAAATGCCAGTATTCATGCAAAGCCACATAAACCTCCCAAATATTTTCCAAAAAATAATGAGAAAACTATTGCTTTCATCCAATTTCACTTCCCCGTGCCCTTCATTGACTTTTAAAGGAATAAAACATTTGACTTTGTGAGCAGTGACATAATTAGTTCAATGCTTGCTAGATTGGTTGTATTTCTTCTTCCCAATCTTTTTGTATGTATTATGCTTTGTTATGATAATGAATCAGAACCCCAAAACATATCCAGCATTTTTTAGTCCTAAAATGTCAAATTCCCCTTTCTGAAGAAGCATCCTGACCCGAAACGTCAGCTTTCCTGCTCCTCCGATGCTGCCTGGCCTGCTGTGTTCCTCCATCTCCACACTGTATTATCTTAAACTCTACTGTATTGTGTTAATGCAAGTAAACTTTCTTGTCCATACCAGCTTGTGTCTGAATGTCAGCGTGCTGTGAAGATCACAGTCAAACAACTATCCCGTAGTCAACCCTGTGTTCCAGGCACACAACATCTACATATGACAATAAAACTAATTTAATTCAATTCAATTCCGAGTGCTCGAAGTCAGTTGGCTAACTGCCAGACAAAAGGGAAACAGGGCTCTCTCTCACTGTCTCTCTTACACTCTGAATGCTGTAATTCAACCTTAATCAAAAAGAAATGGAAATACAGAGGCTCAACAAATCGGCAAGACTAAGGATTATGAAACCCACTGTCCGCTATCAACATTGATATAAATGGTAACTTTCATTGCAACAGCCATTTTTTGAGAGCGGTTCAGAGACCGATCCGCATATGTGTTTAGAGATAATAGGTACTGCAGATGCTGGAGAATCCGAGATAACAAGGTGTGGGGCTGGATGAACACAGCAGGCCAAGCAGCATCATAGGTGCAGGAAAGCTTGACATTTCGGGCCTAGACCCTTCATCAGAAATGCTGATGAAGGATCTAGGCCCAAAACGTCAAGCTTTCCTGCTCCTGTGATGCTGCTTGGCCTGACGTGTTCATCCAGCCCCACACCTTGTTATCTCGCATATGTGTTTATTTTACTTTTATCGTTTTATGCTCACTTCTTATTTCAAATCATTGTGCATGTGTGTTGTGTCACTAATTCTTCTGGTGTTTATTAATTAATAAATCAACTATTTGTTAACTCAAGGAAGCCTGGCTAAATTGTCTCCTTTTAAAACATAAATTAAAACTTGCTGCAATCAATCAAAGGAGTAGGTGAATAAAGAAGGGGAGCCAGTTCATCCCTCCTCAAATAGGAGCTTAATGATTTGGTGCGTCCCATCATTAACTGTAACAAATTGGAGAACCTCACTTGGGTTCTAGGCATAACAACGCAAGTTTAAACCTGACCAACATCTCCAACTATCTTGACAGAGTGCCCTCAATTGCAAACAGAGCAACATTTCTCCAGCGGATCCATGAACTACACAATGAGAGATCAGCTAGTCAAAAATAATTGCAATGATATGGAGAAAGAATTAAATGCTTTGTACTTAGAGTCCAATAAATTCCTCAAACAGAGAAAACTGATGTAGTATAAATCATGCAAGATTGGAAAAAGCTAGGCTTCACCATCAAAAAACAATACAAAAAATGAGTTCAATTTAAAAGCAAGTAAAAGAGAATCATTTGGTTAAAACTTATATCATGGTTATCAAGTTCTGAAGGCAGAAATTGTCTAAATAACATCACCAGAAAGCAAAATTAGCAGTGTGTTGAATCATGCAGAATATTTTACAAAAAGAAATGAAGGAGGTCTCTGTTAGCATATCAATGGAGGAAGAACAACCACTTTTATTTTGTGACCAGATAAAAAGGCAATTGATGTAAATCACTGAGCTTTTCAAAATTGTTTGATGAAAAATCTATCTTCCTCAGAATTTAGAACAAACGGAGAGGTTGAACAGTTAATACAATTCAATCTCTGCAATTGGTGAAACATTAAATGGAGAAGTATTGAAAAGCTATTATTTTTCTTGGAATAGCATGCTTTGGTTGTAATAGGAGGAAGGAAGACATCCAGTAATGATTGTTGTACTCATGGGTATATAAATACTTCCTTCATAAACTGGTACCAAACATTCTGGAAGTAGCCCTGCACACGATTTTAAGTAGCAAGTTATCCCAAGGTTTTGATTTAACTTGGAGGTTTTAATTTGTGTCTGGTAAGGCCATTTGGTCTTTGCCAGAATCCTTGTGAACTACTTAGTGCAACATCTCAACCAAGATTTGCCATCAGAGGATCAGCACAGGCTCAGAAAATGTCGAGGAACTGTTGATGTGGGATGGGATTTTATGCTGGACCACTCGATGGTAGAGTGGCATTTAAGCTAAGCCTTTCATTCAGAGATGTAAACCAAATGGATGCTCTACCATGGAATATATTCAGGTGTGAGACTGAGAGCTTTTAGTTGCTCATGGAATCAAGGGATACAAGAGAGTTAAGGAAAATGTTCCACTATCAATCAGTCATCAGAACAGGCAGAAGAAGTAGTTCAATGTTTCCAATGTGCTGATGGTCTTATGAAACTATGCCATCAGTCTGAGCCAAAATGCCAGCCCTCAGTTTAATGTTTCATCTGGAATCCTCCCTCCTAGTTCTTAAATTCAAGTCCAGATCATGGCCTTAATTCCTGGAGTGGGATTAGAATAACTCTGACCTTCTTACCCAGAAGCGACTGCTGGTTACAATTCCAGGTGGGATACGTCAAGACTTCCAGGTGAGAAGGGGTGGCAGGTCTCCCCTTGGTTATTCACCCCACCCCCTTAGTGGTCAAAACAGTGTTAATTTTCAGAAAGATTCCTTCCATTATGGATCTCTTTCTCCCAGACACAAATGAATTTAAAAGGAAACAATTTAACCAGGCCTCCTTGGATTATTAAAAATCGTGTATTTGTTAATTATTAAACTTGAGAAGAAACAGTAACACAGTACACATACATGCAGATTCAAAATAAGAGGTGAGTCTAAAAAGATAAAAGTTGTAAAATGCTAAGTGGATCAGGCTCTGAATTGTCCAAAACAAAGAGATAATTGTACATTGATAGTTTAATAGTTTGACATTCTAAGCTTTGTAGGTTGATGGAAATTCTATTGTCCTTATTCTTTTCTTGGAGCTAAGACCCTCACAGTACAACAGCCTAGACACTAGGATATCTGACCATTAACACACATACACCAGGATGAGGAGATGCTGGTGTTGGACTGGGGTGGACACGGTCAAAAATCACTCAACACCAGGTTATAGTCCAACAGGTTTATTTGAAAACGTAAGCTTTCGGAGCTCAGCTCCTTCTTCAGGCATAGTGTGAGAGAGAGGGTATAAGACAAAGAATTTATAAGCAGAAAGGTAACAACCCTAAAACTGGTCACCTCTTTTTGAGTCTTTAATCGGTTAGGAAGGAGAAGACTGATTGAAATGCAAAATTCAGATTCCTTTCAAGACAGTGTCCCCAGATAATTAAAGGTTTTATCAATGTACACAAGAGGTGGTATCTCAGGTCAGACAATGCATTTCAGGTGTGAGGTCTTGCTTAGAATCTATGTTTTAAACTGGGGTCAGGTTTATTTTTGAGCAAAGCAGAATGTATCTGCTACTACATAGAACATAGAACAGTACAGCACAGTACAGGCCCTTCGGCCCACGATGTTGTGCCGAACTTTTACCCGAAACCTAAGGTCTATCTAACCGCGAACCCTATCTTATACTATCATCCATATGCCTATCTAATAGCCGCATAAATGCCCCTAATGAGGCCGACTCCACTACACTCTCCGGCAATGCATTCCACGCCCCTACCACTCTCTGAGTAAAGAACCTACCTCTGATATCACCCCGATATCTACCTCCTTTCACTTTAAAACTATGTCCCCTCGTAAAAGCTACCTCCACCCTAGGAAAAAGTCTCTAGCTGTCTACTCTATCTCTACCTCTGATCATTTTGTACACCTCTATCAAGTCACCTCTCATCCTTCGTCGTTCTAAAGAGAAAAGCCGTAACTCTCTCAACCTTTCCTCATAAGACCTTCCCTCTATTCCAGGCAACATCCTGGTAATTCTCTTCTGCATCTTTTCTAACGCTTCCATATCTTTCCTGTAATGAGGTGACCAGAACTGGACACAATACTTCAGATGTGGCCGAACCAGGCTTTTGTATGGCTGGAACATAACTTCACGGCTCTTTAGCTCAATCCCTCTATTAATGAAAGCTAACACACCATATGCCTTCTTAACAACTCTATCCACCTGGGTGGCAGCTCTCAGGGAACTGTGAACATGAACCCCAAGATCCCTCTGCTCCTCCACACTGCTAAGAATCTTTCTGTTAACCCTGTATTCTGCTTTCAAGTTTGTCCTTCCAAAATGAATCACCTCACACTTTTCAGGGTTAATCTCCATCTGCCACTTTTCAGCCCAGCTCTGCATTCTATTAATGTCCCTTTGTAACCTAGAACAGCCCTCCGCACTGTCTACAATGTGACCCACCTTCGTATCGTCCGCAAACTTGTTAATCCACCCTTCCACTCCTTCATCCAAATCATTTACAAAAATCACAAATAGAAGAGGACCCAGAATAGATCCTTGTGGTACACCACTCGTAACTGAGCACCATGTTGAATATTTTCAGTCCACTACCACCCTTTGTCTTTTAAGGGTCAGCCAATTCCGAATCCAATCTGCCACATTTTCCCCCATCCCATTCCTCCTTACCTTCTACATGAGCCTACCATGGGGAACCTTATCAAATGCCTTACTTAAATCCATGTATATCACAGCCACTGCTCCACCTTCATCCACATGTTTGGTCACCTCTTCAAAGAATTCAATAAGGTTTGTGAGGCATGATCTACCCCTCACAAATCCATGCTGACTATCACGAATCAAACTGTGCCTTTCCAAGTGATCATAAATCCTGTCTGTCAGAGCCCTTTCCAATAATTTGCCCACCACTGACGTAAGACGAACTGGCCTGTAATTTCCGGGGTTATCCCTGTCCCTTTTTTGAACAAGGGAATGACGTTTGTCTCTTTCCAATCTTCCGGCACTATACCCTTGGACAGTGAGGATGAAAAGATCATTGCCAAAGGCCCTGCGATCTCGTCCCTCGCTTCGCATAGAATCCTTGAATAAATCCCATCAGGCCCGGGGGACTTATCTATCTTCAACTTCCTCAGAATTCCTAGCACATTTTCTTTACTAACATCAACCTCCTCTCGCCTACCAGCCTGTTTCACAACGTCCTCCTCTACAACTGGGTTCCTCTCAGTTGTGAATACGGAAGAAAAGTATTCATTAAGGACATCTCCTATCCCTTTAGGCTCTATGCATAAATTCCCTTTACAATCCTTGATCGGCCCTACCCTTTCTCTGGTCATTCTCTTGTTCTGCACAAATGTGTAAAAAGCTTGGAGTTTTCCTTGGTCCTATCCGCCAAGGTTTTCTCATGCCCCCTTATAGCCCTCCTAAACCCTTTCTTCAGCTCCTTCCTGGCTAACCTGTATCCCTGTAGAGCCTTTTCCGTTCCTCTTTTCCTAAACCTTACATAAGCCTCCTTCTTCCTCTTAAGCAGTCGTTCGACCTCTCTCTCCAGAACCATGACTCCCTCACTCAACCGTACCTTCTCTGCCTGCTAGGGACAAACATATCGAGCACATGCAGTATGCATTCCTTAAGCAATCTCCACATTTCTGTGGTGCTCTTCCCTGACAGCATCTGTTCCCAATTTATGTTACCCAGTTCTTGCCTAACTGAATTGTAATTACCCTTCCCCCAATTATAAAACTTACCCTGCCCTATGTACCTATCCTTATCCATGACTATCGTGAAAGCAACAGAGTTATGACTGCTACCGCCAAAATGGCCTCCTACCAACAGGTCTAACACTTGGCCCGGTTCGTTGCCAAGCACCAAATCCAAAGTGGTTTCTCCTCGTATTGGTCTATCTACATACTGTGTCAGGAATCCTTCCTGAATGCACTGGACAAAATCTGCTCCACCTAAACTATTACAACTAAAATGTTTCCAATCAATATTCGGAAAGTTGAAGTCACCCATGATTACAACCCTGTGACTTCTGCACCTTTCTAGTATCTGCCTTCCAATCCGCTCCTCTACTTCTCTGCAACTATTAGGGGTTCTGTAAAAAAACCCCAACAAAGTGACTGCTCCTTTCTTGTTCCTGACATCAACCCAACTATACAAACATCTTGGATGAAATATACTTCATGTGCTTGTCTTTGCCTGTGTATGTTTGTGTGTGTGTGTCCGTGTCCATGTGTGTGTCTGTGAGAAAGAAAGAGAAAGAGAGAGAGAGAGTGTGTGTGCGTGTGTGTGTGTGTGTGCGCGTGTGTGCGTGCTTCAGAGAGTGTGAGTGTGAGGGAGTGGATGTGTTTGAGATCATGTGTGTATGTGTGAGTGTGCATGTGAGACAGAGGGTGTGTGTAAGCCTGTGAGTGTGTATAGGTATGACTGTGTTTGTGTGAGAGAGTGTGTGTGTACGTGTGTGTGTACGTATGCGTGTGAGTGAGTATGTGTGGGGGAATATATAGTATAGTGGGGTTACCTGGAATGCGACATGAAACCAAGATGACAACTGAGGCTGTCCTCATGGATATGGAATTTGGCTATCAGCCTCTGCTCAGTGATTTTGTATTGTTGTGTATCTTGAAATGCATCTTGGAAGACACTTACCAAAGACTGCAGGCGGTGGTTATTGTGCAGTGTCCATTCATCGATTGTCACAGTGTCTGCATGATTTCACCGATATACCATGCCTCGGGGCATCCTTGTCTGCATCATATAAGATAGACAACATTGGCTGAGTCACATGAGTATCTGCCGTGCACGCGGTGGGTGGTGTTCTCACGTGTGACGGTAGTGTCCATGTTGAAGATCTGACATGTCTTGCAGAGGTTGCCATGGCATGGTTGTGTGGTGTTGTGGTTGCTGTTGTCCTGAAGACTGGGTAGTTTGCTGCAAACAGTGGTCTGTTTAAGGTTTGGTGGTTGGTTGAAGGCAAGAGGTGGAGGCATAAGGAAGATTGTGGTGAGGTACTCATCATCATCAATAATTTGACGTTGAAAGCTGTGAAGAAGAAGGTGTAGTTTCTCTGCTCTGAGGAAGTACTGGATGACAAAGGGTACCCTATTTATCGTATCTCCTGCCTGTCTTCTGAAGAGATCATTATAGTTTTTGCTGTGGCATGACAAAATGGGTGATCGATGATTTGACCATTGTATTCTGTTCTTATGAGAGCATCCTTCAACACCTTCAGGTGTCCGTTGCATTACCCCTCATCTGAGCAGATGCTGTGTATGTGTA
The DNA here is from genome assembly GCA_024137785.1 of Ginglymostoma cirratum. Taxonomy (NCBI): domain Eukaryota; kingdom Metazoa; phylum Chordata; class Chondrichthyes; order Orectolobiformes; family Ginglymostomatidae; genus Ginglymostoma; species Ginglymostoma cirratum. The sequence goes on along the minus strand of JAHRHZ010000053.1, from coordinate 3,011,674 downwards.
GAGCTTGTCCGTAGGGGAAAGCTTTCTTAATATGTTTAAGGTGGAAGCTAGAGAGGTGCGGCTTCATGAAGTTATCCGTAGGCTTGCAGTAGAGTGAGGTGTTGAGGTGCCCATCTCTGATGGAGTTGCATGTGTCCAAGAATGAGACTGATCCTAAAGAGTAGTCCATGGTAAGTCTGATGGTGGGATGAAACTTGATGATATCACTCTATAGTTGTTTTGGTGATTCCTCGCCATGAGAAAGGAAGAAAATGTCATCAATGTATCTGGTGTATAGCGTTGGCTGGAGGTATTGCGGAGCAAAGAAGTCTTATTCCAACCTGTGCATGAAAATATTGGCATATTGGGGTGCAACTTTGGCTGTTCCATGTGTCTGAATGAAGAACTGGTTGTCGAAGGTGAAGACGTTGTGGTCGAGGATGACACAGATGAGTTATAAAATGGCGTCAGGAAACAGGCAGTTGTTGGTATTGAGTACTGATTCTGTTGCAGCGATGTCGTCATTGTGGGGGATGCTTGAGCAGAGTGCTAAATGTCCATTGTGACAAGGAGTGTTTCTGGTTCAACTGGTCCATGGGTGCTGAGTTTCTGTAAGAACTCTGTGGTGTCACAACAGAAGCTGGGGATTCTTTGTACAATGGCGTTCAAGATGCCCTTGACTTAGCCAGAGAGATTTTCATGCAGGGTCCCATTGCCTGATACGATGATATGTCCGGATGTGTTGGCTTTGTGAATCTTCAGAAGACAATAGAAGTCTCCTACACGAGAAGTACACGGGATGAGTGTGTAAGGTAGTATCTTTCCAAAATGATTAAAGATTCAACAAGAGGCAGCCATTTTAGGGTTGTTAACTTTCTGCTTATAAATTCTGTGTCTTGTGCGCTCTCTCTCACACTACGCCTGAAGAAGGAGCTGAGCTCTGAAAGCTTGCGTTTTCAAATAAACCTAGACACACACACCAGGGTTGAAGCTTTCTTTTTGAAACTGGAAAGACACGAATATGTCTCTTGCTTAAACTGATGTCTATTTTTTTAACTCTCATATCCACAGTCTGAAATACTCCTGTGAGGTTTCCTGTCCAATGCATTTTTGAATTTTGAAGCTTCTTTGACACCTCATTAGGTGCAACTCCAGAATGTCTCACTCTGTGACCCAACAGCTACTGAATTCAAGTCTGCAGTCAATGTTTGGCTGATTCATTTCTTTTAAACAAATAATCCTCATGTTGTAAGTAAAGTGTGATATATTGGTAGGGGGTTTGGAATCATGGTATAATTTATCTTCTATTCTTCAAATCAGAAGGGATCAGGCAGTAAAACTAAGCCATTTCAATTTTGGCAAGTTTTGGGTTGATATGAAGTGAGTGATTAAATTTGACATGTTAAATGATATTGTGAAAATATCAATGAGCAGAATTGATACAATGGGTGATCACTGCAATGATTGGCCATTTATTTATCATTGCTCTGCATTTTCAAAAATTTTCCATTGGAATTATAGTGGACAATTTGGTGAACCTCTGTGTGCACCCAAGGCAACAAGAAAACGATTTTAATAAGGTATTGCTCACACGTATGGCTGTGCATCATTAGATTAATTGTATTGAAGGTGTTGCATCTGACTTTTACTGCACCTACAGAGGACTCTCCACTCTCCTAGTCAGTCTGAACTGCCCTGTTTTTATTCAAAATAATACCATGATATCTTTCACGTCTACTTGAGAGGGCCAATTTGACCTTGCTTTAATAGTTCATCTGAAAGGTGGCATCTCCAACAATGCAGTACTCCCACGGCACTGCACTGAAAAGTTAACTTAAATTATTTGCTCATACTTTTTAAACTCAAATAGGCTCAGGTCTCCAATCAAAAGGCGGACTGAAATATTCAGTATATAGTCGTTAACATTTTTAACATTCTCTTATGAAGAACAGTCTGACTTCCCACAAATGCTTATTGGAATTTCTGTTTCATTATGTCCATGCTTTGAGCCCATTTTAAATAATGTTACACATACAATGCTCGGGCTTGTACATTTTAAGTGTTTCTGTCAAGTGGTTATGTGAATAAAATTGAAAGTAGCGTGCCTCATGTTATGAATTATTTATTGATGGTGATACCCTATTGTTTCTCTTCTGCAAAAGTCAAAAGGTTAATTTGGTTTTACACTTGATACAAAAAAGAAACTTTGTTTAATAGTATTAATCTTGTAATCTACCTTTGGTATAATTTATCTTCTACTCTTCAAATCAGAAGGGATCAGGCAGTAAAACTAAGCCATTTCAATTTTGGCAAGTTTTGGGCTGATATGAAGTGAGTGATTAAATTTGACATGCTAAATGATCTTCCTCCAATGCTTCTATCCTTTGGTCTAGATTGATAGAAATGTTCCCTTTAGGTTGTTGTTTTATTATAGCCAGTGTATATTAGCTGCTCTTTCCAATGCTCCGTATCATTCTGATTTCAGATTTCCAGCATTAGCAGCATTTTTGCCTTTTGCATGTGGAGAAAGATGTTAGATAATATGAAATCGAAACTGGAAGGCTCCGATGAACACCTGAAAAGGATAACACCGTGAGGTTCTGGAGAAATGAGCAGAGTCTTGTGTAGGTTCGTTCAAACCTGAAGTGATCTAACGTGAATAAGGACCTAACTTTCTGGTTGAAGTAGAAGAGTTTTTTTGAGTAAATATTAAAAAGTTCACTGTCTCACTATAAATATTTACAAACTATGTGAAATGACCTACATTCCTACAGAGAATGTCAGGAGTCTACAAGCTCCCTCGTTATTCTGGCCAAGTCTGCCTCACATTATCACAGTGAATGTTTACTGGACACAATTAAATCTTACTTCTTTTAGATACATATATATCTTAATTGTAGATTTTTTTTCTCCCTCTTTCTATTATTCTTATGTACTTGTTATAGAATTAACGTTTTCCATTACCTTGTCCCCCCCGCCCAGTCTTTGAATTCAGAAATTCAGACACGCAGGAGGTTTTATTATTCCCCTGGCTATGTTCTCTTCATACTCAGAAGAAAAGTAGTTTTTTGAGTAGACAGTAATTGATTGAGATGGTCTTCCTGACAGTCTGAAGTCTGTCATTATCTCTTGAATGGAGAGTCTTTATCCTCTTGCATTTCTTTTTTGGGAGGACTTCATTATAAATGTCTTTTTTTAATAGCCACCAGTAATGTCCCTCCTACAGCAGGTTGCTTCTTTTCTTCGCAGTATTATGGTTCTTCATTGTTTGTTTCTTTTTGGTGTTGCCTTTTTGCAGAATTGTGAGTAATACATAGTCATAGAGACGTACAACACGAAAACTTCGGTCCAACTTGTCCATGCCAACCAGATGTCCTAAATTAATCTAGTCCTATCTGCCAGTATTTGGCTCATACCCCTCTAAAACCTTCCTATTCAAATACCCATCCAGATTCCTTCTTGCCTTTTAAATGTAATTCTAGCAGCTTTCATCACATCCCATCCTGTGGCAGTTCATTCCATACATGCACCACCCCCTCCATGAAAAAGTTGCCCCTTAGGTCCCTTTTAAATCTTTCCCCTCTCACCTTAAATCTATGTCCTCAGAGTTTGGACTGTCCTACCCTGGGGAAAAGATTTTGACTATTCACCCTAACCATGCCTTCATGATTTTATCAACTTCTATAAGGCCACCTCTCAGCCTCTGATGCTCCAGAGAAAATAGCCCCAGCATATTCAGCCTTTCCCTATAGCTCAAACCCGCCAAACGTGGCAACATCCTTGTAAATCTTCTCCAAACCCTTCAAGTTTCACAACATCTTTCCTATAGCAGGGACACCTGAATGAACACAATAGTCCAAAAGTGGCCTAAACAATGTCCTGTACAGCCATAACATGACATTTCAACTCCTATACGCAATACACTGACCAATAAGACCAAATGCCTTCTTCACCATCCTGTATACCTGCAACTCCACTTGTGTCAATGGAATTAGGTTCTCATTTCTCCTGTAGATCTATCCTAAACTGAATAGAGTTTTTTTTTTGGTTCAACAACTTGACCCCTCTCTTGAACTATTGGTAAACCCATCTGTTCACTTCCTTGATTGCATTACCTGGAGGTTTGATTTGCTTGACCAATTTATTGTTGGGGATTCTTCTTTGGCAAGTGGAAAGATCAGACATTTGGCTTGAACGTTTTGTTTCTTCATTGCTACAGACTCTAATGGTAGACTTGAATTTGGAGTAGATACCTGTTCACTGTGCTGTGTGGAGATCTGACTCAATCCAGTTGCAGATGCTTCCATTGTGTTTCTGTCACTGTACATCTTCTTGACATTTACTGTATTTCTTGTCATGCAGTGCTGCCACTTGGAATATGAACTGGCATGAACTACTTAGATTGCTATTAGCTAGATTTTTATTTAATATAAATTTTCCCCAGCTGCCATGGTGCGTTTTGAACCCATGACACCAGAGCATCAGCATGAGGTTTTGGATTACTAGCCCACTGACATTACTCTGATGGCACTGCCTGCTTACTTACTAAATATTAGCCCCTTCAGACCCTTTCATCCCTAAATACAACACATAGGGCTTGCAATAAACACAGAGAATACAGGAGGAACGCAGCAACATCTCTGCAGAGAGAAACAGAGTCAATGTTTTGAGTTCAGTATGGCTCTTCTTCAGGACTGAGGTCCTACCCTAGACACAGAAAATATGGAGCTGCACTTATTAAGAATCCTGGCAGTCAATATTGCAAGAATCTTCTTCATAAAGTGGGCCAGAGGACGTTGTCTTGCTTGGCTCAGTGAAGGAAGTGACAGAAAAGAATGATCCAGAGAGTTAGTAGCTTAGATAAAAGCAAAATAATGTGGGTGTTAAGTCTAAATTGAAATGGAAATAAAAAGGACATGTCAGAAATACTCAGTAGATCAGACAGAAGCTTTAGAGTGAGAAATAGGGTTAACATGGAAAGAAAATTATGAATGTGGACAATCAAAGAGGTTTGAGCAGCTTGTCAGCTATTAAGTTTCAGCTATCTCTGTAATTCTCAGTGGCAGTGAGTGAAGAAACTCAAATGGATGGATATATTATTAAATGACTAACAGTGAAACAAAACTTTATCCTACCATATCATCAATCATTGGTGCAAACCACTTGTAATTTATGATCAGATTTGCTGAAAAAAATGTTGGGAGGCTGAATGATTCATGCTTTTATTAATGATCAATTGGCCAGAAACCTACGGCAAGGAAGAAATGGGCCATAAATTGCAAAATCATCAATTGCAAGCTGATATGTGCTATAAACTTCATGATCCATGCTCACTCTCCCTTTAAAATGCATGAATTTGCTTCATTTACACATTAGCTGCCCATGGAGCTTGACATAGAAAGTTAAGTCTTGTAACTAACAGCTAAAGTACTATTTTAATCATGTGACGATTGTGAATAACTGCCAATTAAGCTCTTATTCCCAGAAAGTGAACAACCATAAGTAATTATGTGGACTTTAGTCTTTACCCATCAAACAATTCCTATGTTTTGAAAATCTACCGATATAAGATTACCAAACAATTCCTCATTCAGAAGAGATGGATAAAGTATTTAAAATTGACACAGAAGGCTTCCTGTCTCTGTTCCTGTCCCACTTTGCCCAAGGCCATGTGTAAACCTGCTCAGGGTCATTTTTAATTTTGGTTATGGTTTCAGCTATGCTCCTTGCTGCTTATGTCTCTCTGGACAACAAAATTGTGCAAAATGCAATAGACAACAGTAGTCTTGATTCACATTCTCAAAAATATAGTTTTCTTTTTCCCTTGCACAAGTTTTTCAGGGACAGAGGTGTTTTGAATCATTATATTTATAACAGATTTTAACAGATTTTTAACTTCATAATTCATCAAAGTATCATTTGCAAAAGAAACTCAAAACTAAATAGCAGTTTGTTTTGTTCCGTTATCAACAGATCAGCTATATTTTCACTTTTGCAAAATCTAACTCAATAGTCACTAATCTCTTTTACAGCAATATTCTCTTCTGGAACCTTCACTCTTCATTTGCAGAGACTATCCGCCCTTACATCTACAGCCAATTCCCAGGCACACAGTGACTGTTAGTGCTGGCAGAATCTCCTATAGAATCATTCTATATCTGTCTGATCATTCCGCTTCATTCTAGATGACTTTGCCATTTGCAGTGATTTTCTGAAAGAAACTACAGCTCATCCAAGGTGGAATGTTGAACAAGCAATCTGACAACACAGAGGCAGCGGAGGTGGTCATGAAATCTGGCACCCTGCCTCCTATGCCCGTTTCTAAACTACTTCTTTAATCTATTGACTTTCAGTTCTTATGCTCACTAGCACATGGCATACAGAGTACAGAATTGTAGAACTTTACAATACAGATTGAGGCCTCTCAGCCCCCCATACCGGTACGGCTCCCAAAAGAGCTACCCAAGCTGGTCCCACTCTCCAGCCCTATCTCTGTAACTCTCTAAATTCATCACTTTCAAATACATATCCAGCTTGCTTTTGAAGCCTCCTACGGTTTCAATCTCCACCACTCTCTCAGGCTGCAAATTCCAAATCCTAACTAATCTCTGAGTAAAGAAGTTCTTCCTCATCGCACTCCTAACTCTTTTGCTGGCAATCTTGAATTGTGACACTTGGTTACTGACATATTAACTCATGGAAACAGAATGTCCTTCTTTACCATGTCAATATTGTTCAAATTTTGAACACCTCGGAAAGGTTCCTCTTAATCTTTTCTGCGCCAAAGAGAATTAGCCCTATTTTTCGAATCTTGCATTTTCATTCTTGGTGTCATTCTAGTAAATCCCCTTTGTATTCTCCAGCGCTTTAACATCCTTCTTTAAATAAGGTGCCCAGAGCTGAACACAATATTCCAACTGTAGTCTGACCAATGATTTGTAGTGTCTCTTCCTTGCTTTTGTACCCTGTTCCTCTATTCATTATCCCAAGGATCCTGTAAGTCTTCTTAAAAACTGTTTCAACTTGCCTTGACACCATCATAGAATTATGCTCTTAAGCTCTGAGGATCCTCTGCTGCTGTACCCCCTTAAAGTTATATCAATAATTCTGTACTGTCTCTCTGTGTTTCTTCTACCAAAATGTGTTACCTCACATTTTTCTGTATTGAAGTTCATCTGCCAAGTGTCTACCCATTTAGCCAATGTCCCTTGTCAATGTCACTCTGAAGTTACCTCATCTCACAATTTACTATTCTCCCTAGCGTAATATCATCTTCAAATTTAGAGGTTTTACTTTCAATACCCATCTCCAAGTCATTTGTATAAATTAAAAAAAAATAATCCCAACTCCGAATCCTGGGGAATACCACTTTTAACTTGTCTCCAATATGAGAAGTGCCCATCTATACATACCATGTTTCCTATCTTTTAGCCAACTTCTAATCCAAACATTTCTAATTTGCTAAGCAATCTGTCAAGTGGCAGAGTATCAGATGTTCTTTTGAAAATTTAAATATACAACATTCACAGCACTCCCACATCCCACTACCTTGTCAAAGAACTCAATCAAATTTATCAGACATAATCTGCCCTTGACAAAGCCATGTTGACTGTCTGGTATTAACTTATTTTAATCTAAGTGTATATTTATCTGATCCCATTTAATGGCCTCCCTCAGTTTTCACACTGTTGATATCAAGCTGAGAAGTCTGTAGTTTCCTGAGTTATACTTTGCCTCTTTCTAAAATATCAGCTTCACATTTGCTATCCTCCAGTTCCCCGGGACTAATGCTACGTTCAGACATGCCTGGAAAATTTCTGTCAATGGCTCTACAATTTTTTCTCTTACCCCTCTCAGCAATTTAGGAGGGATCCTATCTGAACCTGGTGACCTCTCTACTTGGAATGCTGCCAGACTTTTTCGAACCTCTTCTTTATCTATCATTACACTGGCCAGCTGCTCAACATCCATGTTTCCAACTGGGCCATTGTCTAATGTGGCAAACACAGAAGTAAAGCAATTATTTAGTACCTCTGCCACATCCTTTGCTTTAGTGAGCAGTTTACCGGGTTTGCTTCTTATGGGCCTAACTCAATCCTTTTCATAATCTTTTACTATTAAGCTATTTGAAGAACATGTTATTATTTGTTTTAGTGCAGTCAGCCATTCTTTCCTCATGCTTCATCTTAATCTTCTTTAACATGGAAGTGCTGGTGTTGGACAAGGTCAGAAGTCACATGATACCCGGTTATAGTCCAACAGGTTTATTTGAAATCACAAGCTTTCGGAGCGCTGGTCCTTCATCAGATCCTGTTGTGTGACTTCTGACCTTAAACTTCTTTATTCCAGCATAAGCCTCTATCCTGTAGTTGAGATACTTATCCTGATTTCTATTGTAATTATTGTTCTAGTATGCATCATTTGCCTCCTTTTGCTTCTTTATTTTCTCATCAATACACCTAATCATCCAGTGTACTCCATTTAGAGATTTTACAATAAATTAGAGATTGCTGCTCTTGAGGTCTTGTTTTTTAATTGCCTTTCTAACTCCCTGAAATCTGCACTCAGGACTTCATATTTCTGCCTACCTTTGTCATTGAAACCAATGTTGACCATGACATCTGGCTGATCGTCCTTCCTCAGAAGGTTATCTTACAACTGTTCATAATGTCCTTGACCCTGATATCAAGGAAGCAACACATTCTCCTGGAATCATGTTTGATGCTACAGAAGTGCCTGTCTCATCACCTGACTATGAAATCCCCCACAAATTTTGCCCTTTCATCTTCTTTCCCCCTATCCCTTTCTAGCTGAGATGTCCATGGTGCTATCGATTTGGCTCTGGCTATATTCCCTGAAGAGCTTTACACCCACACCAGTTTCCAAAATTGAATATAGATTTGCAAACACAATAGACTCAGGGGACTCCTGCTTAACTTGCCTGATTTTCATAATCAGCCTCACAGTCACTCATTCCCTCTCCACTGACATGCTCCTAACCTGCAGTGTGACCACTTCTCAATTAATGATATCAACGCAGCCTTTTGCTCACAGATACATGACAGAGATGCCATCCGTTGCTCAAGTTCTGAAACTCACAGTTCGAGCTTATACAGTAAGGGACACTTCCTTTAAATGTGTTTGTCTGGGACACGTGACCTTAAGCAAAATGCAGAATGTATATTTTGCTTAGCCAAGCTGACCTACCATCCCGTAACTTTATATTTGTTACACCTAAAATACAGAAAACGTACTGTTAAATTGACCTACTTCACTTCCATTACTTTATTTCCCTTCGAATTTCTTTAGTAGTTTACTTCACTTTGTCTTGATTTAACTACACTTCTCTTTTGAAATTCCCTTAGAGAAATCCAGTCAGCTACTTTTTATCTATATCAATATATCTATCTAGTTTTAAGTTCTTTAAACTTGCTCCCTAACAGCATCTTCTTACCAACCATTGCACTTACAGTTTTCCTATGAATGTTGCAGTTGAATATTTAGTAACACAGCCCGACTGCAGATCAACTTCGGGAGTAGAGATGTCTTGCGCAGGTCTGATTGTCTCCTACCCTGGAAGGTGAATGAAGGCCCTGAACCTTACTTTTCCTTTATCATTTTGAGTAGGTTTGATTAGAGCTGACTCCCACAGGTCGAGCAGCTTTGAAAGTGAGAGAATGTACCTAAAGATCGGAAGTTGCAATGCTATCTAGCATGGAGCCAAGCAAGGGAAATTGAGTGATCCACAGTTTAGTGATGGCAAGAGGGCAGGAGGTGTATCGCATGGGTATGTTGATCTCAATCAGGGTATAATAGAAGGTAGGAGAGAAAACATAATGTCCTCGTAGAAAATATAGCAATGAATCTCAAGATTTTTATGATGGAGAAGAAAAAGGCCATATCATACCTAAGGAAATCCAGCTGAGTCTGGTGTCTGCTGCCTTATCACATCAGTTCTGCTCAAGTCAGCCTCCTTTCAACAAAGGGTTTCAGACAGAATGATAGAGAGAAATCTTTACTGGGGGCTATGGCATAAAGCTGGAACTGAGGGAATGGTTTAGTAAAATCGACAGCAATAGATTTACTGTTCAACATAACTTTATATTTTAATAGATTGGCTGCATGGGCTACCAACAGCAAGCTAAGAACCATTTTAGATATAATTTCCACTGGGCTTGATCATTTGTCCCTTTTCTGCAGTTATTACTGCATAATGAGAGAGGGGAAAATTGTTAGTTGTAATTAATATAGACCAGATTCTGCAGAAGTACATTCAAAAAGACAAGAGTGTCTCCTTAGTGAGTCTCTAAAGGATTGAGACAATTGTCATCTAAAAACTTACAATTACCATTGAGTATAAGATGAAAATGTTTAGATAAATATTTAGTGGTTAATTAAAGATGTTTTGATAATGTGGGAAACAAATAATTTCAGACTATTGTGGAACCAGTTATATTGCAACCAGATTGATCTATTGTTTACAGTACTTTCTATTTGTTGCTATTTTTGGATGCTAGTTTTTCTAACAGAGTTAAACCTGACAATTCTTCAGATTCATTGCAGTGTTTACTATGAAGACAAAAAGACTTCAGGAATTGTAAATGAACCACAAATTGTCTACAGCTAGGTTATACTCAATTGTCTGTTTCTTTTTTAATAATTTCAATATCACTGATCTTAGATGATTTATGTTACACTGATGAGAATTAAATTTGTTATTTGCTAACATCAGCAATAATCTAATAACACATTGGTGGAATCTTATAGTAGTCTGAGTGACGTGGGTTATAGTGAAATTTATTGCCGAATTGGACAAGAAGCTCCACGAAGCCTATTTTGATGTCAGAGGATGTTACTCCATCATTTATATTTTTGACAAGCGGTGACGTATGTAGGTAGCAGTGAGTTACCAAAAAAGGGGGAATTATTGCTTGTTAAATGCCTTGTTTATGACTCAGTTTAATTCATTAATATTCTCCTTTCTAATTACCAAACTCACCAAACAATCTATCCATCAAGACAACTCAACATTGCAACCAGGACAGGTAGTTGGCAAATTCAGCTCGCCACTGTTTTGAAGGACCTTCATGTTGGTCATGGGAGATTCTATGGCATGCTCCATGGGCACCAACTATAGTAACTCCACATCAAGGGACATTGGCATCCAAAACATGAAAGCGTCTAAGAACCCTCATGGCAAATCTATGATCCTCGTACAGGACACATCCGCACTTCAATGCAGCACTGGAAGCTATCATTATAATGCTCCAGCAAGGGTGCTGTGCACTCGGAGCCATGTATCTAGCTCACGGACTGAACAAAAACAAAGTTGCTGGAAAAGCTCAGCAGGTCTGGCAGTATCTGTGAAGGCAAAAAACAGAGTTAACATTTCGGGTCTGGTGACCCTTCCTTAGAACTTCCTCGTGGACTGAACCTGGCTGTTCTCATCACATTCATTCATTCTGAGCCTACAGGGATGCTGACAGTATCCCTGTCTTGTATTGCCTTGCCTTGGCTTTGTGAGAATACCCCCAACCCCGAGCCAGAAATACAAGGCTCATATTACATTCTCCTCACACCTCACTGCCACTTCCCATCATACAAGGTGTAAAACCTTTGATTTCTGATGAAGGGTTTAGGCCCAAAACGTCAAGTTTTCCTGCTCCTATGATGCTGCTTGACTTGCTGTGTTCATCCAGCCCCATGCTTGTTATCTCGGATTCTCCAGCATCTGCAGTACCTTTTATCTCTGAAGGTGTAAAACCTGCCTGTTTACTTCCTTCCTCTTCACTATACATGTCTCCAAATATACCTTTTATGTGAAGCAATGATTTACTTGCTCTTCACTCAATCTAGTCTACTGTACTTACTGCTCACAGTGTGCTGTCCTCTACAGTGGGGATATGATGTGCAGACTCAGTGACGGCTTTGCAGAAAACCTATGCTCTGCCCACAAAAAGGACCCTGAGTACCCAGTTGCCTTCCAACCATCGTGTTTCCCGGCCAACATCTCTGTCTCAGGTTTGCTGCAGTGCTCCAGAGGGGTTCAGTACAAAATGGAGGAACAACACATGTCAGAGGATGTTGCTCCATCATTTATGTTTTTTGACCAGTGATGAGGTAGGTAGGTAGCAGCTAGTTACCAAAAAAGGGGGAATGTCGAATGTTGGGCAGCCACCCTGGATTGGATGAGACCTGCCCTAACTCTTTTTGCCTTATTGTGGGCAGTTATCCTCCCAAAATAAGACAGGCAGGTCTTAAGGCAGATGGAAGTCGGTGGCCTAACATTTAGTGTTGGTGCAGGTAGAGAGGTCCCGAATGAGTTGGGGTGGATGACAGCGAGTGAGGGAAGTTGTTATAGTCATTAATGTGGGTAGTAAAGCACGAGCATTGGTCGGATATAGGTAGAATAACAGAGATAGAGTGAATGGAAGTTATCGGATTGAAGGTGGTGTACCATACCCTGATGGACTGGAGAAATACATTGATCTCCAACCCACATTGCTGGGTATTCCCCTCAACAGCTGAGGCTGGTTTAACCCAGGTATCAGCCTTGAACCAGGCTGGCCAGTCCTGGTGTTGTGGCCTTCACTTCTTATGCTGAGAGAAGAGGAAGCCCAACCTCTTCACCACGACCTCCAGATCCCTGCCCGCAAAACGGGGCACCAGTTTCTCCTTGTCTCCCAAGTCAGCAGCAAATGTGAGGAATCATGCGGGGCAGGTCTGATAGTGTTGTCCATATGCACACCGGACTTGTAAAGATAGCATGGGCACAACGGGTGCTGCTGAATTCTGGGATAACTGCTGAATGGTGAGTTGTTCTGGGAACAACCTGTGGTAAGGTAGGGCCAGAACTGGATAAAAAAAAATGTGCCACAGGGACAGGATAGGTCATAAATGAGACAAGTAGGCAAGATAAGGTGAGAAAATCTCTTAGGCATTTGGGCAGAAATCCAGAAAAACCCACACAACTCAGACTTAGTTTTAAAAAAAACATAAGATTCATGCCTATATCTGTAGCTGTGAATTTGTAGCCTATAATGGGGGGCCAGAATTTCTGCAGCTGCATCTTTCCCAGGATCCCATCCCTGGTTTAATGAGCTCTATTCATCAATGGTACAGCTGTTTCAAATGAATAGGATGTGTGTGGCCATCAGCCTCACATCATACATGTGGATGTCAGGTAATCTGGAAGCCATGATTAATTTATCCTGCTGTAGTCAAGAATGCTGCCGTTATACAAACTGCAATCTGAATCCTAATATCTTTGAATTGTATTGAAGTACAGTTTGATGAACCATATGCTTCCACAAGCAGACAATTATTTGTACCTACAAGCAAGCTGAAGCAAAAACTCTGCTCCTGGTATTACTCCACACAGCATCACAAATAACAGCTGAGTCCTTCAGGTTTCTCAGTTATACTCTCATAAGTCACTGGATAAGTGGAAGAAGCCTAAAAGGTAAATGAGCTCAAGGCTGTAACAAAATACTAGGAAGACAAATCTGATAAACTCTAATAGATTAAATAAAACAACCAGGGCCTGAATACAAATGATAAAAAAAACCCTTAATTGAATCAGAAGAATGTGAAATATCCACATCTTTTCTTACTGTATTAATATTGTCTACAGTAAGGATGGCAATACTGAGTTGGAATACTGATGAAGTCTCATGGAAAGCACACAGAGAACCAACATTGATTTATATTGTTTCATATATAGAATGATGTTCTCCAAATGGACAAGACCGTACTTACAATGTCAAAGTGCAATCATAAAAAGACATGAATGTTGACCACTGGATGGATACATGCAGCCCTTTAAAATTCTTTAAGAGTTGGCATGTTGATGTAAAAGAAATGAATAATTTTAAAATGTTGACCATGGTATTTCAGGTCTGGAATCTGTAGAGAGGTAATGATGTGTTTTGAAATGTATTTTCCCCTTTAGCAAATACTCTTGTCAATGTCAGTGTCAGTTAATATTTACTCACTTGTTCTCTCACTACATAATCACAAAGAAGTGTAGAAATCTAGCAGACTGCAAGACAATGAAAAACAACAGAGGGACAGTAAGAGATATCAAAGCTAGCAATAAACATACAATTTTAAGAGCTAAGAGTGGTAAGGAGGAAATGTTGCTCTAACAAAGCAACATGGGGCGGCGCGGTAGCTCAGTGGTTAGCATTGCTGTCTCACAGCGCCAAGGACACGTGTTTGATTCCATCCTCGGGGCGATTGTATGTGTGGAGTTATAACGTTCTCCCCGTGTCTGCGTGGGTTTCCTCGGGTGCTGTGGTTTCTCACACATTCCAAAGATGTGCAGGCTAGGTAGTTTGGCCAACGCTAAATTGCCTGTAATGTTCAGGGATGTGTAGATTAGGGGGATGGGTCTGGGTGGGATGCTCTGAGGGTCGGTGTGGACTTGTTGGGCCGAAGGGCCTGTTTCCATACTGTGTGGATTCTATGATCTAAAGATAGGTCCAGGAAATATCATAATGAACAATAAGGAAATGATAGATTTGTTAAATTAATATGATGCATGCATGTTGCCAGATCTTTGGCAGTAGGTTTGGAGGCAGGTTTTGAGAAAAGGGTTGAAGTGGAGGAAATTTACTGACTTGGTTTCACAATATGTTCCACCTCGAGCTAGTTTTCTGCCCAACCCATTGATATCAGCCTGTGCTGTCCCCTTAGCATCCCAGCCACTGTCAAGTGTGTCATTTATCATTCCTCCCTTTAAAGCCAGAATAAACCTGCCCATGCATGAACCTTCCATATCCACATGACCCCCTTCTCAGTCACACGCTCATGTACTCCCATAATTACAAATACAGCCATGTCCCCTTCACAATTGTCATCCTCCTTCCCCTCAGCCTGCAGCCCTGAATCCTCACAAATAGATTCCTAAGTCTCCTACATCAGCAGACGCCCTTACACTCATAACTCCCCTTTCTCTTTGAAAAAAGAGATAACAAGGTGTGGAGCTGGATGAACACAGCAGGCCAGGCAGCATCAGAGGAGCAGGAAGGCTGACGTTTCAGGTCTGGACCCTTCTTCAGAAAACAAAAATACTCAACAAATTGAATGTGGCCATGGCAATATTAGTGGACAGTCCCAGATGAGAAGTGCCCAGACCCTTGCCTAACACCTGTACATCTCCCTGACTGCATTAGGTCCCACCAAATTGGCCCATATTGAGTCACGGGACTGACTGCAACCCACTCCCCGGAACACAGAGGTATCCCTCAACCTGATGTCTGACTATAGCCAATTCCCTGGACTAGTATCAGAGGCTGCCCTTGACTGACAGTGCCATGGCACATGGAGCAGATGGGAGATTAACACCACCCAATGCTGAGCAGCAAGATATCCTCCCCTTTGACTGAGGGCAGCTGACCAACAAAGGCAGGCTGCTTGGTTGTGTGACTGCACTAATTGGCACAGCAGCACAGGGATGCTGTGAACATCCAGGTAGCCAATAATTGAGAAAGCGCTAAAAGAGCAAGCAAGCAGCCCTGAGATTAGCCTGGTCCAGTCCATCAGCTGGGTGCCTGTCCTTTAGCGCTAAAAGTCCTACTGCAGTCTATCAATGCTTGTTACCGGTTCACCCCCAAAAGGCAAGTCTCAACTTCCAAAGTGTCCTGTAAGTGGATCAGAGGAGTCATGAAATTACAGGGGGGTTGTCAACTATCCCATTCCAATGGTAATAAAATCATTAATAAGTAATAGGTCTTTTTAATTGGTAACACATTGCACCTAGCACAAATCACATTCAGATGCCTAGAATTTAGTTAAAATATGCAACAAGTTCTTCTTGCCAAAGAGACAGGTTTCACACAACCTTAGGCAATTCTACTTGATTTCTTACAGCCCATGGCAGTCAGGCCTCTATGAGATTCCATCCATAGTCTATTTTATGGGACATAATATATGATAATCCCTAGAGTTCTTCACCAATTCCTTTAATAAAGTAATAAAATCCTTTCCGTTCAATTTTTCAGTGACTATTATGTTAGAAGATATGATAAGCTAAGTTATGGGGTACAATAGGTTATGCTGGTTGGAGCAAAAGGCAGCAATAGATTAACTGAGTTAGAAAATGGCACTTTCTGGAAGAAATTGGCACCCAATCTGGAGAGGAGGTTGAAAGTACCATTTCAAAAACTACCATTATCTGAATATAGACTCAGATTAGCTGTGGCTCTATAGACTGCATTTCTATCTCTGAGTTGCAAGATTCTGGGTTAAAACACCTTAGACACATTTGCCTGTTTTGTTGGAAGAAGAATTGGGGAATTTGCCCTGGTGTCCGATCTAGTCCCATTATAAAGGTCCCAGCCACACAGTGCAGGCCCACAGGAGATTGACTGATTTGAAATAAGCAATTGATTCTTGTGTTAAAGTACAAGTTGGGGAACTTTACAATAACGCATTCAGCGTTCAGCTACTTATGTTGAAAACGGCAAATTCTCTGCTTTAGCCAACCACTTGTGATCCAGATCAACTAAAAAGCATTACCAATTCCAATATGTTGACTCTTTCTTTTTGTTCTTGACATTACAATCTTTTTAGTGAGACAGCACAAAGGCAATTTCCAAAAGGTACCAGTAAGGGCTGGCAGCTGTGTAAATAAAAGTAAACCTAGATGGCTTTGTTGCCACAATGACTATGGAACCTAAATAATTTCTCTTCTTTTATCGTCTAGTTCAGCATTTCCTTTTTATTTGAGGTTAAATTGTAATGAGGATTGAACTGCAACAGATGTATCATCACCCATCCACGATAGCGAACAAATTGAATTGTACTGTTGATTGACAACTTGCAGTCAAACTCAACATTAGTTGTTTGATGCTTAGTTTCAGAAGCAGCAGCTTCATTCACAAAAGGACCAGTGGTGGTGGCACTGTTTGAAGCAACAGCCGGGAACAGTCTAAATGCGATTAAAAAAACAGTCTAACTTTGATAAATCATTCTGGTCAATTGACCTTTAGAATCATGATGCATTTTGTTTCTTTTATTTAGAAAAACTCATTCCAGCATTTATTGCCCATTCATAAGGCCCGGAGGGCAGTTCAGAACCAACAAAGATATGTTGATCAAATTTCAGGTAAAGGACACTGAAAGGCATCGGTGAAACAGCTGAATTTTTACGACTATTGACAGTAGTTGAATGATCATCATTAGGCTATGTTTTTATTAAAATTTTACCTGCAAATCTTATTCAGATTTTAAAAATAATGGGTCATCCATTTAAAAACAAAGAAAAGGAGACTATTTTTACACAGTCTTTGGAACACTTGTCCTCAAAATGCGAAGCAAGCAACTTTTTTGAATATTTTTAAGGATGATGTAAATAGATCCTTGATAAGCAAGGGGTTGAAAGGTTACCAGTGTTAGGTGGGAATATAGATTAATCAAAATAGCCATTGTCTTATTGAATTTTGGATCATGTTCAAGGGGCCAAGTTGCTTACTTCTGCCCTTAATTTGTAAGTTTGTATTTAATAGATTTCTGGAGTATCTGTAGGTCTTATTTCATAGATTTTTGGATATTTATTTATTCTAATCAATAAATTTTTGGACTTCCCATGCATGCTTCTCAACTACCTTTAGAGTTATTTATTTAACCGAGCCAGCAGGATTTTGGAATGCCTGTAAAGTTGGCCTTATGTAGTTTCTGGAAATTTGGGGGTTAGTTCATTTCAGATTGACCAAAATAAACACATAATTTTCCTGTATCTGATACATAGTGCTTTAAGTGAGAAGAGGCTTAACAAAATAACCTAGACACTCGGTCAATCTTCAGGCATGGGTACTTTGTTCTATTTTGTGTGAGGAAAGCAAATATCTACAGCAGGAAATGAATCCAGGAATGATTGGGGGCAATCATTAGTTCAGAAGCTTTCAAATCAATGTGGAGGTTGAGAGTGGACACTTGATGCCTGTCAGATGCACACTAACTGTATCCTCACAATTGGAAACAGCAAGAAACCTGTGCAAGGCTCATCAAAGTATCAAACATTTATTGCAACATGCTGGAGGGCATGTGTATTGTTCCAGATGTTTGCCGTCTATTACAAATGCAATAGTGCCCCCATCATAAAATTCGTCTCCTTCATATTAGATTGGATGCCTTTTGTTTCTTACAATTATCTACTGCTTATTTTCTCTCATAAAGCTGCCCAGTGGCATAGTGGCTTTTCTGTATTCCTGATTGGGCACAAAGGGATTTGAGTCTGGATAATAACCTTCAGTACAAGATACTGCAGTTACCATCTCAAACTCTGTTATTCTATATAATTCAAATTATGCGACCTATATTGGAATTATTTTGACCATTCTTCGATTTGGAATAGCAGGATTGCAGAAAACATGCTGGATAAATAGACTGGCACATCGATGTGCTTCGATAGCCACCGTTCTTATGCAATTACAGGGACAGGAAGAAACTTTAGCATTACGTGAAACCCACTGGTAGCAGAGTTCTAGCAGAAAGGATGAATAGTGCAGTTACAGTTTAAAACAGTAATTGGAGATTTGTGGTTAGGGGGCTATGAGTCAAGGGTAGCTCTCAGGCAACAAACAAGAAATGTAAAACAAACAGAAGGAAAGGAATTAGATGAATAGTAAGAAGTTGTGCTTTAGGCACTGCAGATTCAAAAAAACCTGAAGGACAGGAGGTAATTAAATCAAAAGAGAGAAATAAATGTGTGACCAAAACATTGGAGCAAAAGAACTGGTTTGAACATTTTTGTACGAACGCGTGGGATATGTTCAAGAAATAATAGTTGAAAACTCAAGTTGAAGGGTAAAACAAGATGACCACTCCGAACACATGGTTGCAAATTAGTCAGAACAAGGAAATGAATACCAGGTTGGAATATGAAGGACCGATAAGAAAACTCATGGAAGTGAAGGGGTGGCCATGATAATAAGAATTAAAATAGCTTTAATGATAAAAGTGGATACAAAGAAAAATTAACAGGCAATGAAGAGTGGATTTTAACCAGTGGGAATCTAAATAGGGGTTGCTTGCAGGAATCCATGTCCAGTACAATTAATCTACAGGGAAAGGATATGTTTTCTCAATATAAGAACATAAGAGATAACAGGAGTAGGCAATTTAGCCCCTCAATCCTATTTTGCTATTCAATAAGATCATAACTGATCTGATCATGGCCTCAAGTCAACTTCCCTGCTTGTCCCCCATTCCCTTGCAGAATAAAGAATCTGCCTAATTCAGGCTTTATATGAAGAGTTACTTAACTTCCATTGCCTTTGCCGAGAGAGAATTCTGAAGATAAATGACTCATTGAGAGGAAAGAATTTTAAGCAACAACAAAGGAGACCTTTTATTCTGCAATTGCGACCACTAGATCAAGATTCACCGACAAGGGGAAACATCCACCTGCCGTACACCTTGTCAAGCCTGTTCAGAGCCTTAAAGCCCAGATTTTCCAAAGAATCAATATTGCAACATAGAAAAGAAATCTTTTCTGAAGAAGGGTCCTGATCTGAAACGTCAGCTTTCCTATTCCTCTGATGCTGCCTGGCCTGCTGTGTTCCTCCAGCTCCACATTTTGTTATCTCTAACTCCAGCATCTGCAGTTCTTGCTATCTCTGCAATAACATTTCCCTGTTTTTAGATTCCATCTCCATTGCAATAAAGATCAATGCTCCATTTGACTTTACAATTACATTTGTGATATGTGTGCAAAGACACCAATTGTCTTTCCATCACAACATTCAGTTGTATACCACCATTTAAATAATATTTTACTTTTCTAATTTTCCTACCAAGGTCGCATTTTGGCACAATTGAACTATGTTTGACAAATACTTTACCAATGGAGAAGGCTCCATAAGTATCCCTATTGTCAGTAATGGGAGGAGCCCAGTACATCATTACAAATCATAATGCTGAAGCATTCGCAACAAATTTCAACAAGAAGTGCTGATGGGACGATATATCTCACTTTCCTCCAGACGTTGCGTGTATCACAGATGTTAGTCTTCAGCCAATTTTATTCACTTCATATAGTATCAAGAAACTGTTAGAGGCACTGAATACTGAATACTGAATGCTGAATACTGAATACTGAAT
>JAHRHZ010000053.1:2909184-2987947 GCA_024137785.1 Ginglymostoma cirratum | reverse complement strand
AAACGTCAAGTTTTCCTGCTCCTATGATGCTGCTTGACCTGCTGTGTTCATCCAGCCCCATGCTTGTTATCTTAGTGAACTAGATGTCTCTTTACATCAATTGGTGGTAGTTATCATAGTCAACATTACTGAGACCAGTTTTAAATTCCAGTTGGATGCAGTGAATTCAAATATCACCAGCTGCCATGATTGAATGTGAACCATGTTCACACAGAATTAGCCCAGCCCTCATTTTACTCATCCAGTGCACTGCATCACACTACATCACCGTCTTTTCATAAATCAATTCTCTTTGGACTGTGTTACGGGTTTACCCCAAGTCCTGTAATTTCTCTTAGTATGCTCTAAAACAATAGCCCTGATTTTCTGTGCAACTTTTGTTAAGGTCTTGTCATAACTTGCAGGGAATCAGCGGAACCCCTGGATAAATGACATAATGGTTGGAAATGATAATTTAGGCCTTCTCTCCAGAGAGTTTACCAAAGCTCCCATCCTTTTTTGCTCATCTGTTCCGAATGTAATCTCTTCCAAATGTGTGATTGAAAAATTGCTGTGGTTAATTGTAATTAATGCAGCTAAGACGCTCGAGATTTCCAATTGAGAAGTAATGAAATGTCTTTACAGAAGCCTAGAAAGACCAGAAGCTTTGTTATCTAAATCCTGCTGAATAATGATAACTGCACAATAAATATGTTCAGATAAGCATTGAGTATTTAATTATAGTTTCAATAAAAGACAAAGCTTACTAAATATAATTAATATTTTAATCAGTAGTATTGCAAACGTCAGTGGTTTCAAGAATCTTCTTGTATAGAAATGAATAGACAATAATCGGGAAAGGGGAGAAATTAAAACTAAATAATCCAGAGAGGCATGAATGCAAAAATTAGATCATTTCCTGAAAGAGACTTTTCAACACAAATAAAACTCCTATATCTAGGACGCAGCAATCATTGTCCAGGCATCATGAGTGTATTGAATCTGTGGACTTTATTACCACAGAGGATTGAAGAGGTTGAATCATTACATATACTCAAGACTGAAATAGGCAGATTTTTAAATCAATGCTGGAATCGAGAGTTGTCAATAAAATAAAACAAAGAACGGTGTATGCTGGAAGCAAAAACAGAAAACGCTGTGAAAACTCAGTAGGCCTGGCAGCTGCTGGGGAGAGAAAGCAGGGTTAATGTTTCAAGACCAGTGACTGTTCTGACGAAGCTGCCAGATTTACTGGGTTTTTCCATCAATTTCTGCTTCTGTTTAAAGGTCATCAATCTTTTAGATTAACCACGAGTAATAACATGGCAGATATGATATCGGGTAGAAGCTGCAAACGAAAACCCTGAAACAATGCTCCAAGCATTGGCAAACCTTCTTCTTGTCCTGCCAGACTCTATTCATATTGCTGCTGGTTTGTCCATCATTGCAGATGGTGGCAGTCTTTGATTTCTCTCCAACTTAGTGGAGGTTAAGGAATGAGAGCAAAATCTAAATTCTGCAAGGAATGTTTCAAGTGCACGGGATGTGATTGACTAAGGGCTGATCTGTTCTTAATTTCCTTAGGTCTGTCTCTTGTTTGATTCCTACCAAACTTCTGACATGGTACTGTGAAACATCTTTTACCATATCTTACGAATGCATCGCTAAGTATATTCTATAGGTTAACAACTACTGGAAAAAATGTAGAGGTGTAAATTTGCATGGAAATTACAGAGATTTGTAGAAAGTAAGAGTAATGATAATGGGAGACTATAATTACACTATTAACTGAGATAGTAATCATTGAAAAGACAGAGGTGAGAAAGGTTTCTGAAGACTGTTCAGGAGAATTGGTTTGATGTGTATGTTTCTGGCACAAAGAAGAATTGTTGCATCTCGTTGTGAGGAACACAGTGGGTCAAACGTCAGAGAGCTTTTAGAGGTCAATGCTCTTGTATTACTAAATTTAGATTAACCATGGAAAAGGCAAAGATCAGAGGACAGCCAATTTTGTTGTTGTGAGAATAGATCTACCCAAGTAAAGTGAAATCTCAAAAGTTGGCTGCTTCTATAATAACAATCAAATAATTTGCTTTAAGTATGAGATAGTTCAGGTACAGTCAAGATAAATCCCCTCAATGGGAAAGAGAAGAAAAATGGAAGGTTAACAAAACAAGTAAGAACCAGGATAATTGCCCAAAATTCATAGAAAAAGAGGAGAAAACATGTACAATACGTAAATAGCAAGGTGACTTGATTGAATTATACAAGATCCTGAATGATCTTGGCAAGGTTGATGTGAAAAGGCTGTTTCTGAATGTGAGTGAGTCCAGAATTAGGGAACAGTGTTTAGGGCAGAGATGAGGAGAATTGTTTTCTTTCAGAGGTATGTGTGATTTTGAAGGCCGCTGCTTCAGAAGGAAGTGGGCGCGAGCTCATTGAATCTTGGCAAGTAGATTGCTTCTTGTTAGGCAAAGAAATCAAAGGGCAAAATCTAAGCAATATAGGCAATGATGAAAAGTGT
Source organism: Ginglymostoma cirratum (assembly GCA_024137785.1). Lineage (NCBI taxonomy): Eukaryota > Metazoa > Chordata > Chondrichthyes > Orectolobiformes > Ginglymostomatidae > Ginglymostoma > Ginglymostoma cirratum. The sequence goes on along the minus strand of JAHRHZ010000053.1, from coordinate 2,985,444 downwards.
TACAGAACCAGGCATTGAGTGCAGCAAGGCCCATTTTAAAATTGAGAACATCTTTAGGGTCATAGAATCCCTACAGTGTGGAAAGAGGTCACTTGGCCCATCGAGTCTGCACCAAAGAACCTCCCAGACCTAGTCCCCTACCCTATCACAGCAAATCCATATTTACCATGTCTAATCCACTTAGCCTACACATCCCTAGACACTACATACAATTTATCATGGCCAATCCACCATTGGCCAGTAGGAGGAAACCGGAGCACCTGGAGAAAACCCATGCAGACGTGAGGAAAACATGCAAACCCCAAGACTGGAACAGCTCTGAAGAAGAGTCGCAGGAGTTGAAACATTAACTCTGCTTTCTCTACACAGAATCTGCCAGACCTGCTGAGTTTCTCCCACAATTTCTGCTTTTGATCATGTGGGAGAACTCTTGATATTTTGATTAATAGGCCAAGTACCAGATTATACAATACCAGAAAATACTGGAGTTTAGAGACACTGCAGTGTTCTCCTTAGAAAAGAGAAGGTGCAAAAGGAGATTTAAAACACATTTTGAGATCACAAGGGCTCTAGACAGCTCGAAAATCAGATAAAATCAATGGAACTAATTAATAAAAAAACGCCATAGTATCATGAGGAAAAAGATTTTTTTTTGTTGAGAGAGTGGTTAGGATCTGGAATGCACAGTATGAGACAATGATAAAGGCAAATACAATCCAGGCTTTCAAAAGATATTGGAACAAACACCCGAAGAGAGAAGATTTTCTGGATTTTGAGCAGAATGGGACTATCTGAGTAGCTGTTTCAAAGACCGTAGCCATGACTGAGCTAAATGCCCCTTCATACACTGTAACATTTTTGTAATTTTCTGATTGTACAGGTATATGATTTCCATGGGTTATTTTGCTACCACATTTACCATTTTGATGTATGACCACCTTTACATCTTCAGAACTGATGCCCATGAGAGCTTGAGCTCTTGATAGGGTTACCTTCCTTGACTGAAAGCTCTGAGCAGGTAGTGTGAGGGGAAGAAAAAAAGTGCTCCATCAGAAGACTTGACTAAACGACACTAATTTATTCCAGGAAATTGGGTGTCAATTGGGCACTGATTCAAATTAAAGTTAGAGAATTTGGCATAACATATCAGGTTGTGGCCCAGGCTTTGGGAGAGGCTGATATCTGCAAGCAAAAACTTTACTGAAGACATTAAAAGATTTAAAAAAAAAACAAATGAAGTACTATTGTTATGAAATAAGCTGATCATGTGTTTTAAATCCTTATTTAGCTATTAGATATTCAACTTACTGAGAGGGAAAATAGCACTTAAAAACTTTTCAGAAAATATTTTGTGCAATTTATGGGAGCTCAATGACCAAATAATACAATTTTAGGATGATCTATAATATATAAACCTAACATTTCCAAACCCATTGATTAGATTCCAGGCTGCAATTGAGTCTAAGTAATCCATTATTCCCAAAGTGAATCATCCAAACTCTTTGATTAGATTTGAAGCTGAATGCACCTCAGGTATCCATTATTCAAAGCATAAAGTCTCCAAGCTGGTTGACTGAATTACTGCTTAGCTTCTCTCTTGACTATCTAGAAAGAAAAAAACGGGTATGACTTGGAAGTGGTGGTGCTGATAGGAACTGGAGCATCATATTACAGTATGTAAATAGATTTGGACCAATTCATTCATTTCCAAGATTTACTGCTACTCTTCTTTTCAAGAGGTCATAAGATTGTTGTGAAATGGACAGAAACATTTCTTATCAAATGTAACAAATTAAAGAGATGCACTTTAGAAGGAAGATTAAGGAGAGGTACTATAAACTAATGAAGGGACAGGGAGATCAGAGGTTGAAATATAGAAATCTATGAAGGTGGCAGGAAAGTTGATAAAACTGCTAAAATAAATGCGATTCTTGGTTTGGTAAAAAGAGGCAAAAGAAGGGATTTTAATACTGAAACACAGCTTTGATTGTGTCAGAATAGACGTAAACATGTAAATATTTTAAATTCACCTCAAATCCTCCACCCATCTTGCTCTTTTTTGACCCCTTACCACAAATCAATTTCTGATGGAGGGGCTTCAATGATCATGTATGCCTCCGAATTTTCCTTCACTCCAGTTTTAATGTTGGCTGACTGAGGTTCCTGGACCTTGGGAAATCCAACAGATAGAAGGAACTGAGTGTCGCAGCATGGAACAGTTAAGGGACTTTCCAAATTGTTTGTGGACCATTGCCAACCTAATGACACCCTAGTGTTCCTCTGACCTATTAACTTCTGTGATCTTTTTCTCTCCTTCTCTCACTTCTTAGCCTCCACATGGATGGCATCCACTTCCGTAATCTCTCTGGAGGCTCAGACAATGCCATTCCAATGCTTGATCATCATACCCACCCATCAATGAGCCAACCAACCACTCATGGATTCCTTATTCCTTCTCCCTCCTAAAGTTTGACAAACCCAAAGAAGATCTAATCTTCCAGTGTCCTGAATGGTAAAGTGGTCCCATCTCCATTCAGCTCTCTCCCTATCTATCCTTTAATTTCAGGGTCATTGGATACAAAATCATGCAAGTTGTGTTAAACCTGTATAAGTCACTGATTAAGCCTCAAATGGAGTATTGTGTGCAATTTAGACGCCATAATATAGAGAAATGGTGGGAGGGATTTAAGTTAAATGGTGAAAATAGAGAAAAAATAATTATTCTCCTAAGACCAGAGAAAATATAGGGAAGGTTTGTTTTTATTTGCTCACTGATTAGGCTGGCATTTGTCATCCATTTCTTATTGCCTTGGAGAAGGTGGTGGGGAGGTGCCTTCTTGAACCTTTGCACTCCGCCAAGAGAAAAGGAGGTCCTTGATTTTGACCCTGTAACAGTGAGGGGACAATGTTATATTTAGTCAGGATGCTGTCTGAGTTGAACAATGGTAACCCACAGGATGACACCTTGGCGGTCCGTGCAGAAGAAATTAAATAGATGTAGACTGTTAAGGGACAATGAAAGTCAAAGGGAAATAGTTGTATTCTTTTCCTCAGCAATGGTCACTGCCTGGCATGTGTGTGGCACAAATATTATTGCCACTTCTCAAACCAAGCCTGGATGTTGACTGTTAGTTTGCTACTCATGCAAGTTTGCTTTCAGTGACTTATTGACAAGGACATGCAAGTCTTTTTGTACATCAACACTTTCCAAACTGTTTCCATTTAAGAAATACCCTGCACATCTGCTTCTCCTCCCAAAGTGTATAATCTCACATTTTTCCACATGATGTCCCATCGCCATGTTCTTTTTCATTCCCTAAGCCAGTCCAAATCCTCCTGAAACCATTTTACTTTTTCCTTATAACACATATTCCTACTTAGTTTAATACCACCTGCAAATTTGGAAATATTAAAATTGGTCCCCATATATTATATAATGAACAGCTTGATCTCAATTACTGATTCTTGTGGCACCCAACTAGTCACAAGCTGTCAACAAAAGAATGACCTATTTATTTCTACTCTGTTTCCTGTCTGTTGGCCAGTCATTAATCCATGTGAGTATATTATCTCCTATCTCATGTGCTTTAATTTTTCTAACTAGTCTTGTTTGGGAACTTTATCAAATCTTCTGAAAATCAATGCATGCTACATTCATCGGTTCTCCTTTATCTATTTTGTTACTTGCACCTTCAAAAAGCTCCCAACAGGTGTCTATTTATCCCATCCTTTATGATGTATTTTAACATTTCCCTACTATTGATGCAAAACTAGCAGGTCAGTTCTGTTGCTCTCCGTTTTCTCTCGCTCCTTTCATAAACAAAGGGATAATTTTGCTACCCTCCAATCCATAGCAATCATTCCAACCTCTACACTACATTGGAAAATAATCATCAATATATCAACCACATCTATAGCCACCTCTTTCAACACTCTGGGAGGCAGACCATCAGCTCTTAGGGATTCATTCATTTTCAGCACCATCAATTTCTCCAGTATACCCTTCTTACCAGTACTATCCTTCAACTCCTCATTCTCCTTTGTCACACGGATCTCCATTTCTTCGGTGAAAACAGACACAAAATAAACATTTGGCTTCTGTTGCATTTCTTTATTCCAAGTCAGAGCTTTTCCTAGCTTCACCAGTAATTGACCCACATTTGTCTTAGCCAGACATTTCTTTTTATATACCTGTACTTGTACAGCTTTTACAGTCCATTATTATGTTTTTGTTTGCTAGATGCATATCCCATTCATCCTTACCTTATCGGTATTTTGATCCTCCTTCGTTATATGCTATGAATCTCTCAATCCTCAGAATTACTGTTATACGTGGCACCCTGTTGAGTTTTGCTCCTTGAAGGAATGTACAGCTGCTGTGAGTCATGTAATAATTCTTTAAAGATTGTCCATAGCCTATGTACAAGCATGCCTTTTAATCTATTTCCCAAACCACCACAAGCAATTTATGTTTTTTGCCTTTATTCAAATTTAACTCCCTTGTTTTACAATGAACTACTTCACTTCCAAATGTAATGTAAGTCCCTGTAATATTGTGGGCACTCATCCCAAAATTATTTCAAGTCTATTCCACTATTTATTATGATCATGGCTGATCATTCAACTCAGTTCACCGCTCCCACATTCTCCCCATGTCCTTTGATCCCTCTAGTCCTAAGGACTATGTCTTAATCTTTCCTGAAAGCCTTCACCATTTTGGGCTCAATGGTTTCTTATGGCAGAGAATTCCATTGACTCACCAGTCTTCGGGTGGAGAAATTTCCTTTCATCTATGTTCTAAAAGGCTTGGTCCTTATCCTTAGACTGTGACTCCCCAGTAATTGGGAACATCCTTCCTGCATCTATCCTACCTAATCCTGTTAGAATTTAACAAGTTTCCGTGAGATTCCTGGCCATCTCTGATTTTCTCTGCTTTCCAGACTCAACTCAGACTAGCCAAGCTTCCCAAATTTCAGAAAATACATTAGGAGGTAAGGAAAGACTCTGGAATAGTGACTTCAGAGCTTGGAATCACCAAAGATGAAAAGTCAGAAGACAAAAATAGAAATGAGGGTGGGAGGGGGAGAAGACAGAGAGAAAAATAGAGAAAGAGAGAACAACAGAGAAATGAGAATGAGAGCTGTAGGAGGAAAACATTGACAATATCTCAGTGAGAATATTTTCATGACACATGTGCCCAGTCAACATTGAGGATGGAGGGGGAGAGGGATTGTGTGAAAAGCTCAAAGGAGGGGGAAATGACAGAACTATAAGGAGACAGACTTAGCTGTGATTTGGAGGCAGGAATTTCTTGACCACTGTGACAATCTGTGTGAAGTTGGATGGAAGGTATCACTGACGGGAGTCTTCCCTTAGATGAAAGGTATCACATCCACATCCAGGTTTCCATTAAGGCTGTGCACACATCCAGAGGAAGGTCATGGGTGATGATGGCTTTGTTTTCAAAGAGCCGGACATTCTGGAGGGAGATGCAGAGAAGCATGATGAAAGGGGATCGGCCTAGCTGGCTGCATATGGCCTGCACTGATCTGGGAGAGTTGGACGGGGAGGGGATTGGCTAGATTGGAACTTAACCTTTGTTTGTGATGCACCCTGTGATTCAGTTTCTAGACAAAGAATGATAATTTAAATAAACTAATAGCAGCCAACCAGCACTTGTGACTCTATTTCTGCAAATATACCTTGGCTAATGGATTAAAGATAATGAGATAGAGCAGAAAAGAGCTTGAACTGATTTGCAAAACTCCTATATGACTGACAGCTGTCCATTGTTCTGTACGAGAGAACAAATTATCTTTTGAGTTATCAAGACCAAATGGGGTCTTTCAATAAGTACAGAGGCAGAGGTTATTTTCTCCTAACTCGATGAGAAGATTGATATGGTGACGAAAAGATTATAAGGGAAGAAACTGTCTTTCAATTGCCAGTGAAATAAAATGTTTTATACTTGCTGAAACCTTAATTAAAGATAACCGTTCTTATCTTTTTTCATTCAACCAAGTCCAACTGAGAATTTTTCATGGAGCAAAATGGGGTTATTTGAAGAATAAGAAGCATATTTCTAATGAAGTCACTGCATTTAACACTTTTGGAAAAGAACATTTAACCATCAGTTAACTCCATAGACTATTTCGTAAAGCTGTAAGGAGAAACAGTTACATTAATTATTTATTTGCTGTTGCCTCCAATAGTGTAACAAGTTAACCCAATGCAAAACTTGTAATGTAGTCTCTGGAGGTTTCCTGATTAAATGCTAGCCGAAACAACTCTGTCTACTGTTTTGGTCTCTGGGTGTTAAGTGTGGGCTCCTTCCTCAAAAGAGAGGCTCAAGTTGGCATTGGAGACAGGGTGAATGGTGAGGCCTACAGGTTTGAAACCTCATGTTTGTTTACTGAGAAATTTGCCCAGTTCAATTTATGATTTTTAGGTCCTCACATCTCACCTCTTTAACCCTACCATCTATGACTTCTCTACGTCCCCTCGATTATCCCTTTCTCTCCTTGATAAATAAAAACTGAAAGAGCTGCAGATGCTGCAAATCAGAAACAAAAATCAAAATTGCTGGAAAAGCTCAGCAGGTCTGGCAACATCTGAGTTAACGTTTTGGGTCCATTGACCTTACCTCAGAACTACCACCTTGTAACTGGCACTCTTACTAGTTTGTGCTAAGTATTGTTCCTTAGATTTACTTTTTTTCCAGCATCTATTTCCTCATTTGGACAAGACTGAGAAATGTGAAGTGACCTATTGCTCCTTTTTCTGTTGATACGATGAATGTTTATGTCTGATTGAGTTTGTAAGAAGAGCAGTGTTTTTTCAAAGGATGTTTTCCACCTATACTTTTTATTTTGTCAGTTTCAGGAACATTTCCAAGATTTTACACCATGATATGCGGCTCTGTCTGTTTTTGTAAAGCTCCTTGGGAAGTTTTACATAATCATAATACAGGCACAATATAAATACAAGTTGTTTTTATTGAGTTGGCTGGTTGTTGCACAAGAGGTAAAAGTAGGCATTCTTCTGACAGTGAAGGAGGATTAACCAATGGTTCTGCTTCTGATTAGATTCTCCACATTACAGTGGTAGCTACACCTCAAAAAAAACATATAATTGGTTGCAAAGCACTTGCAGACATACTGAGATTATGAAATGTTCTTCTAAATCAAGTTACATTATGTGACAGCTGCCTAAATTTAAATGAGGGCTATAAAGCAACATTAAATGAGGCAGTGAGGGCTGTTTAGCTGAGTGCCTAATGGCTTGTGTGCTCAACCCCACTGATTGATGCATTACGTGGCCACTGTGGGTCTCAGGATTTTGTACCTGGAATAATGGAGAAGCAGACTCCCAATAGAATACAATGTACCTTTCTTTTTAATCTTCCATGGGTTGCGGGCATCATTGGCTAAGGCAGCATTTACTGCCCACATCCCTAAATGCCCTGGAAATGCTAATGAATGGATGAGGAAACTTCTTGAACCACTGCAGCCCTTCGGGTGTACATATGCGAACAGTGCCAACATATCCATCAGTCAGGAAGGGAACGAATATGAAAGGTTGTGAATAGATTGCCAATCAAGTTTTGGATGATGTTAAACTACTTGAGTATTTTGGAGGTGCATCCAACCAAAATATTCTATCAAATTCTAACTTGTGCCTTGTGGATGGCGGACAGACACTGAGAGTCCGGAGGTGAGTTATTCACCATAGAACTATGACCCTGCCTCTTTTAGCTACCATTGGTCCAGTTCAGTTTCTGTTCAACAGTTAACACCAAGGTTGTCGATTGTGGGAGATTCCAAATGGCAATATTATTGAACGTCAAGAAGTTATAGTTGGATTCTTTCTTGCTTGGAATGGTCACTGCCTGATACTTGAGTAGCATTAATGTTACTTGATCCTATCAGATGAACCTGAATATTGGCTTGCTGCATATGTGCACGAGCTGCTTCAGTGTCTGAGGTATCATTGACATTATGCTATCGTCACTGAATATCATGATGGTAAAATCCTGCAGTGATGCCCTGGGACTGAGACGATTGACCTCCAACAATCACAATCTTCTTCATTTGTGCTAAGTGTGGCTCCAACCAACAGGGAGTTTTTTTCCTGTGCGTGCCTGTTGATTCTAGTTTTATTAGGGTTCTTTGATGCCACACTCTGTCAAATGTGTTGATATCAAATACAGTCACTCTTACCTCACCTCTGGAGTTCAGCTGTTTTGTCTGCACTTGGACCAAAGTTGGACTGAAGTCATGAGCATATTGTCCCTGTGAAGGCCAAACTGCGTATCATGGTTATTGACAAGGAGCAATGGCAGCTCCTGGTTGCTGTAGGCCTGTAGCGGGGTCTCCTAGTTATCGGTGAGTCAGCAGTGGCAGCGGAACTAGGGACTCCTGGTTGCGTTGTGAGTGTGGGTTCAACATGGGACCTGGCATCAGTGAGGTGGGCCCAGCAGCAAAAGAGATGGTGCCTCAAGAATGGTGACTCCTATGTTGGTGGGTCTGGTGAAGGCAGCAGTGAGGTGGTGGAGGTGCAAGTGTCATTGGTGAGCTGGCTCAGGGTTCAGCACTCATAGCTGAGGGATCAGAATAAAGATAGGCTCTCTGTCAGTTACATCTGTTTTATTCTTTTTATTCTTAATCTATTCAAAATGGTGTCAGATTGTGATAGTTGAAGGTTTTCACCTTATTTCATTGTAAATTTCAAGTGACAATAAATCATTCAATTCAGTAAGTCATTCGATTTATCAAAGAGCAGGTTATTGATAGGCAAGTGTCATTTGATAACAATGGTGATGGCCCCTTCCAACATTTTGCTGGTGATCAAGAGTAGACTCACAGGGTGTTAGTTGACTGGGTTGAATTTGTGCTACTTTTTTGTGGACATGACGTACCTGTACAATTGTCCATATTCCTGCGTCAGTGTAACTGGGATCTGGGATCTGACTACAGCCCCCTCGATCAGCTATATGTTAAAGAGCCATTGTCAATCTGTTCGTTATAACCTTTTTAAAAATTTGCAATTAGAATGAATGAAACAGTAGATAATGCCAAGTGTGATATCATTTTTTACTTGCCATTCTCCATTATGTATTACAACAGTAATAGCCTTTAAGTGGAGATATATGATATTTTAATCATTCAACATGTGGAGTACTGTGACAAGGCTATGTGACAATTTTTCGGTTAAGCAATGATTCTTAATTGCATGTGGAGGCACTCTGAGGAACTGTGGCTTAAGTGTGTTGCTTTTGTATTATTTTACAATGATTAGTCCATCTAGAAACAGTTATCAGAGCAAGCCTGATCTAATTAGGAAAGAGAGAAACTGGGAAATGTTTTATTTTTTAAAAAATCTGCTGATTTGCTGACACCCATCTTCCACTATTGCTCAAAGACAAGACCTGTCCCACTGTCTTGGTTCACACATGAAGACTTATCAGTTAATTGAGCAGAGAGAGAGCTTCTGGTAACTCTATTGATAGATTCCAACATGAGCCCAGTTCTTCTGGAGAAAATGGCCATTGGCATGGTATCAAAGCTCAGCAGTGACAGATTAACTGTTCCCCTTGAAAGAGTTAATACCTTCAGGAGATCAAAGCAGAAAACTAGGAGGAGACAACCAAGAGGTAGGCATATTAACAATAATTATGTTGCACTACATTTAACATCTGCTACGATATCCTTTCCAGTTTAGGTAGTGGAACCATTGGCCCCTGGCTGCGGGTGGGATTTCATGTGTGTAGGCTCCTAAATATTACAATTTTGATAATAAATTGAGGCATCCGAATTAAAACCTTATATCACACATGTTACTATCTCCTAGTGTGCTCACAATGAAGTATGCACATTTCAGAAATAAAGCACCATTTGGAAAATCAGCTTTCCAATATTATAACTTTATTTTTACCTTTCATTCTCTTCAAGCATGGCTCCTTATTAGGAGCAGGACAAGTAAGCTTGCCTCCACCTGTCTGCAATTGTTGGATGGATTAAAAAATATAATTAGAGCCATCAACATTTCTATTGAATTATCAGTGACCATATTCTCCTTGTGTTCATTCCTTACTTTCTCCAACATTCACAAACTTCAGCTAATTTAGATTTCTATGCCCGACAAACTGACTTGCACAGACCAAATTCCATACATTTCTTTTACCCAAGTGATCCTGGTGCATATTTTTCACATTTTCCACAGTTCCATGCTATCCTGGTTGACTGATGTTCTCCATAGCATAGTTCCCTGTAAGTGACCCCTTAACCCTGCTCACTGATTGAATTCCGAACCGCAATTATTCCTTCAATCACAGTGGGCTGAATCAGGAGCAAGTCCATCCCATTCGGTTGCCTTATTCTGCAGCTAATTAGAGGCTATCTTTCATTGGTTTGTGAATGTTTTACCTTTGAGAAATGCCAATCCAATGGCCATCAGCTTTCTTGACTCAGCAGCACCACCTGGTACCATGGTCACAGCTAGGACTGCAAACAGTCCCCCAAAAAAGTCAACACTTTTATCTAAGACAAGGGCAAGTCTGATGTCTTGCTGTGCACAGGTTGACAGATGCCAGCATGGAGGAAAAGACTGAGATAGATAGGGCGAGAAAAGTGAGGAAACACTGTGGAAAGGCATTGGGAATCTGGGATGGCTTGGCCTATGAGCACAGGCTGCCAAAAGGAAGGCACCTCACATTTCTGACTGCCGGGCCACCAGGTTTGAGTTGGTGAGCTAAACACTTGGCACTGGTCTTCCCTATCAAATCCTGGAGTTAGTGGGAGGAGATACTGGAGGGGATGGGCAGCCCTGGGTAAGAAGCACAGTGCCAATACCCAGTTTATGGCCTGTCACCCAGCCCCAAACTGACTCTAAAATTCCAAATAATGCTACAATACTCTAAATCCTCTTCCAAATCTTTCTCGTTAATTGCTTTCTCCAAGTCATAAAAAGCTTCCTTAGAAGCCCTTCTACATTTTTGATGGTTCTTTAGTCTTCCTCCTATTCACTGCTTCAACATGCATTGAGTTTCTTCCTGAATGATAATGTGTTCCTTTATGTGTTATACAGACAAAACATGTTATCATGAGATAACAAGATGTAGAGCTGGATGAACACAGCAGGCCAAGGAGCATCAGAGGAGCAGGAAAGCTGACGTTTTGGGCCTAGACCCTTCTTCACAAATGGGGGAGGGGAAGGGGGTTCTGAAATAAATAAGGGGAGAGGGGGAGGCAGATAGAAGATGGATAGAGGAGAAGATAGGTGGAGAGGAGACAGACCGGTCAAAGAGGTGGGGATGGAGCCAATAAAGGTGAGTGTAGGTGAGGAGGTAGGGAGGAGATAGGTCAGTCCAGGGAGGAGCTGGCTCCATCCCCGCTTATTTGACCGGTCTGTCTCCTCTCTGCCTATCTTCTCCTCTATTCATCTTCTATCCACCTCCCCGTCTCTCCCTATTTATTTCAGAGCCCCCTTCCCCTCCCACATTTCTGAAGAAGGGTCTAGGCCCGAAATGTCAAGCGTTCCCGCTCCTATGATGCTGCTTGGCCTGCTGTGTTCATCCAGCTCTACCCCTTGTTATCTCAGATTCTCCAGCATCTGCAGATCCTACTATCTCTGAAAACATGTTATCATGTCCTCATCATTGTCAGCTGCCTTGTCATAGAATTCAAATTTCATCATCTGCCACGGTGGATTTGAACCTATGTCCCCTGAACATTTGTCAGGAGCTCTGAATTGTTGGCAGCATGACATTGCCTCCCTCCTGAGTTTGAACTTAATCCCTGGTGAAAAAGCTGGCTTTCTCATAGTCTTAAATAAAGGGATTTTGAGAGGGTCATCTTCAGAAAGTAACACTTCAAAATGAAAGGCCATTCAAAACAACTGCACTCCGGTCTACTGTGGACTGTGTTGCAGACTATGGTTTATATCTTCATCCAGATACATAGCATTTGCTCCGTACAACACTGTTGTATCAGTTTCAATAATGTGTTCAATCTCTGAGTTAGGATTTAGCATGCAGTCTTCTTGTTCAAAAGTGTTATGACTAGTCCCTGGATGACCACCCATAATTTATGTTGATCCTGGATGAATAGAGATGAACTGGCTCCACTTCTTTAATATTTTCTAATCAATCTATTCCAAATGTTATGAGACACCTTTGGGGCAGCTGGGAATTGAACTTTGGCCTCCTGGTTCAGAGATAGGGGTAGGGGCACTACTATTGTGCCACAAGAGCCCTTCAAAGTCTTTATTTATCCCTTCCCTTAGTTGGTCACAACAAGGTTAGTTTAACAAAGGGTCTCTTTCCTTATGGATGCCTTTACCCAGCCCAAATGTATTTATGTTTTAAAAAGAGACAATTTAATCCTAAGTTATAGAGAAACTGTGATTATTGGCTCTTAGAGGAAACACTAAACATGTATCTACACCCAATAAAAGTGACAGTTGAGTTCAAAAGATAAAGGTTAAAATGTAATATACAAGTCGGTCTTTGGCTTATCCATGAGGAATAGATTGTGAAATGATGTAACTATAAAGATGACAAGCATGGGGCTGGATGAACACAGCAGGTCAAGCAGCATCATAGGAGCAGGAAAACTTGACGTTTCGGGCCTAAACCCTTCATCAGAAATAGGGGAGGGGAAGAGGGTTCTGAAATAAATAGGGAGAGAGGGGGAGGCGGATAGAGGATGGATAGAGGAGAGGATAGGTGGAGAGGAGGCAGACAAGTCGAAGAGGCGGGGATGGAGCCAGTAGAGGTGAGTGTAGGTAGGGGGGTAGGGAGGAGATAGGTCAGTCCAGGGAGGACGGACAGGTCAAGGGGGCGGGATGATGTTAGTAGATAGGAGATGGGGGTGTGGATTGAGGTGAAAGGAAAAACAGGTTAGGGAGGTGGAGATGAGCTGGGCTGGTTTTGGGACGCGGTTGGGGGAGGGGAGATTTTAAAGCTTGTGAAATCCACATTGATACCATTGGGCTGCAGGGTTCCCAGGCTGAATATGATTTGCTGTTCCTGCAGCCTTCGGGTGGCATCACTGTGGCATTGCAGGAGGCCCAGGATGGACATGTCATCTGAGGAATGGGAGGGGGAGTTGAAATGGTTCGCGATGGGGAGGTGCAGTTGTTTGTTGCGAACTGAGCGCAGGTGTTCTGCAAAGCGGTCCCCAAGCCTCCGCTTGGTTTCCCCGATGCAGTGGAAGCCACAACGGGTACAGCGGATGCAGTATACCACATTGGCAGATGTGCAGGTGAACATCTGCCTGATGTGGAAAGTCTTCTTGGGGCCTGGGATTGGGGTGAGGGAGGAGGTGTAGGGGCAGGTGTAGCACTTCCTGCGGTTACAGGGAAGAGTGCCGGGTGTGGTGGGGCTGGAGGGGAGTGTGGAGCGGACAAGGGAGTCACGGAGGGAGTGGTCCCTCCGGAAGGTAGATAAAGTGGGCCTCCTGCAATGCCACAGTGATGCCACCCGAAGTCTGCAGGAACAGCAAATCATATTCAGCCTGGGAACCCTGCAGCCCAATGGTATCAATGTGGATTTCACAAGCTTCAAAATCTCCCCTCCCCCAACCACATCCCAAAACCAGCCCAGCTCATCTCCACCTCCCTAACCTGTTTTTCCTCTCACCTCAAGCCACACCCCCATCTCCTATCTGCTAACATCATCCCGCCCCCTTGACCTGTCCGTCCTCCCTGGACTGACTTATCTCCTCCCTACCCCCCTACCTACACTCACCTTTACTGGCTCCATCCCCGCCTCTTCGACTTGTCTGCCTCCTCTCCACCTATCCTCTCCTCTATCCATCCTCTATCCGCCTCCCCCTCTCTCCCTATTTATTTTAGAACCCTCTTCCCCTCCCCCATTTCTGATTGAGGGTTTAGGCCCGAAACGTCAAGTTTTCCTGCTCCTATGATGCTGCTTGACCTGCTGTGTTCATCCAGCCCCATGCTTGTTATCTCGGATTCTCCAGCATCTGCAGTACCTTTTATCTCTCATAACTATAAAGATGGTTGGTTTAGGTAAAACTGATATTGGCAGCGCATTAGTTGTTTGGAGATTCTTGGCTTTGCATTTAGCTGAAAGAAGTTTGCTCAGTTTCCTTTAATAGTGGTGTTGCTGACTTGACTTATTTTCAGAAATCAGAGAGACTTGGTTCTTTACCCACACATTTACAGTTGTGTGTAGAAGCTTCCAACTTCACAGCACGTTTTAGCGACAGTGGAACTTGAACCACAAACTAGAATATAAGCATACTATTTTCTAACCTATTAAAAAATAGGGACAATAGTTTTAGTATCTCTTTAACCTCCTTTTTTTATCAATCTGAAAGGGTAAAACATAAACCCGTCCTTCACCCAGGACCAGCTTTCTTTTAACTCAAATCTTGACTGTAGCCTGGGACGCAATCCCCAGGAGATCATAGTTCAGTTGTTTTGAATAGCATTTTGTTTTGAAGTGTTGCTGTCTGAATTTCCCTTGACACACCTCAGGGACAATGTTCCATGATCGCTACCAGGACTCAACATAATCCATGTACGAATTTTGGAATGCCGCAGAATTTACATGCACCGCAATCTTTTGGCCCCTATGCCTTTCCTCAAAATAAAAGACACTTTGTAGTTATATATTCACAAGTAATTTGGGATTATGATTCATTTCAAAGCAGAAGCTAAGCAATCTTTTACTTCAAGAAATGTTTACTTGTAATAATAATTTGTAGTCACAGTAATTCCTTTCTGCATTGGTTCTGAATTATTTTTGCCTTTTTGAAGGGTTAGTCAATGGCTGAAATATATTCATTTTTCATTCTGTCCCCAAGAGGCTGGTCTTTGCTAAAGTACAGTGCACAGGGTCATTAATTCTCACCACCGCTCTCACACTGCTCCTCCAGGATTATTTTAGATTGCCATTACAGGGATTGCAGCTTTGTTGGCATTACACTCTTGATTGACTGTTAGATATTACTTCAACACAGAGAATTTTCAATTTTATTTTTTTACTCCACTATAGCAAGGCTTTGATAGATATACCCAATTCCCCTTTGAGTGGTCAGTGCTGCATTGTTCTCTTTACATTTTGTCAGCTTTTCATATTTTTTTATGAGTACATGAAAATCTATTCCCTCTGCATAAAGAATTTTATTTGTAGTGAGGCCTGAAGGTTCTTTCTAAATGAAATCACTGATTATTATGGTTCTATGATACCAATACTCTGCACATTCTTTATTAGTGAGTTGAAGCAATGAATGCTGTAAGTTATTTCAGCAACTGGGTTATGGCTGACCTAATCCTCACTCGGAATTAGTGTTCATATACTCTTCAAAAGGGGTCACTGGATATTTAAGAATTATAAAAACCCTTAACAGTATTATCCCGTTCTTACCACAAAGGGACTGGGATCACCAGCGGCACCCTTTTCACTACGACTCCTGAAACTAGTAACTGAATACTGATAGGAAGCTGAGCTACTAACTCTATAGGTCTTAAGGTCGGACAAAACGAAAAGCACTGAACCTATTCCAAATACAATAGATACCAGCATGTTGAAGCTAATACAACAAAAAAGAAACGAGCTTCAAAGCCCTGGGCACCCTTCTCTGTTATTCTTTGTATTTTCACATTTCTCATAAAGCAGTAGGTCTTCCTCTCAGAGATGGAAGTGTGTTAAAATACAATATAAACTTTATATTATGCAAATTGCACTAGCCTGCTCTAGCTCCAGCCATTATACTGCTCCAAGGAGGTTTGATTTTCATCTGGTTTCTTGTTTTTGTTGTCACCTAGCCCAGTGATCAGAGAGCTGGACATTCCAGTGGTGATCCATGGGCGCAGCCATTGCTGCTAAGAATCCTGTTCATGGGCTATGCAGTCTCATGATGGGTAAGCCATTAATGAAAGCCTCCCCCAACATTTCCATACCTCCCTCACACCACCAAAACACCCAACCTGGGCACTGATTGGGAGACTGCCATGGTTTAATTGGTGATTTCACCATGTGGCAGGTGTAGAGATTGTAACAAGGTCAGCCTTGTTCCAAATCCTCTGGAATTCCTATTTTAAATCTTTTCGTTTCTCTATCTCTCTGATCGCCTTTGATTTTCCTCAAACCAAATTCCCCCCAATGCCCCATCCTTCACAACATGGATCAGGTTTTTAGTCAAAAACCGAAAGAAATGCAGATGCTGTAAATCAGGAATAAAAACTAAGCTGCTGGAAAAGCTCAGCAGGTCTGGCAGCATCTGTGATGGAAAAAACAGAGTTAACGTTTCAGGTCCAGTAACCCTTCATCAGAACCTTCCTGTTCCTCGGAAGGGTCACCGGACCCGAAACGTTAACTCTGATCTTTTCCTCCACGGGTGCTGCCAGACCTGCTGAGCTTTTCCATCAAATTTGTTTTTGTTCAGGTTTTTAGTTACCCGTTAGTTACTTTAGATATTGCCTCCATTGACTCAATGTCAAATTTCATCTGTTACATGTCCACAATAAATATGTCCCTTTGGACAACTTCCTCCATTAAAGGTGTTTTATTAAGGCAGGAAGTTGTTGACATTTATTTTTAAGCTTCACGTATGACGTGAGCAAAATAGCTGAGGAAAATGATACTGTGGAACTATTTTTACAAAGTGACATTTTGACTCCAAACAAAAGGGAAAGGAATCTTTAACCCCAGCCGACTACATGAAACATTGTACTTTATAGAAATAAAGATGAGTATACCATCACCACCGTCTACTCAGCATTTAAGGGTGTACTAAAGTCATTTTTACACAAAGCCTAATAATTTCAAAATACTACCTACTGACATCCCTAGCTGTTAACTGAGATTAATGAAGCTTTAATCTGGGCAAAGCCATTTGGTAAGAAGAAAGTGAGGATGATTTAACGTCTGATAAAATATGATAAAACAGGCAATAAATTATACATAACAAATGCTAGCAACACAGACTTAATTGATATTACTGCTTTTCAAGTCTGAAAATCCAGGGCCATTAAAAGTTTGAGCAACCTCACAGGCAATGACTTATCATTTTGGGACATAATTGACTTTTAGGTTTTGAATAAATGGGGAAGGCAAATGAAGCTTTCTCCGATAATATACTATAGATGTTCAAGCCACGGGTCCTGACTAATGGTAACATGGAATCAATAATTTGTTCAAAGCTTTACCTCTAACGGTGGTGCATGATATTATGTACCTGTCTCCATCCTCCTCAATCTTCTGAAATGCTTGGAACCACACTGTGGCGATTAAGCTCCATTAGCAGATACTTTATGAGAATCCTACTCCTCAGTTGGCCAGCAAGTAAGAACTAATTCTCTATAGCAGCCTTGTGATGAGTGCTTTTTCTCCCCCAAAGGAGATTATTTGCTTTAACTACAAAATCTAAAACTTCTTTTATTCTCTTCAATCTAGTCTGGCACTCCAGTGCACTGTTCCAGTAGTGCTGAGAGACAATTCTTTAGATGAGATTTTAAGCCAAGGGACTTGTTCGATGAATAATAAAGATCTCACGGCACTACTCCAAGAAGAAGGGGAATGTGAAGTTTGCCACTGTCCGAGCCATCATTCTTCACCAGGCAGTAGTGTTAAAATCAGATTGACTACTCATTCAGCTCTGTTTCAATTAACTCATACACCCAATGACTCTTACATTTCTCTCTATGAAATTGTTGCCTCAAGTGCCCAGGCTGCATGATCAAAAGCACAGAAAACAGCAACTGTCTGGTTTAGTAGAATCCATGGTCACCGTAAATTCAGCTTCAAACCTTGTTTCAAATTTCAGGCAAGTTGTTGGCATTAGATGCAGCTATGCATGACTGGAGAAATGTGGGACTCAAAAATTCAGTGCAAGAGGAACAAAAGTTTGGAGAACATCAGGGCTATAAAACAAGAGTGAGTGAGAGAAAAGGAAAGAGAGTGAGAGAGAGAGAGCAAATGGAGAGCTTTGCAGCTATAAGAAACTAACGTGGCATGGCATTTTGGCTTTAATTCCACCCTCGGGCAGCTGTCAGTGTAGAGTTTGCACATTCTCCCCGAGCTGCATGGGTTTACTTCGGGTGCTCCGGTTTCCTCCCACAGTCCAAAGATGTACAGGTTAGATGGATTGGCTAAATTGCCCATAGTGTCCAAGGATATCTAGGCTAAGTAGATTAGCCATGGGAAGTGCTGGGTTACAGGGTTAGGGTAAGTCGTGGGTCTGAGTGGGGTGCTCTTTGCAAAGTTGGTGCAAACTCAATGGCCCGAATGGCCTGTTGTCACACTCTAGGAATTCTATGATTCTACGACCAGAACATCAGAAAGCTCCTGAATATAATTATTCAGTGTGGAAGAGCTCGAGAAATTGGAGAACTTTGTGACTATTAAATATCCAGCGCAAGAGAGAACAAGAGATCAGAAAACTTCATGGCTTTAAAAATCCAATGTGCGAAAAAGTAGGTGATTGGAGAACTTTGGAATACAAAAGAATCCGGTTCATAAAATTTTGCAGCTCTAAATCAACGAGAGACCAAGAGGTCAGAGAATCTCAGGTCTTTGAAAAATCCAGTGTGAGAGAGAGGAAAAAGTTAAAGAAATTCAGAATCCTTAAAAAAGAAATCCAGCACGTAAGAGAGTGAGACGTTGGAGAATTTTGTGAGTACGAATAGTCTGATGTGAGAAAGCAGGATTTGAGGATATTAAGCAGCTGGTGTAAGAGATTAATGAACTTTGGACAAAGTGTGACTGCTGCCTGGTTTGAGGCAGTCAGAGCAGAAATCAACTTGTGGCCTCAAAGGAAAGTCAGGGGTTGATTGACTGGTGAGTATTACTGTTGGATTGACTGTCTACAACTGACAGCTTTATAAACAGTAAAAATATGAAGAATTGAAAATAAGGAGCTAGCGAGTAGGTGATGAATATTATCTTTTATTACCTCTTACTTATTTAATACTTCTTACAACAAATATGTTATAAGTGTAAGTATTAGTCAAAGTTATCAGTACCAGTGAGGTTTTAATTCATAATTGTAAACAGAAGTAGCACCTTATGATTGAATTTGAATAACAATGGGATCTCTTCAATTTAGAGTCAATCTTCTTACAATACCAGACCGGACAACTACATTTATGTTATAATCTGTCGAGGGAGAGCAAACATTTATTTTTAAAGTCAACAAAGTGAAATCCAGAGGCCTTAAGTGAGAGAATAATACAGGAAGATTGCAAGGCTTTGAATAAGCACTGATAAATTTCAGTATACAACATTTTAACTACAATACAATCTACAACACATGTACAAATTATATTCTAACATCCAGAATTAGCATCAGGTAAAGAATGTGATTGATCACCCCCAGCACGAATCACATAACAAATTAGATCAAGACAGATCCCACAGATTTCTTAAAACCTTTTCCCAGATATAGTGACACTGTGAGTCATCAAATCTCATTATACATCATAAGGGATTATAATTCTTCATTTTTTTGCAAATGTGGCCTTCAAACTCCCTCAAAACTGCTGTTCCATTATAAACCACCTTAATAGATACACTTGGTCTAGTAATTTGTAATACAGCAATTGAGAAAGGACACATTTTGTAAAAATCTTTCATCTTCCACTCATTAGGACAACTTACAAGGATGCCAACTTAAGGGGAAAATCAAGATTTATGCTGTTTGAGAGGAGAGGTCTGGGAATTAAACTACTGAATGGTGATGATGTACTTTGCTGAGTTGAATCAGGAATAGCAAGATTTTATGGCGTCTCGTGCAATGCCTTGAACAATCAGAGTCAATCTGCATGATTTAAAATTGAAACACAGTTTGGCAGTTAACTGTCAATCATCATTAACTGGGGTATTTTCCATGGCAATACCTTAACCAATCAGAGCCCACTTGACAACAAATCAATACTCTCCTCTTCTACTGTACAGATTTTTTTTCTCTCCTTAAATTGGTATTCTTGTCAATTGGTCTGATGAGAGCAAGATAAAAAGATTTAATGAAATGTTTCTTTTTAAATCAATTCTCCCAGGCTGGTCAATCAGTCTACTTTCCTGGGTCTACAATCTCTTGGACTCCCAAATTGTATTCCAGTACATAATTACAGCCACAGCTCTAGATTGACCAAATTGGAATAATTCATGGATTTTTCACGAACCTCCAATCTTGCACAGATGTATAGAGCAAATGCTGTTTATGGGCTCTTCATGACCGCTCTCAGCTACACAGAAGTGTAGCTTCTTGAGCCTCCACGACTTTTCAAGACCCCTGTCTCTAACGCTTAACTATCTACTGACTCCTAAATCCACTTCCTGAGTTCTAAAACCACAGAGGTGTCCAGCTGCTCTCGACTGAGTTTGCAGCATGACCTTACAGAAAAAACCTGTATGGTTTCTCAGCCCTGCAGCTAAAAGCACCAAGATGGCGATGGAGTAGGGAAGCTGAGTCTGGAATTTGTCTGCTCCTGTCGGCTTTCTTTCTCTTTTTTCCCTTCTTTTCACTTTTGCTCTTTTCTTTTTCTGTTTTTCCTACATTTTTCTTCTTTTCTTCATCTTTTAAGCCTCTGGTGGCAGTGGTAGCAATGCCCGAGTGAGATGGACACAGCTCCGCCAATGAGCGAGGAGCAGGCCCTGGGCTGTATCCCCTGGCCCAGACTCGCAGGCTAGGCCAAGGCTCCAGGTCCCACAGCTAGGACAGGGCACCTGGAGGAGGAGAAAAGCAGTCTTGTCCTGGCACAGTGGTCTCCCTGTGTTGGTCTCCCAGCATAGCAGTCTTGTCCCAGTGTGGAGGTCTTGTCCTGGTGTGGACATTTTGTCCCTGTGTTGAGGTTTTCTTCATCTTTGGCATCTGGGTATCCCAGCAGCCAATTAGACAGTCTCGTCCAGGGTTGGCGGTCTCGGCCTGACGTGGCAGTCTTCTTCAGCAGATGCTTCCGACCTAATCGCCTGTGGTCCAGTATGATGATTTCATCCCAGCTGTGTCTTCAGGGTATTCCATCATTCTTAAATCAGCTTTCCCCAAGCCCAGGTGCCATCAACTAAATTGTGATGAACTTTGTCTTAATTTTACATTTTTTTATTATTATGTATGACTTCTGTCGGATGCAGGTGCTATGTTGGGGCAACTTATAAAAAATTACACTGTATCTTTCATGTGAAAGTGCATGTGGCAATGAATGTACAACTCTGCTCTAACATAGAATCGACCAATTTCTGTCCATCTGACAGTTTCACTGAATTCCCTACTACCTTTGAATTCCTCTTCGGTGAGCTGTGAACTATCCAGAGGGAACAATTGAAAATCTTTCAAGTAGGCCTGTCCTTATTTCTAGATAAAATTGCATGTAACTCATAGTTTGGAACAGACAAATGTTACATCCTTTTGAAACCGAGAGTGCCCTAAATGTTACAAACTCACAGGCTTCTGCAGCACAAAAAAAATTGTTTACAAACAAAGTTTTAGTCACATCCTCCATTCAACATATTTACATGTTTAACTTAAAAGTAGGCAATTACTGTGGGTGGATGGAGAAGTGGTTGTTGAGGAGGAACTCTCTGTGATACAGCTTATAGTTGGCACAGAAGACTGGAAAATTGCAATTGATCTTCATTGATTTGATTTCATTGGTCTCTTACTTAGTTAATTGCTTATCCATTGTTTAAGGGCATGTATTCTACTGGACCCAATTCACTTACACAAGAATTGCGCAGAGACAGATGACCCATGGATCTGACAAGTCAATAGCAAGTATAACTTTTGTGACCCTCCCCATCTACATCTGAACCCAGCTCTGGTGAGAGTCAAACATTATGCATATCACCAGGACTGCAAACACTATTTCCATGAGAGCAGAGAAGGTTAATGCGATTCTTTGAAGGTTACTTAACAACAGCATGTTCTGTTCATGAAAGTTGATGACAAAAGGTTATCAATAACTTGAATTTGTCACCAGGGAGTGAAAATAATATCTTTATATCTGGAATTGTTTTGAAATATTTTATCACAGAAGGCTGTTGAGAAAGGCTGGAGCAGATAAACATTTAAACTAAGCAGTTTGGAAATTATAAACTTGCGAGAGAGTTAGATCTTTCAATCTAGAGTCTGAATACTACAGTCGACATTAACAGGTACACATCAGAGGTAGAAAAACAACAGATAGGATCATTGCTCTTGATCATGAACCCAATGGAACCCAGTGTTCTGGAAAGTACATTTATGTAAACAACAAAAGGAGATAAAATCATTCAATTGTAATAGCAAAACAACAAGCTGGTCTTACCACCATGTGAAAAACAAATTTAAGATTACAGCTTATTATTCCTGCTTTCTATTCCTTCCAACACCAATGGTGTTTCTATAGGCCCCAGTGTTTCACCTTGGTTACTGAATAAGAATAACAGCACAAATTGCCATGTTCAGAAAATAAAAATGGAGAAGATCAAATGGAAAAACGAGACAAAGCTCTTCAGATCTCAGTATGCAAAAAGTGTCAGCCCTGGATCACTACTGAGTCAGGAGACTATGGGTTTAAGTCCCACTTAAGCAACTAATTAAGTCAGACATTCCAGTGTAGTACATTCATGGCGCACCATTGAAAGAGACAGCTTTTAGTTAAGACATTAAACTGTGCCCTGCCTGCCTGTCAGAACATGCTATAGTCCTAATTGATGAAAAGCACGACAAATCTCTCATGACGTCCTGGCCAATTTTTAACCAAAATCTAAGATAGGTGATCAGGCCATTATCTCACTGCTGTTTGTAAGAGCTAGGTGTATGGAAATTGACAGGTGGGTATCCTACATTAAAATTGTGGTTATGTTTCAAAAAAGACTCTATAGGCTGCAAAGAACTTTAGCACACGCTGAGTTGTGAAAGGCAGTCTATTGATGCAAGTCTTTCTTTCAAAGGGAATACAGTTTCATGGGCTCATGAAAAATAAATGAAACACTCGCAAATTTGTATATCAAGAAATGCTGAAGTGACTACCATTGGAGGCAACGAGTAAAGGGAATTTGGTTGATCAATCAAAACTTTACTGTATTAAAGTGAAAGTGAAATAAATAATTCAGTACAATGGGGTGATATCCAATGCAATCAGGAGCTCAAAGCCAGTGAAACAGAGATAAAGTGGAGGTGCCGGTGATGGACCGTGATAGACAAAGTTAAAAGTCACGCAACACCAGATTATAGTCCAACAGGTGTTTTTGAAATCACACAAGCTTTTGGAGCACAGCCTCTTCGTCAGGAGCAGTGAGAGAGCAGGGCACACAGACACAGAGTTTATAGGCGGAGAGATCCAGGGCAGAGAGATCAAAAGTTCATACAACTGGTGTGAGTGGAGTGTCAGATGATGTCTCTGCAGGTGATCAAGAGTGTTAGATTGAGAGTAAAGTGTCAACAGCTGAATAACCAGTGAAGGGATTACCTATAATCTGATGAAGTAAGGCAGCGATATAATTATAAAATAATTGAAGTAAGGTAGTTCTGGAGACAAACTAAATGACTGGAATCACATGTTAAATTCAAAACTGTACAAACTAATTAAGGTGGAGAGACCATAACAATTTATCAAGGTGATGCTGTCAAAACAGGACAATAAGGAAGATTTTACAGAACAGTGTGGTGGGATCACCTGCAACATGACATGAACCCAAGATTATGGCTGAGGCCGTCTTCATGGGTACAGAACTTGGCTATCAGTTTCTACTCGGTGATCCTGTGTTATTATGCATCTCTAAGTCTGCTTTTGAGGACATTTACCCGAATATTGGAGGCTGAAAACACTTGACTGCTGAAGTATTTCCCCACTGGGAGGGAGCATTCCTGTCTGGCGATTGTTGCATGGTGTCCACTCATCTAGTGTCATAGCATTCCTCTCATTCAGCCAGATAATAGTATAAGTTATGTAAATACAGAGCATTAACGTGGAGAAAAACATCACTTGACCCAAGTAAATGGGTGCTAATGACAGTAATTATAGTAAAGTGCAGAAAATTACAGTGAAAGCAAACTCACTTAAATTGGAGTTAGTACAGATGTCGAAAGCGTCTATCTCAATATGCTCCAAAAACGACGGCTCTAATCGCACTTTCACAGCTTTCTGGAGAACATGCACCTTAGCCAAAATTCTAATTTGTGTTTCTAACAGATTTTATTTCTGCCAGGGACTGAAAGGCGTAGGATGTCATTACCAAATGGGACAAACTCAAACCCAGCAAGATTGTTTGAACTCGGTGTTAAGTTCTAACAGACCCTATTTTTGATGGTGCGAGATGCATTTTATTTATTGGGTGACATGATTTTTTTTAGAATAGGCATGTATGTAGTTAAAAGTGGATTGAGTCTTCTGAACAGTCAAATTATCAAATTATTTAAATCTCCTGCTTCTTAAACTTTAGAAAACATAAAGCCTCTGGTTTGAAAAGAATCTGAGCTTGCATTTCAGTATTTGATTGTGCATTAAGTTTGAGGGTTATCATTATACTATATACTCGTATAGCATTATACTATGTGCTTTTATGGCCTATCCTTATCTCAGTGGCAAGGGAGGAAGAGATTTGGAAGTTTATAGTTTGATTGATACGTCCAAGTGGCTATTAACAAATTAGTTATCTTTAATCTGGGGCTATGAATACAAATAATTATTTTTATAGAATATTATTTCTCCCGGGGTATTAGGTGTATTAATTTTTTTTAACATTAGAGAGTTTGTTTTGTTTTAATAAACAAGTCTGCAACAGATACTTATAACTTTATTTTAGATCATCACAGCATGATTCCTAAGATGTGCCAAGATGATAGTGAGTGAAATGACATGGAGAGTGTTAGGGCAATAGGTAGTTGGTAGGAGACATGGATTGGAATAAGTTTTCAGTAAATTTCATTATTGTTAGATGGGCCATAAGGTGGATAGAGAGATATGGTTTAACATGAGGGTGTGAGGGGCCATGGGGAGGTAAATAGAAGGACATATGACAGAATGGAAGATATGAGGAGACATTGAGAATAGGTAGAGGGGCATATATTGAAATGGGGGCTATTGCTTGCCTCTTGAAAGAGCACAGGAAGTTTATCGCTAATACACTACCTAGAAAATCTCCTATTCTCCCATTTCCTGCCTCCAGATCCATTTCTTTATTTATTTCCATTTTTTGAAATACCTTGGAAAGTTTTCACTTTAAGTTGCCATTGTACAAAGTTGTTGCTGTGACAAGGATTAATCTCTCCTTATGTGACGCACATTTTGTGTTGATTTTATCAGATAGTACCCATGTCCTCTTGCCCTGTACCCATGCATTAACTTCTGTTTGTAATTTTATTTGACCAGTTTAATTCCATTCACTACATTACATTCCACCAAAAGATCTTCTCATTTGCTTCATTCTCAGATCACTGATCTGCCATCACTGATAGTCAACATTTTTCTCTCTGTCCATGCAGATCTCACTTTAACAATCAGCTGTGTGGTCTTTTTCTACATTGATTCCAGAGTCTGGCACCTTTATTAACAAAACTAACTGAAACGTTGGCCCGAGCTAGAGATAACAGGTCCATTTTTTGCAACTGGAGAAAGTTATTATTTTGCTTTATGCTGGATAATAATGTGCTAGATATATCGTCTCTGAGTGTGTTCAAGTCTTGCTAAAGGAACTGCATCACAAAAACAAGGTTGAATCTCCCGAGCAGTACTGAAGGAGTGCCACACTGCAGGCACCCTGCCACATGATATAAAAGATCCCATGATATGCTTATAATGAAAAGGAGGAGAGATCCTTCTAAAGTCCCAGTTAACACTTGTAACTCAGCCAATACCAAAAACAGATGAACACTTTGCTGTTTGTATGACTTCCCTTGGCAGAGATTAGTTACCACCTTCCCTATACTGCAACAGTGACTACATTTCAAAAGTTCTTCAGTTGCTGTAAAGCATTTTGAAACAGGCTGAGGCCATGCAAATAAGACATTAAGTAATAGGAACAGGAGTAGACAGGTGATGATGGTGGTACTGTCTGGGACTTTCTGTAATTTCTGATTCCTCAGTATGACTACATCATTGGGACAGCTGTCTCAATTTTGACAAAGATTTTGAAAAGAAGGGCTTTGCAGAGCTGACAGGGCTAATTGGACCATTATTTCTGATGCCTAGATTGATGCCTTTTTTTCTCAATAAACTGTTGCTTCCCTATAATTTCTGGGAAGTTATTCATGTCTTCATCTGTG
Organism: Ginglymostoma cirratum; assembly: GCA_024137785.1. Taxonomy (NCBI): domain Eukaryota; kingdom Metazoa; phylum Chordata; class Chondrichthyes; order Orectolobiformes; family Ginglymostomatidae; genus Ginglymostoma; species Ginglymostoma cirratum. The sequence continues at coordinate 2,959,231 of JAHRHZ010000053.1, read as the reverse complement.
AAGACAGAACTGAAGTATTGTTTAATTGTCATGCTTTTTAATTAAGTTACCCAATTTAGCACAGCCAACTCATACGCCAAATCTTTGTAATTTCCCTTATTTAGGTTCAGGATACTAGCTTCGGATTGAGCTATTTCACTTTCTATCCCAATTAAGAATTCCAACTTGATATAGTCATTCATTCCCAATTGTCCTTTCACAAGAAGATCATTAAGTAATCCTTTCTGATTGTACAGTCCCAAATAAATTATGTGAATAAATTATGGTATTCACCAGACATGAGCTCTGTAAACTAAGTAAAATTACCCCTTCCTCATTTCAAAACATTGAAGCCAAATATAGCAAATCCAATACTTCCAGAGCCTGCATCAGCTAAATTAGCACATACCAGCAATCTAGCCTATATATCGTGAGCTGTCTCTGTACACAGAGCTAACCAGTGTCTGTATTTATCTTTACCATTTGACTTCCACCTTTCTTCAATTTGCATATTTATAGATCTTTGCACAATCAGAATGCAACAGCTGGCTCATAGTATGCTCACATAAACCACTTTCACAGTCAATATTTGCCTCTGTTCTCCTCCACCATCCTGCTATGACTGAGATGTTAATAAGTTTATAAAACTAATGTAATTGCAAAACAGAAGCAGAGCAAAGCTAATCTTTACCATTGATGTAAATGAGTGGTAATTTTATGCAGTTATATTACCAGAGGACATGGAAGCATACTTTTATATCTTACACATTAACCTTAAAAATGTTATGATGTGGAGGTGTCAGTGGTGGACTGGGTTAGACAAAATCAGAAGTCACAAGTTATAGTACGACAGGTTTATTTGGAATCACACAAGATTTCAGAGCACAGCCTCTTCACCCCATCATCCTTGCACCTGGCGAAGGAGATGCGCTCCAAAAGCTTGTGTGATTTCAAATAAAGCTGGTGTAATGTGACTTCTGACTTTTAAAATGTCATTCAGCGGTTAAGAATGTAATTTATCACATAAGGGGTTAGATTGACTAATTAACTACCTTCAGAGAAGTCCCTCTTTAAGGGAACCTCATTTCATTTTGCTCATACTTCCTTTTGTGACAATTCTACAGCTTTAAGTAGATTATTTTGTCTTTATTTTTATGGAGCAAGGTTGAGACAGAGGTGCAGAGTGGTCTGCTTCAAGCCAATAAAATTAAAAGTTAGAACAATAGAAGCAGCCTGAATGGGTGGGGTCAAGCTCCCACAGAGCCAGGATTTTAGTTTTAGCTTTCAGTAGCTGTTTGGGTTGTGGAAGATGCTACATCTCTCTGTCTCTTTGCCACAGCTAAAAGCATGTGTTTATTTCTTGCTGCTAGAATTGTATGTGAGACGATATATTTTATTGAATTTGCCTCTGTCAAGGGAGTGTTTATGGGATGTTACTATATTGGAACAGTTGCTATTTAATTATTATTAAATAATCTATTATTCTGTTAGGTTTTCCAATAGAGTTGTTATTTCCAATTCTTTCTTTTGTTTGTATTTTAACTGTAGTGCATGAATAAAGGGTGTTTTGCCTCATGCCTGATAGTTTGACCAATTGAATTGCGTTTGGAATGCAACACCTGGCACTTGCCTTTAAAATAAGAAAAAGTTAGGGTCTAGCTAAATCTCCTTTACATGTTTTGAAGGGGTTTAGTCTGGTCCATAAACTTTGAGCACTTAAGGAGGTATACTGATGTACTAAGTGGACAAAAATATCTTTTTATCCTATTCTCCTCAGGCTTTAGTTTTCATTGTTTACTACCTGCTGTTCCATTCCACTCCCACCCTCTGAAATTGCTGGGATACAATCACCAAAGTTAGGATATTAAGTGGCAATCAGAGTGGTTCTCTACAAACTAAAATAAAACAAGAACAGAAATTGCTGGTGAAACTCAGCAGGTTTGACAGCAATTGTGGGAAGAAAGCCGAGTTAACATTAAAGTTAAAGTCCAGTGACTCTTCGTCAGAATAGTTCTCAATGACCATTTTTAATGTTGAAGTGCCTTAAATTGCAAAGTGCACACTGATGATCATTCTACTCTCTTCCTTTCAGTCCTAGTTTTGGAAGGGCCCATTTCGTGCGCCACCTCCTTTCTCATACCAACCTTGCTGCAGCCTGTGTATGAAGTTGCCATCTTAGGTACCATTTGCCATCTTAGGTACCATTTGCACCACCAGGAACATAGACAAGGCCACCAAGCTTCATTTGGATCCTTACAGATAGAAGAGATTTGCATTTCTGGCCTTCATTTGAACTGAAGACACAGAAGTGAAAACAAGAACCTCCCTAAATCACACACGACTCAGCATTCCTACAAAATCCTTTTCTTTAAAAAAGAACTATCGCAGTGATGTAATTTTCTCAATAAAGATTTTAAGATTTGAAGTGCTTGACTGGCTTTTTTGTTCAATGCATTGTAAAGATATCAGTCTTTGTCTAACGTAAACCACTGGCTGGAATACATTTTTTTGGTGCACTGAAGTGTTAAAGAGTAATTTTGATTGAAAATGACAGAAGATAGCAAAAATGGCTGGGTGGTCTCATCTCTTAGAAGTGCCTCCTACCAACCTGTAGAGAGAAGGAACAGCGCCACAAAATGCAGACCTTTGGCACTTGAACAGTACGTTCTGTCCCCCTCTGAATTAAAGAGGCTACACTGTGCTCTGTACATTTCTGGCTGAATAAAAACTGTTTTCAAGCCTCAGCGAAAAGAAAAAGCTTCCCACGGACCTTCACCCTTTGTCAAGGAACCATTCCTGCTTGAGAAGAAAAGGCAACAATGCGAATGTGTGACGATACTGAGCAGGGCACACTCACCCTCTCATTTGTTCCCAGTGAAATTGACTTGTGCTGGAATTCAAGGTCATTGTACATCATGTTCCCCATCACTTTTCAGCCATTGCGCATGCAAGGCCAGTTAACTCCTGATATTAGAAACCTGTGCTCTTGACCCAAACCCTTCTTCTGCAAGTTCTAAATTTTACTTGGCCAGTCGACAAGAACTCCTGAAAATGCTGGGCACCAGATGCAAGCTCAAAGGAACCTCAGCCCTGACAATTTTCTCAGAATTGCTATTTCACACTCAAGAGACTTTGCTGACATGAATGAGTTTCTTGTGACATTCATTGTTAAACAGAGGGGAAGAAGTTAGTTTAGTCTTTACAGATGGGTATAGATGCCAGTAAAGAGCAACAACTAAAACAATCATATTCAGAAAGATTAGAACTAAGATGATTAATTAACTGCTTTGTTTATTCTGAGATTGCAAGGCTGAAATGAAAAGTGTTGTTACCACATTTTTTTGTTTAAATATGCATTCTCCTTTCACAAAGTATTCTGGAACATATCATTTGTTGGCGCATGAAGTAACATAATAAGTAATGAGGCACTACCATCTGCATCACTTTGAACTTGTCATGGTGCTTATTTTCCTGGTGCTTTTCTCCTGTTGAAGTTGTTGTCTTTGTAAAAGTGCCCAACTGAATGGACACAGACTGCTCATTCCTAGGCATTTGAGCACATAACTGCCAAGACAATTATTTCCTATTCAGGAAATGTCCAGCGATGCGATCTTCTGATAAACAGTCATTAGGTAGCAATCAAAAACAGGAATAATGGGAAATATACCACCTTCCCAATCCAGAGCCAAAATCTAACACATCAAACTCTGTCCCACTTAAAATTGAATAGCATAGCATGGATTTGGGATCAAGATCACAGCATTACAGGCCAGTATGGATCAGTCACTCACTTATCTATAGGCAGAATCTTCCCAGCCCCTGAAAGATGTGGATAATGGCGATTCAGTTAGTAAAATATGCCTTGAACACAAAAATGAGATTCTTAACACGAGGAAAGCATGAGTTTTGAGGAAGGGTCATTCAACCCGAAACATTAACTGACAGATGCTTCCAGACCTGCTGAGCTTTTCCAACAATTTCTATTTTTTGTTTATGGGAAAAGCAAATCCAATTTTACATCCAAGGTTTTAATGATGAAATAAGAATCTCACTAGGAATTGGCAAGCGGCTGGTGCATGCAATAACAATTGGTTATCACTTTATCTTATCTCATTTATATGTAGGTTGATATTTTCCCAGGCAGTGGAGAGAAACTAGACAGTGTCAATTTCCTGTATGGACGTCTGAGTGGATATCTAGTACCCACAACTCACCAGCCACTTCTCTGGTCATCTTTGGCCAGGATTCTCCAACACTCCAGGCACACTTCATTCGCAGATGTTAGTAAATCTTCTCACCACAACATCAGTGCACTCACCTACCTTGCTTTGACTTCAATGCTCACAATTTCTCTGCCTTGCCTTCCCTTGCCATGCCTTTTAGCACAGATATTAAAAAAATGAATTAAAGAAACACTTTAGATGACAATGGGCTGATGGACCATCAGTGTAATTGCAGTTACAAAAATACAGCTAGACAGGTTACTCGTTCCTAGTCCCATACCATCTTACACTTTCCTTCAGGCTCATGGTAGCATTTTGTCATTGTTAAATGTGGGACAAGCATGTGTAATAAAACCTTCAAATAATTGACAATGTTAACTTTTACTAACGACAGGAAAAACAAAGAAAGATCAAAGGAAAAAAGCTGTCTTTGCACCTGTGACTAAAAAGGGTGCCTTGCCTTTCAACCAACAACAAATTTACAGTCAATGAATGATGACTTCACCGAATACGGATTGATTGAAAGTGAGTGTACATTAAATCGTGCGTGGCTCTGGTGCCTGATACAGCATTGCCAGCATTCTTTCTGATTTTCTTTTCTATTGCATGAGCGTCTAAAGTCCATGTGCAGTAGTCACTTCTGGAACCAGTGACTTCCAACGTGTGCTGATGCTGATCGCTGTGCACAGAACCTCTGTAGCCAAGCGTGCAGCTTAAGGTGAATGCTGAGCACAGCTCTACCATTCTTATAGTAAGGTTCCTTTCCCTCAATGGCTTCATCTTCCTCCTCATGCTCCCACTCTCCCAGCTCTTCAGTATCTAATGCATCCCTTCTTTACCCGGTCCAGCGGTATATGGTATAGCATGAAAGGATGATGGGCCGTACTCTGTCTGAAATATACCAACACTACCCAGGAGAACCCAAACATCAGAACCTCATCTTCACAAAGCCAACCATCTGCTCTACCAAGGCACTGGTGCAAAAAGTACATTGTATCTAAACTTGGCCTCAGTCAGGAGTCATATAATGGAGTTATCATCAGGGTGACAGAGGGTAGCCATTGGTTCGAAAGTTGGCAAAACTGTGTTACTGTACATACTTTAAGAAAATCCTCAATATTTGATGATTCCAGAATAGCAGGGCACACTATCCGGCACTCTATCCCAGTGGGCTGTAACTCAACAATCTAATGAGGAATTGAAGTACAGAATTGAAAGCAATATAATAAAGAAAAGGAATTTAAAAGCTTCTACAGATACATAAAAAGAAAACATTTGGCTCAGATATATGCATGGCCAGTCAAGGAAGAGTCAGGAGAATTTATAATGGGAAATAGAGAGATAAGGCCAAATAATTTTTTGTCTGTTTTCGCTGAGGAAAACAAAAATCTCCCAGAATTAGATCCAAGTGACTAGGGAGAATGAGGGATTAAAGAGCATTAGTGTTAGTAAGAAGTCTGTACTGGAGAAATTAATAGCGCCATTAGTTGATTTATCCCCAGAACCTACAGCCCATTCAGAGGGTTAAAGGAGATGGCTACAGAGATAGTTAAAGCATTGGTAATCATCTTACAACATAACATAGATTCTGGAATATGTCCTGCAAATTGGAAGTGTATAAATGTCACCCCACCTTTTAAGAAAGGAACAAGGGAAAAATCATGAAACTACAGACGCATCGAACTTAGATCAATAATAGGGAAAATGCTGGAAGCTATAGTAAAGGCTGTGATAAATGGACACTTGGATAAAAGTGATCTGATTGGACAGATGCCTTTTATTTCAGAAGGCTTTTCGTAAAGTCCTTCACAAGATGTCAATATTAAAGCTCGTGGTACAGCATGTAATGTACTAACATGGATTAAGACAAGGCTAACAGGCATAAAAGAAAGAGTTGAAATAAATGGGCCATTCTTACATTGACAAATTGTGAATAATGGTGTACCACAAGGATGTGTACTTGGGCCCAATCTGTTCATTATGTCTATATAGATTTGGAGCTAAATGTAATATTCCTGAAGTTGCAAATGATGCAAAGCTAAACAGGAATGTGTTTTGTGAGGAAGAAAGCAAAAGTTTCAGTAGGATTTAGATAGGCCTAGTCATAGAGCCATGGAGTCATACAGCACAGAAACAGACCCTTTGGTCCAACTTGTCCATGCCGACTGAGTTTCCTAAACTAAATTAGACCCACTTGCCTGCGCTTGGCTCCTACCCCTCTAAACCTTTCCTATTCATATATCTATCCAAGTGTCTTTTAAATGTTGTAACTGTACCTGCACCTACCACTTCTTCTGGCAGTTCTTTCCACAGACAAACCATGAGGAAGTTTACTGACACGAGGATCCTGAGTCTTAATAAGGGAAACTATGATGGTATGAGGCGTGAGTTGGTTGTGATGGATCAGAAAGTGTTACTGAAAGAAATGACAGTGAATGGGCAGTGGCAAGCATTCAAAGAGTGATTGGGGAAACTGCAAAAATGTTTATTCCTGTCTGGAGCAAGAATGCAAAGAGAACAGTGGTCAAACCATGGGTTACAAGGGAAGTCAGTGATAGTTTTAAATGTAAAAGAGAGACTTTCAAATTGCCAAGAGAAAGAAAAAAATGACCTGAGGATTCAGAACAGTTTAGAATTCAGCAAGGGAGGACAAAAGGATCGATTAAGAAGGGAAAAATAGAGCATGAAAGTATGCTTATAGGGAACATAAGAACTGACTGTAGAAGTTTCTAAATGTAAAGAGAAAAAGAGGAGTGAAAAATCACATAGGTCCCATAAAGTCAGAAATGGGGGAATTTCTAAAGGGGGAACAAAGAAAGAGCTGACAAACTAAATTCACACTTTGCTTCTAGCATCGCGAAGAAGGACATGAACAACATACTAGAAATGATGGGGAACACAGGATTTTGCAAGATGGAGGGACTGAAGTAAACTTGTATTAGTAGAGAAGTAGAATTGGAGTAAGTGATGGGACTGAAGGCTAATAAAACCCCAGGCCCTGATAATCCACGTCACAGAGTATTTAAGGAAGTGGTCCTACATATGGTGAATGCATTGATGGCCATCTTCTAAGATTTCAAGATTCATAGCTAAACTGCTCCATCCCAGGCGACATCCTGGTAAATCTCTTTTGCACCCTCTCCAATGCAATCACATCATTTCTATAACACTGTGTCCAGAATTGCACACAGCCCTCCAGCTGTGGCTTAACCAACATAACCTCCCTGCTCTTAAAATGTATATCACGAAGGCAAGTGTCCTGTATGCCTTCTTAACTACTCTATTACCTTATATTGCTGCTTTCAGGGATCTGTGAATGAACACACCAAGATTTTAGCACTAATATTGACAAATGTGTGGCCTACATACCAGATCCACAGTTTAGGTTGAATGCAGGGGAAGGTAGTGTGTTCTAGTCTTTGCATGACTGCTTCTGCAATGAGTCCTGAGATGGGTGACCCCATTGGTGTCCTGTTGATCTGTTTGTATACTTGACCATTAAAGAGGAAGTGTGTGGTGAGACACAGGTCTAGTAGTTTAAGTATGTTATCATTGCTGATAGAGCTGCTGGTCTGTGTTGCTGCTCCTGCTAGTATTGTGGTCACTGTTTTTTTGGGTGGTGGGATGTCGATTGATGCGAATAAAGCTGTGAAACCAAAGTACACCATAACCTCATCGTCGCTGATTTTTACATTCTTGAGGGTGTTGAGGAAATCTTGGGTCGAGTGGATAGAATGGGGTGATCCATCGACTAGGTGTTTTAATCTTTGTTGTAGGTCCTTTGCCAGTTTATGTGAAGGTGTGCCTGGTAGGGAAACAATGGGTCTGAGGGGGATGTCTCGTCCCTGTGTTTCTCTGAGCTTCCTATTGTCCTGCCATTCTTTGAGTACTCCCTTTTGTTACTTCTTCCAAAATGCATCACCTCATAGTTATCAGGGTTAAATGCCACCTGACACTGATCAACCCATCTGACCAATTTGCCTGTATTCTTCTGTAACTGAAGATATTTTTCCTCACTGTCAACCACCTGGCCAAACTTCATGTCATCTTCAAATTCTTTTATTGTTTCCCATCCCCCTCAACATTTTCTTCTCAAATGATATATATCACAAACAATAAAGAACCAACACTGATCCCTGTGATATGCTGCTGGACACCAGCTTCCAGCCACACAAACAGCCATCTACAACCACCCTCTGTTTTTTTGATCCAACTTGCTAAGTTACCCTGGATTTCATGAGCTTTTACATTCTTTATCTGTCTCCTGCGTAGGATGTTGTCAAAGGATTTGCTGAAATTCTTATAAATTACATCAACTGCACAACCCTCACCTACAGACTTGGCCTTAGTGACTGATCAAGAACATGGCAGATGGAGATAATGTGGAAAAAGCATGCGGTTACCAACTTTGGTAGGAAGAACAAATGTGCAAAGTATTTCTTAAATAGTGAGAGGCTGCAATGTGTACATGTGCAAAGGAATTGGGTGTCATTGTCAATAACTCAAGGAAGATATTCTTGTCATAGAGGTAATGTAATGAAGGTTCACCAGACATGTTTTCAGGATGGCAGGATTTTCCGATAAGGAAAGATCGGGCAAACTGAGCCTCTATTCTCTAGAGTTTCAAAGAATGAGAGGTGATCTCATTGAAACCTACTAAATACTTAAAAAGGATAGACAGGGTAGATGCAGATACAATATTTCCCCTGTTGGTCCTAGAACCATGGGGCACAGTATTAAAATAAGAGGATGCCATCGCACACCTTGATGAGAAGAATTTCTTTCACTCAGAAGGTGGTGAATATTTGGAATTCCGTGCCCCAGGGAGCTATGAAAGGTCAGTATTTAGGTATATTTAAAGTAGATGCAGATATATTTTTGAATATCATTGACGTAAAGTGTCATGGGGATTAGTGTGGGTAAAAGGCGCTTAAGTGTTTGATCGGTGTCAGATACTGAAGCAGTGCATGTTCAAATGTAACAAGATCTGGACAATATCCAGGCTTGGGCTAACAACTGGCAAGTAACAACTGCATCACACAAATGTCAGGCAATGGCCATCTCTAATAAGAGACAATCTAATCACCACCCTTAACATTCAATGGTGCTACCATCACTGAATGCCCCCAATATCAACATCCTGGGAGTTACCATTAACCAGAAACTCAACCATATAAACACAGTGGCTACAAGCCCAGGTCAGGAGCTAGGAAACCTGCAGTGAGTAACTCATCTCAAGACTCCCACAACCTGTCCAATATCTACAATTCTCAAGTCAAGAGTGAGGTGGAATATTCCCCATTTGTCTGGATGGGTGCGGCTCCAACAACACTCAAAACACATGACACTATCCAGGACAAAGCAGCCCACTTGATTGGCATCTAGTCCTCAACTATCCAGTCCCTCAACCAACAACGCTTCGTAGCAGCAGTGTGTACTATCTACAAGATGCACTGAAGAAATTCACCACAAATCCTTAGATAGCACTTTCTAAACCCACAACTACTTCCATCTAGAAAAATAAGGACAGCAGAGACATAGAAACACTACCACTTGCAACATCCTGCCCCCCTGCCCCCTACCACCACCTCCCCCCAACACCATCTAGATGTGTAACCGTTCCTTCACTCTCACTTGTCAAAATTCTGCACTGCCTCCCTAAAAGACATTGTGGTTCTAAGCACATGGATTACAGGGGTTCAAGAAGACAGCTCATCACCACCTTCTCAAGGGCAACCAGGTACAGGCAATAAATGCTGGCCAAGCCAGTCATATCAATGTCCCACAAGTGAATCAAAAAAGATCATGTTAAATGGCAGATTGGTTTTGATGGGCTGAATGGTCCACTCCTGTTACTATCTATCACCAAATTTACTCTCTTCCAATTTTGGTCAAGTTCCCATCCTCTCAACAATTTACTTTAAACCCACCCAAACAGCATTGTTAAATCTCTCTGTGAGTACATTAATCCTGTTAAAGTGTAGACTATCCAGCTTGTACAAGTCTCAACTGCTAAGACACAAATCCTATTCCTCAGAATTTTAATGCCTTTGTTCTTATACCAATTCCCCAATCACATATTCAATCAAACAATCATTCTGTGCTTCTCCTTACGTAGCACTGAGAGTAATCCTGAGATTGCTGATCCTGAGGTGGTGTTTATAAATTTTCTTCTTAAGTCCCTAATGTCTGCTTTCAGGACATCATCCCTCTTCCTGCCTATGTTATTGACAGAAATAGGGAGCAAGCCTTCTGGTGGATCCCATCACACAATCCCCAATCACTGCTGGTAAAATTGGCAAGATGCCTGGCTGTGTGTCTTCTGCTAAAAGGTAAGGCAGGACAGCTACTGTGAGCCTGAAATTTATGACTGAGGCAACAATACAAAAAAAATATAGATGCAGCGAATAGGAATAAAGTTGGTGAGTGCTATGACAGCAAGCAAAGAGCCCTGAGATGTATTCTGCTCCAATGCATGAGATGGGCACCCATCCCTTTGCACAACCCAGCTAGTGGCATCTAAATGTGTCAAGAACAGGTAATAATGAGATATTAAGGAGTAGGCCATCTGGCCCATCGAACCTGCTCTGCCATTCAATAAGGTGGTGGTTTATCTTTTTGTAGACTCAGCACCACTTATCTCAGCACACCCTAAGAGGCTTAATTCCTTTGCTGTTCAAAAATCTATCTATCTTTACCTTAAAAACATTCAACGAGGTAACCTCAACTGCTTCATTGGGCAGGCAATTCCATAGATTCACAGCCCTTTGCGCAAAGGAGTTCCTCCTCAACTCAGTCCTAAGTCTGCTCCCATTGATTTTGAGACTTATGCTTCTTACTTCTAGTTTCACCCGCCAGTGGAAACAACCTCCCTGCTTCTATCTTATCTATTTCCTTCATAATTTTAAATATTTCTATCAGATCCCCCCTCGTTCTTCTACGTTCATCCATGGAGATAGGCCCATCACGGCTCACTAGCAAGTTTTCCAATTTGCCATTAAAACCTTGAACGGAAATTCCAATGATTATTCTCAATATCAAGGATTTCATTCATCTGCTCTTGCCACACCTTCCCAAATGGCTCACCATTGTCTACCTTGCTCAAGGGGTTGGGAAAATTCCAGTCTTTATTTTGCTGTAAGTTTTACATTTTGATTTGTTTTAAAACTTGCTAAAATCTTCTACATTTAGCTAGCTTGGTTTGCTGTTCCTATTTTTGTTCTATGGAATGAACTTCAGTTCTGTTGCTGAACAAAATCTGCAGCCTTGTGTGAATATGTTTTGGTGACCACAACTAACTAAACAAACAAAAAAATGTTCGATCAGACCAGATTTCATTCTGGAATCTGATGTGACCAATACTAACATCAGCTGGGTTCAGAATATTATGATTTATTTGGTTTATTAGTATAATGACTTTGTTTATTTACTTCTGAAGTATTAAGTAAAACATTTCAGTACTTTGGATATTTTTTTCCATTGTTTTTATCGGAGTCCAAGGAAAGAATGGGTTGTAGCAGTTGAAGAAGGCAACTCACCACCACTTTCCAACGGCAGCTAGGCCATGAGTGAATAAAAAATATTCAGAAAGTATTGAAAGGGGCTTCATGGCTAGATCGGCATTTGTTGAGTTATAGGGAGAGGCTGGACAACCTAGGACTTTTTTCTTTAGAGTGCAGGAGACTGAGGGAGGAATCTCATAGAAGTGTATCAGGTCATGAGAGCATAGATCGGGTGAATGCACTCAGTCTTTTTCCCAGGGTTGGGGAATTGAGGACTAGAGGGCATCAGTTTAAGGTAAGATGGGAAAGAATACATGGGAACCTGAGGGGCAACTTTTTTACACAGAGGGTGGTGAGCACATCGAATGAGCTCCCAGCAGACATGGTTGAGACAAGTACATTAACAAAATTTAAAAGGGATTTTTGGACAAATACATGGATGGGAAAAGTTTAGAAGTTTATGGGTCAAGTGCATGCAAATGGGCTTAGTGTGGATGGACATTTTGGTCGGCACAGACCAGTTTGAGCCAAAGGGCCTGTCTCTGCACTGTAGGATTCTATGACTCTAGAATCCCATATAGGCCAGATCAGATAAGGCCAGCTGATTTCCTCCCCTAAAGGACATTGGTGAAACAGACAGGTTCTTAATGACGATTCAGCGTTTCCAAATGTATTTATTCACTGAATTTAAATTCCTTAGCTGCTCTGACAGAATCTGAACTCATGTCCCATTAGTCCAGGCCTCTGAATTACAAGTCCGGTCACATAATCATTGTGCTGTGATACCCCGATTGCGAACAACATGTTTTTGCTCTCTCCTGTGCATGTTATACACAGCAATGAATGCCCATTGATGTGTTACAAAGGATGTAGTCTAAAGCCGATGAGGGATTAACATGACTCTCAATGTTATAGTTCCAAACATCTGTTACTTTGGTTAATACGTGTACTATGTCTGATTTGATGATTAGTTTGAGATACAATCTTTAAACAAAATAATCTGAAAAGTAGGCCTCACAGGTGTACAGCTGGCAATAAAAGAAGACTGGCGCAGTGAAGAAAGAACACAAATGTCACAGGCTCAGCAAGGAGGGTGTAAATACTATTTTTAATGGTTTTCTGTAACTGTATCGATACCAATTTGGAATTGAGGAATTTTGGAAAACTCAAGGCACAAAATATAGGGGACCACCAAAGCTGATTCAGGAGTATAGAAGACAATGTAAGACCTGTGGAGCTAACAATTTATTGAATTAACAACACATTTCAGAAAATCAGATTCAGAATTGCTACAATGCTGAAGAATGCCATTCAACCCATTGTGCCTGCACCAGCTCTCTGAGTGTTTTAACTTAGTGATAATCCCATGACATTTCCCCATAACTCTGCACATTGCTTCTACTTAAATAGTCATCCAATGCCCTTTTGAATGCCTCAGTGAAACATGCCTCTACCACATTTCCTGGCAGTGCATTCCCCTAAATACTTGGTCTATGAAAATAAATCTCATCTCACATTTGCTTCTTTTGAAAAATGCTTTCAAACCGTGCCTTCAGGAATTAATCCATTTTGGAGGGGGAAATAATTCACCCTATCTACTCTGTGCAGATTTCTCATGATTTCAAATTTCTCCTTAGCCTTCTCCTCAGCTAGGAAAAGAGTCCCAACATCTTCAGTCTTTCCTCATAAGTGAACAGTCTCATTCCTGGAACCATTCGTGTTAACGTTAACTACACTTTCTCCAATGTATTCATGTCTTTCATATAGTGTGGCACCTAAAACTGTACCAAAAGTTCAGCTGAGGTCAAACAAATATATTATTTAAGTTCATTACAACCTCCTTACTATTGTACACTACGAAACCAAAATACTGTATAGTTCATTAACAGCTCTTTCTATCTGCTCTGCCATCTTTATTAACTTATGTACATCAATACCCACGTGTCTGTGCTCTTGCACATCCTTTAGATATGTACCCTTTATTTTACACTATCTTTGCTTGTTCTTTGAACCAAAGTGTTTCCTCTCACACTTCTCTGCAATAAATATGATCTACTACCAATCCATCCACTGCACCAATGTCTTTTTGAAGTTCTGCACTGTCGTTCTCATGGCTTTGGAAATGTCCCTTGCACACTAAATCATTTATGTTCATCAGGAAAAGCAACAGTCCGAATTCTAACCTCTGGGGGACTCCACCACAAACCTTCCTCCACCTTAAAAAAAACCATACCATTATTCTCTGTTCCTGATCCCACTGCCAAGTTTGTATCAATGTTGCTCCTGTCTTTTTTATTCCACGACCTATACCTTACCTCACAAGTCTGCTGTGTGGCACAGTATCAAATCCCTTTTATAAACCCATGTACATCATATCAACAGCCTTGCCCTCATTAGCCCTCACTTTTATCTCCTTGAAAAACTCTACAAAGATTCTTTCAAATCAACCAATATTTTCCATGTGGCTCATAATTCTATTGGAAGTTATTTTCTCCAGAGGTTTTCCTACCAAAGTTAAACTGACTGGTCTATAATTATTGGGCTGATCTTTCAGACTTTTGAACAGGTACATAATATTTGCAGTTCTCTAATCATCTGTCACCATCTCCAAATCCAGGAGAGATTGAAAAATTATTGTCAATGCCTCTGCAATGTTCATTTGCACTTCCTTCAGTATCTTTGAATGTACCTCATTCAGTCCCAAAGTTTTATCAACTTTAAGTACCATCAGCTTACCCCATACATCTTCCTTTTAATTTTGAACCTCTCTAATGACTGCATTTCCATTGCTTGGACAGTAGTCACTTCATGACTAAAGACTGATGGAAAGTATCCATTTAACTCCCCAGCCATGACTTTTGCTTCTAATGTGAAAAGCACTTTCTGATTCCTGATTGACCCTACTCCTCCTTTTTAAAACGCTTTTATTATTTGATGCATTTTGGGAATTCCCTCTGTGTCAGCTACTGGTCTTTTCTCATAATTCCTTTTTTGTTTCACATATTTGTTTTATCGCATGCCTTCTGAAACTTCCCCGTTCAGTTTGGTTCTCATTGTATTTCCCACCTGACAACTATCATAAGCACATTTTTTAAAACTTAATTTCTACCTTGAGATGTTATTGGGATAACATCCCATTGATTTCTATATTCTCTATAAATTAATGCTCTTTATCAGCTTACACAGAGGTATGTAGGCACTGCCTTAAAACTTCCTGCCCAACTAGAATTAGGTAGTAAAACTTTGTAAATCCTTATCTTCCTATACATAAGTAGAAAAGACACCGCCTTAAGCTTCCTGCCTGAATAGAATTAGGTATAAACTTTGTAAATCTTTATTTTCCTGCGCAGGGGTATGTGGAAGCTGTCTCAAATAAGATTAGGTGGCAACGTTTGTAAAGGTGTGAGACTTCTGAAATCCTGTAAAGAATGTAACTTTTGTTTCTGCTAAAGGGGCCAGGACACTGACCTTTGTTCAAGCCAGACACTTCGGCGGCTTGAAATTACATTCTGTCACTTCGGCAACTTGAAATCGCCTCCTGCCGTTAGCAGTCACTTTGCGAACGATCGATACTGTATCCTGCTTTCTTTATGTTTTCGATGTAGTAATTGTTTCTGTTATCATGTCGTTGTCCGATGTAGTGATTGTTTCATGTAACATGCGATTGTGAGATGTAAAATTGCTTTATGTATTATGCACTCGATAAGGTATAAAAAGCGGGGACTGTCCGCTGCTCGGGGAGAATCGCTTACGAGACTCTGCACTCTGTGCCGGGTTGAGTACAGTGATCCTCCACGGCTTGTACTTGCTTTGTAATAAAGGATTTATGTTTTTCTAAACAGGTCAGTGTCTTGTTATTGCAACAAGTCAATGAGGGCCTCCAAAAATGAACCTAATACCTTGTGTGCCATCCAGAGAGCTCTGGATTTGTTTACCTTTCTCTTTTGAGAGAATATACCTTGACTGGATGCAAACCATCTCTTCTTTGAAGATAGCCCATTGCTCAGTTACTGTTTTCTTCACCAAATTTTGGGTTTTGGATGACCTATCCAGCCCAGCTCTGTTCTTGCTCCATTTAAGTCTGACCTCTGTCAGTTGATTGTTCTTACCCTGAATTGACCAACATCATCTTCTTCCAGCAAAAGCTTGCCTGCATTACTAATAGTGCCCATAACTCCCCATGAGAGACTACATGGGAATTTTGGTGGATGCGCTTTCCTGTCAAGTCTTAACTTAAACTTTGAAGTTACTTTACTTACTTTTACTTTAGTTACATTTATTCACTCTTTTCGAGAGGGTAGGGCAGGACAAGGTAGGGCAGTGCAAGATAGGGTAGGGTAGGTAGGATAGGGCAGAATAGAGTAGAGTAGAGTAGAATAGAATAGAATATCCTTTATTGTCATGTACTCCAGTACAGAAATACAGGAATACAGTGAAAAGTTTTTACAATGGCTGCCTCTAATGGAGCCATCTTAGGTACAAGTACTTAGGTATAAATCTTGGATGCAAAAGTAGAATAAAAGAAAAAATAGCAAGACTATTAACAATAAACTATAAACTAATAGAAAGTAGAGATTATTTGCCTTTACTCACAAAATCTGTTCTCTCTCTAGCCTAGAAATCCGTACTTTGTCTGTGCTAGTTTAGAAACGAACGTTTTTAATAATAGAAAAAATCCACAACAGCAGATGTGTAATTAACAATCAACTCACAAACTACTTGCCTCTCAGATGTTTCTTCAAACTCAGCCTGGCTCTCAGGATAGCTGCTTTTTATTCACTCATAGGATGTGGGTATCACTGGCTGGGTCAGTGTTTATATTCCTAGCTGCCCTTAAGAAGATGGTGAACTGTCTTCTTGAGCTGCTGTAGTACACATGCTGTAGATTGACCCACAATGCCATTAGAGAGGGAATTCCAGGATTTTGACCCAGCAGCAGTGAAGGAAAGGTGCCACATTAGCAAGTCTAGTTGAAGTGGGACAAGCAGATTGTCATGCTCCCATGTATCTGCTGCACTGGCCCTTCTAGGTAGAAGTCGTTGTATGTTTTGAAAGTGCTGCTTAAGAATCTTTGATGAACTTCTGCAGTGCATCTTGCAGATGGCACACCCTGTTGCTACTGAGCGCCTGTGGTGGTCGAGGGATTGGATGTTTGTGGATGTGATGTCTACCAAGTGAATTGCTTTGTCCTGGATGGTGTCAAGCTTCGTGAGTGTTGTTGGAGCTGCACCAATCTAGGCAAGTGGGCAGCATTCCATCACACTCCGACTTGTGCCTTGTAGTTGTTAGACAGGTTTTTCAGTGTCAGGAGGTAAATTATTCACTGCAGGATTCCTAGCTTCTGACCTGCCCTTGTAGCTATAGTATTTATATGGCCATTCCACTTGAGTTTCTGATCAATGGTAACCCCCAGGATGTTGATAGCCAGGGAATTCAATGATATTTTTTAAAAATTCACTCATGGGACAAAGGATTGTTCCTCGCAGATTCCAATCCTCTTGCTCTTAGAAGGTAAGTGAAAGGTCCCAGACTTCACCCCCGCTTCATCTGCGTCCCCAGATGCATGCTGCCTCACAGATCTGACTCTTCTTGTTCCCATTAGCTGAGGATAACAAGAAGCAGATGTATATGGAACACTATCATTTTGCCAGGTCACGTGGAACTGGAACCTATGTCTGTCAGTTTCCAGAAGAGGTCCTCTGACCATTCCTTGTGTAAAATTATGTTCAGTAAAGTTGGTTAATGTTCACTCATTTGGCGTAGACATGATCTTGTTAGAGGGTCAATCTTCAATTTCTATCCAAAATACAGCAAGCGTCAAAAGGCCTTAACAATTTTCAATTTATGTATTAGTTGGTAGGGGTAAAGGAGTTTCTCGGGACGGCTGGTCAGTCCAGTGGGAATATTTTTGTTCTTCCTGGCCCCACAGTAATACAAATAAAGCATTTCTTTGGATTTTTTTTCTGGTCCACATCTCATTTTTTTAAGCTAGCACTGGTTAGGCTACTCAACAGGCAGTACAAATGAGCAGAGCAAATATGTTGCATCTTCTACCTAGTTGAGACTGAAATTACAAGCACACTTTGGAGCTGATGAGGAAACTCAGTTTGCAGGTTTAAGCAGTCACTTGTTATAAACTAGCAAAGGAATTATTTGGTGTCTTAAGAACAGTCTAAAAAATTGCATCAAGTTGGTCTTTATCATCATGGGATGACCACTTCAACTGCTACCTTCACACTTCTCCCTCTCTCAGATGCCATCCAAACACCAACTAAGCAAGTTTCCATTTAAAAATCTGTAGATTATGGAAGGGAAGACTGACAAACAAAGGTAGGTGTGCTCGAATCTAAAGTTATGGCAGGAAAAAAAAATTACTTAAGAGTGTGCAGAGAGAAGAAAGTCATATCTGAAACATGGGAGTCGAAAGCAGCTAGAGATTCAAGAAATAATTACCATAAAAGTGTCAATTTTAAAAGACGACTACTATCCAACAGTTTTAAGCTGTTTAATAAGAAACATTTACGTTGCCATATTTGTAAGTTTAGATGGTCCAATATAATGTTGGCTAGCATTATATGGGATAGAACTTGAAAGACAGAGACAAAGTTGCCGGTGCCAAACTTGCTCAGGTTTTGTTCTTCCCCATAGTGAGGTCACCCCTCTGGTATGTGTGACATTTGGCAGTGAAATTACAAGTATTTCCATTCAGTATTTATGGGAGGTTATCTTGTGATGCCACACAGCTATCAATTGCAAGGCAGGGTCTATCAGTTTGTGTGGGTGAATACCAACCTCAACCTCTTCAATGTTCAGGGGAGTTATAATGCATGAGACATGTTTAAAATGTGCGACATGAGTTTTGATGATATGCCAAAAATAAATTTAAACGAAGCATCTAAACTTACAAATATGGCAATGTAAATGTTCAGATGAACATTTTGTACTTTTACTCAAGGTTATTGATAATCATAAAGCAAAAAAAAAGCACAAGAAATACCGTAGGAGCTTTGATAACTAATCTGGTAAGGATTTAACTCTGAAATCAGTGTTGGTAACTCGCATGTTAGGGTATTTAAACACAGCTGAAGGAAACAGCATGGAATATCCACCAGGGAATCTCTTTAAGTAAAGTATCGCACTTGAGAAGTATGCTGTTATCTATCTGCATAAATGGAATTTATGAAGCATGAAAGACTTTTTTCTGCTGTACTCCATTGCTAAGCTGAAAAAAATTGTAATGATACTGTAAGAATGTATCATGCAAATGAAGGCAAATAATGCAATTCAAGAACTGATTCTGTGTCAGTGTAAATCTAGATACAGGTTCTGTATTCTAAAATTTGGTCCTTTCAAGATATTCTATTCACATTCCTGAAGGCCTAGCGTCCTCCAAATGCTGAGGAAATGAAAGAAAAATTGAACACTTGCCAGGAATATCTTTCTATAAAGACTGAGTTGCAGTTCAAAATCTGATTAGTTTTGAATATACCAGTGTCATTAAACAATGCCCTCACTGTAGTATACTTTTCATACTTAATTGTTAAGTGACAGTAGGGATGAAAGATATGTCAGATTTATATCACTCATACCTCAATAATTTCTGATCAGCAACAAATTTTAATATAATTTTCACAGCTTTTTGGTGGTCCAGCAGCGTGTTATCTTCCTCAGAACAGAATTTAAAAACTATGGCCCCAGATTTCTTCACCATTCTCAGTGCAGCACTATTGTAACTATGGTTTTAATGCTGACTTTTCAATAGATTGAGAAAACTTTGACTAATTTATATACTACACCTATGTTTCCTTAACTATTTTCAGCCAATGTCCACCCATCGTTAATGTCACTACACTCCCATATAGCATTACTATCAGCCCATAAATTTACGTCTCATTAAGGTGACTTTTTTTTCAGATGTCCATGCCTGCATTCCAACTTTGCGCAATATACTTCATAGCTAACTATAGCTTTCCTATACTCCTAGAGTAAAATCACCATCTGAAGCATACATCCAGAATTTATTATACAGTTGTTCTCACTAGATTTGCTAAAGTCAGCTGGAATCACTCTGGGTCCAAAGATTTTCAATATCTAAAATGATTCTGAGCAATATTTATGTATATCTGATAATGTTAGCCCCAGAAAGAAAGAAAGTACCATCAAAAGCCAAGAAAACTAGTTATGAACAATATGGTCGCTGATATTCATCACCCAGCTAATTGAATTCCAGCTTAACCTATCAAAATTTCACCTTGCAACAATTAGATATGATCCAGTAGCCTTGCTATTTAAGGACTGTAAAGTCTGAGGCTACAGAACTCGTTTTAGTATCCTGCTTTATCTCTGAAGTCCAAAATATCAATGTGGCATTAATTAATCTGCTTATTTACTCACAAAATCATGCTAGTTATATGAACATTGAACATTTTCTTATATTAATTCTTCTGCTGAAAGCTCTCAGATATGCTTCACGTTTAACTGTACTTACCAAATGCAAGGGATTTCCAAGCAGAGTACTAGACAGCAAAAAATCTTGAAACTATTGAGCAAAGTTTGTTGTGGGGCTAGGTGGTGTGTTGTTCTTTGTGGACGGATGAGCCAAGATCGACTGACTGTCCTTCTTCATCTCTATCTATTTTGTGATCTTGTGAACAGCTATCATGACCAGTCAGACATGAAGCTTTCACTGGGACGTTAGATTATTTTGACTGACACTCAAAATTGTCAAAAAGTGGAGGAAGTATTGGGAAGGATATTAATGTTCTCAGGAATAAAATATTATGAACCTCTTTCAATGTTGTGTTAATTATTTGAAGTGACACACATCAAACGGAGAGACTTTAGAATTATAAAAAGCAGTAAACAATTAGAGGCCGAGGAATGTGTTGCTTCTTCCTATATTGTTAAAACTTAACTAAATTACATTATTGCTGTGAGTTTTCATTGTTCATCACTGACAGAATAAAAATCCTAAATGCCAGAAATCCAAAATTAAAATCTATTGATATTTTTGTTGCAGTGACAGGCCACAGAAAAAGCATAGAATGGGACATTAGATGAAAACGAACTTCTTTTCTCTCCAGGACTCATTTCGCAAAATTTTTATTTTTCCTTTCCTGAACAGCACAATCTCAACTCCCCTCCACCCCTAATGCATACCTTATTATCCACCACCCCTCAAGTGATTAGCCCCACTTTGAATAGTTATACAAAGCACGTGTGAGAAAATCAGAATTTCATTTCCACGGGCGAGTTACTTGTCTAATAATTCTAATTAAAATAAAAGGCCTGGGTCATTAACAGACTCAGCCAATTAACTGTGTCCCAGTTCACAATATTGCTGAAGATGCTGATTACACTTTTTCCTATCTACCCCTTGGAATGTTCCAGTTTGTACGGACATATGCGCATCTTTTTCTCTTTCTAACTGTTTTCCAATTTCCTTTAGCCTGATAACCTTTGGCTCAATAATCTGCCAGACGCTTGCAGCCACCATAATTAACAAACAGTGTTTCATTGCCAAGGCTCTGTGCCAGGAACTCTGCTGGCTCTATTAAGTCGCTTTGCTTTATTGCTAATCAAAGCCAGAGTTCAGACCTTGCTTTAATTTTATCTTGAAAAGTCACTGATTTTTGATGTGTGTCTCTCCTAACAAGAAAGAGCCATTAACTAGGTTCATAAATTTGTGTCATTCCTACAGAGCATCAATATCTTTTTAATACTTGCTCTACCTTTTGACAGTTTTGAGTGACCAGTCAAAATAATCCCATATCCTAGTCAAAGCTTCATGTCTGACTGGTCTTGAAAGCTGTTCACAAGATCACAATAGATACGGATGTAGAAGTTTGTGCAGTTACAGTTCAAGAATCCATCATTTTGTTGATCCTTTATTTAAATTAAAATACATGCACTGCTGATTTAACCCAAAATTTCATTAAAAATTTTTTATGTAGTTTGTTCTTCGTTAGTGATGGTAAAAATCATTTATACACCATTTATTCCAGATTATTGAAGAAAAGAAGAACAGAGAAGAGAACAAAAAAAAGAGTTGGGGGGAGTGGGGGTAGCGGTCTACTTTGGAACTGGGACTGGCAACTCCGTAACAAGTGCAGATGTTATTAAATCTCTCAATGTGAGCTGGGCAGAGGGTGTCTCTCCATGCATTGATACATTTTGAAATTAGGGTTGTGGGTACCCTCTAAGCCTATGCTCCTGTGCCTACACCCTGACAGCTGTTCAAACTCTCCACACCAATACCTGTCCATTTACTACATCTGCTTCAATTTAACAAAATAGATGAGAACCAGTCGCTGGATCATTTCTCAGGGCAATACCCTGGCAACAGTCAACCTGCATGGTTTAAAATTTAAACAAAGTCAAGTGGTTAACTGTCAATCAGAATCAACAGGTGCTTTCTGCATGAGAGTGCCTCTATCAGTCAGAGTCTGCTTATCAATCAATCCGCACTCTCCTTCCATGCACTACAAAGGCAACGTGGAGCATTGGATCCAAAGTTTACCTAGAAGCATGAAGCAGAGGGCACTGGTAGAGGTATGTTTCTGTGATGGGTAGCTTGTTTCCAGTGGGGTTCCTTAGGACTTGAGACTAGAGTCTTTCCTATTTGAGGTATGCATTAATGATTTTGATTTAAGTGTAGGGGGTACTGGTTTGGGGCAAACTGTGGAATTGCAATTGATTCTGGCTGTTTACTACAGGAAAGTGACATTGTTTCAAACTGTTTTTATTCAGATTCTGTTGCTGTTTTAATCACTTATGAGTTTGGAACCGACTCCACATTGAGCTGTGCAAACCTGACTACCAACTTGAACCACCTTTCCAGCACAAATCTATAAGCCCTGATGTTACTTGACAATCCTTTTTTTCTCTGATGGGTAGAACATCCCTTTGTTGATTATAGAGAGTTGTCCAAACCTGGGGCCTGCGGTAGCCTCAAGCAGAACATTTTAGAAAAGAAAAACAAATAAATCACAAAAAAGTATATTGAGATTCTGTATTGCCAATGATCATAGAATCCCTACAGTGTGGAAACAGGCCCTTCTGCCCAACAAGTCCACACTGACCCTCAGAGCATCCTACCCAGACCCTTTCCCCCTATTACCTACCTAATCTACGTATCCCTGAACACTAAGGGCAACTTAGCATGGCCAATCCACCTAGCCTGTACATCTTTGGACTGTGGGATGAAACCGGGGCATTCGAAGGAAACTCACACAGACATGGGGAGAATGTGTAAACTCCACACAGACAGTCGCCCGAGGGTGGAATCGAGCCCAGGTTCCTGGCGCTGCGAGGCAGCGGTACTAACCACTGAGCCACCATAGCAATGAAAGCCTGATATTTGTGGCTCATTGCATTAAAACAATATTGATTTATACAAAAAAGGTACATGAATATTACATAAAAACTGGAAATGAAGTTTTGGCATAAAACCGTTCATGTCCAGAGTGAATTTTTTTGCTGATAGACTGAGATATTAATTTTAAAAGCCCTGCAATATTTCACAATAAACATTGAAAAACATTTTCATATGGTTTTGTTTGCCAGATTCAAGTCTGAGATAGACAGATTTTTTAATCAGTCAGGTATCGAGGATTGTCGGGAAAAGGCAGAAAACTGAAGTTGAGGATTATATAAATGAGCCATGATCTCATTAAATGGTGGAGGCGAATGGCATACTTCTGCTCCTACATTCCATGGTCTGATCAAGAAGCTTATGGATGTCCTGAACATTGGGTAGGGTGGTAAACAGTGAGCTATAACCTACAGGGATTATCGACGGACTAGGAAGGTGGGCAGAGCAACGGCAAATGGGATTCACCCATCAAAGTGTGAGGCAATGCACTTGGAGAGGACTAACAAGGCAAGGGATTACACTATGAATGATTACATGAAAATCAGAAGGATCTTGATGTGCATATCCACAAATCCCTCAAAGTAAGAGATTGCGTTGATAAGGTGGCTAGGAAGGCATTGCGGATACTTGCCCTTCTTAGCCAAGGCACAGAATACAAGAGCAGGGAGCTTATACTGGAACTGTACAAAACACTGGCTCGAGCATAACTGGAGTACTGTATGCAATTCTGCTTAACACATTATGGGAAAGACCTGATCACACTAGAGAGGGTGCAGAGAAGATTTACCTTGATGTTGCCTGGGTTGCAGCTTCTGAGCTGAGGAATGACTGGATTGGCTGGAGTTGTTTTCACTGGAGCAGGCAAGTTTGAGAACAGTCCTGAAAGACTATGAAAGACTTAGATCGGCCCCATTTACAGAGGGGCCCAACAACCAGCAGTCACAGATTTAAGGAAAGTGGTAGAAAGTTAGAAGGGAGGTTGAGCAAAATCTTTTTCAACTGGAAGTTGGTGGGAATCTGGAACTCACTGCCTGAAAGGATGATTAAATCAGAAACTCCCTTGACATATAAACAGACATATAAAATATGTAGGGCTATCCACCAAGGGGTGGAAAATACGCTTAGTGCTTTTGGATCTTTGTTGACTGGTGCAAACATGATAGGTTAAATGATCTCCTTCTGTGCTGTAGATGTCTATGAGTTTATAATTATGTTGTAAACTCTCCAAAAGAATACCCTGGTTATCCAAAGAAGTCCACAAAGTTCAGATCCACTGTTCTCATGTTTCCTCTTCACATTTATGATTTCAGGTTTCTGGCAATATAATCTCACTAATGTAGACAGTTTCCTCCCTAACCAGTCATACAGAAATCCCAACCTGAGCTTTATCTCACCTCTCAAAAATGGGATGTGCCATGTCTTGCAATTTACGGTCTCATCTACCATTTTCCCAACAAGCTGCTCTCCCTCATGTTAGAAATCCAGGCCTAAAAAGCTTCTTGACTCAGTGGTGAAAAGTTCTGCATGAAAAGTGTTAATTGTTGGGAAGAATGTGATTACTTTGTCCAGTACCCACTCAATACTAGCTTTAAGCTCCCAATTTAAATTCATACAGCTCAAGGAGCCCCATCAGTTAGTTCCAAAACTAGGACACAGAGATTAAAAGCAGGTTCCTCATTTAACAACGTTTTACAATCTAAAATAGCTGAAATTGATCTTCCACTGTCATCAAATGTAGTCAGCTTTATATATAAATTATTATAACGATTTTCTTTTTTCATTTAAACTCACTGCATCCATTAGGCTTTTGAAAAGTGGAGAAAAAATGTTGAATCAGTTCTTATATTGAGAACATTAGATGTAACAGTATGGAAACATTGACATGATTCAAACTGTCACCATGTCACAGCAACACCATTCTACTTGACGTTTTGTTATGGTCTCAGGCTGCCAAGTGGATCAAGCTTTTGGCCTAGTGTCAGATGAGATTCAGAAAGCATAACATGAGGATTATGTGAAAAGCAAACCATTATAGTTAATGTTGCCATACAAATCAGTCAGACAACTGGTCAAATCAAGCCAATCAAAAAGTATATTTTTCCTGCCCAGTAGCCTAAGTGATGTAGTCGATTCAGATGATACCTAGTGAAAAGTAAGAAGCTGCATTTATATAGGATCTTGCAGGATGTCCAAAAAACCTTTATAGCTAATACAGTATTTAAAAGTAGTTTTTGTTTTAATGTCAGAAATATACAATTTGTGCATAGTGAGGTCCCATGTCAAGTAATGTAAACATTCTTTAATCTATACCATAAGACATAGGAGTAGGATTAGGTCATTTGAGCCATTGAATCTGTTCTGCCATTCAATGAGGCCAATTCTTCAACTTCACTTTTCTGTCTTTCCTCCATAACCCGTGATTCCCTTGCTGATTAAAAATCTGTTTGTCTCAGCCTTGAACTGACCGAATATCTGTAGTCCTCTGCAGTAAAGAATTCCACAGATTCACTACCCTCTGACAGCAAAATTTTTCATCTGTCTTAAACGGGCAACCCCTTATTGAGATTATGCCTCCGGGTCTTAGAATCTCTCATAGGGGAAACAAGCTTTCATTTCCCCTGAGAATAATATGTTTCAATAAGGTTCCTTCTCAATCTTCTAAATGAGCCTAAACTAGCAAACTGAACCTCGTAAGAAAAGCCCTCCGTGTCCAGAATGAACCTAGTGAACCTGTCTGAACTGCCTCCATATGGACCATAAAAACTTCAGGTTCAAGTCCTGGTTACTTACTTGTTTTGTTAGCTTCTGTGTCTACACACTGAAGAGGAGATGATTAACTGAGTGCCTGTTCATTATCCAGTGATAGATGCTAGAAATGACTTACAGATCAGGTTTGGCTATGTGTCTCTCTGGTCTGACATGTACTGCTCTGATTCACAGATCAAGATTGGGTAATGTCCCAGAGGTGACAGCATCCAAGAAATTAGAAAGTGGAAAGAAAATTAGCAAAATTAACTGAAAATAAAGATATAAATTTTGTTTTGTAAATTGAAGCAACCAAACAAAATCTGGAGGAATGGGATAGTGTCATTGATTTAACAAACTTATTACTGGGTTTCAAATCCAACCCTGGAAAGTGTATCTATGATCAGCTGGTGGTGAGTGATCTTCTTGAAATGAGTTTGGTGAGTATTTGATTCTGACTATCCATGTGTCTACAGTACAAAATAGTTACGAATTTGACCCTAAATTGCATTGCCTAAATGCATGATAAAAATAGATTCCGCAGTAAGTATCAAATGGAAACTGTACAAAAATTTGAAAGAAAGAAAATCGTAGTAACATTTGGGATAGGAATAGATAACTGCTCAAATTGGGCAGCTCTTTCAAATAGCCTGTGGAAGCACAATGGACTAAATGATCTCCTTTTCTGGCATTGATTTGACAATGCCATTCAGACAAATTGTTTGATGCAGCAAATAGTCGAGTAAGTGGTGCTCTTTTGAGGTCAGGGTAGGGGGGACTTAGTGGAATTCTTTCTTAGCTGAAGCATGGAAGTGAAATAACAAATCAGCAGCCAGGGATGCACATTGCCCCAATTGTCTTGAAATCATTCAAAATAAAATTTCATCCTCATTCAAAGTTGAAAAGCTTTCCTGTCTCCTGTACCCTCAGAGATCAGGCTAGAGTTCCTTTTTAACTGATTTTATTCGAGCATATGTGAGGGGACCGCACACTTCTGAAGATAGTGCCCAATTTCCCTAATCACATGCATCAGATTACGCATATGCCATGTCCAGGCATTCCTAGGACTGGTACAGTTATCCAATTACATGATTCTACATGCACTACCTCATTATGTTAATAAAGCTAAGAATGATGGAAATCTGAAACAAACACAAAGAGCTGGAGAAACTCAGCAAGTTGGCAGCATCATTGGAGGGAAAAACAGAGTTAACGTTCCAAGTCCGTTTGACTCTTCTTCAGAGTTCTTCTTCTTTATCCCTGTCAGTATTCATTGTCTGAGGTCACATCTATAGAATAGTCATGCAGACAGGGTTCCTTGATCTTTGTATGAGTTAGCACCTCCTCCGTGACACAAGTGGACAGGGGAGAAACAAAGAGCAGATTTGACAATCAAAGGAGGAAACCTCTCCCTTGGTGACTATTTTCAACAGAAGTGTAAACACCGTCAAAAACTCATACGTAAATAGCTTAAAATAAAGATTGAGTTAACACGAGTGCAGTGAGAATGCAAAAAGTCCAAGGAGCAAGTTAGAAATGTTTGAATTCAATTTCAATAAACTTAGGATGTACTGTCTTCTGAACTTTGCATTGAACATTGCAGGGATTCTCTCTGTTCTTGGAATGTGTAAAAGTGAATTTATTGAAGTCCAGTAATCTGTGAGCTAGCATCTGAATGAAATGACCATAAAAGTTGCTGGACTTATACATAAACACAACTAGTTCACTAATGTTCCTCAGGAGAGTAACCTGTCATTCCTACCATGTATGGCTTACGTGTAACATCGATGCCACGCAGTGGGCTCAGCTCTTACTTCCCCTCGGATAACTTGAAATGGGCAATACTTACTGTCTTCCCAACACCAATTCAAATCAACTCTTAGCTCAACTTTTAACAAGCAACAGCCATTAAAACAAATGGAACTTAAAAGAATCATCTGAATAAGTTAAAAAGTTAAGGTCAGATACGTTGATTCATCGATGACACCGTACATGAGCTAATGATAATATCCTCAACCATTAGAGACTGAACTCAAGAGATGTAAGATCCTGATTCTTCCTTTGACACATCAAAGCTATCACATTCGTTCATTGTTAAATTCTTGTCATACTGGAAATTCAGTTTGCCACATGTTTCATTCCCATAAATTTACTTCAGAACACAAGGCATCACAGACAGAGTGACAGGGCTATGAACCGTCTCAGAAAGCCTAAAGATGAATAATGTATAACTCAGATGGTAGCAATAGTAGCAGTGAGTTCACTGTTAAGAGCACCAGAAAATCCAGGATACGAAAGGAAAAAAAAAATCAATCTCCTGGCAATAACTCTTAGATTATTGCATTTAACTGCATTCTGAACACTCCCTGCTTCTATTACTTTGCTCAGTAAATGATTCCAAACACATATTCTTAGTACAAGGGTCTTCTTCTATTTTGGATTTCCTGTTATCTTAGCAAGGCTAGATTTTGTCATCAGAGTCCATATTTTAAACATTTTTCATACTGATGATAAACACAAATCAAATGTATATATTATTACCATGGATGTGACTGACATTATTAACATGCATTCAGACACAGTTTACAAACAAAATGGTAATACCGTTCAGAAATGTCAATTTTTTAGACCAATTGTCCACACAGCTTAGTCTGTGTTAGATCATATTTATAAAAAGTATTGGCAATGGAATTTAAATGAGCTCACACAATATGAGCAGCTTTATGCTCAGTAATACATTTGTGTTCTTCTACAGATGTCCACCTTCCACTCAGAATGGAAAATGATTGACTGGTGTATTTAATGTAATACAGAAGAATGCTTCTTCTCCATTTGCTTGTAAATACGGAAAATCCTCTTCCAGTTGGTTGTTAAAGCAGCAATTATGCTAATTTGACAGCATCACTTTCACTTTACACCAAATCTGCATCTACGTTGTACTCCATTCAATCAATGCTGTAGCTATGGCAACTGCAACTATACTGCACCACCTATAATAGAACTAATAGTAATAACAATGATAAAAGCATTCTGGATACTTCTCTCCACATATTTAATGTTATTACTCAGACATTTAGCAGACACATTTATCCAATATGACATAGCTCAACACTCTGCTGTATGTCACAATGCCTCAAGCGTATACCAAAGTCAAAGGTTAGTGTTTTTAGGAATGCGTTTCATAAACTCAGAACATTTATAGGTCTATTTTTTACCTGCAGTTATGGACCTCATCCAAGAGCATTATAATCGCTTTATCAAAACAGTTTGTGATGGAAAAGGTTAAAGGCTAAAGATTATAGGCTAAAGCAAGGAAAGCTTCTCAGGATTTGAAAATATGGATGTTTGAGTTGAATCTCCAACAATGGGAAAAGAAATCCCGAAAGTTGATCTCTTTTAGCCACATATACGTTTGCATGTAATTAATTTATATAAAGTTGTCTATCTGCAAGGATATAGGGACAAGTTGTTCCGATATTGCCTAAATGAGAATGGAAATTCTCAAAACTAATAAAGCTTCAAGGGAATGCTTTATTTTAGTGAGATGTGTTTTGCTAAAAGTAGGCTGCATTCAACTAGAAGCAGATCCCACAATGCTTTTTTGAAAAGAGAAACTTTCGTTATGTCTTCATGATGTACATTAAGGATTTTTATGGGCTGGTACTGTGGAATTTGGAAAATATGTTATTAATAAGACCAAATTGAAAGTTAAGGTCCAAAGAGAGTTTCAGAGTTTTTAAGTATTTGGGAGGAGGTGGTAGCAACAAGTAGTGGTAACGTCCCAGGATTGTGGTCCAGAATTACAGGATAATACACATGGGATCATATCTCACACATAAATTAAGAAAAAAAATCTGGATTTTTTGAAAAATCTAGCTAAATGATGACCATGTAATCACTGTCAATTTTCCTAGAGACCAATCTGGCTCACTAAGCCATTTAGGGAAGGAAATCTGTTATCCTTATTTGAAGTGGCCTACATGTGACTCGAGACTCACAGCGATGTGGTTACTCTCTGGTAATTAGTGGTTGGCAATAAATGCTGGCTCAGCCTGTGATGTGTGCATTCCATAAGCAAATGAAACATAACTACTGTGAACAGTTTCATCCTCTTTACATAAGGAACAATATACTTGAGGCAGTTCAGAGATGGTCAACTCAGTTGACCCTGAATACAAAAGAAGTGCTTTATGAGAAGAGGTTGAATTGTTTGGGCTTGTTCTCAGTTGAGTTTAGAAGAATGAGAGGTAATCTAATTGGAAAATATAAGATTCCTCTAACAGGGTAGACGCAGAGACATTATTTCCCCTGGTTGGCCACGAAGGTATAATCTCAGAGCAAGGCATCAGCCATTCAGGACAGAGATGAGGAGGAATTTCTTCTCTCAGAGGGTAATGAATTCTTTACTGCAGAGGGTTGCTGAGGCTGTGTCATTAAGTATATTCAGGTACTTTGGGATAGACAATTTTTTAGTCAGTGACGGATTCATGGGTATGGGGAAAAGGCAGCAAAGTGGAGTTTGGGCCCAGCCATGATCTCATTGAATGGTGGAGTAGGCTTGGCTGCTGAATGGCCTACTTCTGTCCTTAAGCGTCATATAGCCTTATTGAACAGAATAGACCAGGAGTAATTTTGAATCAATAATCCTATTTAGCAAGTTTTAATCGAACCCCAAAAATTTAGCAAAAACAAGAAATCAAACATGAGAGCAATTTATAGAGCTCCATCAGTAACAATGTTAGAGGATGAGATATACAAGAAGAAGAAGAAATTATGAGGAAGGTATGGTGACAATGATTGATGATATCGGTTTCATAAATTAGATTGACAACTAGAAAATTACTTCATTGTTGAATCAATTTCTTAGAGCAGCAAGTACTACAGTGAACTGGAGAGCTTGCTATTCTAGACCCAGCAATGTCCAATGATACAGGATGAATTAATAATATCATCGCTAAGGTGTCCCTAGGCATCAGTAACCATAATATGATGAATTTTGCAACCATTTTGAGGGAGCATGTTTCAAATTTATAGAATAGTAATTATGAGAGTGTAAAGATAGGGATGTTTAAAATGAACTAGGAAATTAGCATCAAGGATAAGTCAGTAGAAACGGTTGAGTTCCAGACTGGAAATACTTCATAACACTCAGCAAAGATATATTCTAGTGAGAAAGATGCACCATCTGTGGCTAATGAACGAAGTTAGAGAAAGCAGGAAAGAATATCACACAATTCCATTGGTTAATATTTCAAATCTAATGTAATTCTTCTTTCTGAGGAAGTTATATTGGACTCGAAATGTTAACTCTTTCTTTCATCACAGATGGTACCAGATGTATTGAGTTTCTCCAGCGCTTACTATTTTATTTCAGGTTTCTAGCATTGACAATATTTTATTTTTACAATAATAGTCTGGCCTGATTCACAAAATGGTCAACTACCCACCAGTTAAAACCTGCTCCAATGCATTACTGGTGAGAAAAAGGGTAGTGAGGGTAAGGCAAAAAGAGCAGCTAGGTGAGCTTCATCTATTTAAAGAAAAAATAAGATGTGAAGACATTTTCTTTTAAAGAAAATGGTTCTTGTCACTTTGAGTAAAGGGAAGTTCTATCCAGCATTTTCTGTTTTTAATCTAACACATTTGCCTGGTTTGACAAGAGGCCCCAAAGGGTGAACAACAAATGCAAAATTGTCAGTTTTCTCACTCAAGAGTTGTGCTGCAGCAAGATGAATTCAAGTGAGGCTGCTAGCTTAGAGGTCAACTTTCAATGTAGACCTGACTGTAAAACAAGCCGAATGTATACATGTTTATGTCCAGAGTACATGAAAGTCTGTGGGTGAACTAAAGAGCAATGAATGATCAGCCTGTGTTGAGAACACTGCTATAAATAGTCTAACATCTGCCTTTACTTACCTGGCTGAACATGCAATGCTTTCTCTCAGTACAGCCAGCCCGCTGCAGTGAAGCTCCAAATGAAGCAAACACAAACACCCAAACAGGTTGTTTATACCAATCCAGGAAGACGAACTGTTTATGCTATCAACTAATCCTGCTATGTGACTTAATTCTCCAGAGGTTTATCTATATAAGGAAATCCATGTGCAACTAATCTAATTGCTAATTCAGACTAAATACTGTCAGAAATGTTATTAAATAATCACAGCATGAATCTGTAATTAGTCATTTTCGGCAATTATAACAAAAATTAGATTCTTATTTACAACTGCAAGTGAACAGAGTTGCTCTGTTAACCCTTTCATCAACTGACTGGTTTAATAGAAACCCTGACTTATCTCAATATAATGCTGTTTTACCATGATGAAGGCTGCACACTCCTTCTTTTAAAGCTTGGACTTTTAAAAAAAAAACATTTTTATGGCAGTGTCTTTCCCTAGTGCCTCAGTGAGTTTAATTTGTGCTTAGAATCATAGAATGCCTACAGCGTGGAAACAGGCTCTTTTGGCCCACAGGGCATCCAACCCAGACCCATCCCCCTATAACCCACTTAATCTACACATCCTTAAGCACCACAGGCAATTTAGCATGGCTAATCCACCCAGCCTGCACATCTTTGGACTGTGGGAGGAAACCAGAGCACCTGGAAAAAACCCATACTGACGCAGGGAGAATGTGCAAACTCCACACAGACAGTTGCCCAAGGGTGGAATTGAACCTGGGTCCCTGGTGCTGTGAGGCAGCAGTGCTAACCACTGAGCCATAATGAATGGTATATCTGCATAATGTGGTGTTTTCCCAGATGTCCATGGCTGGTGCCTTGTGGTATTTACCACTTCAGCCTGTATGATGCATTGGGTAAAGGGGTGCTTGAAGTAGTTCACGATGACCAAATCTTTGCTTTGACTTAGTATACCTAGTGATTAGTGATAGAGGATACAACATCATAAAAGTAACTATCATTCGGTGATAACAAGATAGTTTATTGCATAGTAGCCACAAAGACAGAGTCAGGTATACTTACCAAGACTTAGAGAGCTGGTAATGGAAAATCTACTGTCAATGAACTTAATTGAATGACTAACATGTAGAAAATCTGAAGAAACTCAACAGTTCCAGCCGCATCTGTGAGCAGACAAATGGAATGAAGATTTTGAGTCCAATACTACAGAGGCATCTGTCTTCCATTTTTTGCACATTCTGTGCCACTACCAACATCCCACCCTCTGACCATGGGCTTGCCTACCTCAGCCAAGAAATCCTATGTGCTTCCACACCTTAATTTACACCTATTTTACATCGCTATTTCTCTTTCACCTCAATTGGCAATTCCTTTACCATTTGCACTGGGCCTTTACATCAGCTGTTTCTCTTGTTCCTCCATCAAAAACACTGCCATTTTCCAAACCTTATCAGGTCTGAAGAAATGTCATTTCAGACTTGTTAATTCTGTTTCTCTCTCCATAGGTGCTGTCCAACCTGCTGAGTTTCTCCAGAATTTTCTGTTTGTTTCAGATTTCCAGCATCAGCAGGATTTTATTTGCACTACTAACTAGGCTATCTCACAATTGATCCTGGTGACATTCAATATCAAGGCATTCCACTTAATCCTTCCAGTGGCTCAAAGAGGTACCAAAATCATAGAATTATTGAAGTTTACAGCATATGGAAGGTTTGACAAAAAAACCCTGTGTTTGATCTCAGAAGGAGCTGTCCGCTTTGCTCAGTTCCTCAAATATTTCCTTTGCTTTCTTAAACTCAAATATTTATCAACTACATTTTTTAAAAGCTATTCAGCATCCACAAGTCCTTTTTGAGAATTTTACCTCTAAATAACTAATTGCTTGAAGAACAAACTTCCTCCCAACCTCTTCAATTGTTCTTTTGGCGGTCTTGAATTAATAATATCTGGTTTCTATCAATTGGAGGAAGTAGATTTTCACCGTGTATCTCTTTAACCCTCATAATTGCTTTAACCAAAGTACCTTTCACAATCTGACAATGTCAGAAACCACTTTGTAGCTAACAAGACTTTTTTTTTAAATGAAAGTAGCAAAATTCAATGTTGTTTCACTTCAACAGTAGCATACGAGGAAAATTTACCAGATCAAGACAGATTCCTAATCCACACTCAAGGTTTATTCACTGCCATAATGAAGTGGCCGTTGGATTGATTTTTAATCCAAATGAGGAGTTCGGAAAGCCACTGAACAAAAGGCCATTCTAAACAGCCCCCAAACTAGGTCCTCTTTCTTTGTAGAGCTTTAAGGAGCTCTTATTCCTCCTGGTTCTGCACAAATGCAGGTCATTAATCAGCCAGGCTCTTCCTACTCTGTTACATTACAGGACTACAGGTAACCCAAATTTCTCACTAGCAATCCCTTGGTGCCTGTGATAGACCAGTTCTATGAAGATGCAGTCCTGTACTGAATTTGGTTTGCACTAGCATTTGCTAATGTACACAAAAATTGATGCACTAACTTGCCACCTAAACTGAGCTCACATCTTTTTTCCAGGGCTTAACAACAATTGCAATCTAGAGAATTGGATTGGCCAATTCAGACAACACAGATAGCAATTAGATAAAATATCAGATGGCCTATTTTAGTGATGCTATTTCAAGGGATAAATGCAGGCCAGGACATTACAAGAAGTCTTCTTTAATTGGTGAAATGGCATCTAAAAGAGATGGAAACCAAAAGATTATGCTTCTAAGTGTGTGAATTCAAGGTTATGAAGTGGGATTGGAAACAATGAGTTGGCTCAAAGAAAGAAGTCTATCCTAAATTCA
The DNA here is from genome assembly GCA_024137785.1 of Ginglymostoma cirratum. Classification (NCBI taxonomy): domain Eukaryota; kingdom Metazoa; phylum Chordata; class Chondrichthyes; order Orectolobiformes; family Ginglymostomatidae; genus Ginglymostoma; species Ginglymostoma cirratum. The sequence continues at coordinate 2,924,659 of JAHRHZ010000053.1, read as the reverse complement.
AGAGATCTCTTGGATATTTATTTAAAATATCAAGCTTGCCTGCTTATTTCTAAACCATCCTTTTAATTGAAGCTTTCTGCTCTTTCCCAGTATACCGTAACCTGTAATGGTGGTATTCCTCTGACAGTCCTACATTGGTCCCATAGTCCTGCATCTGGAAAGATGACTGTAGACATATGCTGTTATGGGCACATTATTGATTCTTGTTTCATCAAGTTTTCTTTAGCTTCAAACACCCAGGAAGAGATTATTGCTGCATAACTCTATGTCTCCAATGAAATTTACAAGCAATAAAAATTAAAATTTCCCTTTTAAAATTTCAATGTTATCAGGTCAGAATGTGATGGGTCTCTAATGTCAATGTGAGTTGAGCAGAAGAATGTAATTGCACAATGTTTCTTCATGTGCTAGTTCGGTTTACTTGCAATAGGAATTATTCCAATTCCTTAAATCAAGGCCATTAAATGCAAAGTATGCAGCACTGCCAAAGAAATTATCCAATGTGAGAGATAGACGGCATGCTGAGACTGGTCATCTTCCCAAACCATGTGCATCTGAAATCTATACAAAGGATAATACGCCTAGTTTGGGCTCTTGTGGTACAGTGATAGTGTCCCTACCTCTGAACTTAGTAACCTAGGTTCAAATTCCTCCTGCTCCAGAGGTGTGTAATAACATCTCTGAAGAGGCTGGTTAGAAAATAAGTACCCAGTAAACTGATTATAAGTGGTGCATTGGCAGTGTCCCTACCTCTGAGTCAAAACAACTCTAGTGATGTGTCCTAACATCCCCGAATAGGTTGTTTGAAAAAAAAAATACAGGTAAGTGATTCTAAACAGGTTCACCACTGTTCCAACAAGCACATTCCTAAACACAAGCCTACTTGGGATGCTTGTAGCACAGTGGTAGTAAAACCATCAGATCTGGGAACAGAATTAACAAATTTGGCCCATCGAGTCTGCTCCGCCATTTGATCATGGCTAACGTGTTTCTCAACCCCGTCCTCCCGCCTTCTCACCGAATCCTTGATCCCCTTACTGATCAAGAACCTCTGTCTTAAATACACTCAATGGCTTGGTCCCCACAGCCTTCTGCGGCAATGTGTTCCACAGATTCACCACTTTCTGGCTAAAGAAATTCTTCCACATCCCAGTTCAAAAGGGACATCTCTTCACTCTGGGGCTGTGCACTTAGGTCCTAGTCTCTCCTACTAGTGGAAATATCTTCTCCATGTCCCCTCTATCCAAACCTCTCAGAATTCTGAAAGTTTCAATGAAACTTACTCTCATCCTTCCAAACTCCGTTGAGTACAGATGCAGAATCATCGCCCACTCCTACATGACAAGACCTTCATGCCTGAGATCATTTTTGTGAACCTCCTCTGGACCCCCTTCAAAGCCAGCACATTCTTCCTTAAATAACATCACCAGATCTTTATGCAGCTATGGCAGTTTATCTCTGCTCTTGTATTCTAGCCCTCTTGAAATGAATGCTAATATTGCATTTGCCTTCCTATCCGCCAACTGAAACTGCATGTTAACCTTAAGAGAATCCTGAACTAGGACTCACAAGTTTCTTTGTACTTCAGATTTCCGAAGCCTTTCCCAGTTTAGAAAATAGTCTATGCCTCTATTCATCCTGCCAAAGTGCCTAATTCACTTTCTCACATTGTGTTCCATCTGTCATTTCTTTGCCCACTGCCCCAGCCTCTGTCCAAATCCACTGCCGCCTCTCCACTTCCTCAACACAACCTATCTTTGTGTCATCTGCAAACTTAGCAATGATGCCCTCAGTTCCTCCGTCCAGATCATTAATGTATAACGTAAATAGCTGTAGTCCCAACATAGACCCCTGTGGAAACCCACTAGTCATCGGCTGCCATCCTGAAAAAGACCCTTTTATCCATACACTCTATTTTCTACCAGTCAGACAGTCCTCTATCCATGCCAGTACCTTGCCACTAACACCATGATCTCTTATTTTATTTAGCAGATTCCTGTGCGACACCGTGTCAGAAGCCTTCTGGCAATCCAAATAGATCATATCGATTGGCAATCCTTTGTCCAACTTGTTCATTATCTGCTCAAAGAATTCTAACAGATTTGTCAGTCATGACCTCCCCTTGATGAAGCCATGCTGATTCGGCCTTATTTTGCCATATACTTCCAACTACTCCGTAATCTCACCCTTAATAATGGACTGTAAAATCTTAGCAATAACTAAGTTCAGGCTAACCTGCCAATAGTTTCTTGTCTTCTCCCTCTCTCTCTCTTCTAAAACAGGGTTGTTACATTTGTCATTTTCCAATCCCCTGGGACCTTCCCTGACTTCAGTGATGCTTGAAAAGCCTCTACATCTCCTGAGCTTCTCATCCATAATTCTGGGGTGGAGTCCTTTTGGTCCAGATAATTTATCCACCTTCAGACTTTTCAGTTTCTGAAGCACCTTCTCCCAAGTGATAGCCACTACATTCACCTCTTCCCTTTAACTCTCTTGAGTTAAATTCTGGTGTTTCCACTGTGAATACTGATGCAAAATACCTATTTGGTTACTCTGCCGTTTTTTTGTTCCCCATTACTACTTCTCCATCCTCATTTTCTATTTGTCTAATATCCACTCTTGCCTCCCTCATACTTTTTCAATATTTTAATAAAACTCTTGCAATTTTTTTTAATAAAACTAGCCAACTTACTTGCGTATTTCATCTTCTCCCCTCATTGTTTTTTTTAAGTTATCTCTTGCTGGTTTTTAAAGGCTTCCCAATCCTCTGGCTTTCCCACTAAGCTTCATCACATTTTATTTTGCTTTCATGCTGTCCCTGATTCCTTTGATGGTTGCCTTGTCATCCCCTTCATAAGTCTCTTCTTCCTTGTGAAGAATTTCTATTGTGCCTCCTGAATTACTCCCAGAAATTCCTGTCATTGCTGCTTCACCATCTATCATGCTAGACTCTGCTTCCAATCAACTCTGGGCAGTTTTTCCCTCATGTCTTTGTAGCTATCTTTACTCAATGGACTCTCCTAAGTTATCTTTATTTTATCTTATTTTGTTCCAAGTTAATGTGAATGGCGCCATATATGTACGGCAAAGGTACACACTTTTCATGGTATTTTTACATTGAATAAGCGTGACAATAAATGATTCAATTCAATCAATTCAATTCAATTTTAATACTGTTACATCTGATCACAGCTTCTCCCTCTCAAACTGCAGTGTGAATTCTATCATATTACGGTCACCGGTCCCGAAGGGTTCCTTCACCTTAAGCTCCGTAATCAATTCTGCCTCATTATATGCAAGCATCCTTGTCTCTGAGCTCAGTGTCCTGGGTTCAAGCCCAGGACACTTCCAAACCAATACTAACTGGTATTCATTTCCCTATCTCAGCAGTGTAGCCACAAGAAATCGGAAATGTTATACTGATACATAAGGGTCATGATCCCAGGGTTAAGCTAATACATATTGCATGTACAGCTGAGGACACTTTACAGCTATCTAATTTACTTGGTTGACCTGCTTATAACATTCATGACACAAGTTGTATTTTATGAAGAAAGGTAACATTGACCATTATATGTGCAGATCAGAGTGTATTTAGCTCAGCACCAGAAACGAGTCAGTCAGGTTCCTGAGTTAACAAAGAAATATTCTATCACCAATTAAATGTATTCAAGCAAAGATTCTCATTAGTTTAAATGTTATAAAAACTTTGCAAACATCGTCGAGTCTAAAATATTTCCCAAGTCAAAAATTACAAAAATTCTACAGGGTATTTTCTTAGATGTATTTTGTCCAAGCAACAGTTAAATTCTGGAAAATAATTATTCACAGCTTGTCTAAACGTTGGCCTTTAGCAGTTGCACACAAGCTGTTGGCAATGGGATGTCTTCTTGGATCAGCTTTGGTTGGCTGTATTCACAGGCAGGTAGAAAGAAAGGCTGGGTATTATATTCAGGGGGTGACACGTGAATATAATACCATGCCTTTCTTTCTTCCCCAAACCCCTATGTGCAAAGGGTCATGGGATAATTAGTGATTTAATTACATTTGCCAAGTTTGTTGCCAATTTTAGAGTAAAAGCTCAGCAGGTCTGGCAGCATCTGTGCAGAGAAATCAGAGTTAACTTTTCGGGTCAAGTGGCCCTTCTTCAGACCCTTCCTTTCTCTCCACAGATGCAGCCAGACCTGGGAACATTTCCAGCAGTTTCTGTATTTGTTTCTGATTTATAGCATCCTCGGTTCTTTCGGTTTTTATTTGTTAATTTTAGTAACTGCCCACTCTCTATATTATGGGAGTCAGCTCTGGGGTAGGGTGGAAAGGAGGGATGCCCAGCCTGTCTGGAACACATAGCTGACTGTTGCTGCTGTAGCTGGAGTCTTCTGCTTTACAAAGTGGTTGTCGCAAAAGGAATTCACAATGTATAAACATATGTCCATTCAATTCTAAGTTAATGTTTTATTTAACACGTCTTCATAACTGAATGCATGAAATAGGCTAAGTATTCCACCCTAAAATCTTGATCAGCAGAAAATGTGTTCTGAGGATAAAGCATGGAAAAAAGCATATACTGCTGGACTGACAGGAGATAGTTACTAACAGCACGGTGAGTGGAAAAGCATAAACCCTCTTCAGAACTGGATAGCCCTAAAAATGTAGAGTAAAATGTTGACCACTCTAATCGTTTTAATGATATGTCTTTTACTTAAATGTCGTGTCTAATGATTTCTTTTATTATCACAGGTTTCCGATATTTAATGATCTAGTTATTAGTACGAAGCTTAATGCCCTTTTATTACAAAGCTGTAAGATTAAGCTCCGTGAAGCACAATTACCAGCCCTTTGTGTAGTAGTACGGATGATTAGATATTATTCACTGATGAACTTCAATTAAGGAGCAACACAGCAGTGAGTCACATATCATTGTTTAAAGTCACTTGATACAAAGTTAATGGATTGGAAAGGGCAGATATTTGGACATTGGGTATTTTAAAACAATCTTCTACTTTTGAAAAAAAGAGTTCACTTTATGCAATGGGAAAGGGTGCATTTCAAAAAACATTTAAACCACAAATTGATCTCTCCTGCTGGGTGGAACTATCTCTGAAGGTGGGATTGCAGTAGCAGAACATGTTAGGCTAAGGGCTTCATGAATGTTTATATTTTTCTTATTCTTCCCCAATGCGAAGTCTCATGACTACCCAAAACCCGACTTCACATACAGCACCTCAAAGCATGACTCCACGCTGAGATTTGGTTCAAACAGATTAGTATTAGTTAACTCACTTAAGTAGCCTTCCACTAACTTGGAACTGAAAAGTGAGTTTTGAATGCTAATGAACTGATTCTCCAGAGGATGTCGTGTTCATGTCTGTGGAATATGGCTTGAGCCCTTTCAGCTGCATTTACTGACACCAACCTAAGCTTCACTTAAAATTGGCTGTGTGCAGATTTTGGGGGTTGCGGTGGTTGGGGGATGGTTAAAAATCCCCTCCTCATCACTGAAGCCCCCAGTTCAAAATCATGCATCCTTCCCTGCACATGCTCAGTAATGCATTTACTCATGACATCTGAGTGGGCGATGGTGGGAATGGGATCAAATTTAAGATCTGAAAGACAAAGTATTTCTGACTATATAACAATCTCAGTACTTCACTGATGTATCAGTGTGGACTATGTACTGTAATCCACAAGTGAAGCCTGAACATTTTGCCTGGTCACTATGTGAAACTGCCAGCAACAAATTAGTGAACTCTAGATAACTGTGTGATAAAGCTTGATGGTGAAAATATTCAATTTACCAGTGCTGAGATTCTTTATTATGCTCTGATCATTTCCCTTCAAACTCAGGGGGACTGATAACTTGTTCAGTTATGACTCTATAGGTATGGAGGGATATGGATCAAATGCAGACAAATGGGACTAGATTAATTGTGGAAACAGAGCGGCATGGGCAAGTTGGGCCAAAGAGCCTGTTTCCATGCTGTAAACCTCAATGACTCTATGACGGCACATATATTTTAACATCAGTGCTTAGAACTGTGTGTTTCCAAATGAAAGCACGGGTGTATTTGCCGACAGTCATCAGTGCAGCAAACACTGTCTAATATTTAACCTTAAGCCATCGATAAATTATTTGATCATCATCACATTGATGTTAGTGGGAGTCTGCTGTGCGCAATTAGTCATGGTGCTTACATTACAAAAGCGAGCCCATTTCAAAAATATTTCATTGATTGCAAAGCACTTTAAATGTCCTGATGCCCTGATGACATGCGTATCTATATACAATACTCACTTCAGCTAATATCAATACACTTATATCCTCAACAGTAGTAATTACTGTATAGTGACTTTGAGCAAGAATCCTGTTGTTTATTTTGCCCCTTCACTGCCCACTGATGCTGAGCCCAGCAATCCCAGTAAGTGTGACTTCTCACTTGTGATCAACTACCACTGCATGCACTGGCAAGCAAATGTGGAACTTCCTCAATTTGTTTGACTCAATTCTACCAAGACAAAATACACTTCAAGAATACTTATTTGAGTTTTGTCCAAATTATCTGTTCTGGCTACTTGCTGCGGATATTTCTGATCAAACTGTTCTAATCAACCCCTGGAGCGAGTCGGTCTTAAACCCACACCTCCTGGCTTAGAGGAAGGGACACTACCACTGCACCTCCAGACCCCTGTTTTATAACATGGCCCATATTTTGCTCACTAATCCCTATCTTGGTGACCCATTAAGATTTATTATTTTCATTCAATAAATGCCATATATGCACAGCCCAGTAGATGTTGGCTCTCATAGAATCCCTACAGTGTGGAAACAGGCCTCTTTGCCCCATCAAGTCCACACTGACCCTCCGAAGAGCATCCCACCCAGACCCAACCTCCTACCCTATCCCTGTAAACCTGCATTTCCCATGTCAAATCTGCCTAGTCTGCACATCTTCGAACACCATGGGCAATTTAGTATAACCAATCCATCTAACCTGCACATCTTTGGACAGTGGGAGGAAACCCGAGCAACCGAACAAACAGACTTGGAGAGAAGGTGCAAACCCCACACAGACTAAGGGTGAAATCAAACCCAGGTCCCTGATGCTGTAAGGCAGCAGTGCTAACCACTGAGCCACCATGTCACCTCTCAATTAAAACTGACCTCAAATTCTCAGTTCTTATGCTTGTGTTAATTTTTTTTTTGCTGTTGTTAAGAGCAATTTCTTTCTCGGGCATTTGGAGGGATCTGTTCAACAAGCCAGTTCACTGATTTTTCTTCCATGATCAGGCACACAACTCACTTAACAGGAATGGAGGAGGAATGGTGTAACTTGTGCTTGGCCTGCTCAGCGGTTTTGAGTTGCTGTGCAGTCATATGGCTTACAGACAGTATTAGCTGCAACTCCTTTCATTTGTAAATCTTTTCCAGAACTTTTGCTATTTCCAGCCCTCCAAACTGATGTTCCATTTTCCAAACCCTACAACCTAAAAAACGGTTAGGTGGCTGGCAGTGTAAGTGGATTGATTCAAAGGCTGAGTCTCTGGTTTATAACTGAATTGACAGCACATTGTTATGTTCCAAGAGCAGACAGGCACTGGAATATCCAGCTGGATGGGGCAGCCTGATGCCAGAAAAGTGCCCACTGTGGCATGGGTGTCATGCCAAGTAGGTATTGTCCTGCTCACTGCAGATAATCCTGGCCCCATTTTCTTTCTCTTCCCCGTCCACCAAAAATTCGAAATGGGAGGGAATGGGTTAAATCAACAGAGCAGCTACTCCAGATTTCTTGGGAAATGGCCACTAACTCCAGCTACCAGAACAAAAGTCTAGTCAAATAAATTGGACGCAAAAAGCAACACATCATTTAAACAAGTACAACATGTTAGCCATTCCCTTCCAGCTGTTGACAACAGAAGCAAAACATGCCTTGAATGAATAGGGGTCAGTGTAAACATCTGGTATGCTTCTAGCAATGAAGGATAAAATAATGCTCTTTCTAAAGTGCAAAGCAGCTCTCTGTTTTTTCCTAACATGTCAGAGTCTTCATTAACTAGACTGTTATTTTTCTTTTATTATTCTTTTACCGAAAGAATCAAATTCTTCATCAAATCTATTTGATTCACATTCAAACGCCTGTCTGAAACTCACCACCTAACAATACCAAATAGTTACATGTAATTTTGCCTTCAGTTTGGAAAAGCATTAGGTTGTAAAATTAGCCCCAAAGCACATTTAATTAAGTGTTAAATCCATTTAACCAGGGATTAACACATTTTATTCGTGATACTACGCTGTGCAGGACCAGAAAGACATGCTGAGTGTATGCACCAAGTTTGGAGCCTGCATTTCTCTTAGTTTGCGGAGTTGTTTTGAGTGGGAAAGTACGGAAATTTTCCAATGTTGCAGAGTGGGGTAATCAGGTCAGAGGTCATCCTAGACATTTATGTAGTAACATCCCCGGACTGGAACATTCTGGGTTTCAATTGCACCGTAGCAGACGGGGAAATTTGAATTCACTTTTAGAAATTGGGAATTAAAAGTCAGCCAAATGAAGACCATGGACCTTTGCTGATTGTCATAGATATAAAAAAAACTATTTCATTAATGTTCTTTAGGGAATGAAATCTGCATTCTGTGTGAGACTCTAAACCCACAACAATATGGTTGACACTTTCCTACTCTCTCCCTAATTAGGGATGGGCACTAAATGCTAATCTGACCAGTGATGCCCACATTCTACAAATAAATGAAAAAAAATTGAATTTCCCCAGTTTGTTCATGATCCTGACATCCGCCATAATTCTAGGACTGGAATCTGGAAGCGGTTACATCAGTCAGCCTCTTCCCAGAGGCAGACAAATTAGAAAGTAGCCTGTCAGGGGGAGTGGGGGTTGGGGGAGTGCAGACTGGGGAGCGGGTGGCCCAATATGAGAGAACACAGTGACGTCAGGCCAGCAGCTGTATTAGGACAGGGCCAACCTCTGCAGCATTTTTAAAATGCTTTAAAAACTTATACGGCCACAGGGTTGTGGAGGTGCCTAGCCGTGATCATTGCATGTTGCGGTTGAGTGAGGAGACCTGTTCAAGGTCTTCCTGAGGCTGTCACAAGTAAAATGGCTCTGCTCAGGTAGCTGACACATCCACTATATGAAAGATCCTGCCAACGCCATTCATGATCCCTCAATTGGTTCCAGTAATGGTTCATTAATTGGTTACCTGCTAATGGTAAACCGGCCGTGACTGCTGCATTGGCCCAGCTCCTGGCGAGATTATTCAGAGGTGGAAATGTGTTGGGTAACTGGTCCAATTCACTACTTTACAATGTTCCTCCATGATCTGACATCTAGCACCTCTCTGGAAAATTCACACCAATGCATTTTATCACAAGACTTCTGCTTCTGGCTTATAAAAGTTAGCTGTCTTTAGTGGAATATCTTTGCTGGTGGTTATGCCATCTGCTGAGGTCAGTCACTGGCTCAATTTGCTGGGGCCAGGGATAAAGGCAATCTGAAGGTAACGAAAGATTCATTGGGTGAAAACCAAACATAGGAAGAACTATAGTTTAATCAATAAATAAATAGCTTACCCAAACGGCACTGACAATTTACAGCAACATTCAGATTCCCCTTATAAACTGTTATGGATGGGTATATGACTAGAAAGGGATATGGGACAAATGCTGGCAAATGGGGCTAAATTAATTCAGAATCCATTCAGTATGGACAAATTGGATCGAAGGATCTGTTTCCATGCTGTACAACACTATGACTCTATAATTCACTCAGCGTATAGTTAGGATTTGGAATCGGTGCCTGGAAGTGTGATGGAGGCAGGTTCAGTTGTGGCTTTCAAAAAAGCATTGTTTCTTTTTAAATAATCATCCAATGTGCAAGGTGATGGTAAAATAGCAGGAGGTAGCACTAAGTTAAAATGCTGAGACAGCCAGACTGAGCCTTGCATAATGGGCTGAATGGCTTCCTCCACCATAGGTATAGGAGAAGGAATGTCTCGCTTCAAGTATTACATGGTTTTGGTGAGACCATACCTGGAATATCGTGTGCAATTTTGGTCTCCTTATCTGGAGAAAGATGTTCTTGCTATAGAGGGAGTGCAGCAAATTGTTTACCAGACTGATTGCTGGCAGGACATGACTGATGTATGAGGAGAGATTGAATCAGTGAGGATTATATCTACTGGAGTCCAGAAGAGTGAGGGAGAGGAATTCTCATAGAAACTCTATACATTTCTAAAAGGACTAAGCAAGGTAGATGCAGGAAGGATGTTCCAAATGACCAATGAGTCCAGATCAGGGATCACAGCCTAAGGACACGCGATAAACCAGTTAAGACTGAGATGAGAGAAATTTCTTCATCCAGACAGTTATGATCTTGTGGAATTCATTAGCACAGGAGGCAGTCAAGGCCAAAACAGTGTATGATTTACAGAATTAGTTGGATATAACTCTTGGAACTAAAGGGATCAAAGGATATACAGGAAAAGCAGGAACAAGCGGTTGAGTTGAAGATCAGCCATGATCATAATGAATGGTGGAGTAGAATAAAAGGGCTGAATGGCCTACTCCTGCCACTATTTTCTATACTTCTATAAAAATTCCCTGATGGGATAACTCACTGATAGTCTCTAGGTGCTATAATAATAGATATAAAAACCTGCAATGAGTTACAATCATTCAAAATCTCATCAAGTATCAAAATGTAACTACTGTAACAATCCTACATTGAAGAATTATAGAAATTCCATAGAGAGGAAGTTATCCATTTCCCAGGCCACTGATGCCCAGTTCTTAGTTTCCCTCTCTTCCTGGGAGTCCATCTCCAATGTTATTCACCAATTACCCTTTCAAAAATCCGGTCAAATATCAATCTCCCGACAAGCTTTCTCCATCTCCCTGTCTCTTAGCATCTACTCCAGTCTCTGTTCATTTTCTTCCAAATCAGTACTCTCTCTTTGTAAGGAAGCATCCTGCCTCCTCCATCACTGATTCCATATCACCACTCCACAATCCTGGTCTGCTATCTCACTCTTGCCCCCTAAGGCCAAGATCCTATCCACCAAACCTGCTATTCCCTGTCACCCATTCTTTATGACACCCTCCAAGCCCCAGTTACCTACCATCTAGCTCCCTGCATCCTCTCACTTACCCTCATTTCACCACAACAGTTTCTTTTCCTCTATTGGGCAGATCCACTTCTACACACACTGAAGTGGGGCCCAGTCCCTGAAGTGATCAATGAGGTGATGCCACCTAATTGAAGCCTCTTCTGTGATGGAACACAATAATTTCTGAGTGGAAGTGGCAGGGTCAATTATTTCTTGTCACAGCAGCAAACTTGATAGCAAAATTCTTCCAGGCTCGTGGAAATGTTAGGAGCTTCATTTCTCCTTCTAGGAAGCATGCAGACAGCCTGGAACAATTAGAAGCCCTGGACTGGCTTTGATGGAAGCATGCTCACCTCTGAGTTTTACGTCGAAGACTCACTGCAGGGGTTGACCACAGAAATTAAGGCTGACACTGAAGGAGAGCATGTACTGTTGGAGCCTCTGTCCTTTGATGTGATGTTAAACCAACAAATAATCTGTCTGCTCAGATGGTTGTAATAGAACCTACGGCACTATTTCAAAGAAGAAAAGAAGCATATTTCTTTGTTTTCTAGCCAAGTTTTTTATTCATTCACAGGGTGTGGCCATTACTGGATAGGTCAACATTCGCTGCCCTCCTGTAATTGCCCAAAGAGCAGATTAGAGTCAATTACATTGTTATGGGGATTGAGTCACATGCAGGCCAGAGTTACAGATAGGGATGACAGTTTCCTTTCATAATGTACATTAATATACATCCATCAATTACTCAACACAAAAACAAAAGATTACCTGGTCATTGCTATGAGAGCTTGATGCGCGCAAATTAGCTGTTGCAATTCCTATTTTCCTACAGTGACTTCAAAAGGAACTTTGTTGGTTGTAAAGCACTTTGAGATCAACATCATGGTTGTGAAATGTACTATATAAATTGTTTTTTTTAGGGAATGAGAAGTTTTCTCAGAATAATCTAAAGCCTACTGGCAAATGGTCGCTGGGGTTGAGAGGAAGACAGAGTGTGGAGGGAAAATTGTCGGCATTTTTTTGACAATGGCCTTCAGCTAGGGCAGAAGGTTGATGTCAGGTAAAGGAAGAAGGAACAGAATAAAATGAAACAGTAAAAAAAATTACCATTTATGGAGTCATAGAGTTTTACAGCACATAGAGAGACCCTTCAGGCCAACTTATCTGCAATGAACAGACATCCTAATCTAACCTAGTCCCATTGGCCAGAAACAAAAACAGAAGTTGCTGGAAAGGCTCAGCACATCTGGCAGCATCTGTGAAGAAAAAAATCAGAGTTAATGTTTCGGGTCCAGTGATCCTTCCTCAGAACCATTTGCCAGCATTTGGCCATTATCTGTCTAAACCCTTCCTATTCATGTACTCATCTCGATGCCTTTTAAAATATTATAATTGTACCAGCATCTATCACTTCATCTAGCAGCTTGTTCCATACATGTCCCACCTTCTACGTGAAAACGTTACCTCTCAAGTCCTGTTTAAATCTTTCCCCTCTCACCTTAAACCTAGGCCCTCTAGTTTTGGATTCCCCCACTTTAGGAAAAAGGCCTTGGATATTCACCTTATCCATGCCCATCATGATTTAATAAACCTCAATAAGGTCACCCCTCACCTTCCTGCAGCCCAGAGGAAAGAAGCTTCAGCCTATTCAGCCTCTCCCAAAAGCTGAGGCCCTCCAGTCTCAGCAACATCCTTATAAACCTTTTCTGCACCCTTGCAAGTTTAACAACATCCTTTCAACAGAAGGGCGAACAGAATTGAATGCAGTATTCCAAAAGTGGCATCACCGGTGCCCTGTACAGCTGTAACATGACCTCCCAACTCCCAAAATCAATGCACTGACCAATGAAGGCAAGAATGCTAAACGCCTTCTTCACCATCCTGTCTACCTATGACTGCACTTTCAAGAAACTGTACCCCGAAGTCTCTTTGTTTGCCAATATTCCCCAGGGCCCTACCATTAACTGTACAGTCCTGCCCTGGTTTCCATTACCAAAATGCAACACCTCACTTTTATCCAAAGTAAACTTCATCTGCCACTCCTCAACCCATTAGGTCACCTGTAGCCTCAAAGCATGCTCATGGCAAGCACTTTACAGCCGATGAATTTGATTAGCTGCCACTTGTCTGAATTTTCACAAGGATGCAAGGGCATTGTGCTGTAGCCAAAATTGAGCCAGAGTCCTGATCCTAGAATTCCTGTCTCCAAATGCAGTACCTAACTTTCTTGCCAAAGAGGAGAATATTCTGGGAATACACTTTACATATCCACAGTTCATTGAGGAGGCTGCACATGGAAATGTTCAGCTGCCTTCAAACAAGAACAGTTTTAATTACCAGAATTTCAAGGACACAACTCATGAATATTTGACATTTGAGGTGAAGATATTCCCCTAACCTCACGGAATTCTTTGGTGAGGTCAGGCACCCCTTTGAAAGTGTGAAAAATAGACATGATTGTGCACAAAAGTGGGCAAGCCCTTGGAACTTAAATCTCCAGCATCTTTTGTTTTCAGTCTGTGTGCTCGTTATTTGTTTGAAGATCTAAGTGGCCATGAAGAGATGAGCTATCTTTGATGTGAAGCTCTGAATGTGAGTGTTTACTTTATCAGAAATTAAGTGCTTAAAGGGAAATGTTTGCTTTTATAAGGGATTGATTACTGAAAGGGATTTAAATATTATCAATTAGAACATTTTTAAAAAATATATCGACTTCTGCAGTAGATGCTAAGAATTTCATTTTATTATTTCTCACTAAGGCTAATGAGGGTTGCCAGTAATGCATACCGGATGAGTTAGCACAGACGGTGTAGAGGAAAAGATTGTGGATGAAGGGACATGGGATGACAGAGTATAAGAGGTCACAGGAATTATTGAATGTCATTGGTTGTCATTGATTGTATAATGGGTAATGGGAAATGATTGAGGATCATGAAGTGACATGAATTGGCTTGGTTGAGATGTGAGGAGAGTGTGAGCAGTGAGGGCCAGAGGGCTGCTTTATTTTTTATTATAAACACAATAAAGTCCAAAAGCTCCAAGTTGGACCTTTTAAACAGCTTGCTTGGCATGTGGCAAACTTTGTGGTTGCCTTTGCATTTTTTTTGTGGGGGGAGGGTAAATCACATAGAACCTCTTTGGACAAAAATCAGAAGGCATGGGGCATGTTGTCCCAATTTGGGTTTATCAAAATTGTGAATTATAACAACCACTGAGCAACTGTTCAAATAAACACAGCAACAGCAACGTTCCACAAGCAACAATATGATAATGACCAGATAATTTGTTTTAGATTAGCCTGGATTATGTGTTCAAATCTTTGGAATGTGTCTTGAACCACAGCTTTCTGGCTCATGGGTGAGAATATACCACTGAGTCAAGACTGAAGAATGACCTCACATTTATACTGAGCCTTACAAAAAGCCAGAACCATAACGCATCTCACGACCAGTTCATCATTTCTGATTAATTCTAATCGCTGTTTTTATGTAGTTAGAAAAGAAATGGGTATATCACGAAAATAAATAAGCTGAAATTTAACTGGAATACTCCTAATGAAAGATTCAGAGCCACATTGTATTCCCTCATCTGATTGTCCCAATAATTAATGTGTAAAATGGCTGAAAAATTGTTAGAATAGACCGAAACACTTGAAATCAATTTTCCGAGGAAATCCAGTCCAGGCTGCAGAGGCACAGTTTCAGCATTCTACCGTCACTTTCCCATTTGTCATTTCTGACAAGGACTTAACCATCTGTTGTATAACATTCAATAAACATATCGTGAGCAGCAGCTGGAAGGATCAAAAATATCATATTGAAGTTCATGTTGCCTCTGTTTTTTAATCATGGAATTCCTTAAGATCAGCAGATAGTATCTGGAGTGTATACTGATCAGTACAGGCTGACAATGACATTTACAGAATATAGATGTCAAATCCTGTGCAAGTACAATCTGGTCCAGAAGTGTTAAGTAGCATTTCTGAACAAATTGATTCAAAAGTACATTGGAATATATTGATAGACTGGCTTGCAAGCCTGATAATGCTTTGGATCTATAGGTAAACTGGTCAGGTTTGGTGGTGGTAATGATGATGGGACAGTCAGCATGCATCATCATTACAGCACCGAAACTTACAGCAACTTCCAGAGAGTGCACATGGGCACAAAAGGTGTGGAAATTCTGAAGTTGCTGTGGATGATTCCGCATTCTAGCCCATGGTACATGGCACTGTTGAGAAGACTGAGGGGGCATCTCATAGAAACCTATAAAATTCTAACAGGACTAAACAACCTAAACACAGGAAGAGATAAAAGGTACTGCAGATGCTGGAGAATCCGAGATAACAAG